>CM062829.1:10667566-11326672 GCA_031772345.1 Himalopsyche anomala
TGTTGTAGATTGGTTCGTCAGATTCATAAAATTTATAAATATACTAGCTGGCCCGACGAACTTCGTACCGCCTCAGAATCAATAAATGTTGTGTTAACTTATTGGATGAGTTAAATTCAGTTTGAATGAATACTCAAAATGAATTAAGTTCAATAAATGTGCAAAATTAAAAATGAAAAGTATTTTAATTACATTGAAATGATGTTATTCACGTGGCACAGTCGATAGATTTAAAGGAATGCAGTGGACCAACGATTTGATTTTGAATTGTGAAGTTGAAATGATCCACATCTTTGTTATTTGCTGCAAGAATTGCTCGTTCACTCAACCAATTATGATGTTTGTGATTAGCAATGATATTCAGGAACACTTTGTTGATTGTCCTTCGATGAGACGAAATTTCAAAAATTCGGCAAAAACGAAATCAATCCATTCGATTCGTCGACAGGAACACGGCCGTTACAGATAGTCAGCAAATGCTTGGAGAAATCTGCGGCAGATGGTCGTTTAGAAATGCAACTCGCATGTTTGTCGTTAGCTGAAGTTTCTTAACATAGCGCCACAGAGTCGATGTTTTAAGTCAAGCGTTTATTTCATCGGCAGCGGTCGATCTTGGAATAACTGGTAGTGTTTGGCGAAAATCGCCAGATAGTAGAATCATTGCGCCTCCAAAACATTTTGAGTCATTGCGCTGATCTTTCATAGTTCGGTTGAGTGCTTCCAATGCGGAGGAAAAATAAGCCACCATTTCCCTCATCAATTGCCTTCATTAAAGTATCGTACACTTTCTGTTGGGGGTTCAACAGTGGTACATTCGTTCGAAGTGATTGGTTCAATGCATCTCGATCATATTCACGTTTACGTTCCGATTCTCGATTGAAAGCGTCGTTCATTCCTCGATCTGGCGACGCATCATGCAGCGCATGAGGTAACACATATCTTCGATCAAAAGCAACGCCTGGTTATGTATCTCCTCATTCACCTCGAGATCGGGATTCCCTGAACTGACGCGAATTCGGTGTAAAGTGTCTTCGGACATGTCATCCTTGTACTTTTTCCACAATTCACGTGGATTCGATGGGAAGCATGTCAAAAAAATGATAGCAAATAATGTGCGTATCTGACTTGGAGACGCAGAAACAATTGCTTCAGCGATTGTCATGTCCCAATGAGTTTAGTTTTCAAGCAAATTGAGCTATTGACATGCGGCACGAAATGTTAGGCATACGACGCCATTGACAGTTCGAAATGATTTGAAATGTCGACCCGAAGGGAATTATTGGTTGTTTTCAGATTTTTCATGTTCACAGAACTGAAAGACTCTTAGAAAACCATTCCGAGCACTCTTACTGATTGGTTTAGAAGTACTTGGCATAGCTAATACCTCTTTATTTCACTGTATTTTAAATAATAAAATTACATCTTCACAATGTTGACAAACGACTACTTTTGTTTGACAGTAACTGTCAAACAAAAACTGTTGCTAAGAAATGTGTTGGTCTAGGATAAATTTGTTCTCAATGCTTGTCACCAACATAATGACAGGGATCTTTTCAAAATTATTCAAATAATACTTTTTTATAATTTTACGAAAGTTCATTCTAAATTTTCATATTTTTTTATATTACGAAATGACATAAATTCTCATTATAACAAAGAACGCAACATTTTCCAAATCTTAAATATTATATTTATGAGATTATCTTTCATTAGAAAAAAAAATATATTTTTGTTTAATGTTCCACACATACAAACAACTATACAGTCAATCCTGTTTTTATGCGGTAGATGTGTTCCACGAAATATCGCAAAAAAAAACTTGACTTCCATAGAAATAGTGGGGTGCGTTACTTAAATTTTAAAATCCGCATAACTTTGAAACAGCGAGTTAAAATATACACTAAATCGCAAAGTATAAGAAAATTAGGGGAAAACGACGGCGTAAAAATATTAAAAAATAGTCACTGTATGACAATTCTATGTGTGTTTTAAAGCATGTGGTTCTAAATCACTCTTTTTCAGAAGAAATAGTATGCGCATCAATTTCATAAAACTATGGTTGTTTTCTAACAATAAAATTAGTGATCAGAGTTTGTTCAGATTTTCTTTTTCGATAATTAATTGTTTATGCAGTTTGTTATACCCATATATATAATATATTCTAAAGTTATCGTTGAAACTTGAATGCGCGATCAGAATTTGAATCATTTAGAAAGAAATGATCTTCTAATTTACTGAAAAGTTGGATACCTTCTTCAATTATTTTCGCAGTGAAGGAACTGGAATTTCTTTCAGTTCGTCATTGTTTTCTGGTTTTTTGTCAATAATTAAATTTAAATTATGAACATCTTCGTCACTTATAGCTTTATCTGTAAGTAATTCGTCGATATAATTTTCGCTAAAGGTATCAAACCTTTCTTCGCCAAGTTCAGGTGCTAAAGTAATCATTTCAGCTGATATTACCGATGGCAGATGCAACATGATTTAAGCAGTCCGAAATCGTATTTTTTTTTCAAATGTCGGTTGTGTTTATGATTCTCTCTATTCTATCCAAAATACAACAATATATGCTCTCGATGTAATATTTAACATTTTTATATATCGTAAAATATGGGACATTTAAAAAAATGCATTTCTAAAAAATCGCATTACTTCGAAATCGCATAAAAAAACCGCATAAAAACAGGATTGACTGTATATAGCAGTGATGCACAAACGCGGCCCTTTTTGAATATTGTGGCGGCCCTTAAATCCTTTTCTCAAACATACTTTTTTCACGTAAAACATTTATTTAACAAATGTAAGCAAGCTTTTTCTTCAATGAAGGAGAATAAATCGGTTCATAGAAACAGGCTTACAAATATTATGTCAAATTAATAAAAATAGTTAAAAATTAACTAAGACCAAAAACGCATTAACTTATGATTTGCATTTAAATGAAACATAATGAAACACATGAAACATGACTTATTTATTTTCGAAATAACACGGTCAAAATAATATAATGGAACCTATTATTCACTTGATCTTTTTTACACGATTTTAAGGCTGTTTTACGTGGAACGTACATATGTTCTGTATAAAAAAAGGATTGAGCGTACTTTAAATCATTTTTTTCTTTGCGGCCCGAAGCCACGACAATTTGTTTTATGCGGCCCGCTAGAAGGTGAAGGTTGTGCATCACTGGTATATAGGGATCAAAAATAAAATAATGATTTGATAGTATTCTATAACAATATAATATACATGAAAAGTATACTGATTTTTTTTTACATACCTTCTGATTTTATGTACTTTCATTCGTCTTTTCACATTTCAGTATATATTTTAGCGACGGTGATGAACATGAGACATAAATTCCTAAAAGTTTTTTTTTTAAATGGATATTGAAAATTTAGTTTCGATTTAGTTTAAAGTTGGCATTCCTAACTTGATTAACAAAATGCCTCACATGAGGTAACACATGTCTTCGATCTAAATCAAAGCCTGGTTATTTATCTCTTCATTCACCTCGAGATCGGGATTCCTTGAACTGACACGAATTCGATGTAAAATGACTTCCGACATGTCATCCTTGAACTTGTTCCACAGCTCACATGGGTTCGATGTGAAGCATGTCAAAATAATGATAGAAAATAATGTGCGTATCTGACATGGAGATTCAGAAACAATTTCTTCAGTGATTGGCATGTCCCAATAAGTATAATTTTCAAGCAAATTGAGCTCTTGACATGCAAGTAGAAACATTCGTCATTTTTCGGATGAACTGTGTAAATGCGACCAAGAGCATTCGGGTGATCAGAAACCGCATCGCTTTGCTTTTGACGTTAAAATTTCTTCGATATAGCGTTCCAAGTGTAATAAAGTGTCATCTCAGAGCAAAGCAACGTTTGTGCAAAATATTGTTGTCAAAAATTTATCATACCTAATTATAAACATAACCTTATTTCAATATTATCCGATTTTCTTTCGTTTTCATTTCATATCATCGATTTCTTTTATTCTAATCCATATTCTAAATTTAAAATTATTTATAAGCCAATCGTATGCAAAAGAAGCAAAAACAAACAAATATAGAAAACAGTGCGATCTGGTGGATTTTTCTGAAACCAGCTTACGACATTTTATCGTTTGATGAAGCTATTCGTCATTTGAAAATTTTATTCTGTATGAAGATATTAATTTTCTTTATAATTTCTTTTCCGTGATATTTTTCCGATGTTTTAATGCTTATTCTGCTATTCTAGGTAAATAAGAATTTTATAAATCAAATATCATTGAAATCCTTGGAGTAATTCTCGAGATATACGTGGTGTAAATAACCCGACTTTGTTTTATATAAATATAAATATATAATAGAACGGGCTTACGTCTTATATAAAATATGATAAAAAAAGTAAGCAAAATTAAATTACTTTGTAAATAAGCGTACAATGATTGACTCAATTTTAAATCAATATCGAGCGAATGAAGACAGCATGTTCGTAAATTCATTAATGTAATAAACTCACCTTTGACTGAGAGGCTGGATGGTTCCGTAGAGATGTGCCTAATAATTGAGTTAGACATTTTCATTTAGGGCCGTTGCTCACGTTACGAATACTACTTCTATAGGCTTAGACGATACACAATTTTTAATTAGGCCATCATCAGGACCTGCGGAAGAAAAAAAACAATTATCCAACAAGTTGTATGAAACAACGATATAGCACGTCAATGTATACACTTGTGTTGGCAGGCTGAAATAAACAAAAAACACTTATTGAATATTGATAATCCTTAGTGATACATAACATATTTATACATTAATTTCCCCGAAGTCAACGGTTGCATAATCTGCGTGCCGTATGTGTCTCAAAAATACATTTTTTGCTGCCCACAGACTACATAATATAAAGAAAGTTTTTCATGACTAATTTTCAATATTTACCAGTGAGAAGTTTATTATTATTTACTTCGAAATCAACTCCGGTTATTATCATCAAGAATGAGGTATTTTAGAGTTATTTCTCAAATTATTCTCAATTTTATCAAAAGATTGCGCTGTGTTTTTTTTTTCGAATAAAATTACATTTAACTTGCTAACACATCGACCCATAATCGGTAAAATAACTCAAGCGATACAATTCGGTAAATTGCGTCTTAAACCAATAAAGTTATCTCATTCGCCTAATCTTTTTTAAGGCCTGTGTATTTTGGTGTTTTGACTTGTTATCGCTTGTTCCACGCGGAGCCGGTTGAGAAACGCTGATCCATATAACTGAAAGTAGTCAGACAATTGTATTATTATTTTAGGATGGGCATTGACTATGTATAATACTATTTATTAACCACACTTAAGGAGACGATAAGGATTGAAACGCAGTTATTCATTTAATAATTTACTATTTATGTTAGACTCGGGAGAGATTATACATACATCATAATTTGTATTTTTTTTAAACATCTGCAGACCATTGCAGACCGTGAACAATTAGAATAATCGGACCTTTTGTTTAAAAAAAAAACACTTTTGTATTAAATCGTTCATTACTGGTATAAACTAAGAATTCGCAGTGTTTTTTTTGTACAACGTTACTAAGTACAGTAACATTCAAAAACTTTAAAAGTGATAATTTTCTAAAATCAACCTAATTTTGTCATTTTTTTCATTGTATGCAATACACTCGATTGTCTAGAGCAGTGTTTCTCAACCTTTTTGGGAGCGTGGCCCCCTTTGAGTGTCTTTATTTTTCTGTGGCCCCCATACCTTTTTTTTAGCCCACCGAGAAATTTAAAATCTCCGATTTGGTATACTTTTTCCCAGAATATCTCCAAGAACACCTTTTTTTTTTTTTAGCTCACCGAGAAATTAACACTGTGTTGTGTGTGTTCCAAGGGGGCCACAGAGATTTATTTTAGTTTTGGGGAGCCACAACACATTTCAGGGGGGCCACGGACAAATTGAGGATTTCAAATTTCTCGGTGAGCTAAAAAAAAAAGGAAGGTAGGGGGCCACAGAAAAATAAAGACACTCAAAAGGGGCCACGCTCCCAAAAAGGTTGAGAAACACTGGTCTAGAGTAGGGCTACCCAAAGTACACATACTTCGCGAAAACCTGTAATAAAATCAAAACTATTGAATTCAAAATTAAAGAAGTAAGGTACTCGTAATTTTTTTTAAATATTTATGAATTGTTCCATCGGATTTGGAAAAACTTGCAATAAAAAAACTAAATTCTGTAAAAACATGGCAATGCGGTAATTTTTTACATTGTATTAAATAGTGTCATTACAAAATGACACTATTTAATTATAAAATGATTAAAAACTAGTTCAATGTTATATACCATGCATCAATCTATTCATTTTTGCAATCAATGTATATTTAATTATTTTTTATTACTCTACGTTTTTGCATCAATTATTGCAATTCCTACACGAATCGGATGCTATACGAACGGCCTTACTTTTATCAATATATATTATTATAATTTTGTAATATACGAATAATTATAAATGTATAAAATGGCTTACATTTTAATCCCATTACTAAAATAATTTGTTAAATCTCACTATCAATATAATTAATAACTCCTGTGGTTCGTTGATTTTGGATAAAAATCAATTTAATGTAAGCACTAAGAACAGTGACGATGAAATAAAATTTTGTAATCGAAGTCATCAACCGAAGGATGGCTGAATAACTAACTCACTATGTTTGAAATTGTGATTTTGAGATCAACAAATCTTTAATCCAATATGAGTGAGATTGACTGAGAAAAACTTTTAAAATGTAAATCTTGTTTTTTAATTTCGTTAAAAACATTTCTCATTAATTAAAAAAAAAAACAACACGACGTATGATTTGAAGTACGCATGTTACGGTACGCAAAAAAATATTTTTGATTATACGATTAAAGAAGAACATTTTTTATTATGGCATGTTTTCAAAATTTGGCCATTAATATTATTCATGCGTTTCTTTGCTTAGAAAGTTTTTTTTTCTGTAGAGTTAATCAAATTCTTTGAGGAAAGCAACTTCTTACACGCATATGTTTATATAAACAACGTTAAAAGTGCTTTTTCTTTTAATTACACGTACAATGTAAATAATTTCATTTGTGCGAATGTTTCATACAAATAATCTGTTATCGGTAATCATTATTCACTTAAGTCTTGTTTGCAACTTGGAATAAATGTATTACAACAACGTTTTAAACGTTGACAAATAGCTGGATTGACTCAATTGAAAGAATTTAAATAATCTTGCCTGCAAATTTAGCAACTGCAAATTTACGGTTTACTTATTTATGCAGTTAGACAAAAAGATTTTGTCATCTACGGGTCACGTTCAACATCACTGGCTATTATAAATGTTGTTTAACTAGTATGGTATATTTTATAAGTATCTCTATGTTGTCAAATTAAATAATCTGTGGTTATCAACGACGTGTATAATATGTTTTTTTTACATGCTATTTATAGTGGCGCCACCAAATTATAATATTGTATAATATACGAGAGGCGGTGAACTGAAGTTTCCCATGCATTTGCAACAAAAATTATTTGTCATTGGCAATCAATTAAATCTATTGTGAATGCATAATATTTTTATAAAATCTTAAAATTATGCTGATACTGGTTGTAAGGCTATGAATTATTATAAATGTCGATTATAGCAAGGTCAACATAAAATTCAATTTTAATTGCGTTCTTCACTTATTAATTTTCAAAATGATAACAACATATAATATATACATTACAAGCATCTGTATTCCTCGTGTTAAAAAATACCCAACATGTTACAAAAATTCAAAAGTTGATGAAAAACGAATAAGCAATATAAAATTTGAGTTGTATTAGTATTCATAATGTAAGACATTTTTAGTCTATGACACAAATACGTATTTGAAAGTATGTATGTAATTAATCGTGCATAATTATTACATTGCGTCTTTTAATAAAAATGCATTTTATATTTTAATACGTGACACATGTATATAATATGCATTGGTATTAATTGACTTTGTTTCTTCAAATTTAATGTAAATATAAAAGTATTTTAATGTAATTATTACGGCTTATATTATACATACATTGATACGTCTTAATTAAAATCCAGAGATGTGGAGTAGAAGTCGCTAGGATCAAAAGTGGTGCCACTGTATGCTACTAAGCCTAAAAAATATGTAAATTCGACTCTGCTTCTATTTCTTGACGACTCTACAGCCCTGATAAAAACCGGTGAAATAAAAATGATCTAATAGCCATAAACATCCGATAAATGATCACTTGTGAAGTTAGCAATAGATGCGGGAAAAAGAAGGTCATTCAAAGTGTTGCATACCTAACCTACTTTTTCTCTTCTTAAAATATAAATGATACAATGGAATGGAATATGTTGGCCATTAATGTTGTTTAAATGCGAAGTGTTACAAAGTAGAAAAATTATCACTATTTAAATACTTGCTTCATTTAGTCAATAGTGACGGTTAATTTTAACGTTTTTTGTACTGATCAAACACAGTTCATTTTGCCATTATTTTGGGAATAAATGACAGAACAAGTTATTTTAAATGACATTTGTCAGTCGGTAACGAGTAATATCGACCATTAACAGAATTAAAGAATGTCCGAAGGAGCATACTCGATTACCTAAAATATTGAAAAAGTATTGCGTTTCCCAATTATATAAATTCACGGAACCATTTAATAAGCTTTACCAAAAGACAAAACCCCCAAAATATTTCTGACGCCATCACTGCACACATTGCCAGTTATTTACAGAGCTCAAATAGTGTTTTTGTGCAGTGGTAAGTTATGTATTTTCCGGCCTCCGTTAGGTTAGGTTTATTCAATATAATTTTAATGATGTTTCCATATAACTGAAAAGTACCCAGTATGTATTATTATTTACGTATTAAAATGACTTGTTGGCGAAATAGTTAGCATTCATATTTTTTGACACTCCTACTATACCTGAAAATATTACACGAGACTGCTGTTTTACACTGCCTTGATGACTAAAGTACGTGAATAATTTTTTTATTAAAAGGTTATAATAGTCATTTTTTAGTGTTTTATTTTAAAAGTAGTGGCGTGGCATTTGTTATTGTTGAAAATCCAACATGAGTGGCACAGATTGACGGTAAAAAAATTGTCAAATGAGAGTTCTTGTGGTTACCAAATTAATATATCGACTTCTCTTTGTCAAATATTTTATAAAATGTGCAATAATGGTAGTAATGATATACGACTTGAGAAAATGTCTCGCAATATTTACCGTTGCCAAATAAAACATACCTATTCATAATAGAAAAGGGGTATGCGATTATAAATATTCCGAAGCGCTGACGCAAAAAAAAGAATCATAAAAATGTAGAAATCCCGAGAGTGTTGGGTAAAATTTGTTTTCGTGATAACATTTAAAGATTAAAATCACAAGATGCAATTCATTATCATTTAAACGTCGCGTTGCTTGACATACGTTATGATTTTGTTTGAAGAATTCCATTTTTAAAATCGTGTCACATCACGCGATGGAGCTACAATACAAGGTAGATTTGAAAATATTACACCCACGAGGACCGGCTTCGTTTACTTTTTTATTTTTATTTATGGCAACTTTATTTTCAGAGCGTGCAGCTAGTGTATAATAATATTATGTACACATCATTATTTGGCTTCCCGATATCGTAAGAGAGACATTATTTGCTTGGTGGATTGTAGTTATGCCAAATAAAATGTTTCTACGGAGGTGAGCGGCGAAATCGAAGAGCAAACTTTTAAATTTTTTTTATTTTTTTTTTATTCCATGTCCGCTACCAATATGGAACATATGGACTCCTAATGGAGTTTATTTCAACAGAATTTTTTCTACGAGAACTGCTTGTTACTCAGTTGCTCAACCTCTCTTTTTCCAAAGAGAGTAGGAATAGAAGGAAAGGGCAAGGACAGGACTAGTGGTTAGCTAATCGCTCTCTATACGCCCCGTTCATAGGATAGGATGGGTAGGATGGGGGAATTCAAGACATCACATACATCCATGCCTTTGAACAGAAATTCATAAATCAATTGAAAAATCAATTTATAAAACTGCCCGTACCTTATAATACTAAAATACTAGAGCCAAAATTAATAATTACGGTTCAAATACTTAGTTGAAAGACAGTGTGGATTAAAATTAAATAAAATCAACAAAATACTAAAATGATAATATACTATATGTTTAATGTGTTTATTTATATGGAATAAGCCAAAGGCATTAGAGTGTATATTATGCCATGTTGTTGAATAGATTTGGTAAAATTTGCTTTATTTTCGATGTGTAAACACCCCATTGTTCACTTTCAATAACCTTTCATTGAGGTTTATTTTTTTGAGTCACCTTTGACACTGTCGAACAGTTAATACCGGGCCGGCTCTGGTCAATACATCCCTGTAAATATCCCATTTTTGCGATCGTGGTTGTTGAATTATAGAGGTCTGCACGGGCTGAAATTTTATGAGTTACTCGGTCCGAAACCGGTCAATTAAGGCCCGGATCGGAACCCGAGTCTCAAAACCACACTTGTTATCCGAACACGACCCGAAATCCAGATTTATATTTCACGGCCCGAAAAAAGACCCATTTTTAATAACTTAATTTATACGTACGTATTAATGGAAATGTGAAATAAACTATTTATTCGAATATTTTTTTGATAAATTCCTTACCCTTTCCCGGCCCGAGCCCGAATCTCAATCGTTCTAGCCCGCCTGAGTCCGGTCCGAGTCCGGGCCTTTGCAGACCTCTATAATGCATTACTATTTTGGTGATTTTTTTGTAATAAGTAATTTTATAAAAGAATGCTTATCCGGCAAACTCTTTCATTTGAAAAAGGATGCAAAACAATTTAATGTCTTTAAAAAATTGTGGTGTAGATGTCGTTTCGCATCCTTCTCTACTTACTTTTTTAGACAAAAGGTTGTTGAGCAATTGAGTAACAAGCAGGTGTCGTTGAATAACTTAATATTTTGTTTCATTTGGGAGCGGACATAGTTGGGAAAATATATGTATTAAAATAAATCTGAAACCCAAAAATTGTTAGCCACCTGAATCCGACCGAGCAGAGGTCCCCGTTGAATAAGCACGGGCCCTAGCAAACCAGTGGTGTACGCGCGTCTATTCGTATGCCTATGCCATATTTGGAATACTAATTATCAATGGTAATTTATGCACAATTATTATAACATCAAAAAGTTTTGAGATCAATTCTCTTATCTATAGCGAGTAAGTGTACTTGAATGACAAATGAATCTTCATACATTAATAAAATTACATTTTATTTAGATTCAAACTTTCTCTATTGTTATTATATTTGAGTATAGTTATTTTTCTTTATCGCGTAAAATTCTTACGTTAGCGATATCGAAACGGTAAATTATGGTTTGTTGTCATAATGTTATTTATTTTACCGGAGAAAACGTCTGACGCTTCAGTTGTTTTAGACAATTTACTTACATATAAAAGTTACGTAGACATTCCGAATAATATATAATGATGTTCATAATCATGCATTAAAAATTCGAAATGACAATAGGCGGAGTAGTCTTATTCATCGCTGAGGAAATCATTTACTTATTAAGCGATGTAATAGACAGTATCATACACATCACAAACCTAGGATTTTCTTAGTCTATGGTAGGCCAGAGATATAAGAAAATGCTTGATAAAACAGGGGAAATGATGGGCGAAGAATTGGGGTGTCGTAATCCTGCTATGCCATGGATTCTATGACATATAGAACGAAGAAGAATGTATGTACATATTGTAGCTATGTACGTCAATATGCGTATAATTATTTATTTACTAATCTAATTAAAAATCAAGATATTTTACTACAGAACCTATGTAGATGTTAGGTAATAACAAAATTTAAGTGTTTTATAATAATAAAAAAAAACATTACAACATGTTCTCCATTGAGTACCTATGTAAGCAGTGGTGTAGTGGGGCCAGGTCGGCGATCTGGCACCTTTTTGACTTGTAACATAGTTTTCAAATACATATATATATTTAAAATACTGTTCATAAAATTTGGAAGCATTATATCAAAATTAAAATTGATTTAATTATTAAAACTTGTGGTTTTTTAACTTCGGACGGATATGAAAAAAAATAGGGAAGATATCAATGACCGACCTGGTACCTATTTATTTACTACTACACCACTGCATGTAAGTAGTTTTGCATCAAAAAGTTTTAAACTAGTGAATATCGTGTGTAAGTATTGAAAGAAAAAGATATTTACTGATATACACCTGGCCACCATCAACAGATGATGTTTTGCACCTGGTGAATGATACACAGCACATCAAAGACCCTGATAATAAAGACAGAATAATTCACCAGTTTGTGAAAACAACGCATTACCTAACTAGTGGTTACGTTTAAACGTAATCGTGATTCATATTTAAGTATACGTATAATATGTTTTACTCCACAAGTACCTAACTACATAACGACGCAAAACGTAAAAATAACCATGTCGTTAATCGTCACGTAAGCGACATAAACTATGTTTTAATACATACTATGCATTTATTAAATAACCGGTCGATTATCGTGTAATTATGGTTTAGAAATAATGGCACAGTGATAATTATGTATTTTAAACTAAAATAATTAAATGAGTATGTAGGTATGTACTGCACATCGATATCAATTATTATGAAGCAGATACATACTAGGTATATATTTGTACATAGATGCATACTATGCTTGAATTTTTATATTATGACAGGAGAAGGTGTGATGGTTCCTATTTTGAATATTACATTATAAATGATCAGTGGCATTCTTAGTCTGCCAAATAAAACTAAAATTAACGTGTTTGTAATAAGTATCTCTTATTTTTTTTACTATTAAACGCGTAAATATGAATTATATACAGGTACTGAAAATAAATTTAGAATGACATAGCAACAAAGCGTGATTATTAGATATTATTATAATAATTATGCGCCATGCAATAACAGCTCAATTACATTTTTTGTGACTATTCACAGAAAAATAAATATTTTATATGGACATATGATTCTTGATATAAACATATTAGTAATACTAATTAGTCCGGACTTGATTGCAAGGTTCGTTACTACCTACTTCAAATATAATTTTACAGGGTAGCGAGAACATATTTTCTTTTTGTGTAGTCCTGAATCTATATCACTGTTTTGATTATGATAAAATAGTGGCAAGTGTTCGGTGTTACATATATACTTTTAATTCCCGAGTGTATTATGTTGAATTTGTAAAAAAATAACGCAATTGCCGGGTATATAAGTATAATGTATTCATGGCAAATTATGCTTTACAGCGTGATACACTTTTTCTACCTCAAAAAATAAATAAATCTGTACTATTTCTCAATTTAAGCAGGTTGCGGTCTATCAATATTTAATTCATGAATAAATTATTTAGAAATAATATACAATTGAAAAAATCATTCTGTCGTAGATATTAAATTCCTACGGATTGTACAGTTAAATTAAATTATGACTAGCGAATGACCAAATAATATACATATTAGTATGAAGTTGGTTTACCGAATAAAAAAACAAAACTTTATGGAATCTATTACAGGCAAAATAAAATTTTAACGAAATGAAAACTATCATCATCCTGGGTGTAGTTAGTTACTGGAACATTTTTAAACGTTTTTTTTTCAATCTTTCATGGTTAGTTTAAACATAGATTTGTACGTCGTTTTGATGTTTAAATTGTATACATTTCGGAACAGTATTATGACAGTTGTGATGATTTTTAAACGTATGTACTTCTTAATGCGTAGGTACTATTGAAATGGACCATGGGTTGACATGAAATACTACCTCTCGAAAGCCGCAGGAAAATCGACAACCGAATTTATTTGCTTTCTTTCATCGTCTGTGTTCAATCTTTTCTATTATGAGTGTAAGTGAATCTTTCATTGACATTTCACATGTTCTTAAAAATAGGTCGACATAATTTTCGGTTCATAGTACATAGAGACGACCGAGGTCGTTTCTCGTAACTCTATCTAACCTAGCTCCGATTCAAGGTTGACAACTCTCTTTATGATAAAATACAATTTGTCTGAGTGGCCAATAAAATCAGATGCCAATTAATAATAATGAATCAACACGCAACACTTACGTAATGTATTAAAAAAGAATCCCAATAAATACAATCACGAATCAAATTGGAGCACTGATGCACTGATCACTTCAAGTAGGGAAGAAAAGTGTTGTTTCATTATTTGTTAGTTCGGAACAGGTTCTCAGGAGGACACTAGCCAATCGACACGCAATATCCTGTGTTATTATTATTGTGGGTCATTTATAGTAATACACAAAAAACAATTTAAAATGTAAAATCACTCCAGCCAATTTCGCTCGCACTAACTACATACATACCATACATACATAGTAGTACGTCACTGCGGTAGTTTGACGTTTAAATTATTAACGAGTGTCGCTACCTGGTGGAAGTTTATACAACTATCTTTCAACAGATTAAATACATAGATTTTAATAAAATAATTTGTATGATACTACACCAATTTTATAGAAGTAGGATACCTATAATTGGTAAATAAAGTATTGTTAATGACAGTCGTGGAAATAGTAATATAATTTTGTTTTATACATGTTTCCATTTTCTAAATTATTATGTTTAAACGGGTTTTTAGTGCCATCTGCAAACTAGAAAATAAGCAACTTTGACAGTTAATATTACTAGTTTTAATTTTTGAAACTAGGTGCCGTTAATCATTTTTCAATTATGTATTATTCAAATAAAATCAGTATGCTATACCTATCTGGAATATTATAGGTAATTCTGTTGTCCATACGCTTAATTTAAAACGAGTACCTAGTATTAGTTGATAACGTTACTCGAACTCGTGGAAAAAAATGTTGAAAATTCATCAATTGGTGAATGGACATGTGAAAACTGATACAGTAAAACTTTGAAGCCATCATATAATTGAAATCTCAATCATAGATTAATAATGTTTACCATGTTATTGTCTTTCTTATGATACATAAATTTTTGATCATCCAGACTGACGATTTATTTTTGGATAAATAAATACATTTTATGAATATGATTCCCTGAAACTTATCTATGTGCAGTCTTCAATATAAACCGGGCATTTTTTTCAAATTTGATTCAATGTTAAAAATGAACCATAAATATTTATTACAATTGTCGCCATCGTGCCGTGCAATTCGATAACTAAAATGTTGACAGTAGACGAAGCAAAAAATCTATCTAACAGAATTGAAAGAGCTATGAGTTATACAGGTTATGGATATTTAAAATCATGTTCATAAAACCTTGAAGTATTTTAGACATCAATTTAGAAAGGAGAGACTGAAAGACATAATCACAGATATTATAATTGTGGAAGTTTTTTAGCTTAGAAAGAGAATCAGGAAAATGGTCACGATTTGATCTAATACAAATGCTCTACAATTCAAGTGTAAAAAATGCTATTGGAAGAAGTTCTATTATTTTTACTCAATAGTAAATATTAATAAAAACACAATATTCCTTCATCAGTTCACAATGCTCGCAATGAGCGAAAGCGGTCCTGACCTATTAAATAAATTGGAATGAAGTACAAAGGAATATTGTGTTTTTATTAATATAATGCCTTTCCACCAAGTATTGACAGTGAACACCCTAAAAGTGATCAATAGTAAATAATTTAAAATATCGACTGAGGATTCTCAGTGAAATTTCAATAGCAAATTTGAATAGGTAAAGTTTTACACTCCCATCATTTTTGTTCCTTAATCTCCAGGCATTTGAGTGTTTATAGGAACATGGAATGACAGATGGTGAACGGATTGTATCTTATATTATGAAGGATTCAAATATCATAAATAAATAAAACATTTTGATTTGTTTACAAAAATTGTTTATTGAGCACATTCAGAAACATACAGGAAGCATGCAATCTTGCGCATATCACATAAATTACCATCAAGTTCTGGAAAAGGAAAGTTAGTTTTAAACATGATTTACTTAAACATAAAAAAAATATAATAATAAAAAAATGACTGAATATTATAGTGCTAAAAACATTTGAAATATTAGATAAACATGATTTTTTGTATATAAACACCGACTTGATGAAAAAAACAGCTGATGGCAAGTAATAAATATTCTGTATTTATGTAAATTTTTTACAACATGGATGTTTCATTTTGTTATTTTTATGTTAAAATAAGTAAAAGCATATCAATTTTAAAGGAAGTCAACAATCCTGTTTACGTTACGAGTTCCTTAGTTTATTTTGCTAACTGGCTTTACCTTTAGAACAGCAGTGGACTGCTATTTATGACATAATTTTGTAACATAAAGTTACCAAAGTTGAAATAGTGGTTTGTTTCATTACTTAGAATATGTCTCGTCATTTACTGCTTTTTTAGTTGTAAGACCAGTATCACGAAGAACATATTGTAATTTAACAGCTAAATATTTAATGTAGCTACAGCAGTAACTTAATAAATTTATAAAACACTGTAAAACATCAATCACAATGACAGTATGTACAATTTATTTTTGAAGAATAAAAAAGATAATTCATCAAATTTATCAACTAAGGAATGCTTATAATGAATAGGAAAATAATTGAAATACGCAAATCTAGGGAAACGCAGTTCACATAAATAACAATTACAATTTTGGACATCACATTACAAAATAAACATAATTAAAAACGAAATGTAGATACAGATCTCTTGATATTTAACATAGTAGGCATTAGGGTAAAAAAAAACAGGTGCATTGTCAGAAAATCATTAGATATCTCACAAGCTACATGAAGCCATATTCCAAAAAAATCTCATCACCGATTGATTCCATTTCTAACTAGAAGAATGGAACGCATTCATTTATTGAAAAAACATTTTTTACCGCTACAAGGATTTTCCAGGAGACCTGCCTATAGGATCAAAATATCAGTCTTATAGCTGTGAATATAACAAAATAACAAATAAGGAGTAGGTATATTGTTTCATAAAAGTACAGAAAATATTAAAATAGTATAATAAAATATTCGTGATAATTTTTTTAAATATCAGAATTTTAGCTAAACAATTGAATAAGTAAAACTTTTGACTTAACTGAGTAAGACAATCAGATAAAATCAAAATCCTCCTATATTCCCATTTCCTGCACCAAATTGAAACTCACTGTCGTTTTCTTCCGGTGCTACTCCGTTCTTCTTTGCGTCTTCCTCCGAGAAGAATGTGTCCAGGATTTGAAGAGTCTTCATATAGATCTGTTGAATTATAAACTTAACAATGTCAATATACAATCCTGTACATATATAATTTCAAAAATCAAGAAATATGTCCAGTAGAGGCCTGCACAGGCCAGTCAATTCAGCCCAGGCCTGGCTTGGACCAGTCTCGAGAAGCCTATATAATATACCTATGATTTTTTATAGAATTATAAAATCAAGCTTAAAAACACATCAAACAACGCTATTCTCCAAATTTGGTGATGGTTATTTTTATTATTTTTAATATAATTTGGTGTTGATACAATCAAAAGATTCACTAAATAGGCTGGTTTGCTGCTTCTTTTACTGCTTGTACTACCTCACAAAACTGTTTAACCTTTTCTTGATATCTTTAAAACTTATTTTATTTTTCAATAAATAAATTTTCTAACTCAATTAACTTATTAACGTTAAAAACTAATGGAAAGCAGATACTGAAAATTGTTATTCCTAAATAAATAAATCTATCATTTAAAAATTAAATCATAATAAGCCATACAATTTTATGGGTTACTTAGCTCTATGTTCCTGAAATACGTAATAACCTGAGCCCAAATCTCAGTTGTCCTTACCCACCCTCTAATTGTGCAGCTGGGGATTTTAACCTTAACTGAATTCTCAAACAGACATGAGTATGATCAAAAATATTTGTGAATATTATAAATATGCGATTTAATAGAAAACTGATTTAAAAAAGAATACATAATTATTTTTCAAACAATTTTACCTCTTCGTTTTGGTGTTGTTGCAAACCTTCCAGTTTATCCAGATTGCCATCTTCCTCAATTGCAACGCACAATTTCTCCAATTCGCCTAATTCTTCAGCTCTCTAAATAGTTAAAAACAGCATTGATAAATATGTATAATAAAGTAAATTCTTTATATAGGTCATGCACAGCACATTTAATTTTGTAATAATAAAAGAATGCTTGACCATTCACGGTTAGGTTAGCATGCCTGATAATAATAATAAAAAAAAATAATCTCGAATATTTGTTACGAAGCATTTGGCTCTAAAATGTAATTTTTCAGCTTATTCAACTTACCCTGAGCAAATTGGCTAATCCATCAAGCACTACGACTGTGGTTTTGCTGTCAGGGCCGTCGAGTAGTGAGAGATAAGGTTTAAGAGCTCCAGCACCCAGCAAGACAGATAGCTGTTCAGGAGACGCTTCTAATGTCATATTGGAAACCGCCCAAGCTGCTTCTCGTTGACATCTACAAATACACATTTAATTAATCATTTCAGTTTTCATTACTGACAAGTATGATCGTTGATCGCCGATTATGTAAATTATGAAACATAAAAATGTTTTATAATCTCGTCTTCATTTTAAGTACTGTATAAAATGCAGTGTCTTTTGTTTCATCCTCCATGGTGTGACAATGAATTATTGCTTTTGGTCGATGACGTACGTTTTCCAAAATATCTTCATGACATAAAATCGTCAAAATACATTTTGTGGCAGTTTATGCGCTGCAAAATGATGTTAGTTTATCATTATATCCAGGGCCAGCTCACGGTGTGTGCAAAGTGTGCGGCGCACTAAAATTTTAGCACTATCCACACATCAAGTCAGGCTCAGAAATTCTCGAGCTGGCCTTGATTATATCCACATAAACATGATATTATTTAAAGTATGTAATTTTAGCGTGACACAACACTTGGCCTTGATAGCAGTGACGCTGCACGATGAACTGAATAAAAGCAGGGAGTACCCAGCACTTTTTAAAGCGGGTAAGTGACCAGCAAGTTGACCGGCCTGACGTATTAAAATAAATTAGTCTGTTGATGCTGCGATAGATGCTTGTGGCACATAAAAAATAAACCAATAACTGTGTAAAAAGAAACTCAAATACTACTCAAAAACAAAGAATTTTTCCTAGCCATTTTATAAAAAACTTTTGTGGTGTGGTGGTATATTTCAATATCCATTTTTCTTTCAATGGACCGGACAAACAATTCAAGTAAGAATATTGGAAGAGTGCAACAGATATATGAATGATCTTACCTGGGTTCGTTGTGAGACAATACTTGAACAAGAACAGGAATAACATCAGAATTAACTACACACTGAATCTGCGTGGGTGTACCGGCTAAAATATTGCAAACAGCCCATGCTGCTTCTTTAACAATTGCCGATCGAGGACTCTGCAGCAGCCTCCTCAGTAATGGAAGAGCTCCTGCTTCTAGCACGGCATCAGTCTTAAATTAAAAAAGATCAAAATAAATACTACAAAGCCAGGATTTTAGCTTAGTGGTCAACATCCTTGGCTCTGGTTAATGTGCTGACGTGTTGAAATCCTAGTACGAAAATTTACTACATTATATGTTTGAAGGCATGGATGTCAGTGATGTCGAACATTCCATCCTATCCTAACATCGTGATGTAGCAGTAGCGATTAACCATCTACTATTCCTGCCTTAGGCCAATCTTTCTGCCCTAGTTAAGCGACTGAATAATGAGCAGTTCTCGGAAAACTTCTATCGAAATAAGTTCCATTAGGAAAAATGTGTTGCACATTTATAATGGACATGGTTAAAAATAAAAATTACGAAAACATTACCTGTACATCACTGCCAGTAACCATATTTCCCAAAGCCCTCAAAGCAGGAGTTTGGACAAGCGGCGCCGGATGGGCTAATAAGGGAACTAGATATGGAAGTACATTCGCTTTCTGTACAGCTCCGATTCTTTCATTGGGACCATCAGTCAAATATGATAGTGCCCAACAGGTATCAGCTGCAAAATTACATTTCAACGAGTTCAGTATTGGCAGATAGATGTCGATAAAGATTTCACACAGATGTTAATATACAGTTGAAATCAATCATAATGTTAATAAATATGAATAGAAATGTATTAAAAGAATCAATGTGTGATTAATATTGATTATCTTCTCACCTAATATATCCTTGTCACTGTTTTCGAGCAATACAGCCAACGTGGGTAGGGCCGGTTTGACAGCTTCAAAGTCCACAGACGGATTCTTATTCCTACAAAGATTGCTGAGTGTCCATACGGCGGTTCTGGGCAGAGAGCCTGACATGGTTTGCGATGAGTTTAAAGCTTCGAGGAGTGGTTTTAGACCTCCTTCGGCTAGAACGATATCTCTGGCCCAAGAACCCTCTCCGGCAATATTTCCAAGAGCCCAAAGAGCTTGTTCGCGGACAGATGGAATTCGGGAAGAGATGAGGCGGACCAGAGGTCGGATTGCGCCAGCCTAAAATAAATAAAACTGAGGTTTAGTTGAGATTCATGAAATGATACAAGTATAAATATATAACCGAGCATGAAGTCAATTGGTCAACATCTTTGACTTTGGTTGTGTTGTCTACAGGTCCATTTCCCAATACAGACAGATTCAAAAATTGATTTTTAAGCGATTTATAAATTTGTGTTCGAAGGTTTCGATTTATGTGATGTTTGAATTCTGTCTAAAAGTTAATCTTCAAATTGGGACTAAAGAGTGACACAAGTCCCTCACTTTCTGTACGAACGCGCTGAGGACTATGACTGATTAATCATAACAAAGATACAACGTTCAATGAAAAGCACAAGTGATATAATTCAATACATCCTATCACCTCGACAACGGCAGTGGTCTGTTCGGATGACCCAGATGCAATGTTGGTGAGAGCCCATGATGCCTCAAATTGAAGATCAGCACTGAAATGAAAATCCACCAGTAAGAAAAGAAAAAAAAAATGTAAAATGTAGCCAAAAATCACCATCTTATAATAAGTCAGTAAATAATAAACTCACCTATCGTCATACTGCAATAGATCGATAAGCCTCGGCAAGCATCCATTGTTGATGAAAATATCAATAGGAGGATTCTGCTCACGGGAGAGTGTCTTCCGAGCGGATCGAGCACCAATCAACTGATTGCTGCGCTCTGAACTGTTCAATGCTGAAAAGCCAAAAATATTTTTAGTATGTTTGGTCAATAAAAACTTGATAACTAGAGCACATTTAATTATTTGAACAAAAGTATACATCCATAAAAAAAGTTAAAAATAATTAACATCTATTTTTGTCAAGCCATCCTCAGTGTTTAGGATGATAGGAGAGGTATTGTGTGACGTGTATCTCAAATTACTTTCTATAATGGTAAAAATGTGAAAAAAAATATTGCTGTCTTTACACATTAACTTTTTTTAAATATTGTCTATCAATAAAGAAGTTAACATAAATAATGCTGGTCATATGGGACTGAATTAATGAAGGAATTGTACTGGTGTGACCTTTCCCAAGGATTATGAGTTTGCATCAAAACCCTAATTTATTTATACAGACATTGAATTCAATTTTAGTGATAGAATCAAAACTGGGCGAAAATTGCATTGTCAAATTAAATGCAATGAACTATTTGTTTTGACGTCAATTCAAATTCAGTTTCAATAAACATTGAAACAGATATTCTTTTTCGAAGAGCTGTAGTGCTATTCCGGTGTGCCTAGCACTTATTTTGAACGGTCTGAAATACACGTACACAATCACCGTTTGACTTTGTCACAGACCATCCAACCAGATACATTTAGGGTATTACATATTGTCCAAAATAAGTGCTATCCACGCCGGAATTGCACTTTCACAACACAAATTCACTACACAAATTCATCACAAATTTTATGACAGGGAGAAAGATCTATATTTAACGGATAGGTAGTAAATATGTCATACACTTCTTCTAGTTATTCTCGATTAAATATTGTATATGGCGTCTAAATGTGATGCTATTGTTTTAAATATTAAGTACATACACTGACATTGGTCTAACTAATTACATGATGATCAACAGAATTGTTGAAAAAAGTTTTTGTCAAAAGTCAAAAAAAGACACTAGCGTAGGGATGGCACCATCCAATACTAAGTAGGATTTGAATCATTCAAATTATGTATATTATGTTCAAATTTAATATTGAAATTCCACCAAGGACCTTCAGTCTAAATCTTAAACTATGTATGCAGGTTGATTTATTTGATTTAATTTATTTAATGAATGTTGCATAAAGTTGACAAATTGTAAATTTAAAACTTTTACAATGAAGAAAAAAAACATAATACAAATTAATATTAAAAGCAGTAGAAAAAATGGCAAGGAAGTCAACTGAGTAAGCTCCGACGAACTCTACTTTAATGCATAAAAAAAATAGCATTCGTCGGAACTCACCCACGTCTATGTGGAATATGTCCACATCAGGTGCAATATTGTTGAACACCGTTAAATTGTTGTTGATGTGCCCAGTTGCATCAAATGTCTGCTGTACAAAGAGGTTAAGTATAGTCTCATCAAATATTTTATTCAGTATGGAGGGACCAAAAAAGTCAATGAATAAATGTGTGAAAATGAGCTAGATAAAATTTTATTTAATGAAGATCAAACATGAGATTGGAAAATTATTTACTCATCACTTACCAAGCACAATCTCTTCAATAGGCAGCAACTGTTCTGGACTTAAGGGACATTCGTTTGCATTAGGAGGGGAAAGAGGCTCATCAAGATCACCATCGCCCAACGCGCGTCTCTTTTGAAGTTGATCATCCCGATTGGCGCGGCGCAGCGTCACACTTTGTTCAATACGCTTACGTCGGAGGTCCTACAAATATATATATACATAATTATTTCAATTTAAGAAATGAAATCACGTAAAGTTTATCTTTCAGTGAAAGTATAGTAAGTGTGTCAAAAACGCAAAAACAACGCTTTTCCGTCCGTAATTTTGTATGGCAGTTTCCTCCAGTGGCTAAATCAGCATATTTTGTTTTTTTCTACTCTTCACCGCACTTTTAAAATGCGTGTGGTCTTGATCGGTATAAAGTTGCTGAAGATACCAGAATATTCATTTGAAGAATATGGTTAAATTATTAACGCTCTAACTGACGACTTTTCACAAAGATTTGGTGACTTCCGAAAAATTAAGATACGTTATCTATAAGACATGTAAATGATTCATTTTTAATAGATATTGAGTGCATCAGGAGCTATAACATAAGGTTAACGATTTGCAGTGTCATATTTATTAAGATAGTTGTGCAAATATTACAATATTCTTAATTCGGACAAATTCAACCAACTCGCTCAAAAATGTAGGCTATTTATGGATCAAATGATAATTTTATTTTTAGAATATAATGCCTTTCCACCAAGTATTGACAGTAAAAACCCTAAAAATGAACAAATATATCTAGACTTATCAATATATTCATGCCATGCACCCATATGATTAAGAATAGATGGTCTAACATAGACTACTCGTAACTGACTTTTATTACTACGGCCCATTAAACCAAAAAAGGGGGCAACAGTAAAAAAAAAAATGGTTACTGATGTAGTGGCACATTTTTACTGTTTAGTAGCAAATTATTAATGCCTGTTTTAAGCCTCTCGTAGTGAACACATTTCCCATGTATGCACATAAATTAATCCACTGAAGACACTGGAATTCCCCTCAAAGCGGTGGCAAGGAATATATATATATCACAATTGTGGGGTTATAATACAAAACGCACTATTTTCAAAAATCAAACTTTTCATTAGTCAAAAAACTATAGCGAACAACACAAGCATAATATTATGATTGAATGAATCAAAAATCATACCATCAATTATTTTGAAGTCATTGACCTGCTTCACAAACCTGGTATATGGTGAAAAGTATTTTAAATTCCTCATTCTAATGTATTTTTTTTTCAAAACGCACTATTTCCTGGAACTGTGTACAAAAAAAAAAATCTTTTTTAATTTAAGATTTGGACTGAATTTGTTTATTTTCTTTGATAGTTTTCAAATAATATAAAAACAATATATTTAGAGAAACGAATTTGTATAAAAATATGAAAAAAAAGACCCGAAAAATATATTTTCATTTTATCAAACATTCATTGTTTACAATCAATTTTATTTAGTAAGATACCTATTACAAACTAATTTTTGTTTAGAGCAGAACAGGAATCTGAGAACATTTTTTAGGTTATGGACGTTTTTATATCTTCTTAAATGTTAAAAAAATCTGCAATTGCTGAGCACGTTTCGTTTGGTCCTCTTCCTGATAAGGTTTCCTGCCAGTAATAAACAAAAATATTATCCTTTCCTTCACGATCATAATGTTTTAAATAAACAGTCAAATTCGTCAACATCACAGCTCAATACAAATATGTAATGCGTTTTGCAAAAAAAAATTGTTGCTCTGCTCAAACTTCTATTGGAAATAGTACGTTTGCAAGAAAAGGTAGATGATTTCTCGTTGGATATAGTACGTTTTGCAGAAAAATACGATTGTCAAGTGGAAAAACGATGGTGTTATAAGCATTTTATCGTAAAACTGATAATACAAGTCGATTCAATAGGCTTTAATTACCCTATCTGCATACCTAACTCAATATCGATCATTTTGGAAATAGTGCGTTTGGCATTATAACCCCATTCGTAGAGAAAAAACATTATTTTTTTAATTAAGCTAGAATCATCATCCATACCAGCTGATGGAAAGACTACCATATTGACTGTGGAAAGGAAATAGGACGTAACCCACACATATAAAATTTTGCAGGAGGCGCAAAAATCCTGTTTTGATGATTTTGGGCCATACGCAAATTATGAATTATACACAACCTTGAAGTGCACGGAGACTTCTAAAGTGGTGTTTATTTGACATAATCTAATATTTATTAAAGAAATTTTCTAGGACAAAAACCTTTATTTCAGTATTTTTTCTTGGTTTTAATTTTTTACGTCATCTTTTTCAAACTTAAAGTTTAATTTACACACTTATTCGGCATTTGTAGCTTGCATCCTTTTGATAGAATGTGTATCAAGTTTGATACATTGTGATTATCGAAAAAAAGCTGTTATGAAAAAACTGTGGGTTACGTCCCTTTTCCTTTCCATAGTCGATATGTATAATGGGTAAAATTGGGGTGGCACTAAACTTGTATAATAGCATCTTGCATTGCATAGATATAATAATATGGTAACCTGCGTCACCAGAAGATGCAGAAGGTTAAAAAAGGTGCTATTCAGAGATGGGCTGGAGGTGGCTCGGAGGGGCTCGCGCGAGCCCTTTGTTAATTTAAGAGAGAACAATATTCTCAGATCAAATGAGTACATAACTGCAATTTCTGACTTGTATATTCCTTAGGATAGGTTCAGCATACACAGTAGTACATTTTTGGACATTTACATTGATTAGTTTACATTACATTGCATATTGTTAGATATTATAAGTGTATTAAGTAAAAATCGATTGCTTATTTAAGTATTGCATATAATTCCATCAGTGATAAAAAAAAAACTCACTGCTTCCCCAGAACACCTAGAATTGCTTTGATATAAAACGAGTCCCTTGTTAACGTATTGGCAGCCCACATCTGGTGCTATTAATCATCAAATAAGTGAGTCTGTTTTGGATGAATAATAAAATATGTAAAAAGGTACTCAGTCAGCTGTTAAATGATGACTGCTTTGCAGTTATCTCTGTTTGCAGTTTACCTACAACGTCTCCACGATATCAATATTCTAATAGATATTTAACGTGATCCAAGTTAAAAATCGTACCTAACCTACAGCTGTTGTGTTGACTCCGTTTAAAGTTTAAATGCTCATGATTATTTTCTAATAAGAATTTCAAAGATTCGTATAGAATCTATTTAATAGAAAGATTTCGTTGTATCGACAGATACAATCATTATTTTACAAATGAAATGTTACCTGCGATCCCTTCACGGTGCTTTTAAAAGCAGTCAGTCGAGATACATGTTGATCGTCGGCCATTTGTGAGCTTCGGTATCACTGAATATTAAGTTCAATTATGGGCTATTTTTATTCGAAATACTTTAACTTCTGATTTTTATAAGTGAGATAGATGTTAAAAACGATAATACGTTGGCGGCGAAATGTGCCAAGTTTTCCAATTTTTAAATACAACGGTCGCACAGTGGTGCCAATAAAAAGAAAACGGTCTTACGCGGTCGTAACAAACGATAATAATTATTATTATCAAGAACCTAGATATAATTAAAGGATAAAATCTATGAGTAGAAATTGATGGGTAGGTAGTATGAAAACGTTATTTTTAGATAGATTTTATCAAAAACTCATTTTTATTAACAATTATAATAATTGAAATTTATCAAATATTTAAAATTATTATAAATATCGATGTTAAAGTATACAAATTAAAGTTTAAAGACATCACTTTTTTCACTTTGTAATATAAACTATTGGAAAAAGAGCAAAGGTGAACTACATTTATATTTTCCAAAAGAAAATTTTTAAATTATTTCCTCAAAAGAAACTATGACTTAAATTAAACCGAAAATCAATTTGTCAGCTGATATTGAATAATTTTGAATACTATATAATAATAAAATTACATTCAACTTAAAATTTCAAAACAAAGAAAAAGAAGCACGTGTCACATTTTGTAACACAATACGTGGAATAATCTAAGTTATTTTATTTTATATCAAAGAAAAAGACTTTATAACCATTTTCAAAACCTTATTTATAACGATACAATTGATTTTTAATACAGCGTTTGATTTTTTACAACGAAAATGAGATAATTTTTAAATAATTTTGAATACCTACTCGTTATATTGTCAATAATTCCATTGGCAGTAATATGAAGAGTCTGTAAAAACGGGGTTGGTGTATCATTTTGCTGAAACGTCAATTGAATTTAGTCTATGGTTAAATTCAAGGTAAATATCTGTCATGAAACGTCAGCCAAGAAGTAAATAAACGGATAATAATAAAATATGAGATTTTTTTTTGTTTGTCCTCAAAAACCTGTTCTAGTTTCGTCACTTTTTTAGCATGCTTTCGAATAAAGTACTTTTGAATTTACTGACAGAACTGCTTGTAGTATGATGCAAAAATATCGATTAATTTGCTTTTATCATAGTGACTTTCAAATTACTATTTTTTATAATGGAAACTAACTGTACGTTGGCGGGAAAGGCTTCCAAATATTTTCTTGACATTATTGGTAAGTAATCATTAAAATAATTTTATTTTAACATACCTATATCTATAAAAAAATATGTTTCCGACGATAAACTATCTTAAACAATATTATTAAATTACTGTATCCTGTGTTTATATCAGGGCTGTGGAGTTGTTAAAAAATAAGACAACTCAGACTCTGACCTTGACTTAAAACACGCAGGGCCGGCGCCACCATACAGGCGAAATAGGCAACCTCCTAGGGCGCAAACCATTAGGGGGGCGCATAAATGGAGTTTTTAAATTATTTTCATATAATCTAATAATAATAATAATAAATAGTAGTACATTTTAGTTTATTTTGATGTTTGTATTTATTCATTGTAATTATGTATCTTTTTCTATATGATCCGAAAAAGGGAGGTTAAGCGACTGAGTGACAAACAGTTCACGTAGAAAAACTTCTGTTGAGATACCTCTATTAGTAGGCCATATGTTCCACATTGGGAGCGGATATGGATATATTAAAGAAATATATTTCTAATGAATCCGATTTTTTTTTTCATTAAGTATTTCGAAAAAATACTGGGACATTTTGTTAACAAGGTGCGCTAATAACCGTTACCTAGAGATCTAAAAACCACATTAATTATTTTTTTAGGCTTAGTAGCATGCAGTGGCGCTACTTTTGATTGTAGCGATTTGAATAAAAATAATTTTTTTGAAGTACTTGATGTTAGTTTTTTTTTTATCAGACTCCAGTTAAAACAGTCTGACTAAACTGTCCTAGTGTTTATAACAATGATGCTGAACCAGACAGTCAGATTCTTTCTGGATTTTTTTGTCACAATATGAGTTTTAAAAAAACTTTATTATTGTTTGAATATTTTACGAGATTTGGTATCCTGAAGTCAAATTATTATTAATTCATAGTTAGCTATTACCTAAATTAACATATTTTTGATGAGATTGAAGACTAAAATATGAAACCTTCTATATAATATATCGTCAACTTAGAGTGCAAAGCTTTTAACTTCTCATAGTGCATAAAAATATTCTCAAGTCACTGAATGAAGAAATGTGAAAATCACAATATACAAATTTCTTGCATACAAAAATATTTTTTAAGACTTAAAGCAATACTCTCCAATTATGACACACAAACATTATAGCATTACTACCTCATATTCATAGGAATATCAAAAACAATATTGTAGATCAGGGTTGTCCGAAATGGAGCCCTCTTTTGAAATATATATAAATCTATAACTTAATATTTCACACGAAAAACATTTTTTGTAAATAAGTACACCTAATCCTCTTTGAAATAACCGGTCAAATGTAATGAAACTTATCGTTCATTTATCCTATATTCACATCATCCTTTATACACCGTTTGTTTTGCATGACCGTTTCACTGGGAACGTATCCCTTTATATGGTTCGCTAGAAGAAAAGGGCTGTGTCTAGCCTAAAATAGCTTTAAATATATTAATACTTATTTCCAAGAATTAATAATACATTAATTCTTGGAATAAAATGGGCTAGTTGTAAAATAAATTTTTATGTCAAGTTCATGTTTTGTACATGAATCTACACTTTTATATACATTCAAGCAATTCATGTGTAATCAGCACCTTGATAAAATAGATAATATATACATAACAAATCTAATGTTGATAACAAAAAAATAATCTTGTGATATATGTACATAGTGTACGATTATTGAGAGTATTGATTTCAATATTATCAAGTATTTACTTACGTTTCTAAGAATGATTTAACTGAGACGTTTCGTAAATTCAAAACCAGAGTTTTGAATCAGCTCTCTGGGAAAATGATATTGAGGCATTTTATGTAAGCGGTGAAAAAATGCACTCAGTTAATCATCCTTAAAATATTCATTGTAAATTTTATTTGATGTTTCATCAACCCTCGCTCGCTAATAAGATATGTTTTCTACTTTCTGGAGAATAAATAAAACTTAACTGAAAATTTCAAAGATTGTGTAATTCAAAACTTGTCAATTGCCACACTGGCGACATCTTACAACTGTCTTTAGCAAGTGTAAACATAATGAGAGATTATGTTATCTTACAATGACAGATTCGTTACCCTCTCCGAAAATCTATTGATAAAACACTATGTTATATTGTGATTGTTCTTTCTGAGCGAGTTTTTAAATAATCATTTGTTATTTTACACACTATCATTGGTTCAACTGATTCAGTGGGATCAATCTGAAAGAGGTGTTGAATCGTTTTTCAATTTCATTTTTTTTGTTTCAATTTCAATGTTGGTTGCAGATGTTACATAGAAACATAATCCCATATTTTTTATACTTGCATATATGTAATTATTGAGTTTTTCAGATATAAAAATAGATTAATATTTGAACCGTGTACCTAAATATTTGTTTTGTGGTACAATCTTTAACCCTCTGAATGAATAATTTCTTTGTAAGCATTAGATACCAACGAGCTGGGCCGCCGCTAGACATTTGCCCCCCCCAGGCAAGATTGTTTTTTCCCGCTCTAGTTATAAGTCCCTAGACAATTGGCTGTCTCTCTAGATCGATGTTTCACTGGCGAGCAATTTCAATGTTTTGAGGGGCAATGTGCATTAATATTTTTTGCAAAACAAAATAAAATTACCAATTATGACAAATTTAGCTCATAAATTACTGTTGTCATTCCCATCCAATTTAGTTGAATGCGGCTTTAGCCCTGAAAATGATTTTTTATTGAAAAAAGGAAGGGTGGATATCACAAACTGTGGAGATTTAGAATCAAATTGACCAAATAAGTACCTCAACTAAAAACTCTTTGCAACTCGCATCAACTTCAAGGTTCGTATTTATTTTAATGTTATTTTTTCCGAGTTTTACCTGTCTCATAATATATGTTAGGTACATATGTATTTACTTAGGGAAGTAAATTTAAAATAGTATTAACTAACTGCACTTTTTATTTGGAGAAAATATTTTTTTACGAATTTTGATTGGGGAGGAGGGGCATGGAGATTTTTGAAGTGTAGAAGTGGGGCGTTGCACTTATAAGGTTGGGAAACACTGCTCTAGATTTACCACTACAGACAGTCGCCTGTACAAAGCGCCATTCTGCCATTGAGAGACACTTCTTTAAAACTATGGAAATATACATATCAACACTGATCATATGCTATTACATTCTCGCTCTTACACTGCTTTTTAAAAGCATGTTGAATAAGAAAACAAATGATTCCCTAAAAAATAAAAAATAAATCGTAAGCCATTGATTTATTTACCCGAATGCTGCTTTTTTAAAAACAGAAAGAGCAAAAAAACAAATACTTCCGAATAATAATTAAAAAGTTTATATGAAAAAAAACAATATGTATTTGTTTCATGACTGAAATTGTAAAATAATTTTATCTTTAATATTTTATTAAGTATGTTATATTGAGCATGCAATCATGCAATTTTTACACATATTAATTAGGTTGGGACAAATGAATCAGTCAGAAGGAATCAGAGATGGCAATTGACACAAGTGTTCGATTTACGCCCATGCGACTCGTTTATGTGTTTATTTATGAAAGTATGGAATAGGTCACAGAGAGTAGTGATACACTAACTAGATAGAGAGAGGCTTGCCTAGGTGAACTCGAGGAATTTTCATTTAAAAAGTTTTTTTTTTTACAGAGAAATAGACACAGAGTCTAACAATACTCAAATAGATGTGTAGACGATATTTTCTATTAGTTTTATACATCCAATTTTAATTGGTAAATGATTAAAGTTGATTTTCATGTTACATGCATTATATAAAACCTATTCAATAAAAAAAATATTTTGGTAAAATATTAGTTGTTATTCGAGTTTGGGTTTAATTAGAACAAATTTTGCAGTATGACTTAGCCCTGACCTGGATAGTTTAATAAAATTTCGGAATATACAGATCTCTATTGCATATAAACACATTACTTATAGTCTGCAATTTGCCAAAAAATATCGTTATTGTGGATTTTATATATTTTTTAGATATTTTACTTTAGTGAAAAGAATAAACTTGAATACATATTTATTTTATTTTCAATTCTATGATGAACTAAAACATAAAATATTAATAATAGATTTGAAATATTTCCACACATTAAAAAATAAAACACTTTTATATTACTACTTTCATATATATAATTTTTGATTTTTTAAAAAAAAAAAAATCCTTAAAAAAGTTGAATTTTGGTCATTCACAACAATAAGATTCTCTTTATCTCCGTATTATTCTTTTATCTAACCTTTGTCAATCGCCTTTTGTTTATTTCAAGACACAAAAAACCATTTGTTGTATTATTTCTGTATGATCTTTTTTATGTAATAAATATTTTCATGCGTGTGTGTTTTTTAGTTAATATGAGTTTATCATTATCGAAATGACCCTCCTAATGATAGTATGTATAGTCCGTTCGATTGACTCTATCGGCGATATATAATTTATTTTACTATATAATAACATATATTATATTTGTCTTGATTTATCTTTCTGTCTCTCTGTAACGCCCAAGGTGATACGCAATTACCCACCACCCGCCACGGCCATTCGTCTGGTACTTGCAGTTGTTTTCTGTGACGTAACAAAGTTATGCAAAAACTTTCGTTACTTTTTTTATTATTCTGAATTTGTCTTAGAAGAAGTAAACCGAGACTCAGCGGATGAATACGGCTTTATTTATGTCACATTAAAAAAATAATAGTGATTGGGGAACTAGTCATAAAAATATACAAATTTTTAACTAGTACCGATTGTGAATTTGTGAATTGAACAGCCCTGTACATGGGACTTTTTTATGTATCATATATCCTATAATTATTTTTTATGTGATAATACGTTATAAATATTGAATTTTAATTTTTAAAATCTGTAAAACATAATAAACACTAGACTTTATTTTTACGCGGTTTTTTTTTATACATGACTTAGAAATAACACAGTGCTATATCCCTTGCATGCATGTGTATTCTACTCAGTAATATGCACAAAGAAGTTTATTCTTTTTAAACCAGCTTTTTTTATTTTTATATAATTTTTACGTGATAGTACATGGAACTTATCCACCGTGTACAAAGAAAGCCAAGTGTAATTGACATTTTATGTCATTTGCACATTGTAATATAACAGCGTTTTATTACAAGAACAAAAACGTATACCAATTTACTATAATTTAAGGTAAAGCTTTTTTAATCTAAAAAATAACGGAATTTAGATTTTTTTCTATTTTTTTTCTTCTATTTACAAATGGTGTAACCTATATCTAAATAATTATCATTATTCTACATATCATATAGATGGTAACATTAAAAAAATATGCCACAGAAATTAAATATTAACTAACATAAAAAAAATATATATAAAACTAATGCTTTTTTGCTAAAAATCATTCGTTTTTTTTTGCGTATACTATGTTTAATAAGGTAGGATTAAAAGGTTTAATGATTGACAATTTGTTTTGTACTATGTAATAAAAAAATATTTCTCGTATCGTGACTTCAATCACTGAACAGACTACACATTCAACGAAGCCCAATAGTTTAGTTATATCATAATACTTACAGCCAAACAGACTCAGTTCGTTTAACTTAATTGAACTATAATATAAATTTATTTTTTACTCATACTGTTCATGATTAATCGTACAATTTGGATCCCGTAAATAACATTTAACTACAAACTTGTTATTGATTATTGTCTTATATTTCTTAAACCGATTTTTTAAAAATTAACTGAAGGGAAATTTAATAACTAAATTATTTATTTATTTTAGTTATTTTTTCTCCATATTAGCAGAAAAAAACGTAACCATAAGATGATTTAGTTAATATAACTTGTTTGCAAATTAAAAATATATTTTTTAAATTCAGTGCTTAAAAATAAATGTTTAATAATTTCAAATAAAAAAAACGGTACAATGCTGTATTTCTTCAGATATATTTGACGATAAAACTTTTTTCCGCATGGGGTTCTTTATCAATTATTTAAAAATGAGTGATTTTACAAAACGGATATCTTTGGATTTGAGTCGGTTGGCGGTCGGTTCAGTACTGTTTTATGGTGCATTATTTTACCGTAAGTTCATTCAAATTTTATTAATATTGTATCTAAGAAAAATGCGTTAAATGTTCAAATAAATTTTAATTGATTATAAGTTTAACCGGTATTTTGTTCTAATTATTATTTTATGATTATAATCGGCATATTATTACATACCATAGATACACTCAGTGCTTTTCCCCCCCATGTATCACGGTGGAACGACGTTCCGGCATTTTTTTGGCATATTAAATGTTTTAAATCATTTTTTGCAAATTTTTATTTTGCATTGAAAACTTAAAATTTTCAAAATTGGCTGTTTGTCCCTATCTTAGGTCCCTTTTAAATTTAATGTACTAGATACTCTAACACTTATAAATTAATGTCGTTTTAAAAAACCATACCAGGTTCATAGACTTACTCTGTGACCAGAACCAGGGTGTCTAATGCTTGATTTAATGCGCTTTTGTGTCACGCGGATTCCATCCGCAACAGTTTTGTCACTTTTGTTCATGAACATCGTCGTAGCATCTTTGATTGTATCCTTGATGAAATACTTTGATCAGTGGTCACTCAGAGGAAGACGAGGCTTTCACGACGGATCTCACAGATTCGAGTCCCAGTACGAACTGCATTTTCTTCAATCGATTTCTGTTCGAAGGTATGGGTGTTAGTGGTATCTAAAATATTTCCTCTCACCCTTTCAATTCTAAAATTAAAGCGATTAGTTAACCACTAGTTCTGTCCTAGACATACCTTCTATCCTTACTCTCTTCGAAAAAAAGAGACGTTTGGCAACTGAATAACTACCAGATCTCGTAAAAAACATGTGTTGAGATACCACCATTAGTAAGCCATATGCTCTACATTGGGAACGGACATGGATTAGAAAAAAACTTTCGTAAAGGAGTGAGTTACGTACGGCATCTTTTTTCCAAGAAAAATGCACTGGATACACTTATGGAAGTTTGGTTTTGATGATTTGGCGATTTGTTGTTGATATTTTATTTTGAAAATGAAATTGTAATGACAGAGTCATTATCACCTGGTTGCACATTTTTATATATTGTTTTTTTTATTTTTTTTATATCGACTTTAACTACCGGCTGTGTTTTAATCTTACGGGGAAACATGACAAATTTTCTGTCACTTTTAAGATTATTACTGTCAATTTTAGAAATTAAAAATGCTTCTGAAGAATGAGTCCCAATAAATAAATGTGAATATTATAAACACTGATCGCGAAAGAAGGGAGTGACTTCGGATTGATTAATAAGATAATAGATGGTTATATTAAAATGAAATGAAAAAAAATGTATCGTCAATATTGGGACTTCTAATTCCAGGAACCCAATCAATTTGGGGAAACCGTAATTTTCGGGATTTCAGGATCACTAACACTTAAAAATTCAAATTGATAATTTTAATTCTTCTTGGTTTCCTACCATACAATAATTCCCTAAAGTTTACCTTAGTTTGTTTATGTACATATTATCTACAACACCTAAATAATAAATAAACGAATTGCTTTCTTACCCCCTCTCATATTTTGTAACAGTCAACTAGCTCAACATCAAACAAGATTTTTTTCAATTTTAATTTGAGACCATGGACATGGGTGTTTGTGATATCTTTTTTCGAGATGATTTTAAGTTACTGTAGTTTAAAATATAAAAAAATGTTGCCTTGGCCGTTCACCGTAATGCCAGATATTTTGTTGTATTGAAATTAGGAATTTATGAAAACATATGGTAAATGATCAATCTCGGGATCCCGGGTTGAAAAAATGTAAATTCCAAAATGTCGGGATTAAAAAAAGGGTTCGGTATTGTATCCCCAATTGCGCGAATAATATTTGATGATTGATCTCGCACTGCTAGTAAACATCTTCAACTGCTTCAACTAATCTTTTTCTCCTCTTGTATCGTTCTATAATAATTGTCTTTTGTCCACCACAAAAAATGCGCAAATCGGTTTCATCTTTATTATTGTAGTTACCTAAAATCTTTTCCGCGTTTTATTATTGAATTTGATCCAGCTATAAATTATCAATATTGCCGTTATATAATTTATCAGTGAGCTAATTACTTAGTTACTAAAAAATTCAAGACCAAATTCATGATTAAAAAAATCTCGGACTCAAATAAATAATGTTTTAAATAATCTTCACATGTGATTTTACTTGAACAGTGATTTAACTAAATACGTATTGATTGTTGATAAAAAAACTTATGCTTAATTAAGATTGAGAATTAAGTTACAACATCGCTGAAAATCTTAAATTCGTAAGTAATTAATATGTGAAAAATCGGACGGAGTTATTATATAGGCACTCCATCTTGGGAGCGGAAACAAAAAAAAATTCTATTTTTGGGAAAAATCGTCCATAGTTTGAAGAACTATATTTTAAAAGTCCAATTGACTTTCCTCGATCGATTTATTTTGGCGTTGCATTATCACAAAGTTAATACTGCCCTTCTATATTTAGTGATAATAACTATGTAGTGATTTTGTTTTAATGAAAATAACTATTGCTATTAAGATAAAAATAACGTTGTAAATATGTAAATATAAAAAAACACACCGTGATTGTTATCATTATTAGCTGCTTACAATATAGTTTAATGCTTTGTTATTATAATTAATTGAATGTCAAGGTTTTACCTCTTATACAAAAATAAAATAATTCAAAAATCTAATGATTTCTTATCAATATGACATAAAAACTTGTTGCTGGGGATTGAAAATTTACCGACAAAAAATGTTATCTAATTATTTTGTGAATCGGTGAATATGCCCCAAAATAAGGATTTGGAATGGAAGACCGTATGGAAAAAATAGCTTCACAGCAGTTAGCATTTTTACGTGTTATTTTAATTAATTAAAAAATAATTTGTCAACCTTGCGGATTCATTTACAAAATTGCGAAATCAGTTGACAATTTTAACCGCTTACGAATGATTTTTAAAATAAATAAAAATTCTTAGCAATATTAATCAATGTAAATTATGCGATCGTTGCACAATGTATGCCTTTTTATGAATACTAAGAAAAATCGATTACCAAAATGAAGTATGCTCGTTCAGACGATACCTCGATATTGTCGTGTCAAAATTGTGTACAATAATCTTGTTGTATTATTTTAATTGAATACCCGTTGAAATTAATACTGTTTATTGTGTGACATTCAGAATATTCCATTTTCATTCTGCTGTGATCTCTATTATTTTTTTTTATTATCAATTTGACCCTGTGGATAGTATTCAAATAATAAATCCGACATTTTACCAAATCTTATCGAAGTAATATTAATTGTAAAAACAAAATAATTCTAAAATATATAAAATGAACATTCTTGGGCAATGTGCAACATTTTATTAATTCGATAGTGTAAACAGTAATACTAGTGCTTTCTTAAATAATTTTTGATGACACACGAACAAAAATAATTTCATGATAATCAAACACACCTATAAATATACATTTCCTAGTTGAATATTATAATTATTATCATAAAAACAAGTCTTAAACAAGTTTTTCACACCATCATATTAGTTGCATTTAGTAAAAAAATAGCTTTGTTTCCCAAAACAAAGTATCTGAAAAATGACTATAATTTTTAAAAAAGAATACCAGTCCGCTTCAACGACTATCATTATAATTCTGAATAATTGTTCTTAAAAATAATTATGGCTAATCATAGTCAACACTATCACACTTCGGACACTAAATATTCTTATTTCAATAAATCAAATCATAGGATATCGTTTTCGGAACGTATAATAATTTTACCTACGTATGGAGTCGTTCGAAATTTGAAAAGGGAATTGAAAGACGCTTCCAAGTTTGTGCTGAGAAATATTCAAGAGTTCGAAATAGGACGGCATTTTAATTTGCCCTTTGTTGTGTTCATTTTAGTTGACTATGTGGACATTGATTATTCGCTATGGCTGTCATGGTTGCTTATGCCATTGCTCATCACGTTTCTGCTGCCCGCCGTCATTATCCTGCTCTTCTACATCAGCGCCATCGTTTTTCACATATACAAACACAGGTGAGTCATTTTTTTTACTGTTTATTTTAAAATATTGGTTGATTTTTATTTCCAAAGTTAACTATTTTCAAGTTTGGCTTATTCAGAAATCTAAAAAAAAGAAAAGCATGTTAATTTACTAAAAACATTATCATCAGACCAACACATCGAAGATGCCAATATAAATGCTATTTTCGTATTTATACGTTATTATCAATCTACACTGATTTAATAGGCAATGAATTTCCATGGTTTTCTGTTGCTGACACCAACTTCTTTCATGGTCTGCAAAGTATCCTCCCAACCAACTAGTCTATGCCCCCAACGGTGCGGAAGATTTTATAAACTACATCAGGGTTTCCCAAACTTATTGTGCAATGGAACACTTCAGAAATCTGAAAATGTTACGGGAACATAGATTATTTTTTAGGTCGTGTAATTCATAATAGTAAAAGATTTAGACTGAAGGTGCTGAATTTCAATATTAAATTTGAATCGTTCAAACTTTTACATTCTCACAGATTTTGTCACTAACGACCCGGGTTTCGCCTTTCGACATCTTCAGGCGTTCAAGTGCACGGATAAACTTGAACTGTTCAAGTTCATCCGTGCACTTGAACGCCTGAAGATGCCGAAAGGCGAAACCCGGGTCGTTAGTGACAAAATCTGTGAGAATGTAAGTACATAGTTTGAACGATTCAAAAAAGTTAAAGTTTTTTTTTAAATATGTTATTAAAACACTTATTATTTATTAAGTAATTATTTTTAAAACATTTTACAAAAAATATGAGTGAACAAAGCTCTTAGTGATGATAATAAATTCGTAGCCAAATCCGCGGCCCCCTCTATACAAAATATGTTCTGCGGCGGCCTCTGGAGAAAACCTGCGGCCCCCAATTTGGGAAGCACTGGTGTAAACAATATAGTTAACTTGGTCGCCATGTAGAATGTTTTATCGTCCACTGTTGTGCTATGGTTGATCGGAATGTTTAGGGATGTATTATTGAAAAAACATATTATCAATTTTTTCACACTGATTCGTCAAGATTGAAAATTAATTACACTCTGTACACAGAAAAAAGAATTTTTATCTCTGATATATGAGCTGTGAAGTCAAAATGGCTTACTTACTATAATGTGCTGGTTTCGTCGGTTTTTCTTAAAACCAGTATTTTTGAAAAAAGAATAGGAGTGCTGCTGACTGGCAGGGATTGATCGAGGTCTGAAAAAACATCTAAGTTTTATTTCTCCCAAATTTTCGAACCATTCTTAACCACAGCATAAGGTTCATAAATCATAATATATATAATTTTTAATTTTCTACGAATGTTTACGTCTTAGTGAGGACTTTTAATTTTAAATACAATCACGTCTTTACTTGGTGTTTTGTTGGATTGCATATTTTATTTTAGGGAAATAACATATTTGCAGTGCGTATTTATTGAGCTCGCTTCACTCTTACGTTACTTCAATACATGTAGAATATTATAACGCATCTAACTTATTTTTTCCTAAATTATCACTCGGCTCACTTCTTCTTTCAGTGACCCATATGAGCCTCAGACAAGTGAAGTGAGCTAAGTGTTATTTTAGAAACAAAATAGTTTGATACGATACACACTGCCATTGTGTTTTCTCCCTAAAAAAAGCAATCCACCAAAATACCAAGTAAAGACATGATTATACTTAAAAAAAGTCTAATATAAAAGTTTTACGATTTAACTAATTGACTCATTTTACTTCTCAGGAGGTCACATTATGTGGTTTGGATGTGCGAGGTTATACCCGAGTAAAATATGTATATTGTAAAGCAGGGGTTATCAAAATTTTTGAACCCTAGAGTGCATTCTATAATATTGGTAGAGCGGCGGGCATCACATTTTTTCCAGGTTATTTATAACCCAGGAATTTAACGGTTTGCCCAAATTATCAGCGTGACTCGTTTTTTTTCGCGTTGGTAACCCCAGTTGTAGAGTGCAGACAACGCCAAATTTGAAGTAAATATCACCGTATGTGGCATTTCCAGTACTTTGAATCGTATAAATATTGATATTAAATAATTTAAAAAAAATGCATTACGGCGTGTGCCAAAGTACCGAATATGTATTCTTTGAATCATATGAGATAAACTCGATATGTTTTTTATAAATCACTCGAGATCAACTCAAGGAGAAATGTAATCACATGCGCCCATGTCCTGGATTCAAAATATTAACGGACAAAATCTAAATTTGATATTGAGCTGGCTGGGACCTGAACCCAGGCCAACGTGATCGCTAGTGTAAAGCTTTTTACGCTAAACCTCGAGAGGCAGGCTAATAATATATATATTGAAGGTTCGTATGGACTACGACTACATAATATATTCTGGAAGATAGACGCAATGCTCACGTGGCTATTGGTTCGTTATATTATATCCAATCGATCAGCAAGGCGAAACGTATGGCGCACTTCAACATGAGCATTTAATCGACCATGATGTATACCACACCGATTTGGCTCACAAACATTTAAGATTATACAAGAAAAACTCGTTGAGAATTTTTTTTTAAGTCACTCGAGTTAACTCGAGGAGAATTGACATCACAAAACACCCACGTCTTATGTCTCAGATTTTAAATTGAAAAATTCTTAATTTGAAATTGACCTTACTGGGCAAGCCAGACTCAGAAATAAATTTGATATTTTTTTAAAACTGCTGTTATAGATCAGGAGTGCCCAACCCAAATCGTTTTGTGGGCCAAAAAATATTACTATGTGAGTAGACCACAAATATAAAAAAATAAAACAAAAAATCTAAGTATTCAAAATATTTTATTACCTTATAATTAATGTAACACTTGTTATGTATATTGTTTGATATATTTTTCATATCAATTGGTAATTTAGCTGACGCGGATCGCAGTTGATTGATTGGTCGTGTTTTTATCAAGCTACCTGCAGCGAAACTTCATTTTGACTTTGATTCAATTTTTAAAAGAAAGATTCGCAGATGTAGTCCTAAATGCTGCTGTAATACGCATTGGCAGAGTCGACCAGCATAAGCATAACAATAGGTACTGGCATGCATCAATCACAACAAGATAAAATAAATTTACGAGAACGTATTTTTTATTGTATGAATAAAGCTGAAAACTTAAATTGGGCCGAAGGTTGTTCATGCATGTTCTCGATGGTTTATGCTCCTTGTCCCATGTCCCTTCGAGCTTCTTTTAAGTTATCAATTAAAGTTATTTACGGACTAACAAGTAAAATTAAAATCTTTTTGTTTTTTGTCGTTATTTGATTTCCGTAAGTATTGTTAAAGGCGAAATGGAAATGTACGTACAAACAATTAACGTGGAAGTTCCATCAAGCATCCACAGTCGATATTTTAAATTAAACTCTTTAATACTTTCGACGGATTTGGCGGTTTTAAACTTTATTTAATATTTTATATTAAACTCTTTTTTTAAATTTTAATATAACATAGCAAAAAAATCTTGCTTAGATTTCAACACTCGCAATCAGAATTGGCAGACTCCACGAAGTTTCATTGTGTCAATATATACAGGAAACAATATAGAAAGCCTTCGGTAATAATATAAGATTAGGTTGAAGTTAAATTAACGATTTTTTTATATAACTGTAATCATGATCACAAATTAAAGTAAATAAACAAACGTTTTGATGTTTGTGTATATTTTTTTACGGATGATAACGCCCAGACACACCATGCTATCGCTTATCAATGCTATTCAATAATCTTTTAGAAAATGTGACGATATCGGTCTTTTAGCTCTTCCCACATACTGTTCAACGCTGTGAAGGGGTTAGCAGTTAACGTGACCCTGCATGACTGGGTGATGATTCTGTCTGGCCGGAACTAGTCAACATCGTTTTTCGAACAGTGGTGCCGTATGAGCGAAACGGAAACTAGATTTGACCAAAAAAATAATAATTATTTGTCACTACGAAATTTCCATCGCAAAATTCCGATCAATGTAAATGTAGTAAAAAATATACTTTAATGCCGAAACGACCATCAACTATATTAGATTATTAAGGTGGAATTAAATACTTCGTTATTTTTAACATTATGTCGTTTGAGCTGACTTATCGTTACCCTTTTCTCGCTCATATCTTTAATATCTATCTTCTCCGAGTCTTTTTTTCAACAGACTCAGACCACCCCACCCCTTCTTTGATCTTCCTCGCAATTTTTTTTACATAAAAAAACAAATTCTATCGTGTTCAATTGATAGAATCAATAAATAGATTTGACAAGCATATAAACAAAATATCAAGGAGCTGGCATAACATTATTTACGCAAGAGAATGGATCGCCTTACAGGTATTACCGAAACCGGGATCGGGATCCCAGTAGTCGTGGTGTTTTTCAATACCGAAATATCTGTTTTTGAAATGCAAAAATACTTGTATTTCGATAGCGAGCTTTGAATTTATATAAACCATCAATATATTTTTATAAAATCGTTCGCGATGAATTGAAATATTTAAAATCGTTGCATCAATATTAACAGTTTCCAGAATAACTATTTATGAGCCTTTCAATAATGCATTAATATTTTGGAAAACCGTAAGTTTTTTTTATGAAAAACATCCGTTAACGATTATGATTATGAAATTTCGAACTGTCTAAATACGAATTTTGATTTACTTTGCCTGTATTGCTGTATTTTTTGCTTTGCTTAAACTTTTAAACTTTACCGGTATTTAATATGAAATACTGAAATACCTGTATTGCAATCCCTCGTATATTTTATATTTCCTTTTGCATCAATGATTGACATATATTGGATTTGCTTATATTGTATTTTGTGTATTTTCGGCTTGAACTGTCGAAGCTTGTAAATTTTACATTTACATAGAGGGTGAAAATGCTACGATGTCACGAAGTAATCCAAACATCATCATGATTGTGTTTGTGTACAGTAATAAGGTAGTTGCAATTACGTCTTAAAAATTCTATACGATTAACTTGCGAGTGGCATCTCATTTTCGTTATTTATTGCTCATTATTTTATTTTCCCTCACTTTACATTGTGATCATCTTTTAGGGTGTTCACTGTGAATACTTGGTGTAAAGGCATTATATTAAAATAATATATTTAATTACACATGCATTTCAGTTTAAATATTCGATTATTTTACATTTACGAACAGCCTTTGTTCGTAGACATTATTAATGGCTGCTGATTAGTTTAATAATGTTATTTTTTTTCATTAACAGCTAATGATACTCGATAAAAAATAGTTTCTTTTCGTCAATAAAAAGCACAAACACTTAATGTATCGATAAGAGAGAGGCTATAGTCGAAAGTTTCATTAAATGACTGATAAGGGATACAATGTGTCTAGCCACTCTCGTATCATTCATTATACGTGACGTGGTTCACGTGACCACTCAAGAGTGGGTTTTAAGGTTGAGCAAATGTCCCTTTTTATGTAACACTGTAACAGTATCATATTATTAAAAATATATAAAGTTCAATGCACGCATCTTCCTTGATTACGACTTGGCGGGAAAGCGTGAAAACGTAACACAAAATAGGATTGGTAAATATGTGATAAAACATGCTACATAGCTAAAAAAAACGCTATGATTCGAAATCTTTTCTGGTGGACTTGATTTTTGCAATAAATTACACATTATTATAAAAATCACTGATACGTTATGGGAAATATGAAATGCATTTTAGTATGACCGGTTTCGCCGCGAAACTGGTCCAGATAATAGTTTTATTGCATATTATTTAATTAATATAATGTATATCCATTGTGATAAAGGGTCGAAGCTCGGAACATTTTATATACAATGGCGACGTTTTCACACTAAAATGTATTTCGTATATTGGATAATTTATCAGTGATCTTCATAATAATGTGTAATTTTTGCGAAAATCAATACACCGCAATAAAAGATTTCAAATCATGGCGTTGATTTTAGCTACACTGTGAAGTTTTTCGCCGAGAAATATCGTAGTATACTTTACCACATACACCTAATCCTTTTTTTACGCGATACATTGGTTCCAGGAAATCGCGCGTAAAAAAAACCTCATTTTCATATAATTTGATAAATCGGTTTCAAATCCACGTAAAAAAGTATCAAAAATGTATGAAAAACCGTAACGGTGCCATCCGAAAAAATCAAATTTAATATAATATATTGGTATAGTCTATTTAAAAACGATTCTTCTTTTTCTTCGACATTATTCGCTCCCTATGTGGAGCATATGGCTGCCACGCGACACCTCCATGATACCTTGTCTCCCGCCATTTGATTTGCTTCCTCTCATGACATGACAGAATCCCTCAGTTCCATCATATGGATAGTAACAACAGTCGTCCTGGACGCTGGAATCCAACCGGTCGGAAGAAGAGGCAAGCATGATTGAGGCTCTCCGGAGGAATCTGCAGCACGTGACCCAGTCAGTTCCAACGTCTCTCCATGACCACTGACAGAACGCTGTCTTAAACGCTCTAATCTTCTAGTTTCTCATGAAATCAAACCACCGCACCCCAAATATCCGAAATTGATAATTAAAGATTCCTTTTTTTAATATTCCAGACATCAGCTAGCAACAAACAGCGCCGACTTGTGGCACAGGAGTAGGAAAGCAGTCAGCGCAATATGGGACGCCCACGGCTGGCTGTGGCACGGTATTCTTTTTTTTTATTTCTTCCTTCATAAACAAGACACTGTTCAAAAAATATTAAAATTTATTTCTTGTTGCTTCTTTTTTTTAGATATGGCAATAATGGGTCATCATTATTACTGTAAGTCACATATGGGAAATGTTACCTGAATGAAAATAATGATCACTTTTAAGGTGTTCACTGTCAATACTTGGTGGAATGGCATTATAATAAAAATAGTAAAAGATTTCTAGTACTTTTTCCACTTAAAATTTATTTGATCAGGACCGGTTTCGCTCCTCGCGAGCATTATCAACTGATAAGAAAAATAAATTAAACAGTGCTATTTATACAAGTTAAATTGAAATAAAAAGGTGTCAGCAACTACTAACAATGAAAAGGATTTACAAATTACATTATAATTACACAATTAAAATGCTTAACACCTATAACATACAATTAAAAAATCATCAATAAATATAAGTGGCAAAAGATATCAATTATAAACACGATTAAAAGTTATTTCAAAATTTATTTTTATCCACTAAATTACATTCATGGTTCATGTTTCAACCACTTTGGAATGAGCCGGGTTTGCAAGTTATACCCATATGATATAATTCGTATACTTTTAGTTCAGATTTTAATATATTTGTATTATTTTACATGCAATTTTCTGCCGTTACTACGTTATCCGCAAATTGAGGCCTCCAAATTTTATTGCGCGTTGGGTCTCCCATCTGCTTAATCTGCCACTGCATATCTATCATATGATAGATCGGCGTTCTGGGACTAAAAGGGTTAATATGTCTTCTGCCTATTCTCTCTCATGTGCTTAGGCTTACTTTAATGATAAAACATGAAATAGCAGTATACTTATAGGCACAGATTTTCTATAAATATTTCTTTGCATTCATTTTGGCTTAAAATTACATTTTTGCACATGTCTGCTGTAAGTACCTTGTAACCTTGAGAACTGTGATAGCTGACTTTGCTATTCGTGGATTGTCTAAGATTGCAGCGGTAATGACTGTGAACTTCAAAGTAATTTAAATAATTATAATATAAAATAAAATAACTTAGATTATTCCGCGTATTGTGCTACAAACTGTGACACTTGTTTCGCCTCTTTCAGAGGCATCCTCAGACAACTACTTTCGCAAATGCTTGCTTAAGTACGAATACTTTTATTATCGAATTTCACGTGTCACAGTTAGTAGCATAATACGTGGAATAATCCAAGTTATTTTATTTTATATTAAAATGAACTTCCACAAAGTTACCGCCGAATCCATCGAAAGTATTAAATAATTATAATTTAAAATGTGGCATAGAAATTATTATACAATTTTTATAACATACATACAGTATTGATTGTCTGCATGGCAATAAACATTTATCTGAGACACCTAACATTGCTTGTCAATTAATTTTATCATTTCAATACCATCCAATGCACATGATTGTGTGTTCTTTTTAAGACCTGAAATGGGAAATAAATTACTGCTAAGTGTAAAAAATGTGTCATTATTAAATTATTCAAATATCAAAGTATTTTTAAAATAATTAAACTACAATACTCACTGTATATCATTAACGGTAGGTAGATTGATTTTCTGGTACACAATGTATGATGACACTGATTCAAAAAGGTCAAGCAGCTTATTAACCATTTAAACAATGTAACAAACAGAACAATAAATTATATTATCAATTGTTTATCTGTTTCGAAGAAACACCAGTTATCAAAATGTATATGACCAACATTTACCTTCAGTTGATGATTATTATTGTGAAAATAATTTAAAAAATAATCTTTATAAGGTAGTTCAAATGTGTTTTTAAATACAACTCAGCTGGTGGGTATAATTTCTTTCTTTGACAATCACAAGCTTACTATAAAATCGGTTAATATTAATCTCTTTCATATTGGTTTCCGAGAGTCTTATGGCGTCGCCATGTTTTTATTTGCAGGATATGAAATATCTGGCTTTGAAAACATTCCGATGGATTCCCCTGTGCTGTTCATCTATTACCATGGAGCTCTTCCTGTCGACATGTATTATTTCATGGCGAAGCTGTACTTATACAAGAACAAACTTATACATACGGTAGCAGATAGGCTACTTTTTAAGATTCCAGGTAATTCATTATACTTCATTTAACCTCAATCCTCCCGTGCGCTGCATTTAGTAGGAGTAGTTCACTGCCCATGCAATTTTTTGCATTATCGATGTTTAAAATTGGTCAGTTATATAAATAACTAGGTATTTCTCAAAAACCAGTCGACATATTAAGGTAAAATAAAAAACATAAAAAGATTCTTACAACTTTATAACAATTAATTTATTGCAAACGCAGAATATTCATTAATTTTTTTTATATCTACAAAATTAAAACTTAATTATTATACTGTGTACTAAATAACATTACGACAATTTTAACAGTTTGAAAATCTTCAACTGGTTTTTTCTGTGAATTCATTAGTTTTTGTTACTTTTTTTAGGATGGGCAATAGTGCTCGAAGGCTTCCATGTGATTCCTGGTACGGTGCAGCAATGCGTTAACATACTACGCGAAGGCAACATGCTGGCTATCTCGCCGGGTGGAGTTTACGAGGCTCAGTTTGGAAGCCAAAATTATCGCCTTCTTTGGAAAAAGAGGCGAGGGTTTGCCAAAGTCGCGCTGGAGGCTAAAGTGGTAAGATTTATATTAATTGTAATTTAATTTAACACTAAATATTTAAAATAAATTATATTGACTGAATGCTGGTAATACTAATGGGATTAAACCAAACAAAATGCTTCAAACCAAAAGCATTTCACATAAACATCAATTTTACATTAATGGAGATACAGGTGATTTATCAGTTTATAAAAATCAACTATGATTCGCTGTAATTTTAGCTAAATACTTAATTAGCTTACATTTTGCCGGTAGTTCACTGTTAAAACTGAGGTTTTTTTGCAGCCAATCGTCCCTCTTTTCACGATGAACGTGCGGGAGGCGTTCAGGACTGTCGGACTGCTGAGACGGATCTTCCTTTTTATTTACAATCGAACCCGAGTGCCTCTGGCTCCCATCTTTGGCGGGTTCCCTGTAAAACTGGTCACGCACGTCGGCAAACCCATTCCTCATGACGGCAGTCTCACTCCTGACCAACTGCATGACAAGGTATTCATTACTTTTTTACATTATTGTAGGTAATATTGATTCATAAACATAATTATTAGAGCAACATAATAAGCAGATCATATTGGTGATTGACAATGTTGTATTGTTTTTATTATGTACTCTTTCATTATTTGGTTTTATTGATCATTTGAATTGGCAATCTGTTGTGATTTATTTTTTGTTTATTGATGATACTTATGACCCGAGATGAATTTATTTAGCGTTTGTATAAGTGATCAACTTTCTTTTGACCTGCTGGCGTTAAAACATTTAATAGGAATCTTTTCAATATCAACAATAAATTTTACAGTCTTTTAAAAACTTAATACGTAGAAAACCCCTTTACCTCAATTGTCGATCAATACAGGCAGGGTTAATGACTTCATAGACCAGGGGTGGAGAACCTTTTCATTTCTGAAGAACACATTCATTTATCTGATTCAACATTAGGCCGCAGTAAAGAAAACGTTGACCCCCCCACACTTTTTTTCGACTGTCGAACATATAATGGGTTGATTACGCTTTTTCCAAACGCTTGCATATAAGTTTTTGATCAAAGTGAATATTTTGATCAAGTCAAAAGGACGCATCAAAGTAACCAAAAGGTCGCAGGCTCCCTTTCACTGCCATAGACCGTTGTCTTTCAACATATTTCAAAAACAAAGAGAGCCCAATGTCTTGCCGATGAATAACCTAAATTATTTGCAGATTCATGCGGCTATTGAAGATTTGATCGAAGAGCATCAACGTTGCCCTGGAAGTATCACGAGAGCCCTAATCGAACGATTTTATCGCGTACCCAAGACTAAAAAAATAGTTCAAAAGAGTGAAGACATTCACAACAAGACTGATGACGAAAAGGTGGCAGGAGATCGCGACGCGTCGCCGATATGTTTAAAAGAAGAAGAAAATGCGGTTTCCGAGACAAGTAAGGCTGACGAAATAATAGAATTAAACGATAAAGAAAGCGGGGAGCCAAGAGACTGCAAAGCGAAAGAGTCGGAAAATATTGTTTCAACCGAAGACTCGATAAGTGGCAACGATAACCCTCCAGAAGATCATTCGGTTCTAATGAAACGGAACAAAGTAAAATCAGATACCGCCGGCCTAGTTATCAGTGAGATTAATGCATTATCATCGCGTGGTAACAATTTGAAACATTTAAATAATGTAAAAGATGACAGTTCTTTCGTGAAAGAGGATTGAGAAGTTTTTTAATTTTTGAATCTATGGTACTCTTATACGTTTTAATGTAATTTAATACAATAATGTGTTTTATGAGACAGTTATACGGCTCAAATTCCTGGGCGAGGGGTTGTATTTCCAATATTCATAGAAAATAAAATGCCTTTGTCCTCTACATTTTGATTCAATGGAATAATCTGGTATATTATATTTGATTACAATATATGCATTGTATTTATTGGGAAAAGATATTTATAATAGAATAATCTAATTTCTTGTTTCCTTATTCAGATTAAATTACATGTCTAATTTATATGCTAGATCTTTATTTCTAGCTCTATAATAACACGTTGATTGCTACAGAGATTCTATATTTGTCGCAATTTGTTATAAAACCACATTGACAATGTATAATCATTCAATTATGGACAAGGAAATTTTTCGAATATAATTTTATACCATTCCTCTTTTATACTATAAGAAACGGACTCAAATATTTTGTGATATCTTAAGTTACTTTTCATTATTCTGTTAGTAGTAATGTGGAATATTTATCCCTTCAGGCTCAGCGACCTGAAACCAATTTTCAACCTCAGGGACGGAACATATATTTTTTTACGGATACAGCAGTAAATTTTATATTATGTTTTATAATAATTTTTTAATCAATCAGCACTTCGAGAGCTACTGGAATTTCGTTTTCTCGGTCACAATGTATAACATAACACGCCCAGCTTGAACGCATTAATTAAAAGGTAATGTATTGTTTTCTTTTGAAAAACATATTTGGTGACATTCGAGCCAATCACTGTGTGACACTAGTGATTGTCATGTATTATTCTATTTAACCGCCTAACGAGTAACTATAAAAAGCTCCGGCTGTCGACTCATAGGCGCTCAAAAAGAAACGTTAAATTTATTAGTTTATAACTTTTTCGAAACGAATAAAATATAATCAACTCAAATTTGTATTTATTTTTTGTAGTCAAGTTATTTAAACGAAATCGGTTAACTATTGTTCTTATGAATAGAAGATAATGCAGAGCATTGTTTAGGCGTGTAGAGCACGCTACCGTCCCTGGGAGTGGTTTTTGATCCATGTGCACAGCACCTCAACTGGGCTTGAAGGGTTAAAATTTCCCAAGCCCATAGGCGACTGTTTAACGTCCCTCTCATTAGTTGCAGTACTCTCAGGTTTGAATCTTGATTTATGTATTGTCGTCAAAGATGTGGATTTCTGTGATGTTTACATTTCCTGCCACCCATCCGATCCTTAAAACAGGGCATAACGAGAGTGACTATTAGTTTTGTCGCAGACTCCCAGAACTGACGCTTTTATAAGTTGATTTACAGATCTGGTTTGTAAGTTTCCCCCACCCATCCTATCCTAAAAGTTTATCTAATTATTAGTCACGCCAATCTCTCTAAAAAGACTGGTTATATTAAAAATAAATTCAACTAAATTTGAATAGTAACATGCTAGAGAAATTTTCAAATTTCATTATTTCAAAATAATATTTTCTTAGTTGCATTTTTGTTGAACTGGTATGTTGATATTTACATTGACTTGGAGTAGTTAGAGTTGAAGTAAGAAAATTGTTTCAAAAGAAAACTGATTACTGTTTCTATTGTAATTTTATTACACCATCTGCTCACTGATGGCCGTCCAAAAATTATGTCACACAATTTTAGCAATTTTTGATCTCCCCCCATCCCCAATGTCATATTTCGTCACAAAACCTTCGACATCTGTCTAAATGACAACAGTTTTTTGAAACTCTATTAACATTTTTTGATTCTGTCTATCCAATAAGATGTATTTTTGTTATGTGGTTTTTCAACGTTACATCTTCTACCACCCCTCTCTTTATTTGACCCACTTGATGTCGTGTATGGACGGCCTCTTATTACTCTTGAGACTGCAATAATGTTACTTCAGTCACGTACACATTATAATTACGTTTGACTAAACAATGTATTATAGTGAAATAATTGTTCAAATATGACAACATTTATTGTGTCTACGAACGGTGTTAGGTATCTGAATTTCTGTTAACACTTTTGTAAATTTGCTCCTGCCAAATTTTTGAACAGTCAGCGGAAACACCTACTCGAAATTATTGCATTCTATGTGTGTAGTCTATAAATTTAGACAAATGTTTCTCGGTAACCTATAACTCTTTAGTACAAAGTTGTAAAGGAATATCTTGATGTAAAAATATTGACGTATGTATGTTGTTTGTTTTATATGGAAGAAGCAATACTTGCAGGGCTGAACAGTTTATTCTTTCAAGAATTTCACAATAAAAGCTTCTTATCTCTAAATGTCTCAACTTGGTGTATATTAATTATTTATATATTATAATGCAATAAAAATAACAACACTCACAAATTGTGATCATATCTGTACCTCTTTGGCGAAAGCAGACACGTTTTTTTAGATTTTGAAATTACAACTCGGTGTCAATCAATGTCTTCTTTATAAGATCATCGTCATAAATTATTAATGCACAATATAACTATTCAAATCTTTTAAAATGAGAAATCTGCTTTTGTCAAATAAGTACGGATACACAATGTGGAGCGTGAGTTTGACAGCGTGCAATGTTTTGCTCAGGCCCGCTCTGTGTTTACTAAATGTATGACTAATGATAATCGGAATAGGGATATTAGCAGTTATTGTTACTGTAATATTTAACATATCAATTAATAATAATGAAGATTTTTCTTGTACAAAAGAACAAATAGGTATATTTAACTATAAATTTTTTATCGGCTTCCATAAGTGGCTGTGTGGATTGCGTTAAATGTTCACGCAGAGTGCTGTTGCTATATGGCAGTGTAAACTCCTGGCGGCCATTTTATTAACTTAATAATTGCTGAAACCACTACTACTTATATATAATTTATATTCATAAAACGTAGACGTAAATAAGCTTCTTTTATCATTACATTGTACTCAAAAGATGATGGTAGGGAATAATATAATGTATAGCAGTAAACAAACCTACCTTAATTATTGTGCATTGACAGTTTTGCACTGTTGTGTGCATCATCAATCTGTTATTAACTATGCCCGTATTTTAATACATAATTAAGTTTTGATTTGTGGATTTGATTGTAATATACAGCAAATGTATGAGTTTCGTTTTTAAATGTATGTCTACATTTCAAATTTGCCTTTTACTTCCATTGAAAAGTAATCATTTACCATTTAGGTTAAGTTAATTTACATATTTATTAGAATTTAATGTTGTAAAAGTCTTGGCATTTATTTTATTAATAAGTAATAATAATCTACTTTCCCAATTCGAGGGCTTAAAGTTTAAAAACACTATCTACGAAAGATTAACTTTTCAGGAGAGCTAAAAAACGCTTTTTATTATTTTGTAACTTTACAAAGCAGATGTTAGTTTAAAACCTAATTTTATAATTTATTGTGAACTGGATGTTTATATTGCTTATGGTGATCTTAAACATTTTTAAAACAAAATTATGTAGTTAACGTTGAACTTCACAGGTGATTTGAGAAAAAACTAGACAATATTGAATGTTGTTTGACTTTCGTGTAGCCGATAATGAAAAATAAAGTAATCAACAAAAAAACGAAAAACACTTCTTTGTAGATAACATTGTTTGACGTTAAGCCCTGGAATTTACTCATACTTTTAATGATGAAGTTACAAGATAATTAATGTTCTCTACTCCGAGTTTGAGAAGATAAAGTTGCTTGCGCGAGACACGACTATGGGAAGCCATTATTCACTTTAATATTATTTCTATTTCAGAAGACAATTTACTTTGTTTGATATATTTTCAAGATAAAATCATCAAAAACCATTGAATTAAATTATTTCAAAATATTGTCAAAATTACCATTAAGTAAATGTTATATTGAACTTAACCTCTATTCCAGTGTCTGTCAAACTTTTTTACCTCACGGCACACTGGTGAATGGGACTAGTACCGTGGCACACCAAATAAAAATGCTTTAAGAAAGGAAATGTACCTTTAAAAAAACAAATGTGTCGCATTGACCACTATTTATGAATGTGACAAATATTTGTTTGATTGAGTAGATGTTGAATTTATTTAAAATTGAAGAAAATTTAAATGAATACACATTATCTAAAATTAATTTTTTTAAGGCTTCTTCCACTGTGGCGCTCCTGAGACTTTTTGCGGCACACAGTTTGGCAGACACTGCTCTATTCTAATAACAGTTTTTATTTATTATTAGTTCATTATCTCGACCTGCGTATTTTTGTTACAATCATAAAATATTCAACCTTTTTTTAATGTGTATTTTATGAAACTAATTTAATTATTGGCCATATATTATAAAGTGGAAGTGAGCTGTACCTATTCCAATTCAGCATTTAAAATGTCAATGAATAATTTTCTTCTAATTAATGTGAGATTTTACAAACTCCTGTATAAAATAATAGAGATATTTTTAATAACCAAAATTTATTGCGAAAAAACAATGGATGTGAAATGATGTAATATAGGAAAACCAATGTTACAATAAAATATTAAAAAAAAAAGTTTTTTTTTTTACTTATTACTTATCAATAGGCTTACCATGATCATGAAACTTGAAACTGAGAAAGCGGAAGCTAGGGAAAAATAAACAAAAACCAACAACCAGATTAGGAGCATCGATAATATGTTTCTTTTGAAAATGTTTTAATAAAAATAATGATAAGAGTTATTGGACCCATTTGCCAACGTACTCAGTTTGGGTAGTTGTACTCCGCACTTCATTTTTTGACGCAAAAAAAGTTTTTGCGAGAGGAAACTCGTCAAAAAGATTATCAATATTAATTATTTGTCGATCATGTTAACCGTGTATCGTATTTATAGCTTAAGCAGATCATTCGATCTCGTCCCATTCCAGTACATTTTGCATTCTAACCCATGCGAAGATCTCGGCGCCACCGAAACTGTTTTCCCACAATGCAATGTAAGAAATGCATCGTCTGTAAAATACAGTTAGCTAGTTACCTCTGTCATAAATCTATTAACATCATGGTTACCGCATTTTCTAAGCAACTGTTTAGTTGTAGAGAAAACAATAGCACAATCTATGTCGGATCCTATAGAGCAGCGGGATTCCTCCCTCCCTTTCGATCATTTAATAAGTGGGCGTAGCGAGAGCGATTAGTTAACCTCTAGTTCAGCCCCAGTCTTATCCTTCTATACCTACTACTCTTATTGAATAAGAGAGGTTAAGCAACCGAGTAACAAAAAAGTTCTAGTAGAAAAATTTCTGTCGAGATAACTCCATTAGAAGGCCAAATGCTCCACATTGGGAGCGGACATGGATTTTTAAAAAAAAGCTGTTTTGTTAAAATCATTCAATTGTCAAACAAACCGGCTGTATACCGGTAACGTATGGTAAGCCTACCCATCAATACATATCATGTGTTTTATCCTGTAATATTGATGTACAAAACGGTACTGTTAATGTAATAATAATGGCCTCCCAAAGATCATGAATTTTCATTGTTAAATCTGGTCCAAAGACTAGGTTATAAACCTAGTCTTTTTATAATCAATAAAAAGATTCCTGATATTGTGCAGTTTCTTATGAATTTGAAGTTTTACTGTATGAAACTCTTCATATCTATAAAAATGATTTGTTTATGTTAATTTCTTCTGGTATTCCTTCCATCAATAATGGTAAAAATCATAGGATCCAAGGAGTAGCAAAATAATAACTCAGCTAGAAGTTGAAAATTCATCTATATTTTTCTAGTATTATATAAATTTTCAAATTTAAAAATAAGAAAGCATCCGAAGACGCCATCTGAATGTTTTCATTGACCTGTTTCCTTCGCCAGAATCAAATTAACATGTGCGGTTTACTTTCAGTGTGGGAGATGTTAATGTAGCCGGATACATACATATCAGTTTCATCACAACTCACAAGTAGCATTATTAAATGAAAGTAAAATTTGATTTCAATAACTGTTATTAAATCATCGCATCGATCAATGTCAATTGCGGTGGTTACGAGTCTTTAAAACATTCAGATACTTTTATAAAATCTAGATGTAACATTTTTTCCTAGTTATCTAACACACCCACTTATAATAATGCGCTAATGGAAGAATATATTTTTTTCACTAATGTAATAAAAAACCTAAAGAGAAGTAACAAAAACATAACCTCTTTGGCAATTGAAGTTTTGCAATTTTACAAATCTTTTGGCACGAAAATGAGTCTTGAAAAAGAAATTATTTAAATTACAATATCTCTGATGCCAAGCTCTGAGGGAGAAGGTATGTGATATCAGTTCAACAAACGGTTGAAATTGTATACCGAATGAATACATGTCAATACAAAATGCATTTTAGGATTCAGCCGATATTTTGAAATAAATCATTTAATATTATTAAGTCGTCAGTAAAAATTATATTTGAATTGTTAAAATTTTGTACATTCACAAAAGTTTTGTCACTTCGCCTTTCGGCACCTTCAGGCGTTCAAGTGCATGGATGAACTTGAACTGACAAGCTACAAAATTCGAACGATTCAAATTTAAAATTGAAATTCCACCGAGCGCCTTCAGTCAAAATCTTAAATTATAGGTCATTATAGGTGATCATTTTTTTAAAGTTTCAACATTCGAGATATATTTAATTTTTCAACACTACTTAAATGTTTATAACATTATAATTAGAGGGTTTTAATACCAGTAAGTAATACAAGTTTGAGAAATCGCCATCAACTAGTATCAATCGTAAATCACCCGTTTATGATTATGATATACAGGTCTTACATGCCAAATTCAACATTTTACAAATCAAATTAAACATTTTGAAAATCAAATTAAACAATTGGATAATTTATTTTTTAGGTATTTATTTATGTACATATTTATGTAATAGATACATATGTGTACATGTATGAACAAAAAAGATATGTAAATTAAATTTATTAGTGTTCTTTTGCGGCAGCTGCAAGTAGTTTCATATATAAATTTATATGATATTTATAGCAATCTGCAGAAGTGATGGTAGCAAAAGACTCGTTTATTACGTCTTCCAAATTTAGACAATTTGATGGATCCGCCAGCATATTTCTAGCAGAAAATTTAATTTTTGAAAAAACTTCTTCGATATGATTCATCATTGGAGAATAGTGTAGTCGAAAAATTAGAGTTTGATTTGTAGGTCTGACAAGCTCACGCACTTCTTGAGTGATGATGAATGGTTTTTTTACACTGACAGTATCTTATGTACGTATTTCTTAAAATTCTCAATTTTTTTTACAAAATACAATAAATTGTTCAATTTGATTTGTAAAACCTGTATATACTTGCCCGGTATTGAGATCTCAAAAGGTATCATTTTTTTTTTTGTAATACCCGTATTGATATATTTGTCTGATATTGCGATCCCTAATTCTTATGAATCAGTTATCATAGTTTAATAAAACAAAAACGTGAATTAATTATAATTTCCAATTATGAAATTAAACATCCGACTCATTTTCCTGCAAAAGGATTTGGAATTATGCTAATATTGTCACCTAGACGCAAATCGTACGAGTTCTTCAAATCAATAAAAAAAAATGTGTCTTAGAATAAGTCAAAAGAGTTGTCATCGAATTGCTGCGGAGGCTGAGAGGGTGCCGGAGGTCGTTGCACACCGAGGCCTGCTCCGGCTCTGTACTGCGGTTGCTGAATTCCGTGAAAAGAAAGAAACAAAAATATTACTTACTTTCGTAAGCTTTTTGTATTATTATTATATTATTGTACTTTTCATATAAATTTTTCACTGTGGACTCGCAGTAACTGCTGTTCTTGAAGTTTTTAAAATACAATACAGAATGAAGACTGTCAAATATATGCGTCATTGCATTCTTCCAATGTGTGCGAGTTCATTAAAATTCTACTTACTTAACGTGCTTTGTTTCTCTCTCTACACTATTATAAAAATACAATATGAAGTAATTAATTAATTCAGGTGTCTAACTGGTAAGATCGCTAAACGACACCCAGAAACTACAAAGAAAACCAACATTCCCACAGTCCTCTAACGTTTTTAATAATTACAAAATAGTGACATTAAACCTTTATGTGCAGTGTTTCAGTGCAACGTTGTTAATTGAAAGAATAAAGTTTTGTTATTAAAAAGGTGAGTGTAGTATTACAATTCTGTGATCCAACGAAGATTGGCTCGATATGATTCAATCATTGTAATCAACAAACCGCACTAAATTATTATAAAATAGTTTTTAAGCATGCATTGCATGTGTAATTTTGTAAATTTTATGCTAGAGTTAATACGATTGCTCGCTTGAAAGTTGTAACGATTTATTTTCCGCAGTAGAAACGTGAATCATCTAGAAAAATTGGAATAAAACTCATTAATAAAAAAAGTATTTAGGTTATGAGGATTTATGTTTATTCGACCTTCTGTTCTATTTTCTCCTCGCCCAGAATTAACGGCATTTATATTTGTTCTCGCTCGCTTCGTTAAGATTGGCTGTAAAATACACCTCACATATTTTACGTATGATTTCTATGGATACATTATTAACTACGGAATAAATTATATAATCTGAAATGAGATGCTGTTATTATCAAGCGTACGCATACTATTAAAGCTAGAAATATTTACACAATATATTATAGACTGGCAGGCATAAAAAGCAAAAGAAAGAAAAAAAGCTGTGTTATTTATAAAATTCTTTTATTACTTGTTTTACAAAACATACAGAATTGGTTAGACATTCGGGGCAAAGAAATATTGCAAATAAAGCAGGTAAATAATACAACTATCATGGTTATGTTTACAAATATGAAAATATATTTAAGGCATAAAATAAAATGTATCAAATGAGTAGCGGGTTACCGAACTTAAATGTGGGGTTAGATGTGAAGAAAAGAATAAAATTTATACCCGGAAACTTCAGAGCGATTTGAATTCCAAGCCTGCTCGGCGAAAAATTGATGTCACGTTTATCAGTACGGCAACCTAAACGCTCTTTGGAATTCAAATTGAATGCTCGCGATGTAGCAATCAAAGACAATGTTAGTATGAAAGGTGCGAATGAGAATACTTTATAATTGGAATAATTAAAAATGGTAACATTTTTATAATAGGAAAATAACTTTCATATCTCAACAGCAAAAAGGTTTTCTTTAACCAATTTTATCAATCATTCATAGTTTACAACATTAAAAATATACATTTTTTTAAATAAGTGAAATACTGCTCCATGTTTAATGTCCATAGGAGATTTTCGAATTCATTATTAGACTTTAGGATATTGTATCAATGCTCGATATCCAATAAACGATGATACAAGTATAAGAATATTCATATATCATAAACAGTTTGAAATTAATATCATAATATTTACAAAAATATTGTTTAGTAAATATGCATATATATTATATAGAGTTTATTTTAATATTTTTAATAAAATATATATACTTAGTAAAGAGATACTCTTGATAGATCCAAGCCTATTTAATATGGTAACAGATTGTTAGTATTTGTTAGTCAATATACAACCGGTCAGACACGTATTAATTTATGTGCATGTGGTAATTTGAAAGATTTTTTTATAAAGCCTCCTTTTTATTGACCCGAAGACACTAATAAATATCGAATATTTACAAATATGCTTTATTCTGTATTTATCTGATATATTTGTAAATAATTAATTTAGATGAAAATCAGTTTTTTTTAAGTGAAAATTTGATGTTAAATAATTTCCGAAAACCAATTAGAATTAATATTCTTAAAAATTATTTATTTAATGCTTAAAAGAAGCATCAATTAACACGAATGTGAGTATGATCTTTGTACATAATTTTAAATTGTATTTGATTTGGTTTTCAATTTTTAAAATATATATGGTTTTCAGCAGTTGAACTTATACAGGAAATCATTGTTTTAATATGTACTTGCAGTTTTTAATATTTTGACTTGAGTTATTTAAAGTGACAATAATTTAAGATAGTATTAAGAACTATGAAAATAGTTTTTCTTTCAACCGAGTGATTGTCTCCTCTTTGTTGAAAAAAATCACTAACGTACTAAAAATAAGAGAATCAACTCATGATTTTAAAATGTAACAACCTATTACGGAAGCATATTTTTGGCAATATAAGGAGAAATAAGAAAACATGTATTCATTTATTTTAGGATACGACATTTCTGCACTGAAATAATCTCCTTCAAATATTAGTGGCATATTACAAAGCCATTATAAAACCTATAAAGGAGTTTAATGTATGGTCAAAGAAATATGATTGACATGTTTTTTTCTAGTATGTTATATAATTTGAAATAGACAAATAAAGTTATTTAATTGGCGACTATCATTAAAATGACTAATTTGTGTTGAAGAATAATGCAAGTGAAATGATTTGGATTGTCAGACAAAAAGATAAAACATTTTACACAATATATTTAACTCAATTGCCATAGTTACTCTTGTGGCTCATACAATCCCCTAACTCGACTCAGTAGAAAATATATTTTGACAGATTTCATGATGACATCATAATATATCAAGACGTCGAGACAAGACAGTCTATAATTGCTTCAACCTTTCCCAGGCTCTAAAATATACTGGCACTATAGATATTACTAATTCAGTTTTATAATTTTCAAACAATTACATGGGTTTATAATCAAACTAAATGATGCATCACACACGATTTGTCGTTGATTTTCTACAAGCTCGCATCTCAACTTTTGTCAGTTTTGGGTTTTTTGATGTAATTATTCAGAATTTTAATACACATATATTCCTTGCTCATCCCAAAACAAAAAAAAAAAATGCTTTATTTAAACTAATACAAAAACGTTGGCAAATAATATGGTCATGTGCTATGTTTAGCATGAGGCAGAGGATTTCACGGATGGAAACGTCTTTGCTTCATTTCTCGTTAACTTCCTCAAAAATATTGAGGACAAAACCATTCCAGTGGTGTTTAATAGCGATAGAAAACGATAGAGGTAGAATAAAATAGATTTGTGTATCCTGAAAAATTGTACTTTTTGAAATGAGGTTGTTGAAAATTACTGACGAAATACGATCATGTAATACTCACCTTAATGATTGATTGCCTGTTAAAAATACACAACCACCGAGTGCATGATTGATAATGCTGGCGATAAAACATATAGCGTATTATAATTACAGCTGACCCTTCTTCAGTGACCTATTGCGGGGTACCTAATGAGACTTTTTCGCCACTATCGTGTAAATGTCTCAACAAATCCTGGCTACACACATCGAGCGATATGGAACATTCCAACCTGAAGCATTACCAAATATTTTTTCTGCAGCTGAAAGAACATTATAACAAGTGATACAGACCGTACGACTGCAAGCATGTCTTACGGCAATATGTGTTATTGATTCATCTAAATGAAGACGTATAACTTGTTACATGTAAAAAATAATGGAAATCCTCAAATATTTCAATTTTGTCTTTTGTTTTGTATTTTCCTTATGTATAAAATACTTAGACGTATAGTTGACCTATCGTAACTAAGATGAGCTCCTACAGTACATCGTGTAGCCAGATTTCAATGAAACTTTTGCACCCTTGGGTTAGGTTAGGTTACTCCATTCAGCTGAGTGATGGGATCTATACTGTGAAGCGACACTTTTACAATGGGAATGAATGATTTAATACTGACTTGCAAAACACTCTACGTAAAAAATTATATTATACAGTTTATGACGGAATCAAGTGTCCATTTGGAAGGAATGCCGACGAGACTTCGTAAATATTTGTACTTTAGCAGTTGGCTACACTGTTCACGGGCAAATGTTAAATATTACATGTGCTGATTGGTTGGCCTTAGTGTGCCTGGAGCAGGCGGACGACCCCTAGCTCTCACTTGCTATAGAAAGAATAAACACAAAATATTCAATACGGCATAAAGGAAACCAATTATATTTGAAATCCCAAATAGATTATTAAAAATATTATAATATTAAGGTATTTCCCCGATCATAAGATGCACTCTCATTTTTTGAATACCAATGGCAGAAATGGCATGAAAACTTTTTATAACAAATGAAGTTGAACTAAAAAGCAATTACGTAACATAACATACATTATTTATTTAAATTCTATTGAACGCCCTCAAAGTCTCATTTTCCTTTTGATTCAGTTCAGATTCTTTAATTATTTTGACTCGGAGTCGTTGTTGTCTGAATCTTCCCACAGAATATCATACTCTGCATTTTTGACATTGATTGTAAGGCGACTACTGAACATAAAACGAACCTAAATTGTTTGAGACATCAAGTATGAAAAAGAACACGAGTCTTATGATCGAGGAAATATAGTAATTACTATTTTATCTTCAACGTATTCTGTTATTTCTATACAAGTTTAAGAAAAAGTGAAAATTATGGCTGATCTACTTATATTTTATTGCTTCAAAAAGTAGTTAGAAAAATTGGTAAAGAAATGAGATGCGGGGATGCACGTGCAGCTGTCAGTTTGACACACTAACTAATTAGACAGTTTGTTTTATTTACAGCGGTTTCAAACTCGTCTATGATGTGATATGGATGCAAATACAATAATTGTATATACTCTTACTTTGCAGCATTAAAATCTGTTTTAATTTAGTGCAAATTGCATCAATTTTACCTGCTGCAACAAATGCCTGAGTCCCGGATTGCTCGCCATCACGGGTCGCATCATTCTGTTGCCCGGAGCTCCTCCCATCGGACCACCTGATGTTATACAATATTTCATTTATTAACTGTTAAGATGACGGAGGGTTTGTTGGACGGAGTGTTGATTCAAAGTGAAAATACTATACAATACTGTTATATTTTACCATTGCATTGTGTATAATGCACATAAACCTCATCATTTTTTTACACAAGAATTCGCTAGCAATATAATATATCATCACCGGACTGCTAGAAGTTGGTCACTAACCTAAAATGTACAATGAAATTCTTCGATATCAATTTTTTGTCTGAAATAACTCAGTTGGTGCATTTATTGTACTGGTTTAGCAAAAGCAGCATTTTTTTATCGGTAATTATTACTAATGCCGATTTAATGGCAGGCCATTGTTACTTTCTATTCAGAACGGCATTAATGCTTCATTGTTTTGATATTATAATTATCTATGCAACATGAAATATTGAAGTTAGAGACTTTATCCTAAAAGCTCAAATTCTTCATTTGCTGTTCACTCAGTACTATCAAACTGTTACCAACTTCTGCCAACACAATGATGATATTATACATAATACATATGTTCGATAAAAATAACATTATAAGTTATTTGTGACAAATCATATTTATTTTAATTGTAATGCAATTTGTCTACTATGATAACTCTAGTTCAATTTGCTCTAGGAAAACTTTGAATATATTAAATTGAAAATTACACATAAATTTGTTTAATAAGTAATAATTGGAGGTTTCCTAATATCTTAGATGTAATATCTTTTACCGACCGATAAGGCAGTCTGAATTAAAGACCTTCAATATTCACAGTCGGTAGCGCATATTTACCAACTTATTCATATGCACTATTTTTACTGTAAGTCAAAAAAAAAATAATCCGTGTTCTTTCAATATCTACATACATAAAACCCTTTGAGTATTTTTTATTTAATTAGTCAACAAACCTGCAGGACCAGACTGCTGCGGGACCTGAGCAGGCCCTTGCCCTTGGCCGGGACCCTGTCCCATGTCTACATTCTGCCCCATGGGGCCCCCAGGTTGGCCCATCAGTCCCGGACTCTGACCCATCGGTCCTCCGGATTGGTTGGGTCCTCCGCCTCCCCGCCCCATTTGTTGGAGCTGAAGCTGTTTACGCTGGTCCTGTCAAAATATGTGTCAATCCGTCAAGTGTAAATTTGAGATCTGAGTTTAATTATTCAAAACCAATTTGAAATTTAAAATATTAACACATTACTTATATATATATATATATACATAAATGAGTCTGAGTTCAAGTCATAGCAAGGCAATTGAATTTAGATTTTTTCAAAGCGATATTTGAGATCTTGGGCGTGGGTTTTTGTGAAATCTTTTGAAGTTGATCTTGTGTCCTTTAAAAATTTCATAATATCTGGCGCCTTGGGTGTTATTTGTTATTATTAATACCAACATTTTTTTTAATCTTATAAACTTTCAAAATCAATAAAGCAAAAAACAAAATTCTCTTCAGTTTACATCTTACTTTGTAGTCCGGTTATGGGTCGAAACACTAAATGGAAACTTTCATTGTTGATTTAAGCAATCAATTTGTATCCCAAAGTATACATTTCTGCGATGTTATCATTTCTTCTGAACCAATCTCGATCTGATTCTTAAAAAGCGCATAGAGAGCACTATCAGGAGTTTTTATGCTTTGCATTGGGAGCAAACATGGTACCAGAAAAAGAAACCTTACCATGATAATATATTGGTATACGAACCTCCATCATTTTGAAGTGATTCTCTTGCTGTTGAGCCACATGAAGACTGTTCTGCAGTTGACGCACACTGCTCAGCTGCGACATGATCTCCATTTGGTTTTTGTACTGAGCTTCCTGCTGCTGCGCTGCTTCCAAGGTTTGTTGAAGCTGTAGAAAAACATTACAATTGAATATTTACATTTGAAGTCTTAATTCAATGAACCTTTTTTAATTTAGAATTTCGACTGAAGGTGCTTGATGGAACTTTGATTTCAAATTAGAATTGTCTTAATGCCGTACTCGTGTACTTGAAAAGCCTGAAGATGCCGAAAGGCGAAACCCAGGCCGTTAGTGAAAAAATCTGTGTGAATGTACATAATTTGAATGATTCAAATTTAATCAGTCGAAATCTTAAATTATAAAAATTATCTAATGATGTTTTTCTGCATATAGATTCAATTATAAATGAAACCTTGTTTTTAATAGAAGATGAAATGAAAGAATAAATCATACAATAGCTATACGACACATTTACAGTCTATTTGACCGCATTCAAGTTTTCTTTACCTGCATGATCTTTTCAAGGTTTTGCTGCCTGGCCGCTTCAAGGTGATCAAACTGTGGCCTCTGCTGTTGTTGGCCAGCGGTGTTTGGTGCACCCGCACCTCTGCCTGCTCCGCCACCTTGCATGCCCTAGTAACAAAATTAAAATAAAAATTTCATTCGACAAATCGAATATGACAACCCAACAACTAACTCGCCCTATGATTTCAATACCAGACGTACAATCGCGGCGAAAAGTTTCAAGCGATTAGGTATATGGAACTCTAACTGTAATAATATTTTGAGCAATGTTTGATGTGGAAGATATTAAGTACTGTAAAATAAGTTTATATCATCACAAAGTCAGGACTGAATTTATCAAAAATCTTAGTTCCTTATGGATTAACCGATTTTATGTAAAACTGTGGATTACTATGACGAGATGTCAAGAAAATGACATGAAAGGAAACTTTGTTTTACTGTCTATCAATAAACTATATGAGAAAAATCTTTAAATTGTTAGTAGATGTTATACAACACTTTATTAGTAACCAATTGGTTAATTATAAATCCACACAATACTACACAAGTAATAATTTTGATTAAATTCTTTGTGAAACGATTTAGATTGGATTCATTCGATAATTGCTACTCAAAGCCCTTTCAAATACAATACATGTACCCTCTTTATTATAATTTTATTTTAATAATGTTAACACTTGGGTTGCAAATTAGGAATATATCGCTGCTCTAGATTTCCGAATGGGATTTTACATTCAAGTCGCAGTGTCATCCAAATATGGTAAGGTAGATAGATGTCACATTTAAGCTCTGTTTTTTCTTAACGCTCATATTGAATGATAATGAAAATGTGATACCTACCAAAGTATTATTTGTAGACATACTGAATTTACAAAAGTGAATCTAAGCCTATCTAAATATTTAAAAATATCCAAGAATTCGGGATAACGACACAGCAAGCCATGTTTACATACGTGCCCCTGAGAATTGAAGTGAGCCAAGTGGTATTTTAGGAGAAAATAAGTTAGATGCGTTACAATATTCTACAAAGCATAAAGTATCGTAAAAGTGAAGGGAATTTAGTAAATACACACTGAAATTATAAATTCTTCTTAAAATAAATATATGCAATCCACAAAAACCCTAACTAATGACATGATTGCACGTAATGGCTCCATGTAATATTGTGTAAGGACGAATGTGACCATATGGCCATACAAACATTCCTGGTTGAAATATAGCTAATGTGGAATATTAAAAAATATCTACAATTTGAACTCTTTAGATCAGTGATGCACAAACCGCGGCCCTTTTTCAATTTTGTGGCGGTTCAAAATATTTTTTTCACATAAAATATTTATTTAATAAATGTAAGTAAGCTTTTTCTTCAATGAAGGAGAGTAAATCGGTTCATAGAAACAGGCTTACAAATATTATGTCAAATTAAAAAAAAATAATTTAAAATTAAAAAGACCAAGAATGCATTCATTAACTTATGAATTGCATATTAATGAAACATAAATATTTCAAAATGAAACAATTTTTAATAAGCAAGTTTTCATTATCTTTTTTTGGTATGGCTTATTTATTTCCGAAATAACACGGTCAAAATAATATAATGGAACCTATTACTCATTTATCTAAATTCATTTAATCTTTTTTACACGGTGTTAAGGTTGTTTTACATGGAACGTACATATGTTCTGTATAAAAAAGGATTGAGCGTACTTTAATTTTTTTTTCTTTGCGGCCCGAACCAACGATAATTTGTTTTATGCGGCCCGCTAGAAGGTAAAGGTTGTGGATGACTGCTTTAGATCGATGTAATTTCAATAAAAATGTATTAGTAAAATTAGTCCGAATATATTAAGTTAAAGCTTTAATAAAATAATGGCAAACAATTTCAAGAATTCTATTTTTAAGAAAAAAAATTAAACAGAAATTTAAAAAATTGCATGTGCTTTTGGTAGTTGTTTTCGTTCTCTCGGCTGATGAATAGTTGAAGTCAGTATCCTTTTCAACCAAAATTGAGTGAAGGTTACGATATTCAGGTATAAAAAGGATGAATAATGTGACCAATAGACGATGGTTTTTACTGTTGCCGTATCGAGCCGTTATCGGCAGAGCAGCGTGAGTGACAATTTATAAATTTTACAGGAATGGTCGGGTTTTAATCACAACAGAAGGTTTTAGTAACTTTCTCTGGTAATAAAGCTTGCAAAAATAATTCCTTAGATGCGGTTAGTAATATTTGGTCAATTAAAGTTTTCCCTTTGCGATATATTTATGCTCGTCATTGGAGGGTTAGTAAAAATGTCGATTTACTACTAATTCTACAAAAGTGTTTTATTTTTTTATATAAAAAATGCCTTTCAAACAAGAACTGACAGTGAACACCTTAACACTTCCCCTGTGGTTCTAAAAAGTACTTCCAATATGTTGCTGGCCCAAGAACCAAGTGAAAAAAACATGCCAGCAACATATCGGAAGTATTTTTTAGCACCGTAGGGGAAGTGTTAAAAGTGAGTAAGGTTTTTAATAATATAAATCTTGTAGCTCTACTGAAGAGTACCAAAATTAAATTTAATGGTGTTTCCGTTTTTATAGAGAAACATATCAAGGATATCCACTATCAATGAGCTTTGAATCTTGAAAAACAATACTGTACTGTTACAAGTGCATAAGCAGAGGCTAGAAGCAGTAGCAAAATCTAAAAGATTCAGTGCAATATACTTACGGGCGGCATTTGTCCTGGAAGCTTAGCCTGAAGTTGAGCCGGTCCCGGCTGAGCTAGCTGGCCGCCCCCCATGGCCATCGGATTGGCCTGTGACATCATTATGTTACCCTGGACATTCACCACACATACCGAATACATATATATCTGACACCACATTTATTAGGACACAAGCACCAGGGATCGGATTCGTGTGGAGTATTGTAACAATGGAAAAGGGTAAACACAAGGAAAAATTCCTTTTGCAGTGTTTTTGTTTGAACAGAACTCTCGAACGCACACAAGCTCGGAACTGAAGGTTTTATTTCAATAGCGGCTGAAGAATAAAAGTGAGACCCTACAATGCGAAGGTTGAAATAATAAAAGCTTGATTATAAAAATGAATACAATGAACATTGTAAATTAAATTTCATCATTTTCCTGTGACCGTGATAGCGGTCGAGATATAAGGGCAAAACCAATGCTGCCATTGTGGTGATATTCGAGTACAAAGGATTAATAATCTGATTCATTTATAACACATCAGAATAATTACAAACCTATTAGCCTTCTTGTAATTTATGATTGAGGAAAGAGAGGCAATAATTTTTACTTTCAAATATACTTGTTCTTAGGCTGACGGAATAGTCCAAGTTTTTATAATATTTCTAAGGATAAAGTAACTAATTATACAATACGTGCTGGATATATTATCAGTACAGTACAACAATTCATGATGTCTCTTTTTCCTATGGGAACGTTTTCTGGGAGGATATTTTGCAGCAAGGTACATTAAAACAAACAAGGACAAAAACATTTAGACAGAGACAAAGTGAGTAAAACGATATACAGTTAAAAAGAAAGAAATTGACACAGATTAAAACATGATAATAAAAAAACAGGTGTAAATATTGGAGAACAGCTGTTTTTCCTCAGACATAATTTACTGCAATGTATTAATGCATAGGTTTCCAACCTTTTTCGGGTGGTGACCCCTATTTATAGAAGCCATGTGACTAGGTGACCCCCCCTGAGGAATTTGAAATCCTCGATTTGCTATACTTTTACCCCGGATTACCTCCGAAACTCCTTTTGTTGTTCAAATCCAGAATCGAAAAAAGTTGGCGGCCCCCCCCAGAAAACCCCCTCGCGACCCGCAGGTTGGGAACCCGTGTATTAGTGGATTATTCTCCATCATTTTTCATGACCATATGATACTTTCAAATAAAAATAATATCTTTATATTCAAGTATGACATATATGCCTAGAGAAGTGGATATTTTTAGTGATAGTATTTGTGAACTGTTTGTTAAATTTTACTATTTTATTTCTTGATTTTGTGTGTTGATTTTGATGTATTATGCAGTTTTATTTTATATTTTGTGTCTTTATAAATATTTGTAAATAAAAATAAAGCATACTCTGTAATGATACATCTAATGATTCTTTAAAATCCTCAGATTATTCCTCTATTTTATGCTTCAATGAAATATTGTCATTACATTACGAAGTTTCCATTTTTAATAATGACAAATTGCCATCATTAAGCGTGTGATTTTTTTAAAAGTAATTAAAATCAGAATCCATAAAATATCAGCATTCATATATATCGTATTCATTTTATTATATAACAATATGCCGCATACGTAAAGGTGTTTGTTTTTTTATAAACAGAAGGTTTGCATACTATATTTTAACTTCCGAGCATATGTGTTTTATCTGTAAGAAGCATGGCACCATTAACGATTCACTGCGGAGTGCGAGTTTAACGAATGGCCGATATTCTGTCATTTATAATTTTAGATTTTGTTACAAATATTGCCTCTAACCTGATAGATTGATTACGTACTATCGATTGAAAGTGCTTTTCGAGTTCTCTCCCCCTTTACACCTAAATATGAAGTATGTTTTTGTTGATTATTATTTATGTAAATATTATATTTTTATCAATCGCTAAAAATTGATCTAGATTTGTTTATTGGTAACGAAATTTGATTATGTCTTGTATCATTTGTGACTTGCAGTCTTTTTGATTGGCGAGTGGTAGTAAAATAAATTTGGAGCAAGGATAACTAATTCTAAGTGGAGACGGATGAAAAATGTTTCAGTGTTTGACTTGAAGTTGTTGTATTTATTGTTAAAATATGTTAAAATATGTTAAAAAATGATCTGTCATGAAGATGTGATGAAGACTCTACTACAATTGCAGTCATCGAAATCGACCCACGCTAGAAAAAACCTATTCAGTTTTGTTCTGTATTTTTCGTTCTAGTCTGAGAAAAACAGCTGGGTGATTCTTTAATACCATATCAAAAACAGTGAGAGAATTAGCAAAGATTAACTTATTAAGAAGTATGTAGAATAATTACCGGATGTGGAGACTGCGGGGGTTGTGATTGAGGTGCGGATGTTCCTTGTAATGCGGCAGAACCGGTGGGCGAAGGACCCTGTTTGTACAAAAGAAAAAGGTATTAAAACACTGTTTATAGACTAATTAAATTTTGTATACTCAGGAAGCACTTCCGAAAGTGTCTTCTCTTAGTTTGTATATGAATGCGATAAATCCTCTTATATGCCCAATATTTCAAGAATTAGTTAGACAGAGTAATATAATACAATAGTATTCAAATATTAAATTATATGCCAAATATGTAGTGATGCGTGTGTATAGTGGGGTCCACGGGGGTATAATACGTCATCGACAAAGAAAAGGTTAATTCAGATCCTTTTTAAAAAAAGTTAAAATAAAATGATTGCAGTGTAGACTGCTTCTAGCAGAGGTATTATTCCACCGAGCTCTGAAATGTTTGATTCTTGATTGACGCACAATAAAAAAATCTACAAAGACACCAAAATAAAAATGTATAATAAAAAACATTAAGTCACCTGTCCTTGTTTACTGATTATTTGTGTTAATTTCTGCTGCTGGATGACCTTTTTTAGTCTATCAACGAACGTAGCCTGATTGTTAGGGATGAATCCCAAATACGCCTTTTTCTCAGCCGCATACAGCAATATAAGAACTTTTATATCGCACGGCGAAGAGGACACCGGGGAAAAATGAACACAGCCAGCCTGAAATAGAAACAGAAATTAATACAGCACTGAAAGTGTGGTGAGCGCCGTATCGTTTCATATGCGAGTGGAAGAGATTTAACATATAACCTTAAACTGTCGGCTGAAGGTTGAAATTTGCTTCCATATTAGTTAATTTATTTTTTGAATTTTAAATTTTTAAAAAAATATATATTTGACATTACGGCTTACGCCAATGCGTCAAATATTTTTGAAGTTGAAATATCATACGAGATATACTCAAAGAGAATTTTTGTAATTATCATGAGATTAACTCGAGGAGAATTAACTTAATCACAAACACCCATGTCTTAGATCTCAAATTAAAATTGAAAAAATCCAATTTGACATTGACCTTACCGAGAATCGAACCCTGACCCACCAGATCGGTAAAGCAAGCTCTAACCAACTAGACCACAGCGGGTGACAAATATTATATATTACAAATTAATACATTGGTTTAAGATTAAAACACAAGAAAGCATAATATCATCAACACGAAAGAATAAGAAAAACAATATATACTCACGAATCCTCCGACCATGACTTTGGTGAGCGAATCCAGTGCCTCGTTCTGTTGCGGATGAAACACAACAGATTTGGAGTCTTTCAGATAGTGTCCTCCGATGTTTCCGATGAGCAGTTTTGGCATCAATTGCATTATAAGCTTCTGAGGCCACGATTCAGCTTTTCTGATTGGATAAATGACATAGAATGTGAAATCTCATAGCTTATTGCACCGGTAGTGAACAGGTGCCGCAATGACAGTATTTTTGTTGATGACTAATTATCAATACTAGCTGTAAGCCCGTTGACCTCAACGGAGGGATTTTTGTTGCATTTTTAAGTAGTCAGAAAAGTTACTGGCGTGAAAAATAAATTACTAACCTATTTATTGAATAATCCAGAAATTCTGATAGTAAAAGAAATATCTCGGGGCGTATATCGACAGCCCTGCCCTGCAGTATTTAAATTGTAAATTATTTATTTTTGGAATAATGTTCTAGTTTGCTAACAACTATTTTTCGTAATAGCAGAAATTTCGTAAGTTATTGAATTTTTGGAATAATGTTTAAGATTGCTAACAATCATTTTTCCTAGAAGCAGAAATTTTGTAAATTATTTAATCTTTGGAATAATGTTTATGTTTGCTAACAACCATTTTTCTTAGAAGCAGAAATTTCGTAAATTATTTTATTTTTGGTATAATTTTTAAGTTTGCTAACAATTATTTTTCCTATTAGCAGAAATAGACCTCGTAAATTATTTAATTTTTGGAATAATGTTTAAGTTTGCTAACAACCATTTTTCATAGTAGCAAAAATAGTCCTTGTAAATTACTTAATTTTTGGAATAATGTTTAAGTTTGCTAACAATTATTTTTCCTATTAGCAGAAATAGACCTCGTAAATTATTTAATTTTTGGAATAATGTTTAAGTTTGCTAACAACCATTTTTCTTAGAAGCAGAAATTTCGTAAATTATTTTATTTTTGGTATAATTTTTAAGTTTGCTAACAATTATTTTTCATAGTAGCAAAAATAGTCCTTGTAAATTACTTAATTTTTGGAATAATGTTTAAGTTTGCTAACAATTATTTTTCCTATTAGCAGAAATAGACCTCGTAAATTATTTAATTTTTGGAATAATTTTTAAGTTTGCTAACAACCATTTTTCATAGTAGCAAAAATAGACCTCGTAAATTATTTAATTTTTGGAATAATGTTTAAGTTTGCTAACAACCATTTTTCATAGTAGCAAAAATAGTCTTTGTAAATTACTTAATTTTTGGAATAATGTTTAAGTTTGCTAACAACCATTTTTCATAGTAGCAAAAATAGTCCTTGTAAATTACTTAATTTTTGGAACAATGTTTAAGTTTGCTAACAACCATTTTTCTTAGAAGCAGAAATTTCGTAAATTATTTTATTTTTGGTATAATGTTTAAGTTTGCTAACAACCATTTTTCATAGTAGCAAAAATAGTCCTTGTAAATTACTTAATTTTTGGAATAATGTTTAAGTTTGCTAACAATTATTTTTCCTATTAGCAGAAATAGACCTCGTAAATTATTGAATTTTTGGAATAATTCAACTGTTTATGTATGCATGTGAAGTATGCGTATTTTGGAATTTTTAGAATAATTTAAATGTGTGCTTAATATATAATATTTAAATTAGATCAATTCTGACAGTTGTGTGTTTGCCCGAGCGGTAACGATCTCAACTCATAATCTACAGGCGATGGTTCGATCGACGGTCGTGGCGTTTTTTTGTATGATAATTCAATTTTTCAGCGACTTGATTTGTTTCGTCAAATAATAAACAGTGTATTGGGAAAATATGTCTTTAATATGAATAAAAATATTGCGTCAGCGGAGCTGGTGAAGGAGGGTGTGGGAAGGGGCAGGGGAGGGGAAATCGCGGACAATCATGCAATCATTCGGACATTATCGAGTATTAATATATAGATTAGATTTACTTGAGTTTTCTACTGTCTAGTAAGGTATAGCAGTCTATACTTTTTTCTGTCTCCTAACATTTTGCTGTTAAAGATACATACTACTGTATATGATCTACAACTGAAAATGTAAAAACATACAATTACGCTTGAAACATAAAATATGGATAAAAGATATCAAAAAATTACAATCATGTGTTACTCACAACTCTGGCTCTCCGTCTCGGCAAATGGCTGACACTTGACAAGAAACTTGTCTAGTTGTCTTCTGTGTATCGCTAGGTGTTTTCCCCTTCTCGTTCCACTCCAATATGCCTTGCCATATGCAGATGCGAGGAGCTGCCAGACCGGCCGCATTTCCGGGAACGGCTGCAGTGTTCGCAGTGGGATTGCCGGAAGGATTGGACGAGCTTACGACACTCTGGCTTCCGGGTGCAGGTTGAGACGAGTTCGCGACGCCGACTTGGGGCACTTGACCTTAATTATCAGACATAACGAACAGACTATGATTTTTCTTCTATTTCTTTTATAACATTTTTCATATTGTCTGTCTTTCTTTCTTTGATATTATTTCAAATTATAAAGTATAATCATTCATTGCATTGTAAACCAAATTAATAAAGAGGGCACAAGCTGATGGAATTAAAGCCAGCATTACCAGTATTCAAGAAAATATTTTCCCATTATTGTAGTTTTATTTCTATACTGAATTACTGTGTTTTAAATATTTTTTTTTTCATTAAATAATATTAACCAAATATTAATGTAACTAAGAAAACTTTCCATGATTACGTTGTTAAACGTGAGTTTGAATAACAAAGAATCATTTAAAAATGTGAAGTAGTGAAGTTACTGCGTTTAACATAGTTTTTTGTTTTTATCCATTGCCGTATTTTGTTGCTCTCATACTATGTCACTTCTCAGTCATTTTTCATACCTTAGATCAAGGGTGTCCAACCTTTTTGCCCTGGGATCGACTTCTCAATCTTCTATCGATCGACTTCTAACATGATTCTTATAAGAATTTTTATTTAGTTGGGTTTTTTCCCTTCTTCAAACTTATATTTGTTTATTTGAAATGCGAAATACATATCATTAGAATGTGCTAACAAAATAATTCAATTATAGTATTTTTGTATATTTTATATTTAAACTTTTTTTTTTTTCGAAAATCACGGAAGCTTTCAGGATCGACCGGTCAATCGCGATCTACCGGTTGGACACCCATGCCTTAGATGGAACTAGTCATTCGTAATATTATCACTCAAAATGGTTAGTGGGGTTAGTCAATCAAACCTTGCTGCTGCTGACCTGGAACTTGTTGCTGTTGCTGCTGACCGGGTTGTTGACCTGGCTGTTGGGCTCCTTGCTGCTGCTGCTGTTGCTATAATTATGTAAATACAATTTTAAATAATGTTGGAAAAAAAATTATATTAAAAAATAAGTTAAGTGCTTTATTGTATTCTCACAAAATCATTATATTTTTGTCAGCAGTAAGTCTATTACACGTTTTTTATTCCTGCAAATGAAAATGAGCACAAATAATTCGGTTGGCATCATGGGTCCTTGTCAACAAAACTTTTTAATATGCATAGTTATATATGGCTGTATTGACATAATATGTAATATTTTCAAGTGATTTGAATATAAACAATTTAAGATTTCGACCGAAGGTGCTTGGTGGAATGTCAATATTAAATTTGAATCATTCAAATTATGTACATTCACACAAGTTTTGTCACTAACGACCTGCATTAAACATTTTATTGACTGCATGAATTTGCACGGCCCATATGTAAAATACTAGCAAATATTTCATAAAAATTATCAGGTTTTCATGGCTCCATTGAAAATGTATTATTTTGATCATTATTTCAGTAAAAGTGGTAAATTATGTCATAAAATCGAACAAGTTAAAAAACGGTAACGCTTGGCTAGTAGAAGACGTGATATTGGCGGAACCGTTCAGCTTAATTTTATGATACAAAACATTCGTAAACGGTAAAATATTCTAAATAAGTCAAAATATAACATTCATTGATACAGTAGATAATGTTTTTACTTGTTGCTGCTGCTGCTGTTGTTGTTGCTGTTGTTGTTGCTGCTGCTGTTGTTGCTGCTGTTGTTGCTGAACTCCTAACATTTGTTGCATACGTATTTGCTGTGCATGTTGTTGTGGAGCCATACCTAAGATTAGACAGCATTCATTTATATGCCCCATTCTTAGATGATTTTTCGGTCCGCGGTAGTAAAAGGGTTAACATTTTAATAATCTAAAGCAGTGATCGCCAAACGGTCGTTTGCGAGCTACCGGTAGCTCGCGTAGGATATTTTATCATATTTATAAATTTGCCTATAAAAAAATATTATTGAACTCAGAAAATAATAAAAAAATTGAGCTAAATTTCAACGAAATGCTTAAAAGGTTGCAGTTGTAATATTATTTTTTCAGCTGTATAGTCAAAAAATTTCAAGAAGATGGCCCTTCATCAGAAATGGAATTGATAGAATTTAAATGTGATTTGTTGCAATAGTATTGCCTCAACTATAGAATCTGTATGGCCTTTCGTCCCAAAAGAAAAGTATCCAATTTTAGTTTGAATTGCGCCCAAACATGAATATGTATAAAATGCCGAAGTGTGTGAGAAGATTTGATCATATAATTATCCCTAACTGACCAAAAAGATAATTCATTTTTAGGCTATTCACAGTCAATAATTGGTGGAAAGGCATTATATTCAAAATTGTATTGTCAATGGAATATTGTGTGAGGAATTTTCAATGGAAAGTTTGCCGAAGTTATCTCACCATCCATTCGCTGGTGCTGTTGCATGTGATGAGGCATCTGGTGATGCGGCGGCTGCGGCGGTGAAGAAAGCTGCGATAGGAGAGCACTCGGTTGAGGACCACCCACTGATCCTCCGCTTCCCGGACCGGGGAATCCTGTTCGAGGACCGGGCCCTGGGCCCATCCACCGAGCTCCACGGACACCAGCCTAAAATAGAAATGAGTTAGTGTTTGATTATAATAAGATAAAATAAACTTATTAAGTTTATACGCATTATGTTATGACCATTGAAAGCAGTAGTAATAAGTGAGCCAAAAAGCAGAATGAATAAAAAAAAAACCATTGGATATTGACAATTATAAATGTACTAGCGTAGGGAAAACAAATAAAATGTGATTGTTGGGCACCATTTCGCATAAACTTGGAGATCCATTTATTTTAAGCACAGCTAGAATTTTTTAAACAAAACTTGGGAGTATAAATATAAAAATCAGAATTAAGAAATTGTAAATGGTGTATATCCCTTCACATTACTTACATTACAGTGAGAAAAGTTTGCCTGTAAAATAGAATTCTGGTTAATTCGCAACTATTGTGATTATATCACAGCGCAATATCCAATTATGTCAGTAAGACTGACCTGTAGTTGTTGTGTAGGATGGTAACCTGGAGGTGGTCCTTGCGCGAACTGTTGTGGAGATCCTGCCATATGGGGGGCCATACCTCCGCGACCCATCACCATTCCCATACCTGCAAAAGTTATTATAGAAAATCTTAAGCCTTCAACCCCAGATGAAAACACGTTGACCAATTTTCACTATCTACTCTTATGTTTAAAAGTATTTTTTCTTTGCCTATTTTCAGTAAAAGCAAACTAATATCTTGGTTGACTTAAATTGAAATATCAGAAATAAAGTGTATTCATTACACAATTAAAATTTTGAAAAAAGGGGGCATTGATACTGATCTTTTGAATATGATACATATTAATGCACATAATTAAATATATCATATTAATACATATTGATGCATATAAAAAAGACTTTGAAATCATTGCAAAAAAGTATTTTAACAAAGTCATTTGAATGAGACCAATTTCACTTTGTTAACTATATAATTTATATTTGTGTCATATAAGTAAGGGCAGGGTGCAGGGTGTTAATTTTCTTTCTGGTTTATGTTAACTTTTCCGGTTCTAAGCTCAAGAAATGCGACCCCAATACCCACATTTTCTTAAATATCTATTTTAATATGGGTGATACAATGTTTATAATTAAGGTATTCTTATATCATAGTTTTTTGGACCTTTTGTAGTTTATATAAATACGATAAGATAAGAGATAAGCGCCCGCTTATCAGCGATCGTTCGTAAGATTATATGCTGAACGCCGCTTAGCAAGCAGGTCAGTCGCGCATTGTCATTTGCACTGAAACCACGTATATTTTACGCGCAACTTAAAATATGATTATTTATTAAAAAACCACGGATTTTTATAAAAAAATGTATGAGGAATGATGCAGATATTTTATAGCCCTTAGACTATTTATTTTTTTGAAATTCATAAGAATAAGGCCAATAATGAGGAAACCACTGGGGTCCCTAAAAGACCCCCATCGGCCGAGAAGTATTTTTCTAGTCTCCGAGCCGCGAGAGTTAACACTGCTAACCAGGGGTTCGCAAACTTTTTAGTCAAAGGGACAATTATAAAAACAAAAATAATTTGGCAGGCCTCCCTTTTTTGTAAATATCGTCTGTTTTTAGAAAACATAAGGAAAAAAATAATTTCATTATGTATATGTATATTGTTAACTATATAAACACCAAAACTACTCTCTTTTAAATACTAAAAAATAGTATAATATTTCAATTTTTCGCCATGTGATACAATCATTGGTTCGAAACTAAATCTTGCAATCAAGACTCAAATTTTGTGGCGTGAATACACAAAACAGATGGTATATTTTTTTCTATTAATTTTAATCTTATGTTCGATTTATTAATGCTCACTGTAGAACATTTTGAATGTTCCGTACGAAGAACAAAAAAATATTTAGATTTAACATAAATCTCGTGGAACATATTAAAGTCACGCGGGCCAACTCCTGCTGTAAACAATGTCTCTTAAATAATTGATATGGTTATATGAATAAATAATATATTTTTTTTTAGCCCTGTCCGCTCCCAATGTGACAAAAAAAAGCCCAATGAAGTTTTTCTTATTACTGCTTATTACTCAGTTACTTAACCTCAAATTCTTGAAGAGAATGAGGTAAGAAAGATAGCACTAAGACAGGATTATCGGTTAGCTAAAAATAAATATCTGTAATTACAGCCTACAGTCAAGGTGCCAGATATTTTGAAATCACACGACAATTGTTTTTTTGAAGACTCTTTAAATGAACTCTGGGGGAAAATACATCACAAACACACATGACCAAGATCTCAAATATAAATATTAAATTAACCTTACCAGGCCTTGAACCCAGACCCATCTGACATCGCTAGAGTAATATTCATACCATAGAGTCCGATATTATTATTAAACATTCATCTCATTTATACATTAAATTACATATTAGTTTATGTTTACAGGGTTTTTCTAAGTGTATATTTATTATCTCTGTTTATTTATCGAAGAAGTTAGATACATGTATTTTTACACCTAATTTCTTTTCATTTATTTTACATTTCACTCATTATTCACTCATTTTGTGGTAAAGTTTTTTGGACAAATAAATACAGAAGGTAAACCAAGAGGTTAAATTACCTTGCGGACTCTGTCCGGGCCGGAATTGCATGTTCGGCCCGCCTTGACCAGGCGACTGAATTTGCCCAATGTTTTGCCCCATCATGCCGCCGGGGCCCATTTGCCCCATTTGGTTTGGCGGCACCCCCATCTGGTTGGGACTCATACCCATCTGATTGGGTCCCATGCCCATTTGATTCGGATTCAGGTTCATCTGGTTGGGGTTCACCCCCATCTGATTGGGATTGACACCCATCTGGTTTGGATTCACTCCCATTTGGTTTGGGTTCACCCCCATCTGATTGGGATTGACACCCATCTGATTGGGATTGACGCCCATTTGATTCGGGTTTACTCCCATTTGGTTGGGGCCGATGCCCATCTGCCCAGACCCAGGACCTTGACCGATGTTCATCTGATTTGGATTCACACCCATTTGGTTGGGATTCGTCATCTGTTGAAACAAAAAAATATAAGAAAGGAAAATTTGGTGAAGTTACTAACCTACTTTTCAATAAAACCTGTATAGAAAAAAAAAGGATTTAAATGAATTAATGTTCTATTTAACAATCAGACTGGTTAAGGCTCAGGTGCTGGCAAAGCTCCTTTAGGTTATCGCGACTTTCAACACTCCTCCAATTTTTAACACGTAGGAAACAAGTTATTTGGACACTAGATATAACTTTAATAAAATTTGGTTTATGATAGTTATTTTTTTTACTATAAAAAGCAAATACACATTTTAGGAAAAAAAAAATATAGTATACATTTTTCAACAGATAGTAATTTACCTGCTGCTGATGCTGTGAAGAGATGATATCATTCTGCTGAGCTGTTTGTGGTGAAGGAAGATTCACACCGGGAGGTGCTCCCTGCATTGTGTTGACAGGACTCAGTGGACGCTCTTTTAAGCTGAGAGTTAGTATCGATGATTTATTACTCATACTAAACATTGATTTAGATGTAGCAATATAATTGAAATTAGATTTTCTAAGTACATATAATGCTAGCAGTGTTGTCAGATTTCCAAAAACATAGATCAGAGCAGTCACTGCTGTCGAACAATCAAATAAAGAACTAGATGTCGATATATGCAAAAAAGGTAATGAAAAATCATTTGCTGGAATTGTTTGTTTTTATTATGTGCATATGTAGCAGATATGACTTGAAGAGTGACACTATTTGAGAAAAAAAATAATTTTACCTACTCATAAATGATGGTGTATTAATCAAATAGAATACATTTAAATCACATAATTTATCTTTAAATCAGATTATCATCTGAACCCTATTTTATTAATAATCTACAAGAGTTGGGGTGAAAAAAAATTAGATATCTATTTCTAATCTACCCAGGGTATTACAATGTACGGGTGTACTTGCAAATTGTATCATACCTGAATCCTTTTAATAATACTAAATGTCTTGGATCCTTTGCATAATTCTTAGTCTGTGAAGCGCTCAAGTCTCCTCCGGCTTTCTCGAACAATCTAAACAGAGCTGGAATCTTTCTCGGTGACAGTATTGATAGACTAATACCTCTCTGAAACAGAAAACAGGAAAATTTAAATTTTTACATGCCTTACATTGTTCATATCTTCTATTATTCATACACTAAGAAATCATACAGAAGTAGCTGAAAATTCTTATTTATTCGCTGAGCAAAATCAGCTGTGCATCACAAAATTTACACTTTCTGCGTAAATGAACCACATTCATTCTACAAGAAAGTTTAACACAAATGAATTTTGATAATTATATCAGTTTCAAATATTTCATAAATTTAATAGTCTACCGCATAAATTATTATTATAATATGACACCCTATTTTTGTTACATATTCTCAAGTAATTGACAATCTCACATTGAGTAATGGAAAATTAATACGATAATAATTATGTATGACTATGATCATGTTTCATTTCAAATATGAAATGTGATCAAAGACAGACCTAATTATAAAAAAAATCATAAAAAGTGTATTTCTGCCGAGAAAAACAGAGTAGAAATATTATAATCATTTTATCTAATCCGTTTTCTCAGCTTCAATATAACAATTGAATTATTCAAATTATATATGCTTTAATATGGTTTTTCACCAACATCCTGGGTGTCATCTGTCGGCATCTCAAAGCTTTCAGCATCTTAAAGCACAGAGTGGTCAGTTTGGGTTAATTTATAGAAACAGATAAAATTTTGAAGATTAGTCAAAAGTTTTAATTTTATAATTGCAATAGATGAATTCACAAATAGATCTTACCTCATGAAGCATGGCTGCCAACTGTTCAGCAGTATTTCCAGCATAAGGATGACACTCTAAAGCGGGCATCGAATAAGGGGGACTGCTAGCTACCAGTAACACGTGTCTTTGAGGTGGCCTAATCCCACCTCTAGATTCCACAGATCCCGAACCACTGGGGGAAGTCCCTCCCTGTGAATTCTGAGATCCGCTATTACTCGTCGAGTTATTTGTTGAAGTTTGGTTCGGGACTTCTCCGCCGGCGGCGGCTCTCATGGCACCTAACTCGTCGAAGCATATTAACGCAGTCGCAAGACCCTCTGCTATGCTTGCGTGTGATTCACCGCGCCCTCCGATTAACCTTTAAAGATATGTCACAGTAAGAAAACAATCATACATGTACTTCTATATCAATGATTTAACGTTTCAGCCGTCACAAAAATTGTGTATTAAGCAACGCATATATAGCTTCATCATTAATCACTACACTGCTATAAGCACACTGATGTGTGGTTGGTTTCCATACCATACACATTATAAGCCCACCAGTGTTCTAGCAATGCCTGGGAACCACAAATTACACAAATAGGTTGAGCTTTAGCATTTTTATTGTTTTTAAAAATGTGCGGCGAATAGCGGTTAATCATTATACCTTTTCTAGCTGTTAAGTGGTTAAGTCAGCGGTTTCCAACCTATGTTACTGCGCCTCCCTTTGAAGGAAAAAATATCTTCGCGCCTCCCCATCCCTTATTTCACATAGTAATAAAGACACGTTTTCAAGGGTAAATATATATTTTGGACTGTTCGCGCCTCCCTATGCAATTATCCACGCCTCCCAGGTTGGCAATCGCTGGGTTAAGCTAATAATCATATATAGTCGATTTCAAAGTTGATGGAAACATAATTCTTTAAGACATTTGAATACTCAACTGGCTTAGGATTAATGGTTTTCACTGTATGTATAATATTTTTTCTTTCATCAGGATTAAATAAACATCAATGAATTTATTTGCTACATCACAGGTTGTGAGATGCTAAATCAAAAAAATACAGAACCGAAGGATATGCATTTAAAGTAAAGATTTTAATCAGAGTAGGTTCGGTTCAACAGATAAGACAAAAGGCGAAAAATGTTGTAAAAGATTCAATCTGAATAAAAAAAAAATATGTATAAATCTTACTCGAGTCTTTCTAGGGCAGCTAGCAGACGTTGCGGAGCAGCATAAGGTCCCAATGAGTACACAGGCGGACATGGTGCACAATCAGATGCTCTATAAATAATAGCTCCAAAAGCAGCACCACCTTCGGAGCATTCCCCTTCTCCACTACCCTGCTTGAAGTATCTGATGTAACATCATTTTTCATTTAATAACTATACTAGGATGGAGGATTTTTTCTACGTCAATTCCCAATGAGCAGCATTTGAAAAAGCCCATCCAGCAAATTAAAAAAAAAATTAAGACCACTGAATGTTATTTATTCCATCTACCTCTCATTTTTGGAGATAGTAAGAATAGAAGGATGACGATAACAGGAGATGAGTAAGAGCTCTCATTTTATACTATGTTTTTGATTTTATGAGTTTGCGGAAATGCAAGCGTCACAAACATCTAAAGATACTATTTCTTAAAGTGTCCGCAGTCGAAAGTGAAGAACACCCACGAGAATATGGATATAGGCAGGCTGCATTTTTGAGTGATTTATCTAAACGTCAAATAACGTTCTTATTTAGTTTTCTGTAATGTAAATAGTGTTTGTAATCTCTCATATTTAAAATTGTATTCATTATTACACGAGATACCACAAAAACAAAACAAAAACCAAAGACCACGCACCCGCCTACGCCCAGGTAAATCCAGGACGCTACGCGGGAAAAGCAACATCAAAATACACCAGTTGAAAGGGAAATTGGAGCTCGGCTCCACCAGCCCCATAATTTGATGTATAGATATCAATCAAAAATACACGAGATGTAACCGTGTGTTAAATAATCCAAAATATTCTTCAGTGGCTTATAATTTAATCATAAATTATAAACCATTAATTTAAATATTTTTTTATGACCAGGCTTGGATATCAGGAATAAGTGATATTTTACTTACTCTAATGTAGGAATAATATAATTGGTCTTCAGATCATTTAAATAGGCGCCATTGATTGCTGTTCCTTCAATAACAAAGATCACCTCCGATTGGGCTGTATCTGGCGGACCAACAACCATCTTTAGTACCTTAGGTGATCACCTAAAAATAATATTTGCTATAAGCATATTTGTTTAAGCTCGAATGTAAGCACATATAGCTTTGAATGGAATACTGCAAATAATGAAAATAAATTTTTATCTGATAATTAAGTCCTTTCTGCAATAAAGTTTCCCTAAGAATGGAATTATCTTAGGTAGCTCAATATTTTATTAAGCAAAATTTTGTGGCGAAACCGGTACAGATAATATTTTTAAAAAATGTCGAATAAATACTGCATATTTGAGCACATTATATTTATTTTTGAAATACACAGCAGAATTGTATATAGCAGGTGGTGACTAAACTTTTGATCACTACGATCGACTTTTTTAAAAATTATAGCCAGCGGTCTAACAACATCGTATGTGTTAGGTGATCATAAGAAAAGTAGTAATATAAAGCCAAGAATAAATTTAAATTTAAAATAAACATCGACAGGCAGGCGACAAATTAGTTACATGCGATCGACCAGTAGACCAGTAGATGCGGTCTTCTCTTTGGCCACCCTGTGGTATATAGTATGTCTATTTTTTCTCCCTCTGTAGAAATTATGTAACATAAAATTAATATTCTTCCGCTTAAAATAATGCACCTGACAACGACCGGTTCCTGAGATGTGGAAAAAGGAGCGAAGTTCGGAACATTTAATATACGATGGCGATGTTTTCAAACTAAACGTATTTCGCATAATTTATTAGTGATCTTCATAATCATGAGTGATTTATTGCAATGACTAAAACTAAAAAAATACTTCCGATATGTTGCTGGCCCAAAGAACCAACTGAAAAAACATGTTTTAACACTTACCGCTCTTTGATGGACGGTAAAAACCCTGATTTTACGAAGTATGAAACAACCATAAACATTTTGAGAGTAAATAATTTCAGCATGGATTTTTTTTTTTAAATAAATAACAGAAATAAATGTATTTTAAAAAAATATTATTTTATTTTGAATATGTTTGTATACAGTCAGTTCTCGACTTACGACGGGGTTCCGTTCCGCCACCTATCACGTAAGTCAAAATGGTCATAAGTCGAATTTCATACAAAAACAAACAAAAAAATAGACATTAAAAGTGGGTGGTACGTAAGTAGTATTTATTTCAGAATATGTACTTTGTGTGTATATATTTATTACATTATAATTATATATATGATATATTTAGCTTATTTTTCCACAGTTATAAAAATAAATTAACACAACTCAAAGTATTTCAATTGACTTAGTTTTACAATAGTTTGGATGTATGGATCTATTATTCAAGCGTACGACCAAATCAAGCATCACATATGAAATGTGACCATATGGAAACTATCCTGTTGTCCCCTGAAGCCTAACGAAGTCCTCCCTTTTACCAGATGCTTCTTCGGAAAATTTACCCAGCGGCTGGACTTACCTTATAACAGTAATATATCATATACAGTTTGCGCAAGAATGTTTCGCGTACCTTACGAAAATTCATTTTTGTATTTTAAAATGTCTTTAACCACTTCCCCGGCGTTCACACCAATAACCGTGTGATAACCGAAGCGCGCCCGTATAAACATTTTAAAATTGTTGTTCGATTTTCGGTGTTCATGCAAATACGTGTTTCATACAATTTCACGATTTCTGACATTGAAACAAAAAAACCAGGGTTTCTAAACTGGTTTTCATTTTATTTAAATTTCAATAAAGATGCTTGTTATTGTTTAGCCTCTTTGATGAAAACTCATGTTTTCATAATTGTAAGTATTTTGTGTTATAGGTTATGGAATATTGAAAACACATTCTATAAATTGTAGTAAATAATATTCCTTTCCGCTTTGTATATTATTTAAAAAAATATTATAGCAAAAAATTCAAAGCCGGAAGATACCCATAAACCATATTTTTGTATCTTTTGTCGTTTTATTTTTGCATCTCCTTTTGTACCAATTTTTACTGTGCTTTTCCAGTTTTACGACTGTAAAAATTATTCCTAAAAAATCAGTATTGGCGGGCATGAAAGGGTTGAGTCTGTTTCGTGTATTTTATGTGACTATTCTATGATATGATATTATATATATATATGATATGTTCATATAATATTCTATGAAAAAAAATAATATTTATATGCTTCAAATTAAAATAAAATAAAAATAGTTTTTTTTGGAACATTTTTGCAAAAATAATTCGCCGGGGAAGTGGTTAAAGAGCACAAATGAATTATATCTTTATAAATATCATTACAAATATGTCTAAGCATGTATGCACATCTCAAATATAAATAGTTTTACCTTTGACACAATTTTTAACAGCTATTTATATTTGAGATGTGGATACATGCTTGCAATAATATTTATAAAGATATAATTCATTTGTGCTCTTTTAAAAGACATTTTAAAATACAAAACTGAATTTTCGTAAAGTACGCGAAACATTCTTGCGCAGACTCATTTGAAATTTGTGTGAACTTTCTCTATACATTCTTCAATGCCCCCTAGCAGATTTAACTCAAAATTTTAATTTTTACTGTTTTTAAAAAAATTGGAACTGTTAAAAAACGCGAAAATTGTTTTTTTTTCAAACGGCTGCCATTTTGTGGAAAAAAAATGATTTCTACAAGGTAGGGGCGATAGCGACATTTTTATTTATTAAGAATCCGTTTTTTTTTTTCAAATGACCAGAAGGGTTGAAATCATGTACAGGACACCACCTTTTTTTGGACCCCTCCCTTTATCAGCCGATAACTTTTTGAATTTTGAATTTATTTATTTTTTGACATTTATAAGTATTTTTAAAATATAATTACACAATGGTAAAAAAATGGATGGGAAATTTTTTCTTCATTTATTTTTTACAAGGCTCGAAAAAACACCTGAAATTCGTGCCTCTAGACTAGAATACCGTCTTAAAGCTGCAGCCATGTCTTTAAGCACAATTTTAAGGCAGTTCATTGTTATCATCTAGTTCTTTTAATTCTTTTCAATTTTCTTCTGTAGCATGTTTCTCCTCAATTTCAATCAAATCTTGATTTATGAGCTCTACAACATCATTTTCTATGGGATTCTTTTTTTTTAAGAGATTTTTAAGATAATTATACCTTCAATGTCAACTTCCAGATTAAGTTTATTTACGCATTATTTTTTTAAATTTTGGTCTCCGTCGTAAGTCCGAATGGTCGTATGTCGAGAACTGACTGTATTATGCTTTTCCAAACATATAACAAAAAGAATAGTTAATTAGCGATCGCACAAAATTGCATGTGATCATAACAAGAAGCAAAAACACTGAGCGATATTTCGCTCTGCCGTCTTTTTCGCTTTTCTTTTATTCGGTAAATTTGTCATACTTCATCGTACGGACTATTGCGGCGAAAAACTTCACAAATTGAGCTAAAAACCACTCCACGATTTAAAATTATTATCTGAGATCATGGGAATCGCGTTAAAACCACACATTATTACGAAGAACACTGATAAATTAAGCGAAATACGTAACATTTCGGAGCATTTCCCTACAGCTTTCCAAAACGGCCGCGCGCGGCCGTTTTGGAAAGCTGTAGGGAAATGCTCCGAAATGTTACGTATTTCGCTTAATTTATCAGTGTTCTTCGTAATAATGTGTGGTTTTAATGCGATTCCTGATCTCAAATAATAATTTTAAATCGTGGAGTGGTTTTTAGCTCAGTTTGTGAAGTTTTTCGCCGTAATAGTCCGTGCGATGAAGTCATACTTTATATAATTTATTTATCAGTGTTCTTCGTAATAATGTGTGGTTTTAACGCGATTCCCATGATCTCAGATAATAATTTTAAATCGTGGAGTGGTTTTTAGCTCAGTTTGTGAAGTTTTTCGCCGCAATAGTCCGTACGATGAAGTATGACAAATTTACCCTTTTTCCTAGCGATATATCGCTCCGCCGTACGAAAGAGTTAAGCAAAATAGAATATTGGTAATAAATTTAAAGCTATCAACACGATTGTAGCCCACGTCGCTTAGTTGAAAATGTAACAAATTTGCTACTTGTAGCCACAAATATTGATAATAAAATAAAGAAAACATTTATTAAATAAATACTTTCCGGTATTATGTATTATTGTTGGAAACATTCAGCTGAGAGATATTTAAGTATTTCAGCTGAGAGATATTAAAGTTGCTCAGTCATATCGCAGAACTAATCTTGACATCTTAATTTGTTTACATTCGGTACATATTTGAAAGTAATTTAGTGTTTATTTATCATTCAATATCACAACCTATACTATACTAGTCTATGATCACAAGCACCGTCGAACTGTCAAGCACTGTCAAGTGTTGTCATAAACTAGATTTATACCATAGACTAATATACTTTGTATGTATACGTATATTGTCTATGACTAGATGTCAATAATTGAAGACTATTGCAATAGACAATTGTTAGTTTCTGAGTAGACGAGACAATTGATTTCTATCCAAAGACATGGCTGTATGTGATGTCTTGAAATCCCTTCCAATCCACCCTACATAAAAACAGGCGTAATAGATCAGTTAATTACTGGTTCTTTCATTTCATCCCTATTCTCTTTTAAAAAAAGAGAAGTTTTCGTAGAAACACTTATGATGAGAAAAACTTCATGAGGAGTCCATATGCTCCAATGTGATTGGCTAAGATAAAACTGACCATTTTTAATGTAAAAACTCGATGGAAATGACTAGTGGTCTTATTCTTGCGTGCATGAATAAAAAAATCATTTTTTTTCTATTTTGTTACTTTTTTTTACATTACATTCAAAAAATAATATTTGATAATTTTTGGCACGCGGACCCAAAAAGGTTCGCCATTCCTGTCATAGAGCTTATTTCTCTGTTCTCACTTTTTTCATTGTTTTTTGGTACTTAGTCAGTATTTTCACAAATTTGTGAATACAGTAGAACCTCGATTATCCGGATTGTTCCAAATATTTAAACAAAGATTTTACGAACATGCTGATTTTCACAAGGCGAATTGCGTCCACTGTTGCTTACGTACGTAATGGAATGCATAACATTTTGTTCGTTGTTTTGCGTTGTTGGAAATCAAGGAATGCTTTAAAAATGTCAGAAGTGATCCGGTTGAATATAACTATCAGTAAAAAGCCTGGATGAATGGTGAAATTTTTAAACGATGGTATGAAAAATAGTTCATTCCAGAAGTAAAAACATTGCTTCATCTCACCCATCTATAGAATGCTTAAACCAGATCGATGAAATTTTTACGGTAACATTTCTTCCACCTGTAAAAAATTGTTGCTACATAAACTACTAACGTACCACCCACTTTTAATGTCTGTTTTTTTTTGTATGAAAGTCGACTTACAACCATTTCGACTTACGTGTAGGTGGCGGAACGGAACCCCGTCGTAAGTCGAGAACTGAATGCATATTCAATAAAAGACATTATCTTAAATATCAATATTTACAATGAAGCTGTCGGTGGCCGCAGCAAAATCCTCTGGTGGCCAAATGAGAACCACTGGCCTAGAATGATGAGACGAATACCAAGAATAACACAAATGATTTGTATCTTTACAGTGGTGTAAGAAAGGGTCCTGCCGCCCCCAAATATTTCCTCTAATTTCGTTTTTAAATCACTTCTCTTTTTGTTTATTATCTAGGAGTTTTTAATACAGGTGGCTTAATTTTTTCAGGTATACATATAATTTCTCGAAAAATATTTCTAAGTAATTTTTGAAAATGCCACCCCCAAAATTGTGGCACCCGGGGCGGACTTTCCAACTAACCGGTTTTCGGTTTATTTCTGGCAATAAAACCGGTTAACCGGTTTAAACCGAAATATAACGTACTTTGATTAGGTAGGTATGCAAATTTTTTTTTTCTGGATTTTTTAAAAATATTTGTCATAAATGCTCCAATTATAATGAAAAATCGATATTTATCTTATAAATGGAACACATAAGGCATTTTATATATACATATATATATATATACAACAATGACAATCAAATCTGGAAAAATATTTTATGATAAAATATGTCAAATAAAAAAATAGAACTTGATAATAAAACTCATCAAAAGAAAGATCTTTAAATAAATGCATTTATTTTTTTAAGCATATCGACTAGATAGGACATCCAATGCTTAGACAAAAATATAGTAGAATACAATAATATTAGCTTATATGTCTCCACTCCCACTTTGAAGCATATAGACTCAAACTATTATTTTTTAACTGCTTGTTACTCAGTTGCTCAACCCCCTCTTTTTTCGAAGAGAGAAGAGATTGAAAATTATGGCTAGAAAATGGGTGGCTGATCATTCTCACTACATCATAGTAATTTAAGGGATAGTGGAATAGAAAATTAGGCATCACAGACATCCATGCCATAGAAAAAAAATCTATGAACTGATTGCAAAAATCCGTCCGTACTGGGACTCGAGCTCGTTTGGGTCCGCAACCCAAAGAAACGACGTTGACCACTCGCCCATGGACTCGGCGTTATCATGTTCATCATGTGCAGACCATAATACCTAAATTATAATTGAGGATAACAAGCACAATAATAATTATATTTTATGATAACATCAATTATTTATTGGGTATATGTTATTTTCTGAACAATTATTTATTTATACATATAGGTATTATACGATACTAAAATTTTCATTTCCGTATCACGTTCAAAATTACTTACATAATATAATATTCAAAAAATCATAGTTCACAGTGTGTTTGTTTATCTATTGCTCAAGAAAATAATTCGTAAAAAAAGAATGCATCGAAAATCTTATATTTCCTCGAAACTAAAAATTTGAATTCAAAAATTGTATCAATCAAAAATAGGCACCAAGCAAAGCTGTATTTGAATATATTTTTTATATTGTTCTAGTTAAGATAGATATTGTGCTATTTACCTGAAAAATATCAATGACTTCTTAATTTCCTATAACCTCATAATCGCTGCGTATAAGCAATTTGTATATTACTGAGAAACTATCAATAATCTCATATTGTTTTATTAAAAAGAAACATTTTTTCCGCATTAAAAAATACTTAAGTAAATGTATTGGGATTAAACTCTACTAGGTCATAAAACAATAATCAATAGGTTTGTCCGTTCTATTGTTGATTATTTAACTTACTTCCTCGACCTTGTGAGACTGTAAAATTCTAGCCACATCTGGTATTAATTAAATGACAACTGAGAAAGCATGAGTACCTGCTTAGGTTATAAAAATACAACTGCATCTTTTGTGAACGTTTTGCAAACGGAAACGTTTGAAGTTGACAAAAACCAACCATATAATTGAACAATACAGTAAAAGTGACATGGGACAAAGTTCTTGGAATAATTTTGACCCCCCGTTAGGTAAAACTTTACAATTAACTCTTGGGTATTAGTTTTCACATATTGCATTATGATGCAGAATAAAAGGTTCGTATAATAATTAAAAAAATCTATATATTAATAGTCGATAATGTCCGTCCGTCTGAATGATTGTCCGCGATTTTCCCTCCCCCTCCTCCGCCCCAGCCCCGCTGTCGCCATTTTTTTATTCATATCAAATACATACTTTTTTCGTTTGTATATGGTCGCGATTTCACCTTTTCGATGACGTCAAGAAAGACGGTCCCCCTCCCCCCCATCCTGCCCCGCTGTCGTCATTAATTCATTTCTTCATTTTTCTCTGACGTCATGAGTGAATTTTTGAAATCATGACATTTTTATTTTATTATGTGTAAAAACAATTAATTTTCAAAAAATATTCTCTCAAGCTGTGGGATTCGATACCATGCCCCAATTTTCATGCGCGACGTTCGGACACCCAACACACTGCTCCACCAGTCCAGTTGATGGTTACGAAAAAAAAACTCTATTTAAAGTTTTAGTTAACTAATAATGACATCTGTGGGTGAAATCTTGCACTAAACGAATTTGACCGTTCTGCAGCGTTTTGAGAGGCTATATAAGGCTGCTCAATTATATATAATAATTTAATATATAATAATTTAATTAACTATTTATTTATATATATACGAAAAATGGTTGTTAGCAAGCTTAAACATTATTCCAAATATTAAATAATTTACGAGGTCTATTTCTGCTAATACGAAAAATAGTTGTTAGCAAACTTAAACATTATTCCAAAAATTAAGTAATTAACAAGGACTATTTTTGCTACTATGAAAAATGGTTGTTAGCAAACTTAAACATTATTCCAAAAATTCAATAATTTACGAGGTCTATTTCTGCTAATAGGAAAAATAATTGTTAGCAAACTTAAACATTATTCCAAAAATTAAGTAATTTAAAAGGACTATTTTTTCTACTATGAAAAATGGTTTTTAGCAAACTTAAACATTATTCCAAAAATTAAATAATTTACGAGGTCTATTTCTGCTAATAGGAAAATAATTGTTAGCAAACTTAAACATTATTCCAAAAATTAAGTAATTTACAAGGACTTTTTTTGCTACTATGAAAAATGGTTGTTAGCAAACTTAAACATTATTCCAAAAATTCAATAATTTACGAGGTCTATTTCTGCTAATACGAAAAATAATTGTTAGCAAACTTAAACATTATTCCAAAAATTAAGTAATTAACAAGGACTATTTTTGCTACTATGAAAAATGGTTGTTAGCAAACTTAAACATTATTCCAAAAATTAAATAATTTACGAGGTCTATTTCTGCTAATAGGAAAAATAATTGTTAGCAAACTTTAACATTATTCCAAAAATTAAGTAATTTACAAGGACTATTTTTGCTACTATGAAAAATGGTTGTTAGCAAACTTAAACATTATTCCAAAAATTAAATAATTTACGAGGTCTATTTCTGCTAATAGGAAAAATAATTGTTAGCAAACTTAAACATTATTCCAAAAATTAAGTAATTTACAAGGACTATTTTTGCTACTATGAAAAATGGTTGTTAGCAAACTTAAACATTATTCCAAAAATTAAATAATTTACGAGGTCTATTTCTGCTAATAGGAAAAATAATTGTTAGCAAACTTAAACATTATTCCAAAAATTAAGTAATTTACAAGGACTATTTTTGCTACTATGAAAAATGGTTGTTAGCAAACTTAAACATTATTCCAAAAATTCAATAATTTACGAGGTCTATTTCTGCTAATAGGAAAAATAATTGTTAGCAAACTTAAACATTATTCCAAAAATTAAGTAATTTACAAGGACTATTTTTGCTACTATGAAAAATAATTGTTAGCAAACTTAAAAATTATACCAAAAATAAAATAATTTACGAAATTTCTGCTTCTAAGAAAAATGGTTGTTAGCAAACTCAAACATTGTTCCAAAAATTAAGTAATTTACAAGGACTATTTTTGCTACTATGAAAAATGGTTGTTAGCAAACTTAAACATTATTCCAAAAATTAAATAATTTAAGAGGTCTATTTCTGCTAATAGGAAAAATAATTGTTAGCAAACTTAAACATTATTCCAAAAATTAAGTAATTTACAAGGACTATTTTTGCTACTATGAAAAATAATTGTTAGCAAACTTAAAAATTATACCAAAAATAAAATAATTTACGAAATTTCTGCTTCTAAGAAAAATGGTTGTTAGCAAACTTAAACATTATTCCAAAAATTAAGTAATTTACAAGGACTATTTTTGCTTCTATGAAAAATGGTTGTTAGCAAACTTAAACATTATTCCAAAAATTAAATAATTTACGAGGTCTATTTCTGCTAATAGGAAATTAATTGTTAGCAAACTTAAACATTATTCCAAAAATTAAGTAATTTACAAGGACTATTTTTGCTACTATGAAAAATAATTGTTAGCAAACTTAAAAATTATACCAAAAATAAAATAATTTACGAAATTTCTACTTCTAAGAAAAATGGTTGTAAGCAAACTTAAACATTATTCCAAAAAATAAATAATTTACGAGGTCTATTTCTGCTAATAGGAAAAATAATTGTTAGCAAACTTAAACATTATTCCAAAAATTAAGTAATTTACAAGGACTATTTTTGCTACTATGAAAAATAATTGTTAGCAAACTTAAAAATTATACCAAAAATAAAATAATTTACGAAATTTCTACTTCTAAGAAAAATGGTTGTTAGCAAACTTAAACATTGTTCCAAAAATTAAGTAATTTACAAGGACTATTTTTGCTACTATGAAAAATGGTTGTTAGCAAACTTAAACATTATTTCAAAAATTCAATAATTTACGAGGTCTATTTCTGCTAATAGGAAAAATAATTGTTAGCAAACTTAAACATTATTCCAAAAATTGAGTAATTTACAAGGACTATTTTTGCTACTATGAAAAATGGTTGTTAGCAAACTTAAACATTATTCCAAAAATTAAATAATTTACGAGGTCTATTTCTGCTAATAGGAAAAATAATTGTTAGCAAACTTAAACATTATTCCAAAAATTAAGTAATTTACAAGGACTATTTTTGCTTCTATGAAAAATGGTTGTTAGCAAACTTAAACATTATTCCAAAAATTAAATAATTTACGAGGTCTATTTCTGCTAATAGGAAATTAATTGTTAGCAAACTTAAACATTATTCCAAAAATTAAGTAATTTACAAGGACTATTTTTGCTACTATGAAAAATAATTGTTAGCAAACTTAAAAATTATACCAAAAATAAAATAATTTACGAAATTTCTACTTCTAAGAAAAATGGTTGTAAGCAAACTTAAACATTATTCCAAAAATTAAATAATTTACGAGGTCTATTTCTGCTAATAGGAAAAATAATTGTTAGCAAACTTAAACATTATTCCAAAAATTAAGTAATTTACAAGGACTATTTTTGCTACTATGAAAAATGGTTGTTAGCAAACTTAAACATTATTCCAAAAATTAAATAATTTACGAGGTCTATTTCTGCTAATAGGAAATTAATTGTTAGCAAACTTAAACATTATTCCAAAAATTAAGTAATTTACAAGGACTATTTTTGCTACTATGAAAAATAATTGTTAGCAAACTTAAAAATTATACCAAAAATAAAATAATTTACGAAATTTCTACTTCTAAGAAAAATGGTTGTTAGCAAACTTAAACATTGTTCCAAAAATTAAGTAATTTACAAGGACTATTTTTGCTACTATGAAAAATGGTTGTTAGCAAACTTAAACATTATTTCAAAAATTCAATAATTTACGAGGTCTATTTCTGCTAATAGGAAAAATAATTGTTAGCAAACTTAAACATTATTCCAAAAATTAAGTAATTTACAAGGACTATTTTTGCTACTATGAAAAATGGTTGTTAGCAAACTTAAACATTATTCCAAAAATTAAATAATTTACGAGGTCTATTTCTGCTAATATGAAAAATAATTGTTAGCAAACTTAAACATTATTCCAAAAATTAAGTAATTTACAAGGACTATTTTTGCTACTATGAAAAATGGTTGTTAGCAAACTTAAACATTATTCCAAAAATTCAATAATTTACGAGGTCTATTTCTGGTAATAAGAAAAATAATTGTTAGCAAACTTAAACATTATTCCAAAAATTAAGTAATTTACAAGGACTATTTTTGCTACTATGAAAAATAATTGTTAGCAAACTTAAAAATTATACCAAAAATAAAATAATTTACGAAATTTCTGCTTCTAAGAAAAATGGTTGGTTAGCAAACTCAAACATTGTTCCAAAAATTAAGTAATTTACAAGGACTATTTTTGCTACTATGAAAAATGGTTGTTAGCAAACTTAAACATTATTCCAAAAATTCAATAATTTACGAGGTCTATTTCTGCTAATAGGAAAAATAATTGTTAGCAAACTTAAACATTATTCCAAAAATTAAGTAATTTACAAGGACTATTTTTGCTACTATGAAAAATAATTGTTAGCAAACTTAAAAATTATACCAAAAATAAAATAATTTACGAAATTTCTGCTTCTAAGAAAAATGGTTGTTAGCAAACTTAAACATTATTCCAAAAATTAAGTAATTTACAAGGACTATTTTTGCTACTATGAAAAATGGTTGTTAACAAACTTAAACATTATTCCAAAAATTCAATAATTTACGAGGTCTATTTCTGCTAATACGAAAAATAATTGTTAGCAAACTTAAACATTATTCCAAAAATTAAGTAATTTACAAGGACTATTTTTGCTACTATGAAAAATGGTTGTTAGCAAACTTAAACATTATTCCAAAAATTAAATAATTTACGAGGTCTATTTCTGCTTCTACGAAAAATGGTTGTTAGCAAACTTAAATATTATTTCAAAAATTAAGTAATTTACAAGGACTTTTTTTGTTACTACGAAAAATAGTTAACAAACTTAAACATTATTCCAAAAATTCAATAACTTACGAAATTTCTGCTTTTACGAAAAATAGTTGTTGGCAAACTAGAACATGATTCCAAAAATAAATAATTTACAATTTAAATACTGCAGGGCAGGGCTGTCGATATACGCCCCCAGATATATTTCTTTTACTATCAGAATTTCTTGATTATTCAATAAATAGGTTAGTAATTTATTTTTGACGCCTGTAAATTTTCTGACTACTTGAAAATGCAACAAAAATCCCCCCGTTGAGGTCAACGGGCTTACAGCTAGTCATATTTAAAGCAGCGATTTTTTGCATTGTTGATTTAAAGACAAAAAAAAACAAGTAAACTTAGAATAATTATAATGCAATAGTCATGCAAAGGAAGAATGTATCTACTAACAAGCACACAAAAAAATAACAGTAGGTAAGGAGATGTAGATTATTACTGATTAATTAAATTGCATACGTTTTAAAATGGTACATAGTTATATATAGTATCCTTATTAATAGTTTTTTCAAGATTTATACTGATGATTTGTCAAATTTACAATAAAGGTTATTGAGTGACGTGCATTTAAGAATCATTCCGTCTTTTGATAAATAATTGTAAATAATTACGAAAAAAATATTAAACCATTTGAAAAAGTCATTTCTGTTCACAACATGGACAACTTTGAGACATAATTAGATTTTCTTATACAATTCATATGCATGTTTCTTGTGTAATGTAAATGGTTTCCACTTCTACGCAGTAAATTCATTGTAAAAGATTTTTCTTTTTGAAAAAAAAATGAAAAATAAGAAAAGAGTATTATTGATAAAACGCGGTTAACCGCGTGAAATAAACCGGTTTTCGGTTTTTTTCAAAACATGCGATAAACCGGTTAACCGGTTTCGGTTTAAACCGGTTTGGAAGCCCTACTTGAGACTCTCAGCGTCAACGAAAAATGAAACAATGCGTTGCTTGATATGAAGAAATTTACACGAATCTCAAAACAGATAGAAAATCAAAGATTATACATTTTTTGATTCGAGAATGAATTTGAAAATGACGGAAATATAATCGGAGGTACTGATGAGGACATTCCGCCAAAAAGAAAACAAAAAACCCCCGTGATAATTTCTAGTGATAGTGAGATTGATTAATATTTTAAAAAGTAATGTGTATTTATTTTTATTTTTTTTTAAAAAAAGAACCTATAATCTTCATTTCCATACATTTGTTAGTCTCGCTTTACACGGTTTCGTTCAACACGGTGATCTAGCACAGTGATTCCCAAACATATTATGCACATGGACACCTTTTAAAGCAAAATCCTGACCGTGGACCCCCAAGTAAAATAATAAAGTTTATGCCTTGAGTGGTATTTTTTTTAATCCATGTATGCTTCCAATGTGGAGCATATGGCCCTCTAATGGAGGTATATTAACAGATGTTTTTCTGCGAGAACTGTTTGTTAGTCAGTCACTCAAATTCTCTTTTCTAAAAATATTTATTCTTCCGCGGACCCTCTGACGTTGTCCACGCACCCCCAAATGATTTTTAATTTGGCACAGACCCCCTCAGCGGTCTTACGGACCCCTGGGGGTTCACAGGAACCACTTTGGGGACCACTGATCTAGCAGAATCTATCTTCCATGTTAAGCGAGGGATGGGTGTATGTCTAAGCATGTATCCACATCTATATATAAAAAACAAAGTGGGGTTATTTACACCACGTATATCACGAGAATGGCAGCACGGATTTTTATGATCTTTGATTTATTAAATTTGTCTCCGCCTAGAATAGTAGAATAAGCATTAAAACACCGGAAAAATATTACGGAAAAGAAATTATGAATAAAATTAATATTCTCATACAGTTTTCAAATGACGAAAAGCCTAAATGATATAATGTTGTTTTATGCTGGTTTCAGGTAAATGCCAATAGATGGCACGGTTTCCTACATTTATTTGTTTCTGCTTCTTTTGCGTACGATTTGCGCCGATTTGGCCCCAGCTAAGTTACCCATGCCTGATATAAAACAACATGAGCAGTCATACCTACCGAAATTCTCAAAAAAGTTATTGACTGGAGATTATTACGTTTGTTTAAGTCAGTGGTTCCCAAAGTGGTTCATACGGACGCCCAGGGGTCCGTGAAACCACTGAAGGGGTTCGTGACAAATTAAAACTCATTTGGGGGTGCGTGGACGTCAGGGGGTCCGCAGAAGAATACATTTAATAAATACTCCTGACACTTTGCTTATTATAACGAAAATTAAAATAAATAAAATGGTCACAATTTTTACATCCTGAGTAAAATATAATTATAGTACAAAATAAAACAAGTAACGACAATCACCCACCCAAGCCAATTGGGGTTGAACAACTGAGTAAGAAACAGTTCTCGAGGAAAAACTTCTGTTGTCATAACTCAGTTATGGACCATATGCTCCACATTGGAAACGGACATGAATAAAAAAATCACCATTCAAGGCATTTAAACTAAATTTATTATTTCAGTTGGGGGTCCATGGTCTGGTTTCTTCTTAGAAAGGGGTCCACGGGCATAATAGGTTTGGGAACCACTGGTTTAAGTCATGCATGTTTTATTTTCTATGAACCATAGATAAGATCTATGAACCTTTCGCAATCTGTCAATTGTATTTTGTCTATGAATTGTATGCAGTGATAATATACTATAATTGACTATAATTGTACGTTCGCTATGATTAACTGAAACTCTGTTCGATAATAATAAATTAAAGTAATACGCAATTACCGATATAATCAAGTGAATATTATACTCAGACATGGGAGATATTAAAGCATTCTTGCATACTTGGTGTGCAAAGAAAAAGGTTAATCCAGAGTTTGAAGTCCGTGCGACCGGTAAGTTCATTGACAGAAACGTAGTATTTTTTAATTATTATATCTACGATAGCTTAACTCATTTGGTAATTTGCAATAGTTAATGTTTGTAAGTTTTTCATGGTGCGGCTAGAAATTTAAAAAATATTCTGTTTCCTCGATCAAATTTCTAACTTTTCTGGACATCGATGTTGTGTAGGATGGAGAAACTTGTCATGCCGCAAGGTCGCATTAGTTTGTCGGTAATCGAATATTTTGCTTTAATAGCTAAAAGGCCAACATTTTTCATCTACTAATGTCGTCTTAATAGAAATTTAATTCTCTGTACTAGTGTTTTGAATACAACACTTGGTAACAGTGGCGGTTCCTGACCTAAAATCTTGGGTGGGCTAGAGAAAAGCATATTTCCACTTCACCGTATACATAAATTTACAAGCAAATTAACAAATACTACGACACTACTGCAATGCATAAATAATTATATAATAAAATCAATGCTAATGTAACTAAGAAATAATAGAATAATAATACGGAATCCTTAAATTTGTCTCTTTTAAAGTGAAATAACAAGTACCTACTAAAAGCAGTAGAGAACTGTCACTTGCTGTCACTGAAAGTCAATACCTGTCACTTTCATACAATACAACGATATTGGTTTTGTGTTTCAATGCATAAGTATGCGTAATGGGCAGATTCTGTTTAGCCCCCAACGATTAACAGAAGCTTGACCGATTGAAACACAATTGTTTGTGATTGATGACGTTTCCGTACATACAAAAAAAATCTAATCGTGCTTGATTGCGCCTCAGTGTAAAAAAATATTGTCTGTGGTTACGGGCTAAACATCGCTAGCCCTTGAGTGGTGTTGCCAGAGTGACGTGACGTTCCTGTTCCCTGTGAAGTATTTATAGGGTTATTGTTTTTTTTATGCCAGCTCAGTTTAAAATTGTAATACAAAACATCAAAACACAATCGAGAATATGATTGTAGGTAGACGTAACTTTGTATTATATTGACATAGGAAAATTAAAACAAAGATATTATATTCATTTGGGAAAGGTTAGTTACGCTTATAAATGTATTTATTTTGTTCAGCGGCCGAATTGCTGTTCATTTTTATTCAGCTATCTAATGTTTTGGGTGAAAAATGCAGGTCGGGCTTAACCCACCTAGCCCAGTACCTAGAACCGCCACTGCTTGGTAATCTTTTACTTTAGAGTAGAAAACTCACTGACGTTTAATCCAAGATGGCCTTCGCGTCAGCGCTACCAATAGAAAAACACGTCACATAAACAAAATATTCATACTTTATCAGTGTTCTTCGTAATAATGTGTGGTTTTAACGCGATTATCAAGCTCTCAAAAAATAATGGTAAAACTGTTATTTAGCGTGCCATGGATTATTTCGGCGAAAAACTTCACAATGTATAAAACAATGCCACGATTTAAAATCTTTTTTTGGGTTTTGTCACGAATTATTTTGGCGAAAATATCACAATGTAACCTAAAAACAGCACCATGATTTAAAATCTTTTTTGCGAACTCAATAATCGCAGTTAGTTGCCAGGTGCAGTAAAATATTATTTTTTTGTAACATAATTTCTACATAGGGAAAAAAATAGATATACTTTATAGAAAAAATAATAACATCTGTCGAAAAATTATAAAATATAATACGGTGAATACACATTTTGTTTTGTTAAAATATGTGAATATGGTTAACATTGGATTTAACACTGATTTCAGGTCCAAAGCATCGGCAAAGGTTTTTATGTGAGGTTCGTGTGAATACTTTCTCATATGTTGGTGTTGGTAATTCTACTACCAAGAAAGAGGCCCAAACAAACTCATCGCGAGATTTTGTCAGTTTTCTCGTCAGATCAGGTCATGTTGCAGCTCAAGACGTTCCTGAATTAGGACTTGCATCTGCAGCACCATCGCTTGAAGCTCCGCAAGATGGAAATTCAAACAATCTTTCCCAACCTCAAAGGCCTGTCTTCCAGGTGTGTTTATTATTTTTATTACTTAATATTACAGATCCAAGCTAACATACAGCCTGATTTCACCAAAAAACAAGAAAAAGTCAGAAATAGGAATATTTTGTCACCCAGAACTGCACATATTTATTCTAGCTACCAATACAGGAACCCTGCATATTCATTATTTCGACCCGTAATCGGCAGGTGTAAGCGGCAATTCGTATATTTTATAGAAAAAGCATTTTTTTTAAAATTAGTCTCGTAATAAGCTCACAAAAAAATCCTTGAATACGGTTAGTAATAATTGTTCACTTTTAAGATGTTCACTCTCAATACTTGATGGAAAGGCATTGTATTCAAAAAGTAAAATATACATTTGTACAAATTCCCACTTTCATTCAATAAGATCAGGACCGATTTTGCTCATGTCGAACATTGTCAACTGTTTTTGTTAAAAAAATGTGAAAACCGTCACAAAGCTTATCAAACAATATTTTTTATTAACATATGAAATACAGGAAGGCTATAAATACCCCTTTTACGGACTGATAGTTAAATACAAATACAGTTGGTTATTGACAGGCAAAATATTATTACCCACTATGTTTTGTTGAATATTCCGCGTTAACTATGTTTTGAGGATTGGCTTAACTTATTAAAAAAATGATTCTATAAGATTAAAACAGTCAAAGTAAATAAAATTTAAGATTTTCATAGTATTTGAATTTTTACTCAATTTGAAACACTGCACCGTTTATCAAATATGTAGCTGTATTTTACGACTGGTTTTATCCATTCCTATTTTTTTTGAAGAAGACTTTTCTGAATACTTTGGTGAATGCTTTTATGAATGCACATAAATATTTGTCAACTTAATTAATCTCTTTTAGAGTGTTCACTGTCAATACTTGGTGGAAAGGCATTATATTAATAAAAACACAATATTCCTTTGTACTTTATTCCACTTTATTTAAAAGGTCAGGACCGGTTTCGCTCATTGCGAGCATTGCCCACTTGACAATGCTCGCAATGAGCGAAACCGGTCTTGACCTTTTAAATAAAGTGGAATAAAGTACAAAGTAATATTGTGTTTTTATTAATCTAATTAATCTTTTCCAAATTCTTAGATTATAATTAACTGCAATACTATGATATTTGAAACATTTTTTTATCCTTGTCCGCTCCCAATGTGGAGCATATGGCCTCCTAATGGAGGTATCTTAACATAAGGTTTTTTTGCAACATTTATAACATTATTTATATCGTTATTTGAGACATACTCAGGCTTAATAATATAAAAAAAATGAAAAGTTTTTTTTTAAAATTATGTATAATTTTAAGTGTGTATTTTTATAATTAAATTTTTTTCATTCACCCAGGCTGGCATGGGACCCAACGAGATGGGGGAAGCTTATCGGGCGTGGGGCGGTGACAATAATGACGGACCATCAGGTGAACGAGGGCAGCATTTCACGTACATGGATCGCCTGCAACAGGCCAAACGTGTGGAAGATGCTGAGGATTTAGATGTCAACGCAGCCATACATGGCAACTGGACCATCGAAAATGCCAAATCGAAACTTCATCAGTTTATGCAGAGCTGCAAGCTCAACGCTGATTATTCGTACAAGGCTGTCGGCCCAGATCACACACGGTTTGATATAGTCCCCCATTTTAACTATTCCTTAAAATTACTGTAAAAGTAGCTTAGTCATAATATGTCATTTCAAATTTATCCCTCCGGGATGAACATTCTAAATTTTCTGTATCTATTTTTCAAAATAGATACATAAAATAAATACTTTATGATAGCTAGCGTACATTTAAGCTAAATATAGTTACATTAAAATTAAAGCTGGAAAAATTTGTAGCTCATGTTAGATATTTCATCATATTTAATCTTTAGAGGAGTGAATAGTTTTATACACACTTTACTTTAATCTACTGCCTTTTCTTAACATGACAATTTTGTGACTTTTTCCCAATGAATATATGCAATTCATACTAAGAGCTTATAGACAGACACTCCTGTGTTTAGTTTAAAGTACTTCCATACTCATTTACAGAAAAAATGGCGCCGACGTACATGTACGTCTATACTTCTCTAAAGGTTAAGAAATTTTTCAATTATTATTTTGTTTATAATTAAATTATTAATGTACGCATTTTATGTTTTATTTGAAGTACTATGTCATAATTTTTTTTAGTAATATAATAATATTATGTATGGTACGATATAGGTGATGATAAAAAAATATAAAGTAAGAATATATTATAAGTAGCACACCAGACAATTTCAATTTCTGAATGTAGCTCATGACCTTATTGAGTTTGGAGATCACTGCTTTAAACCCTGTATTTTTAAGACAAGTGGGAATGAATGAAAACATCTACGACACTTGAATGTATACATTCGAAACATTATAATTGAAAATGTATATCCAGGTATTTGAACCATGTCCCTGCAGTCGAGTAGTTTAAAACATAATTGATCATATCCACTTGGCTATGGGACTGTAATGTATGAAATGAATAATATATTCATCAATGTTGATATTGTTATTGAAAGTGCTTACACGGAAAGAGAGGCAAACACTTCCGAGTCTAAAAAAATTCAGTTTCAACATTTTTTTGTTACAAGCAAATATATTGTCTTCAATTTAAGATGATATTTTTGCTGCTCTTTTTATTTAATTTTGAGTTTTTATCAATTTGGCAATTTCCTTGGCTCACACATTGTTTTGTTAAATAAAATTATTTATTAATTAACCCTTTTAGCTCTAGTGAGCCGATCTGTAAGCTCCGGTCTATGAGGTGTTTAATTACAGCCTCGGCGCTCTGGGGCTAAAAGAGTTGATGAAGAAATACATCAATCTTTTCACACAATATATCTCTAAATCTGTTGGGTAAAAATACTATCTATTCGGCAACAAAACTAATACTGGAATAATAATATTTTTTAAGGGTGAGTGTAGCGGTCTACAGAGAAACCTATCATTAAGACAAATTATTTAGTGACTTATTTACAAACATTCGTTTAATCAATAGAATCTAGCTTAATATGATTTTCAAAACATCTCAGTTGAGTTAATCATTCCTTATTATAACTATTGCAATAAAATTTACCTATAAAATATGAATAGGGAGCTAGTGGCGTGCTTAAGCAGTGACCTCCCATTTCAACCAAAGCGCACTAATTAATTTTGACAAAATCAATTAAAAATTGTCCGTTTGACAGTTACTATTTCAGCATTTAATTAGCTATGAATGTCCAATATAAGTTGAAAAAATAAGTTAGTGTTAATATTAATGTATTTGATTTTGTTAACGTTTAATAAAATTTTCAAAAGTAAATGATGCGTTTTGGTTGAGGTTTAGATATTTTATTAAAAAAATAGAAGGTCACTGCTTAAGCAGACTATTGGTTCCCTGTTCATTTTTTACAAGGAATGTTTATAAGAAATGTTTAACTCAACTAGTATGCGTTGGAAATCATATTAAGCTAGATTCTATTAATTACACGAATCTTCTATATATTAATAGTCGATAATGTCCGTCTTTCCGTCTGTCTGTCTGTCGGTCCCCGATTTCGCCCCTTTTCGATGACGACAAGAAAGATATTAAATACCCATTCTTGAGATTTTTGAATTGCATAAGAAAGACATTTTATTTGTGAGCTTGTGAAGTTGCACGTATTACCAAAACGTATTTTGAATACAATTGATCAAAAATAACTTTATTGTATGTGTCACAAAAAAGTTATTTTTGTACAAGAAGTGGTCTATGGGAACTGGATTTTTTATATGACTCAGAATGTGTTTTGTTTATCTTTCCAACAGCAGTTTTTAATGGATCTGTACAAAGGATGCAAGATCATCACCATCATAACGCATGACCAACTGTAAGTACCTATTATGCATACGGAGAAGAGTTCTTGTTTGTATTTCTTTATTTAGGATATGCGATGTTTCATACTGCTGGCCCGACCTTATTGCCGATGAGTACATGAGTTACTGCATAGCAAACTTGTTTATTTTCATCAAATACCGACTCTAGATTATTTACTCAATGCAATGGAAGTATAAATTCACAAGTTTTAACCCTTTGCCAACATAGAGGATAGGCCGCATTGGTTTATCTCTTATAATATATAACTCGAATGCCACCGGCTTGATTAGTATTACTGTCATAATTCCTATTCTAGGACCTGTGAAACCTTTCTAAATAAACCTTTTTCTTTTGACCCCTTTCAATAAATTCATGCTATTTTTTCAATACTCGTATCAGTAACTACTATTCAAAATTCTAAATTAAATGTAACTCCCTTTGATCTATTCTCCTTGCGTTCCAGACATAGCTTCCTGCTCTGCATGTTTGTTTCTAAATGTGTACTACTCAAAATCCCCCAAGCCGGTTATTTGTGAAAAATAATTCAGTTCAGGGTCATGCACCTACCACAAACAATTGTGCAGATTTCATTCTCATTCACACTTCACCATTTCCTTTATCAATTCTAGTGCTTAAAAATAATTAAAAAATGAATAAAACGTCTCAAAATGACTTTTGTATTTATATCTTTATATACACAAATTGTATTATTTTTTTTATTGGTTTTTTTCTTATAAAAAATGTATTTTATTATAACTTATCAAACTATTACTACAAACTTTGATTTTGAGGCGGACCTGTGTACACCGGTATAAGTTATTCTGGTTAAATTTTATATTAAATAATAAATGTAAATCTTTTGTTTACTTACTGCATTTATTGAAATGTGTTAATTAAGCATAGTTATGCCGAAAGCCAACGCAGAAACAGCTTAAGTGACTGGCTGACTTTTGTAGAATGCCTTCGTACACCATCAATGACTTTTTTTTGTACTGTGGTCACTTTGTAAATCACAAGTAGGGTTTGTGGTGATCTGTTATGCATTTATACAAACTTTGTATGAAAGCAATCTGGCTGTTTGACGTTTGAATTTGTTTTTTTTTTTTTTACCAAAATGTGGAATCTGCTTTATTTATAATACCGCTCATAATGTTAATGATAATAAAACATGTAAATATGCAGGAGCTTCTGCGCTGAGATGAGTTTATACATCAAACAACTCGGCAGAACAATAACGGGCAGAGAGACAGCTTCAAATAAACAGACTGCATCCAAATTTTGCGCCCTCTCTCTCGTGAGGCAACTTTTCCATTTGGGTATCATCGAACCATTCAGTGGAACTCTTAAAAAGGAGAAAAGTGGAGATCAGATGAAACCGTACCCGGTGAAGATCAGCCCTGAATTGGAGAGTCAATTGTTAGATACTTTGCAAGGTAAAACAAATCTATTTCATCTATCATAAATACATCTAGTGTGTAAATATTACCTTTCTGTTGAAGGTTATACTTCTATTAAAACTGAAAATATTTTTTTTGATAGTATTTGATTTCAATGAAAATGATTTACATACTTGGGTCGTAGAGAGAAAATTTAAATCAATAATCCACACCATCTTTACTTTTTGAACGTAAGTGTCACCTTTGATTTCAAATTCACCTGGATGATGTCTATGTCCAGCTATTACAGAACATGTAATTCGTCAAAATTTTTCCATGCTCAAAGGATTCATTCAATTCACCTAAGGGATTAGAATTTGCATTGTTGAAAGAGCGATTTATTATTAATTTATATTCATAAGTGCCACTTGATTATACACATTAATTTTTTAAAAAATCAACACTGATCACTATTTTACACGGTCATAATTTTTTTAATTGAACTATATGAGGAGCTTGGGATCAAAAATCCAAAAAGCCAGATCTTTTTTTTCCTGGACAGAGAAGACACTTCTCAATTTTTAATTTTTTTATTAAGTCATATTTTGACCCTTAATTGCATGAAAACTATGAGTTATTTAGCGATGTTAAAAATTAAATTCTCTTCTTTTTAATCAGTAGTCCAATATTACAGTGATATCTCATTTTTTTCTCAAAACTGAATTTGGGCGTGCTTGATCCCAAGATCCTCATATATCTGTCATTCGAACTGCTTAGTTGAAATTCTCTGTAATTTTATTATTGAATTATTATATTTACTGGCAAAGTTTTTTACACATACCGTATCAAAATATATAAGACCTTATTCTCTAAAATAATGATTTTTACATGGTAAAATTTAATGAAATTTCAAGAATATAACGTTTTATGTGTTCAGCACTGGGTACAGAAGCTGTCTATGTTGATACGTCGTTGCAAGAATCTACCGCCCAATCGATTATTCAACCGGCGGCGGTAAGGCAAATGCTGAACGTTAAACCGGAGCCCGCTGGTGTGGTTCCGTGGTCTCCTCCCGCTCCCAATTGGAATCCATGGATGAACTGCAACATCGACGAAGGTCCTCTGGCCACTGCCACCCTGGAGGATCTCAGTGAACAATTAATGCAAGAACATAGAGATAAGATGCAGAACAGTACACTTTTGGCGGTAAAAAACTTACATATTTAATTTTATTAGATGAGACAGGCTAAACATAATTTTACACTCACTCATTTTTTTAAAAATTAAACCACCATTCATCCATATTCTTTATCCAGCCCTGGAAGACTAACGGTGAATACATGTGTTAATCTTTTCTTGATTGCTTAAATCTTTACAGGAGAGCATACGAGATCGTGAGCAACTTCCAGTTTTTAAAATGCGGTCGCAGATTATGGAGACAATGAATGATAACCCTGTTACCATCATCCGTGGTAACACAGGCTGCGGAAAAACAACTCAGGTAGACAATCGTGCATAATACATTTTTAAAGATCTGATTTATTATTGATGAATAAAATTCTTCAATGATGAATAATTTGTCTTAATATTATTTTTATACAATTTCTATCAACTTGTTATATCTGTAAAAATCCAGAGTATGATAACCAAACAATATAGTCTATAAACATTGATTAACATATATTTTTCTGAGAGCATAACACTTAACTTCCACATAATGCATGGTACGGAGAGTTAGATAGAGAAAGAGTGTGTGTAAGTATCACTTTGTGTATGATAATAATTATTGATTGATTAAAAGTAGAGTGCGATAATTGTCTGAAAAAAAAACAACATTATCCATTCAGGTGTGCCAGTTTATTCTCGATGACTACATTGCGAGCGGTCAGGGGGCGTGGTGTAACATTTGCGTCACTCAGCCGAGGAGAATTTCTGCTGTATCTGTTGCCGAGAGAGTGGCCAATGAGAGATGTGAAGACCTCGGCCAAACTGTCGGGTGAGCTGTTATTTCATCTGCTTCTAGATATTTAACTTGTCTATTTTTTTCCATTGGGTCATTCGTACTAATCATTTGCTTTCCTGATATTTTAGCTTTTTTTTTTCTGTAGTTCTGTAGAGGTCCAGTCCATCAATGCCCATTCCTTACTATCTATGCGTATATTTTAAAAATGTATTTTTGAAGAAAAAATAAAAAAAATAGATTTAAACTGCTACCAACACCATGCCAAAATTGTACTGATGCAATATAAATTTATTCCGTGTGTCCTGTAATATTTATACAATGGAACCCCGATTTTTCGTTTTTCAAGGGACCGAAAAAACTCAAAACGAAAAATGCGAGAAACCGATAATGCGAGAAAGCTAAAAATAATAATAAAAAAAATCTCACTCATTTTTTAAAAAGTCTTTTATGCTCTGTTGCTTCTTTGCAGTTTGACACTTCAATTTTAGCATAGCCACTCCGTAAATATCTCGTGGTTCATATCCTTCAACAATCTCATGTAATCTCGCTATCCATGCTGCGGTCGTATAATCGGGGAACGATTAATGCGGGATTATTTAACATTGTTCTTATAGGTGTTTGGCCGGGACTATAACAAATGAACGATCCATGCGGGAAAACGAACAATGCGAGAACGGTAGATCGGGGTTCCACTGTATACGTGTTTCGATATCCGTTAGGCACTTTGAGTGAGAACAGAGTATTGACAGTGCGAGCTAATCGTTATCACACACATCATAAAATTAGATGCTATAAATCTATCTATGAAGATAGTCCTGATGTCATTGTTTTGCTGAAATGGTTATGGACTTTGGATATGTGAATATTTGGATATGGATTATTGTCGTTATATATGTTTCAATTTACAAAATTCTCCGCAGGTATTCTGTCCGGTTTGAATCAGTGTCTCCTCGTCCGTATGCATCTGTGATGTTCTGTACGGTCGGTGTTTTACTGCGTCGCTTGGAAGGCGGCCTGCGGGGCGTGTCTCATGTCCTAGTGGATGAAATTCATGAACGAGACGTTGGTACCGATTTTGTCCTCGTTCTCCTCAGGGACATGGTACACACGTATCCTGATTTGAGAGTCGTCCTGATGAGTGCCACCGTTGACACCACAATGTTCAGTCGCTACTTCGGAGATTGTCCTGTGTTGGAAGGTATATATCCACCTCTATGATTTTTCCGTTTCGAGAGGGCTCTAGTGTCACAAGAGAAATTTCATCATTCTTTACCTGTCTTGCAATCCACAGCATTATTTATTGGAGTAGTCAATTCTTATTGAACTTGCTGTCTTCACAGTTGGAATTTTAGAATGTTCTCCTGTAAATTCCCACAAAGGCATGAATTACCTAAAGTATTTTTTTACACACTATTACCAATTGAATCAACTTTCATAACACTTGTGAGCTTAAATTTGATAGCTTTATAGCTATTTCAGTTCTGACTTCTGCCGACAGGCAAACATTAATTAATATCTGGGACTGAGAAGCAGAATGCGACACGTCCCTAAAGTGAAATGTTCAGGGGTGCAATTTTAAAATTTTAACTTTTTAGGTATTCATTCACTCATTATCAATTCATTTTTATACTGTGTGATATTTAAGTGGCAGAATGCAATAATTTCAACATGCTTTATATGACTATTATTCAAAATGATTGTCAAATTTAAGATTTATTAAGAAAAGTAGTGCATTTCTGAACATTCTACATTTTTGCTTAATTGCTCACTAGAAAGTAGGCACCGAAAATATCACTTTTGAAAAAAGTGGACTTGGCGCAATCTGCTTCTCAGTCTCAGATATATGAAAGTTCTATGTAATAATATAAATATTGAGTTATTAGAGCTAGGGCAGAATTAGTGGTTAGTTAATCACTAGGATTAGAACCGGTGAACTCTGCAACCAATGCAACAATGCCGACTACTCGGCTACGGGCTTGGATTGAATAATTCAAATGTGATATATTACATCTTATTATAGAACAATATCATAAAACAGGCAAATGATTGAAAATTATCTAACCTTTTAGTTCCTGGCCGCATGTTCCCTGTAGATCAGTACTTCTTGGAAGACTGTGTACAGATATGTGAATTCGTGCCACCACTTGAAACTCGAAAAAGAAAACGTGGAGCGGGAGGTGGAGGTGGTGATGATGACGAAGAGGACGATAAAAATGTTGGCAATGATGACCAGGAAGAAGACCTCAATAAAGCGCCGCTCGGGAATACATACACAGATAAAACAAGGAACGCTATGAGCAGGATGAGCGAGAAAGATGTGAGTAATTTCATTTATATTCTATAAATTGTTTTGAATTGATGTACACTCTTCCGTCAATTTTACAAAATGGGTTTTTTTTAATATAAAATAAAAATAACTTTGATTATTCCACGTATTGTGTCACATTTTGTAACACAATACGTGGAATAATCAAAGTTATTTTTATTTTATATTAAAATGAACTTCCACAAAGTTACCGCCGAATCCATCGAAAGTATGGGTTTTTTTTGTTATATTTCAATTCAATAATATTATAAGATTCGGATCCCAGTACAGGCAGCTTTGTGGATTTCTGCTCAAAGGTATGTATGTCTTCAATTCTCTCCAATCTGAACCTAAAAACAGGGCACAGCGAGAGTGATTAGTTGACCATTAATACTGTGATAGCTGTATCCTTCTACTTCTCTTCAAAAAATCAGCAGTTTCTGAGCAGCTGAGAAATGAGCAGTATTCGTAGATAAGCTTCTGTTGAGATAAGCTCCATTATGAATCTATATGTTTTCTCTGCGTGCGCCAAATTTAATAGCGTCAAACAAAAAGTTATAATTTTAAAATGAAACAATTGGGTGTAATAAAAGTATTTGTTTTTTCACTTTTATTCCAATGTATAATTTCCATTATTGGATAACTAGCCACTTCAGCATTTTGATGCCTCTCAAAAAATGTAGTCAGTTTTGAGGCAAAGTACTCTGATTTAGCCATTTTTACCTGATTACTATTATATTTTTATTATCTAAAAAATGTTGCAATGATTGAAACAGATAGTAATCTGATGCAGTGATATCTGGAGAGTATGGTGGGTGACATATTGTCTTCTATCCCAGGTCCTTGTTTTTTTTATTGTGATTTTTGCAAGAGTGCTTGCTTATGTTGTTGAGCGTTATCGTGCAGCAAAAAAACCAGGTCGTGATCCATGTTCCTAAGAGGCCACATGGCAATTTGAAAACCCGTCTGGGTTGGCGTGCACTCCAATAATTTAATAAAAATAAAATTCTTATCTTTTATCAGAAAATAAATTGATCTAAATGGAGTATATTATATACTCCATTTTTTTTCACATAAAATATGACAAATTATGCCGTGCATTTGTTGGATTGGTCCTCGCAATCTTTGAATTTTCTGCGCAGCCATCCCCTGGTCTTAGAGGGAAGGGAACATTGATCGCGAATAGATAGCGCAGGTCTTATTTTTTTTTATTTTAGAATTCAATGACTAGCCCTAATAAAGATACCAATACTGTTATATTATTGGTTGTTCTAGAAAATAAGTTAATGAAAATAAGTCAATGAAAAATATAAGTTAATGACATGGAGACACCATTTCGATTGAGTGTGTTGTGTACTTATTGTTTCTTTTTTAACGAGAATCCCTGTTTTTCTTTATTTGTTTACAGGTGAGTTTTGAACTGGTCGAATCCCTCCTGCTGTATATCAAATCCTTGAACATAAGCGGTGCTGTTCTCATTTTCCTACCCGGATGGAATCTCATCTTTGCACTTCTCAAGTTTCTTCAAAACCATCAAGTATTCGGCGGAAGCAATTATGAGGTTCTCCCACTCCATTCCCAGTTGCCTAGGGAGGACCAGAAGAAAGTTTTCTTGGTCCCGCCACCGAACATTACCAAGGTAAATGACAATTTGTTTTTACATCACTGAATTACACTATATATTATGATATAAAATTTTGGAACGAGACGGGTTTGCAAATAATACCCTTACATATAGTAATATGCATTTTTCATACTTTTGACCTAAACATACTTTTGCAGAATCTGTTATTTTCAATCGCTTTGTAGGTGATCCTGTCCACCAATCTGGCTGAGACTTCTATTACCATCAACGATGTTGTGTTTGTGATCGATTCTTGCAAAGCACGTACCAAATTGTTCACATCTCATAACAATATGACCAGCTATGCAACCGTATGGGCCAGCAGGACAAATCTAGAACAGGTTTTTTTTTTTTTTAAAACCATTTGATTGTGTTGTTGATTTCGAGTTGCATAAAAAATCTGTACCTACTTTTCAGCCCTTAACCTTTAGAGGAGTGAATAGATTTATGCAGACCTTACTTTAATTTACTGCCTTTTCTTAACATGACATTTTTGTGACTTTTTCCCAATGAATATATGTAATTCATACATAAAGCATATATATGCTTACATACAGACACTCCTGTGTTGAGTTTAAAGTACTTTCATACTCATTTACAGAAAAATGGCACCGACGTACATGTGCGTCCATACTCCTCTAAAGGTTAAAGTCAAAGTATCTTGATTTTTGGCTTGTTTGAGTTACATATGGCTGGATATAAAATGACAAAGAGGCATCAATAAGAGCTGTGTATGCAAATATATTTCAATATGCATCTTCTGAAAACAAATTTATACAACACATTAAACCAGTGGCTTCCAAATTTTATGTTAGTACACCTCCCTTTGAAAAAAAATATCTTCGCACCTCGCCATCCTTTATTTCATATAGTAATAAAGACACGTTTTAAAGGGTAAATACTTTTTTTAAACTGTTCGCGTCTCCGTATCAGAAGAGTTAAATTTATTTCTATTATAAATTTCATGTAAATTTTTCAAAATGAAAATCTGGCAGTGAGAAGTCAGAATGTCTCATATTTACTTCCTGGATAGGTCAAATTGTTTTATATTTGAGATATACATCATGGGTTTTTTTGATTTCTTTTTTACTTAAGTTGATCTCAAATGGCTGGCAATTTGCTTTAATGTTAAATATTGTTATGTTTTAATAATTATGTAGCTTGTAAAACTATCTTTAATCCTTTGATTATTTTTTATAATAGCGCAAAGGACGTGCTGGCCGCGTTCGTCCCGGATACTGCTTCACGCTTTGTTCTAAAACTCGGTTCCATCGACTGGATGAGCATCAAACTCCTGAAATGTTCAGGACACCGCTGCACGAGCTAGCCCTCAGGTGAATTATTTCTTTCTCAGTGATACAGAGAATCTTTTTCCGAAGATGCATGTATACTTAAAGTGTCTTAATGATCAGTACCAGCAAAAAAAACCTGCAGTTTTTTTTTCCGAGCCAGTGACAAATAATGTGAAAATGCTTTATCGTCCTGAAATATATATGTGATTCTTAGAGAGGTTCTTTCTTATACATTTTGATTATGACAAATAAAGAAGCTCCTTGCCTTTTTTTGAATGATTTAAATATATTGATGACTTTGAAATCTAAATGATAACCTCAATATTATGACAGTACAAACTTTGTTTCATTTATTTTGTTGTTATTTATTTCATGAAATAACATTTACATTGTATTAATTCATTCCAGCATAAAGCTCCTGAGACTCGGTGCAGTTGGCCAGTTCCTCAGCAAAGCTCCCGAACCACCACCACTAGACGCAGTCATTGAAGCGGAAGTTGTCCTAAGGGATTTGAGGTGTTTGGATGAGTTAGATCAACTGACTCCGCTCGGAAGGATCTTGGCAAAACTGCCTATTGGTAATGTCTATATTGTATTATTATTCCATACAATTCTGTTATTAAACTATCAATCCTTAGGCAGGATGTGTACTAAATTCTATATTAAGATTCTCATTCTGAAGTTACATAACCTTGAATGTGTAGATGATGCTGCCATATTTGTGTTACTCGTCGGGGGTAACCAGAAGACTATTGAGTGATTATATTTGTGATGTGTTTGTTGGTCTGAACCTTAAAATTAATATGAAATCTATCTTTGTTTACGATATTCATTTTTTTTAGCTGTCTTTTATCAGGTATCTTCAGTGTCATAATAACGGTTTAGTGGTCACTAAACATTGCTTCCAGGAAATTGAATGTTGGAATCTTTTCATTTGTAGAACCTCGTCTTGGCAAAATGATGGTATTGGGAGCCACTTTGATGTGCGGCGATGCATTAGCAACAATGGCAGCCAACAGCAGTACCTTTCCTGAGATATTTTCACTCGAACAGGGCCGAAGGAGGCTTTCATTCCACCAACGTGCTTTGGCCGGTGATAGGTGCTCAGACTACGTGGCCATGCTGGTCGCTTTCCAGGTATGCGTCTATAGGGCTGAGATAAAAATAAAACTATTTTGCAATAAAATAAAATGTTACGTTTACATAGCCCTCAATATGTGTAAAGTTAATTTTGTTAAGAATGCATCTTTCTTTCTCTCAACCTCATTATAGAATAAAGCAATTCTTAACAACCAATCTTCTAATACCCTTTTATCCTGCTCAAATTGAGTTCGACTTGTAGGAAAACTAAAACCCCACATTCTTTTTCTGAGTGAATGTAGAATTCGATGTTATGTAAAAACAAAACATCGCAAAATATGTAATTAAAAGTAAAATCCTGAAAAAATTATGTTGAGTCAAAATTGTCTGTTTATAGATGTGGGAACGTGAACGTAGTAAAGGAGAAGAGGCTGAAATAAACTTCTGCGAGTGGAAAGGTCTACAGCAGTCAACGATGCGGGTGACTAGTGAAGCCAAGTACCAATTGCGAGCCATTTTAGTAGGGGCAGGTTTCCCTGAAGAGAGCTTTGTGGAACAGCACTGGGAAGCTAGGGGGTCGGATCCAAAGCTGGACGCAGTTATGGCACTCATGTGCATGGGGCTCTATCCGAATGTTTGCTTCCACCAGGGAAAAAGGAAGGTTAGTTGATTCTCTCAAGTTTTTATTATTAATTATCTAAATTAAGAAAGGTAATATTCTATTTATTTATTTATTTATTTATTTATTTAATTAACATTGCAAAAGGTTGACAAATTATAAATTTAAAACTTTTACAATGGAGAAAAAAATAGTACAATTTAATATTAAAATCAGTAGAAAAAAAAATGGCAAAGAAGTCAACTGAGTAAGCTCCGACGAACTCTACTTTAATACATAAAAAATAGTATTCGTCGGAACTCACCCACGTCTACGTGGAATATGTCGACATCCGAAGCAATATTGTTGAACACCGTTAAAGCTCTCCCCAGTGGCATCCCCATTGGCAGGCTGGTTCTACACCTTGGGAGAACAAACAATTCATGTCCACGATTTCTCAAAAAATAATCAGGAACATTTAGATTCACATTCTCAAGAATGGTGGAATTCTCATTTTGGCCACGTATAAGTCGAAAGAAATATATGGCCAGATACATTTCTCTTCGAACATTCAAACTATTGAAGTTAAGCATGCCTAAGAGAAAGTCAGTTGGATAAAGCCATGGGTAATATCCATACACCCTCATATAGAGAAGTCTCAAAAATTTCTTCTGAATCTTCTCCACCATAAGGGTATATTTCGAGCATCTTGGGGACCAAACAATTGACCCACTCTCAAGTCTGCTTCGAACCAAAGCGTTGTACATTAATATTAGAACTTTAACTCCCGAAAAGACTCTGGTGGTACGGATGATAAAGCCCAACATTTGTAATGCTTTCTTGCAAGTAATCTTAATGTGATTATTGAATGTTAGTTTGCTCTCAAATTGTACGCCAAGATCTCTGACTGATGAAATTCGCGAGAGAATTCGACCATTCATTGAATAACGGAAAAATAACACTCGCGACCCTCTTGTATAGGATAAAAGATTGCATTTAACAATATTGAAATCGAGTTTGTTACACCGCCCCCAATCTATTATATTATCTATATCAGACTGAAGACGATGACAATCATCTAAGGTGACAACCTTCAAAAAAAGTTTCAAATCATCAGCGAATAACAAGAACATAGAATTTTTAATAACGCTTGCTATATCATTTATGAAAATAGTGAACAGCAATGGCCCCAGGTTTGAACCCTGCGGAACACCAGAGTACGTGCAAAATGGCATTGATACGAAAAGCCCATACGATACGTATTGTTTTCTGTTCCTAAAATAACTACCAAAAAGCCTAACAAAACCATCAGACAAACCGATCAATTGGAGTTTTTCCAAAAGAATGTCATGATCGACCCTGTCAAATGCCTTCGAGAAATCATTGTAAGAACAGTCAACTTGCAGTCCTTTATCTAACGCCGTCGACACGTAATCCGTAAACACCATCAAGTTTGTGTCGGTTGATCTTCCGACTCTGAACCCATGCTGCTCACTAATTATAAATGGTTCAATCCTTTTTAAAATCATATGATGCATAATCATCTCAAGAACCTTAGCTGGCGCTGAGAGAACAGCCACCGGTCTATAATTTTCCACTGATGATTCTGCGCCATTCTTAAAAATTGGTGTAATCTTAGATATTTTCCATATTTCAGGGAAAATGCCTGATTTCATAACGAGATTAAATATATAACACAAAGGACTTTTGATGAGGTCAATACATCCTTTTAAAAAACATGTAGGCACCCTGTCGGGACCGAGCGAGCGGGTGTTTTTAAGTTTTTTGGTAAAAAAAATTACATCTGATTCATCGATTTGCATGGCATCAATGCATTGGGCACCATTTGTACGACTTTTTAAAATTGATTCAATATTAAGGTGTGGTATATCATTTGAGTATACAGATCTGAAATGGCCAGCAAATGCTTCTGCCACCCCCAGACCTGCCACTTCATGACCCTTCCAATTCATTGTCTCAGCGAATCCACCATCTTTTCTGATAGATTTGATATAATTCCAAAAAAAAATTGGATTTTCGCGTATGCAATCTTCCATCCTTTTCAAATATGTTCGGTAGGCTAATCGAATATTTTGTCTCAGCTTAGATCGACATTTACTAAAAATTTGATAGTCTCGAGGACTCTTAGAAGCCTTCCAGGCTTTATGATATAAATGCTTTACTTTAATGTCCCCGATAATCTCTCCAGAAAACCACCTCGGATATCGTCTTATACCACGACATGGTGACTTCCTTGTGAAACATACATCAAAAACATTATATAAAGACACGTAAAAATGATTAACCGCTTCATTCACATCACAATATTCATAAATCTCACTCCAGTCCACTTCACTCATTAAAGAGTAGAGCTTTCTAAAGTCTCCGTTCTCAAAATTCCACCCCCTCCACAGATTAGTATCATGCGAGGGTAATTTGGTATGAGAGGTGTGAGCCTTATGAACATCATATAGAAAAACTAAAGAAGGGTGATATATATCCTCCCGCACAAGCGGGGACATACACCGTGAAATTAAAAAACTACTGTTACTAAAAATTTTGTCTAATAGTCCACCGTTGTAGTTGAATACATCATTGTACTGAGATAGTCCGAAAACTGAACACAGAAATTCTAGGTCATTACTGACACTGTAACCGCTGCGTGCAGAAACAAGATTAAAATCCCCCATCACAATGATCCTCCTGCCACTAAGTAAGCCAAAATTAGACAAAACCATATCAAAAAATAATTTGAAAACCTCCAGAGTACTCGATGGAGGAAAATATAAGACACAAATATAGGTAGTGTCTCCGGCACACGTTAGTTTGACCCAAAGATCCTCATTAGATGTTTCTAAAACATGAAAGCGTTCAGCCTGCAACCCTTCCATATTTCTAACACCTAAAAGACAACCCCCACCCTGCCTGTGGCCTGCCCCGGATGAATATACAACACCTGTATTGCATAAGGTGTGACACATAATGATAGGATCTTAAGAACCTTAACTGGAGTTGACATTGAAATAAATAATAGTAAACTTCTCCCTGACCAATATTAAAAATTAGTCATGGGAAACATATCGACTGTGGAAAGGAAAAAGGAAGTAACCCTCAATTTTCCAAAACAGCTTTTTTTCGATAATCACAATGTATACAACTTGACACACATTCTATCAAAAGGATGGAAGCTAAAAATGCCGAATAAGTATCTAAATTTAGCTTTTAAATTGAAAAAGATGAACTTGTAAAAAATTAAAACCAAGAAAATCACTGAAATAAAAGTTTTTCCGAGACAATTTCTTTAATTAATATTAGGTTGTGTCAATTAAACACCAGTTTAGAAGTCTCCGTGCACTTCAAGGTTGTGTATAATTCATAATTTGCATATGTCACAAAATCATCAAAACACGTTTTTAGCGCCTCCTGTAAAATTTTATATGTGTGGGTTACGTCCTTTTTCCTTTCCACAGTCGATATTATTTAATCTCTGGGTCGCAATAAATGTTAATTTGTGCCACACACTGCCCACGTGGCTATTAATTTTATATTCCATCTTATTTTATCCAACTTTAAGGTTTTGACAACAGAAAGCAAAGCTGCCTTACTCCACAAAACCTCGGTGAATTGCAGCAATTTAGATCAAAAGTTCCCTTCCCCGTTCTTTGTGTTCGGCGAGAAGGTGCGAACCCGAGCTGTCAGCTGCAAGCAAACCAGTATGGTGGCACCGTTGCATTTACTTCTGTTTGGATCTCGTAAAGTTGAATGGGTAAGATGTATAATTTTTCTATTGATAATCATATTATACACCTCTATGGCCACCATATTAAAAAAAATAATACTACCAAATATGCGTTAGGTGGACGGCGTGGTGAGGCTTGACAATTGGATTAATCTGGAGATGAATCCTAATCATGCAGCAGCCATTATAGCCTTACGCCCTGCTGTTGAAAATTTGGTCGACCAAGCTGCGCAACAACCAGAGTCGTGCTTGGAGCCTGGACCCGTAGAGATGAAGGTGATGCATTCGTTTCATCTATATGTATTTTTTCTATTATTGTATAGTTTCTGTATGATTGAATTGTCTGTCTTCAAATTAATTGTGATTCGATTATGACGATGGGGCATTTTAGAGCTACATCTTAAAATATGTAATAATTCCTGCCAATTATGTGTCGATGACAATTGCAAACCAATTAACGTGGTTGATTATCAAAAATGATTTCTTTTAGGTGTTGGATGTATTGAAACGTCTCTGTGAAATTAATGCCGGGGATTACCAGATAACTCGTGAAGCCGCTTCCATGATGCATTTCGACTCCAAGAGACCAAACTTTGGCAATCGCGGCGGCGGTTTCGGCTCCAACCGGGGTGACGGAGGAGGGTTCGGTTTCAACAGGGGACGAGGGTTCGGAGGAGGATTCGGAAGAGGTGGAGGAGGGTTCGGTGGTGGAAATCGCGGAGGAGGCGGTTACGGAAACGGCGGAGGCAGATTTAATGGTGGGCGCGGTGGATTCAGGGGAGGATTCAGGGGTAACAACGGCAACCAATATGGTAACAGTGGCTTCGGGGGAGGAGGTTATTAATTGAATATAATTAAGTGTGTTGGTATTTAAGTTTATTGTAGTCTCACTGAGAGAGTAAATCAATTGTCACCTCATGATAGTGAATTATGATTATGAATTGATGATTGAGTAATTATATGTGTACTTATGTATATTGAATATTATGTTTTTAGCTGAAATATACCCATTATTATCAATTCAGTTTAATTTAATATTATAATTTTTCCTGGTGTTTACTTTTATTTATAGAACATAACTGAATGTTTATGTATAAATGCAAATAATTGATTCATTCCTCTTCTTCTACACTTATGAATGATCATCGAAAACAAGTTTTTTTCCAATATCATTTAAAGGTACAAGTTTTATTTCAGTTTTTTAAAGTAAAACAAACGGTTTACATTAAATACAGCATGTCGTAAGTTCCGTAACGATTTCAGCCGAAACATATTTAGAAAAATTGCTTACTTGATATTCAATAAAAATTTATAAGATTACGATTTCTTTCTTCGTTATTGAATCATCATGGGTTATGCAAAAAAATATATAATTACATATGAATACAGGAAATAAAAAAGGTACCAAAAAAATAATGAGAAAAGTGAGTATGCAGAAATGTTTTATGTGTCACATGTGTATTCTGTTGCATAATTATGTTATTTTACATATTGCACCAAATTCAGTTAATGGTATTGTTGCATAACTGACATCAATAAGAGAGCAATAAGTCAAGAGATTTTTTGTTCACTTTCTAATATTTTTGATTAGTTATCTCTTCATAATTCTTAACACTTAATAGGCGGTCGCGGCAAAAGTCATTTTTAGCGTATTGTCAGTAGAATGCGGATCACGGCATAATACGTTTTTTTTATATCGTCGCTTGTTTGCGGGACACATAATATCACGGGTTTGTTTGTCGGCGTTAAATAAAATGCCGCAACTAATTAACATTAGTCCTAATTCTTTGCTAGAAAGGGTGACACTTGTGTCTCGAATATTTACGCTGTAATTTTTACGGCATTAGATTTTACACTTCCAGTGGTAGTAAAGTTGTAGGAATGGCGATTATATATTATAATTATTTATATAATTATAAAATATTGATAAATATGCTATTTTGTTATATAGAATGTTTTGAATATTTAATATTTATAACATAGAGTGCTAGTAGAAATAGAGTGCTATCTACTAAATTGATAACAAGTTTTATATTCAGCTTAGAAACATAGTGAAATTACGATGTTATCGAAATGTCCTAATTTTATTTTTAATGATTAAATGTCACGTATGATTTTTTTTTAAATTTCAATCAAAAATATCGTTTGGTTTAGAAGTTGTGTTGATTTTAAGAATGTAATATATTTGTGCGCTAATCACTAAAAAATGCCTGCTACAGGCTTGAGTCTATTTTTGAAGCGCCCGACTAAGAAGTGTTAAGTAAAATAGGAAAATTGCATATGATCATATTTGATCAATTTTGTTTAGTGAATCCCTCCTATCAATCATTCATATTGAATTAAGCCTTTCCACGTAGTAAAAATTTATTTGTATAAATTTTGCGCATATTAAGGTGCGGATTGCAGTGAAAATATTGATTAAAGTATGTTTTAGAATGACGAGTGCAAAAATAAAGTGTCACCTTTAATGTAATTATCAATAGGTTTTAGATATTAATATATATTGTCACTGTACTTGCAGACATTGGTGTGTAACAAGTTGAAACAGCCAATTACAATTATGATCTCAAAATATTCATGGATTTAGCCAATCCTACAGAAATAAAATTAGCAATAAGCTGGGAAAATTGCTTGTCTTAATCTGTATGAGTTGCTTTTTTTCCCAAACTGTTGAAACAGAAAATGCACCTACTGGGTTGTTCTAGACCTGTGTAACTCACTGGGGGGCAATGCGCATATCATAAATATGTGTAACATTAAGACATTTTACGATTTAAAAGAAATTGTTTTCCTACGTTTGATAACTGATGTGATCATGCAGCATCAAAAAGAACTTTTAAAGTTGCAAAATAATTCATCCTTTAAAACACTATTCAACATTCAAAATATATTGGTGTGACTTTGTGTTGAGGAAGTAACAAAATATCCAATTATGACAAACTTATCACAAAAAATTCTGTTGCCATTCCCATCATTCAGCTCAATGTGGATTAACAGCTTAACGACCGCGGACGCGTATTTGAGTCTTTGAAAAACAAAGGTTGCTGGCCGGCGAACGCATATATGCGTATAGGCGAAGTATCTGGAAACTAATAAAATTAAATTTGGTAAAGATATCTCAATTTGTTAACTAATTATAGTGAATTTAGTAAAATTACAATTTTTGAGAATTTTTCGCTAAATTTTATTTCGCCAGGTGAAATTTTATAAAAAAAACGTGCGGTCGTTAAGCTGTTAACCCTTTATAGGACTGTGGTAAATATACATACCATATGGTCGATATGTTTACCACCGTGCATTCACATTTAATTGATTCCCTAAACGTTAGGTGGTAGTATAATTTACCTCCCCCTGGAGCTTATTACAAGAGATTGTGATTTTTTTTAAATAATTTATCCTAGCTCCGTAGACTGATATTAATTGACTTAAATCAAGTTTTCATTAAAAATGCAAAAGAAATAGCCCCGTCCTATAAAGGGTTAAGTCAATGATTTGCTATAGGAAAAACAAAGTCATCTCAAACCATTGAGTTTTTATGCTTAAAATGGACTAAATTTGTACTTCACGTAAAAACTCTTTGTAGCTCAAGCACAAGAATTTTATTAATTTGTATATTATTTTCTTCCGAGTTGTAACATAAAATATATATTTACGAATGTCAAAAATTGTATTTACCATATGCATTTTTTTAAACTATGTATAAAGTTTTGATACTGGGAGGGCATGGAGATTTTTTAAACGGGGCATGGCACAAATAAGGTTGGGAAACACTGTTCTAGACAAAAAGTTGTTATCCAAGAATCACATTATGTACTACTTACCTTATTTTTTAAAATTTCGTTACTAACCAACTTCTGCCAGTATGGGAAGGTATTATATTGTATCCTGAATGAGCTGTGAAGTAAATTTTTCCTACCAATAAAACAAAATTCTCAATATTATGTGCTTTTTATATTATTTATGCTAATTAGGATACACTGTTATTATACATAAAAATATAACTAAAGGCAAAAAGCAATGAAACCTCGATTATTACTGTTAAGTTGGTTTGATTTATGTCTTAATGAATGAAGGCAATCATCTCAAGTTAGCATAAAAATAATTGTGATGAAATCATAGTTTGTCTCATTGATTAGAACATAAGTTTTGAAATTTATCAGCATTACATATTTGCTTTTGAGACATTATAGTTGCTCTGTTTCTAAACATATTAATGTTTATTGATTTCACATATCATTTGACTATAGAGATTGTAGTAATATATCTCTTTTTTATCCATGGTCGCTGCCAAAGTGGAGCATATGGCCCTAATGAAGGTATCTCAACAGCAGTTTTTCTATAAGAACTGTTTGTAACTCGGTCGCTCAACCTCTATTTTTCAGAGGGAGTAGTGGAGATAGAAAGATAAGACTATGACAGGAGTAGTAGTTATCTAATCACTCTCGCTATGCCTGGTTATTAAAGAATCGGAAGGGTAGGAGGGAATTTTTAGACATCACAAGCACCCATGCCTTCGAACATAAATCGATCAAAAAAATGCCGTTCGTACAGGGACTCGAACATGTGAGATCCGGCACGAAAGCTAGTATTGTCTCTGACGGAAGTTCACAATGCTAGTCGCTGCGCCATAAGGACTGAGATAAAAAAAATGTTATATACATAAAAAATAAGAGCATATCACGAATTTTTCAAGCACATCTTATTTATTGATGTAAAGACAAACGAATGGACTGCTAATTTTAAACTTTACTCTTTTGTGTAATCTTATAGCCAGGTATATAAATAATTTTGTGTTTTGAACATTGATTTCACTGATTAATGTGGAAAATAAACCTTTTTTTTATCTGAAAATACAAACCTAGTGTTTTGCTAATTACATATGTATTTTTTGATGACAATGTTCAATATATTAGAAGAAGTAGGAGTCCGTGAAGTTTTATATTGATATGTAATTTAATTATATATTTTTTTATGTGCTTTGCAATATGTTCAACGGTTTTACAAATTATATATTTTCACACTTAGGTACCCAAAGTTAAAAGAGAACCAGTTATTCAAAAAGCATTGACATTAGTGATTACTCATTAGTGTAATTTAATACCCGACTTATAAGGTATCTAGTTATTCTAAGACAGGGCTGAAAAATGTTTATTTTTACATTTATAAGTAACCAAAAATTTACTTATGCAAAAATCAGTAAAAAATGTGCACAAGTAGAAAACTGTTGGCATGAAAATAAGTCAACAAATATGTAAGGTCAGTATTAAATTACTACTGCGCTTATTGAAATATAAAATTAAATTGAATTTTTGGTACCAAAAGAAAGTGGTAAATATTAAAATTATAATAAAAAACATTTATTGTTTCTTTTGGGTAAATGTAAATTATTCTATAGTCGATAAATTATCTATTGTCTATGGCTAAATTTGACAGCTGTGTTAATAGCCGGTTGTTTACTGTTGTGGCGAATAACTGCGTTTTAGATGCGAACCATATTTCAATATTTGTAAAATAATGCTTTTTAAATCGACATAGTTTCTGAACATTACACCTGGTTGTTATGTTTTTGTTACGAATATCTCGTCGAAAATGTCGCTGTTACTCTATCACTTGCGTTTTAATGATGATGTTTTTCTTGAAAATATCTTTGACTTGGCTCAGGTGGCCGGATCTGTCGAAGATATTGGAAATAGAAAAATGCCCAGCGTGTTACGGAATTAATCTCTGCCCAGATTTTATGGCCAATAAAATAAACATGCGCGGGCATGATTTATACACCCATATATCGAATATGATCACAACAAAAAATGTATTCTACTCTGATCACAGTCGGTTCGGAAAAGTGGTCATAAAAAGGCTCGGTCACGATTGGGAGCTGGAAGTCTTGGATGAAAAAGTATGCGAATTATTGAAGTTGAATATGGAATGCAAAATTTATTCTGAACTTGCCAACGTTGCCGGAATGCGGAACGAAATATCAAATGTTTTGAAATATCATCCAAATGAAATGGATTTTGGAAGAGCCGGGATGATTCTATGTCCCAGCACGAATGGAGTGGATGAATTCTTAGAAGTATTTTTTAAAGATGAATATAATTTGGTTCAGGATAAGAGTAAAATGATGGGAAACTTTTGGACCATACTTAATATCAATGCTGAGCCCATCATTTTAAAGGTTTGAGGTATTTTATAAAAAAAATTGGTAGAAGAAAATTTTAAAGTCTAACAATTAACCAAAGCACTTTAAAAGTAAATCTTAGAAAATATTAAATGCAGATTTTATAGATTTATTTATTTAACATTGTATAAGATTGACAAATTATAAATTTAAGATTTGCAATGAAGAAAAAAAAATACAATTTAATATTAAAAGCAGTAGAAAAAAAAAATTGGCAAGGAAGTCAACTGTGTAAGCTCCGACAAACTCTACTTTAAAACATAAAAATAGTATTCATCGGAGTAAACCTACGTCCTCGAGGAATATGTCGACATCCGAAGCAATATTGTTAAAAACTGTCAAAACTTTCCCCAGTGGCATCCCCATTGGCAGGCTAATTTTACACCTTGGGAGAACAAACAATTCATGTCCACAATTTCTCAAAAAATAATCAGGAACATAAACTTCACATTCTCAAGAATAGTGGAATTTTAATTTTGGCCTCGTATAAGTCGAAATAAATATATATGTAGAAAGTTAGTTGTCTAAAGCCATGGGTAATATCCATATATCCTCATATAGAGAAGTCTCAAAAAATTCTTCTGAATGTTTTCCACCATAAGGGTATATTTCGAACCTCTTGGGGCCCAAACAATCGACCCACTCTCAAGTCTGCTTCAAACTAAAGCGTTATACATTAATACATAGTAAGCAGCACATCTACAACTCTGGTTATTTGAAATGTTTTTTTCTCCAAAAAGTAGATTAAAAAATATGGGTCGCCCTGTAGTCTTAATACTCAATTTTATGTGTTTCAAACAGTTTTACTATCATTTTCAGTATTTAAATAAAGACGGTGACTGGCCAGTCCCCAGATATCTTGGTGCATGCGGAAGATCTACTGTCCAGACATACGCTGGACCGATGCTGAGTGGTTATCTGTCTGAACCGTGGTTGTCGAGAGCCAATTTCTCATTGAAACTCTTGGATGCTGCAGAAATGTTTACTTTTCGCCATAAAAGATTTAGGTAAGCTGTTATTGCTTATTTTATTTTCTTCTCCACTTTCAGTAATATCTTGTGAAAAAGCATGAAAATAATGCTAAATGTGCTTTGCCACATTTCAATTGCCAGTTAATTTTTGGTAAATTAGTTTTTTTTGTATATTTTGATTATTTTTACCATTGATACACATTGCTTGAATTTTTTTTTCGCGAGCTGATAATGTCGCAATGAGCAAAACCGGTCTTGATCTCATTAAATCTTGCTCTTTCACTTATTCAAAGGTCTGATTTATAAAAAATATATGGAAGATGGCAGGTCACCATCTTATTGTAAAAAAACATTTTTTTTCCAGATTCTATTTGACGGATTTAAGCACTGACAATATCGCAATATCTAACAAGTCGTTGATTTGGAGCAACCCAATATTTATCGATTTGGAGAACATAATTGTTGTGGATCAATTATCGGACGAAGTGACCCCACTGTGGAATTGGAATCACACCAGTGAAGTTATCGAGTGCCCTGGATGCTTTGCGTTCTCGGCCAATATGATATGCGGACATCATTTGAGTGATCACAATTATTACAGTATGTGTAAGCTTCTAAATGATGAGGTCTTGGTGAATATTCCGAAATTTGTCCTATTAGTAAGTATTTTTGGGTTATTGTTATAATTCTAGTATCACACATTATAATTGTTATTTTTATGCACAAAATTCTCACCATATTTAATTATCTCGTGCGTAATGTTTTGTTACTGCAATATTTTATTTATCAAAGTTAGGCCAGGTGTATTCCAGGTTAGAGTTGAGATTTATGGTATTTAAGACATTTTAAACCATACTCTTTAAGATTTTTTTTTAACATCTAAATGCACTTCCTTTTTTTAAACAATACCATGGTTTAGGCGTGCTTCAAAAAAAAAAATGTTTATTCGGGTACTCAGTAAATGTATTTTTAATGAATTATAATATATTTACAAAAATAATGTCCCAACGCTCCCAACATGGAGTATACAAACTCCTCATGTAGATCATATCAACAGAGGTGATGTTTTTCTTCAGAGGTGAGGTGAGGTTAAGAACAGAAGGTCTGCTCCTGTGGTCTAGGGAAAAAGCTTTACCGTTGCAATCAGATTGGTCTGGGTAACAGTCCCGCCTAAGCAATGTCAAATTCAGATTTTTTCAATTATAATTTGAGATCTTGGGAATGTGTATGTGTGATCTACAAAAAAACATTCCAGTGGTTTTCATGTGATTTCATTATTTTTAAACATATATTGCCTTAATGCCAGTTTTTTGTAATTTGTAAATATCGTAAATAATGTTTTTAATTTTAGATATCGCCAGAATTTCCTCGGATTTTAGACGAATGCATTTCTCCGCCGAAAGACAATCCCAATCGATTTATTGCTGCCAAAAAACTTTACAGGGAAATAATCAAAATATTGAAAAGCTTTAATTATTAGAGATAGTATAAATTTGATATGGAAAAAGGTATTTGGACTGATGAAACTGCCCAAAAAATAAAATATTCATGTACTATTTGACAAAAAGTTGTATTATGAAAACGACCGACACAGTTTTGGAATGTCCTGTATTTGTTTGGTCAGGTAATTAAATAAGTTGTCAGTAATATGTGTAAAATGGACTGTATCCACTGGTCATTATGAATGTGGCCAGTTAGTAAATTAATTCAAAATGAGTATTATCGAAATTGAATAATAGCCTGAACATAAACAAGATACTGAAAAATATATTTGCTGACCAATTGTCCAATTAAATAGTTGTGTTTTTCAATATCCATATTCCATGACTAAATGAGAAAATTTATATTTCTGATTTATTTATTCAATATACTCAAACGATGAAATTTACACTTTGGTGTGTTTATTTTTTACCTATACTATAATTGCAACTTATTTTACATATTTTTACTTCATAACTCAAATTAAACATTTTTTTAAAATATTTAACCCTCTTCCTGTCTAAGGCAGCAAGTTATTATGAATATTAAATCGAAGAAATGGGGTTGGTGATGGAAATTTTAATTGATACTTTGAGCGTATCCATTGCTATATTTATATTATTGGGTAGTAAAGGATCATTACGCTAAATTGACTGTTTTGTATTGAATATGGCACTATTTTTCTCGGCCTCAAAAATGCTATTTTCTGACTGTTCTAGATTAATAATCAGCGTTGTGAAGCTATTTTATTGTGATTTTTTTAATTTATTTCATATTTATTTCGCCTGCTGTGGCCCAGTTGGTAAGAGCTTGCTCTTCCGATCACGCAGGTCTGGGTTCGATTCCCGGTCAGATCACAGTGAATTTGAGAATTATTCAATTCAAAGTTGTAATCGAAGACTGGGTGTTTGTGATGTCAATTCACATCATTTCCTCTCCTCCAATCCTTCTGATCCTTCAATAACTGGGCGTAGAATAACGATTAGCCAACCACTAGTCCTGTTCTAGCCTTATCCTTCTTTCCCTACTCACTTTGAAAGAAGTGAGGTTGAGCGACTGAGTAACAAACAGTTCTCGTAGAAAAAAATCTGTTAAGATACCTCCATTAGGAGGCCATATGCTCCACATTGGGAGCGGACATGGATTAAAAAAAAAAAAATTTATTTATATAAATAAGTCCTTTTACAGTATCAATGTATGTTTCTGTGATAATTTTGTATATGTATTTTTTCATAAATAAATGTGACAAATTAAATAAATGGTTTTTTTATTCATAAAAATTTATTGTTGAAGAAAATTTTATTTTAACAGCCAAAAAGCTATGAAGTGTTTCATGTGGAATATAACAAAGATGTGTTTTTTTGTAATAATTTTAGCAATATCAAATATAATTACATTAGAATAGTAGAAACAATCATAAATGATCTTTGGTTTATAAAAAAATAAAACATGAAGGTAGAAAAGAGTCTTTGGGATGACTTCTCACAAAGTAGTCAATGGTGGCGCCATTCGAAAATTATAAACAATACTCATGCTCAATAGCAAGATTATTTTTACTGATAATTTTATTATTGGGCAACACTGCGTTTTCACTTTTCGAATTCGGCACAATGTCAAAAAGCTTGATTGAATGGGCGCTTCACGATTTATCTCAATGGTGGTGATGGTGATCATCTGCGGGCTGTTTCACCCAGAATCCCCACGGGGCATGATGGTGATGTCCGTCATGTTCAGTCGGGCCTCTGTATACTTTGATGTGTACGCGTTCATGATGATGATGGTCTAAAATGAAGAAGTAACAAAAGTTATACATACTTGATAAATATATTTTTTTCTTTCAACTTTTATTTATCCCATGGTTTCTTCAAAAATAATGATTTAATATGCAGGGCCTTTCAAAGAAATTCCTGGGCCAGGGTTTATGATGTTTTTGAGGTCCACTGAATTTCAAAATCAATAACATGGGAAAGGAAATTTAAAATATAAATGATTATTTAATGGTATTTAATGTTTTTTTTTATGTAGGCATTTCAGATTTTGGCTTAATTAGATTGTGTATTTTTTTTCAAACATACTAAATTAAATTTAAATTGAGGCTTTTGAGGCCCGGGTAAACATCCTCTCTCGACGTTATGGAAAAACCTGCTAATTTGCGAATAAAAATGATATTTGCTCATCTCAGAAGATAATTTTTAATTGTTGATGAATTCAGAAATTAATTTATGATTGTCTGTTGCAATTGGAAAAAAATCTGTGGTACTGTTTTCCCATTATCTTAATAAACAGCCTACATTCAAAATGAAATCAATAATTAAAGCTGATAATGGTTTCAGCTGAAAAATACAAATGCTAAATTCTCAAATCCTACAAATTAATAATGTGTCATGCATCCATATAAGCTACGGTTATTCTGTCCTCATTCGAATATGTAATATTATTTATTTTTACGTACCATGATCTGACGATGCCGGATTGAGATCATCATACTCTTGTTGAGCAGGGTATGCCGATGCCAAGGCCACACAGACCATGACAAAGACAAGGAGGCATTTCAGCTAAAAATTAAGATCATATTTGATTACTATTGTATATTTTAAAAGACATTTTCATGGGAAGTTAAGAGAACATTGCAGAATTATAATTAGTCTTCGTTATATACCGACAATAATTCGATAAGAAATAATTAAAACAACGTTTGTAAAATGTTTTAAAATCGTAACTCTCATTTAAATTAGATGTTAATAGAAAAAAAGTTATTCGAGGTGAATGAATGATTTATATGAGAATCTTATAAGAGTTTACAGGTCAGAAATATTTTAGAATACTGACTACTAAAATCAATATACGTAGTATTATAGCAAAATAAACATTAGTATACGCAACAGAAGTCTTTTTTTTAACAAGATTTGATAAACAGTAGAAATGAATTACATATATTTTTTAAAGTTTTCGCTGAATAGCCGCAAGAAAAAGATGCCGATGCTGGACATTCAAGGCAGTGTCAGAGTATTTTAAATTACAAATCCACATAATTTTAATTAAATAACTATTAAGCGACTCTTATTTCTCGGACAATGTTTGATTTCATAATAGATTAATGGTTATGGTTTCATGATTTCACAGTTTAAATAACCATTCTTCGATTTTTGATTTCCGAAACGTTGCCACTAAACTCAACTAATTTTGTTGTCTATTTCACTGAATATTTTCACATTTTTCGTTTTTGAAAAGCACTAAAATTCACAAGCACAATTTATACAATCGTTGTTTTATTTATTTACTCACCAGAGAAAACATGTTGTCAAATCGTTGTGGAGTGCTATGTTGGTTGTGACCACTGGCAGAACGTAACCTACCATTTTATATCGATCTTTGTTTGACAAATAAGAGTAAAAAATATATATACAAGACAAGTTGTATTGAACTGCAGAGAGAGTTGGCATAAAAACATTTTACAAGAATACGGCAATGCCGTGCTTAAGAAAGCGCAAAGAGTTTTGAGTCAGCGACTGCGAATATTTTGTAGAAACCGTATTTTTAAGTATAAGATAAGGTCATGGGTAATTTAATCGATACGATGGATAATCGAACCGCACCATAAAAGTATTTAAAAAAAAATCCCTCATCAGAAAGAGATCAATCAGTCACATAACTAGTAATGCATATGCTCCCAATAATTCCAATGCAAGAGCGCACGAAAGATTTATTTTTAAAATTGTATTTTTTTTTTAAATTAATGAATTGAAGGAAGATGACAAATCCAAAACTTAATATAAGCCTATGGAAAAAATATCTAATCTTAATTAGTGATATATTCATGTATCAGAATATTTTAAATTTGGTTGATTCTGGTATCTGGTATGTACAATTTTATTTTGTTTGAATTTATTTAATTGTACGGCTTAATCGGCTAGTACACGCCACTATTTGAAGATAGAAAGAAAAATCTTAACATAAAACAAATAACATTTCCTTGGAACATAAAAATATTGTTTACCGAAGATATTGAAATGTGTACATATCGCCTTTCGTAACTAGACGCTTCGTGTATCCGCATCCGAAGATTTTCGTATGTTTTTGTGACTTTCGCATTCTTTAAATAACTTCTCAATCTGATAACTTTTCACTATTCAATTCTTAGAAGGAACATACAGGCTTAATAAATTATTCAATCGGACAAATTAAGTCCTTATATTTAAATTTATATCTCATAAGCTAATAGAAATTGAACATTCGTAGAAAATAAATAAATTCTGAAAGTTTCACACAGTGTTCGAGTATAAAATATACACCAACATTGTGTGTACATAATAAGACAACTAGCGCAAATAAGTGTATTTCCCAGTATGTATTTAATTGTGATGATGATTTCCATGACAAGTTTAAAATCATGGACAGTATCGAACGAAGACATAGATAGTATCATGGTATTACTGTGTATCATTGAATTTTTCTACGGAAAAGAAAGCATTATTTTTTCTCGAACAGCCGGCTTTTAAGATTGATCAAAGTTTGTCTGCGATCTATTGATTCGAAAGAACTGAATGTTGATGTTTGACGAATCAAATAAGAATAAAGATGATTTTTGCATCTTGTTAAAATGCAATAATTTATTTTATTATTTTGAATCATCAAATTTCATGGTACTTAAGTTTAATTCTAAATACATTTTTACTTTTTGAATTTTATCGTTTACTGATGTCTTAAAAAATATTTATATAATTTGTTTAAGTACGCATTATTTATTATTGCATTTTATATGTTCATTCTGATCCATCAATTTAAGGATGCCCAACTGGTCGATTGCATAGCAAAATTTGATCGATTACGATATGTTAAAAAATAAAATAAAAACACTAAAATTGAATTATTTTGTTGGCAAGTATCTAACGACATTTTAAAGTTTGAAGCAGGAAAAAATTCCGAAATTAAATTTCTCTTGCACAGTTTTGCAGTTGATTTATTAACTCACCAAAATGGTTTGTTAGGTCACGTATGTACCTAAATATGTTTGGCCACCAAAGTGAAAAAAGGCTTAAAAAGTAGATGCCATTTATTTTAGTTAAAATATATAAAGATTAGGGATTGCAATACCCATATTTCGTATTGAATACTGGCATCGCAAATATCAATACCGGTCTTATAAAAAAGTTTAAATCAAACAAAAATTAAGACTGATTGGAATCTCAATACCATCAAATTGAGCAAATCTTAATTGGTTTTTAAATATTTAATTTGAATAACGCCTTTAAAAATATACATAATTATAAATGGGTGGTAAACAACTTGCGGTTTCTTAAAATAATAATACACTATTACAAAGGGTCATCAACATTGGAACCTGTCAATATTGATTGATACAGTTCTCAGGAGATTTAAAATAGTTAAATTAATCGCGAACAATTCTGTTAAAATATGTGATACATTCAAAATTTAGTTTTGGTTAATTTTAACACTTAAAACCGGTGCTTCGGTATTGAATAACCATTATGATTACTGGGATCCGGTTTTGACAATACCCGTATTGTATGCAAAGTAAGGATCAAAAAGAAATCAAGAATTAAAGACGTTACCATACTTCAAATGGTGTGATGGACAATGTGTATTGCGCAAATTTTAGAAAACATCTAACAACTTACACATAAGTTTCATAATTTTTAATTTTTGGGGATGTGTAACTACGTGGAGGTTTTTTAAAATAAGAACTTCCCCCTCCAAAATATGTTTGTGGTAAAGACAGTTTTCTGGATATAAAAGATCAGTTTCTGTGTAAATTTTATATTGAAGAAAAAACAGGGAAACTATGATCACTTGCCGAAGAAAATACGAAACAGTCCAAGAGACAGTAAAAACATCTTTTCATTTTAAATTTGTATCAAAGTAATAATTTTTCTTAAAAAATATATCGTTACAAATAAGCTATGATGATATGAAAATATTCGTGGACGTTTACTGTTAATTCCATACAATTGCCATTCGCACAAAATCAAAATCATTAAAAAAAGAAATTGAAAATGAAAAGACCACATCTAGGTAATTATTATTATGAAACAAATTACTGGCCTCTATCTGTGGGTTTGTAAAACTAAACGAGTGGACGAAACTAGTTTTTATGCGTTTTACTTATTTAAATCAAATAATATTTATATAATAAAGCCAATATGTCACGTCGAAATCGATTTGATAATGCAAATTTATCACTTTCGATGCAATGAAAAGTTTTCTGTTCCGCACGAGCTCATTTTTACACCAATTCTTGTTTTTTTTTTATCTCGCAGTCTGTACTTAGAAAGAAATAACGTTTTTTTTGTGTTTCGCCTGAATAATCAAATTTCGGTGACTCAATATGCCAGTGGTAGATCGCAATAGAAAATTCGTTTTTGTTTATTTTTATCTATTATTTATTTTTTTCAACCATGCTTACCGGCTGTGTATTTTGTTTCCTAACGAAATATTTTTTAAATTCTAGATTATTTCAACACATACTTTATCAATTGCTTAAAACTCCCATTGAAAGAGGATACTGAATAAAGTTTTGATTTCTGTTTGGAATTATTGATATGTTCGGGTGCCAAGTTGCAGTATGTAGGCGTGCGGAAAACAAAACTATTAAAAAATCAACATTCTTTTCCTTTACTGTTTTGCTATCAAGATTTAAATTACACTGTATCGTATCATTAGTTTTTTTAATCCATTTTTTTATTTCAAATTACGCTCCAGAAATATGTATTGTGGTCCAGCCGCATTAGATTACGACCGAGCTTCTTTCTCAATGTTCATAGCCAGTAGAATATCTTTCTTAAATATAACACGTCCTGTCATTAGCTATTTATTTTAGTATCAGGTAAATTCTTTTAAATTTTTACCAAGATATATTCAGTAACGGATTAACCAATTTGAAGGTCCCGTGCACAATAAAATTTGGAGGCCCTGTTTTTCAAATTATTAAAACTGAATTTATAGAATGAATGTTATTTTGAGGCCCCTTTGATTGGAGGACCCAAGCGCGCGCTTCATCTAATCCGCCACTGGATAAATCGACCCGTAATCGACAAAAAAAAAATTATAACTGACTAACTCTTACCGCATTTTAGGAATTCTTTTTGCGAACTTATTACGAGAGTAACTTAAAAAAACATTCTCATGTAAAGATTATGAAAGATTAGAGGCTTTTCTACCTATATTAAATATTTTTACTTTGATTTAAATATACACACACTTTTTATATGTACGTGCTGTACTTTGAAATCTTTCAAGATTCTTATGCTTCTTCTTTTATGAAGACAAATGTCTTAATACTTCTATCACTTCATTTATACATATATAACGTAGCCCGTCGGTCCATATTATCTAGTTTTATTGCCATTTACTTTTCATTGAACACGCCACTGCGGTTCGTTATGAAAAATATGTGTTTTATACTTCCTCTGCAATAGATTGCAAAAAGTACCAACCGAAAGAAATCAGTCTACACTTACAGGAAATGGAGTGAAATAACAAGTAGCATATTATAATGACTTCCGAATGATCTTTTAAAGGAATATTAATTAAAAATTACGTCTTGGTTATTTTTTACGCACTTTAAATTTTGTGGTTTATTTTTTTGCCTAAGCACGTGTGTTCTTAGGTGGAACACATCGCCACAACGTGGTTTGTCTAGAATTTCATATTTTCAGCTAATTGCATTGCTTCCTTTCACGATATGCCAGCAGAATGGGAGGCCCCAAGCGCAATACAATTTTGAGGCCATATTTTTCGGATAACATACAAGATACAATCGTCGCCAAATAACATTTAGAAACAAGTTTATTTCGTCAATTGAATTCAATATATATTGACCTTTTATAGCATCGCCTAGCTAAGAGTCTAAGATTCGGAATGCCCAAGCGCGCGCGTCTCACGCGCTTATGGGGGAATCCGTCACTGTATGTCAGCATCCTTCAAATACGCCGAGCACAGGATGGGACGATGGAAAGTGGCAAGCAAGGTTGAGGCTAAGCTAGGGTTGTCAGACGTCCCGACTAATCGGGACTGTAACCGGTTTTGAGTCTCGTGGCCCGGTGTCACGAACAAACCTTTCGGGTCTCCGTGAGCCCGTCTTACCAAAAAAGTACAGTCGTATTTATATTTTCCCCAAATACTACAATTTCGCACGTGTGTATTGTCTATGGACAATTTCTTATTTTAGAATTTCCGGAACATTTTTCCAAAGATTTTGATTACATATGTGAGAATATTTTCTCCATACCAGGACATCATGGTAATGAGCAGAGGATATTCTCGCTAATGGAATTCTTTGGACGAATGAAAGAAACAGACTTTTAGTGGATACTGTTGAAAGTATTCTACAATGCATAGAAAATTATGATCTTAATTATTGCCAAATGTATGATTATCCACTCACAAATAAAGAACTCTCGAAAAGGCCAAATCTAGTGAGAAGTTTAAAAAAATAGATCTAACCTATTAATTGAAAAAACGAGCACATATTAATATACTGTTTTTATTCTTTAAATATGTTTATGTATTCTTTATATTGTATTATTTTTTATATGTTTATTATTGGTTTTGTTCCTATTAATAAATGATAAATATTATAATTGAAAAAATATGCTATAATTTAATATAAAACAAAAAAAATCGGAGGGAGGGGGGTGTAAATATGTGAAAAAATAAATGAGTATAATGGGAAGATACAGTAATGATTTTTTTTGACTGAATACGCCAACGTAAGTACACATAATAATTTTAACTTTTATTTGGAAGATTTATGGAATTACAAAAATTACACAACATAAATAATTAAGTACATTATGATCTTATTTACCAACTGAAATCATCTATTCTAAAAACATTCATGAAACCACTTACAAATGTTATATAAAAATTACATACCAATAAACAAAGAGTTATTAATTAGAAACAAATGGAGTACAATAATTCAATAAAAATGAATACGCATAGGTATTCATATTATATGTAAGTAAAAATGCCTTGAAATCTTTAATCTAAATGACATAATTAAAATCGAAAGTTAACCTTGTACTTCTAAATCTTGTGTTCATCTAAATATCCATTCATTTTCAATTAATTTTATTACCACTATCTTATCTCCCAATCTCTATTTCAATAGGATGGGGGAAGATAGTAGGAGAATATAGTTAGAATCGGACAAGTTTATAGATAATTGCTTTCTTGTACAGTAAAACCCCCATTTACACTATAGTCGGGACCGTGTAATTGAAGGTGTGAATCTCATACAAAATTAGGGATTTGGTTTTTTTCCACGGAAAATGCAAAACTAAGATTTCCCTTAGTTTTGCAAAAAAAAATATGGACAAAATATTTAGTTTTTGTAGTAGTAAATATCCTGCACACAGACAGACGCCCAGCTATGTGTGTATAGCCTGGCACGTGTTGAATACACAGACGCTAGCCAACATTTGACGACCGTCGTGCAGTAACGTCAATGGAATGCGACCATGCAATTGGGTGATTTGCGGCGAATATTTCAAGCCAGCGCATAATTCGGGGTAGTGTAATTGGGGGTTCCACTGTATTCTGTAATTGCGTATATGGGGAAGAATGAAAAAATAACAAACATCCATGGTCTTTTGGATACAAATGATTAAATTTATTTAAAAATAATATTTTAATAATGTGTAAAGAGAATACATGCCCATAACATCACTCTGTAACCAAGAAGGATGACGACTCTAGAGTCTTACCACTCGGCTATGCATATTGCATACAGACATTGTCACAAGTCTGTTGTAGTTCCAGCTTCTTTGGTCTGGTGTTAAGAGATTTACTCTAGCAATCAGATGAGTTTAGGTTATGTCTCGGTAAGAATAATATGAAATTTAAATTTGTGATCTTACACATGGGTGCATGTGATGCCATTTCTCCTTGAGTCGATATAGTGCCTTAAAAAATCTCATTGAATTTATCTTATGTGATTTAAAATTTCAGAATATTTAGTGCATCGGTTACTTTAGCAGTAAGTAATGTCAAATATTTTTATGAATAATCATAAAAAAAATGTTTATTGACAGTGCAAAATTACAAACTTTAGTCTTAAGATGCTTCTCAAAGAAATGGAACATGTATCACAATTTTTAACACAATCGGTAGAATGACCAAGATATCAAAATTTAATTTTGAATTAAAATGAATATTCACAAAGTTACCATTGCATCAATCGAAAATTATAATGTTTTGGTTAATTTCCAGGCATAAGATTTTCATAATTTATTTACAAAGATTTCATAGCATTTAAACTAGGTATAGTAACTAGATATATTTACATAGCAATTCTTGATAAAGATATATTATGGATACAATGGGTAACAAATTGACAATTGGTAAAAATGTGCAGTTAAATAATGTTGTAAACATTTAGTTACGAATTGTATTAATGACTACTATGGGAAATAAGACCCAAATTGTTAAATGTCGATTGGTAAATCGTATTCACATAACATGAGTACAGAATCTGAGTAAAATTATGAAAATATTCTTGATCGATTAAGAATATTCAGTAGAAATTTCAAAATCAATATAAATTCTTTTTTAATACTGTATTCAGGTATATTCATAGAAAATCTGGATAATTTAATAAGGAATCACTCGAAGTTGAACATAAAATTGTCACAAAATTAAAGACAACATTCATTATTCCAATTCAATCATAGATTTATAGTAAGTGAGTTGCATTGTATTTTTTTAAAATGTAATGATCAAACTGCGTTCAGTTGAAAATACTCATGTACACAATCCTAAACATAATATAATATAATGCAGTGGAAAAAGTACATACATTAAGCTATTGTTTTCTTTTTACTGTAAATATAATAGTTTTCCACCAAGAGTTGACAGTTGAAAAATAGTAGCTAGCGAGTCAGTTAAATAATAAGCTTTAAAATACCTAAAGTACCATAAGTGCAATAACTCTGTGAGAAAAAAGTTTTTTTTTTAGTAAAAATCAAACTTTTGGATGAATGTCAGTTTTTATTTTCATTGGTAGATGTCGATAAATTCATCAAATTTTACTTCAATTGTATTTTTTGTGTTAAAAAATTTGAAATGACAGAAAACTCTGAATATATAATTTTTTTAAAATATTCTAGATTTAATCTCCAAAAAATACATTGCAAGCACCTAGAGATGTCAATAATGTTGGGTTAATCAAATGGATTGGTATTTAATTTCTCTTACTGCAGGCCAGAGAGGTCGATCATTATTCCTTCTTTGTCTATGATTGAAAAGGAATACCACACACTTTACAACATTGCTTAAAATTTACATATTGAAAATTACCAAGTTAAATGATAATCAACAAACAAATTACAATCGATTATTCAAGGCACAGAAACATTAAAATAATGTTGGTCATTTTATGCCCTCCTATGATCAAAAATCTTGAAAAACTTGCTCAACAATCTACAACTTTTCTAATGAAGTGATCATTTTTAAAGAATTAAGGAACACTTTGTATTTATCATTGGTGTCTATCTGTATAAAATGTTACATTACCTCCTGTCAGAATTATATCTTATGGTGGTTTAAATTAGCTATGATTTTTATAAAATATGAAAAAAAAGTAAAGTTTGGCATTATAATGCCAGGTTTTACTTTATAACTTAGAAGCCAAGGCGCTGGGCTCGATATTTAAAAAATCAAATTACATGAACTCAAATAAGAATTGTTTTTTTTAAGTCACTAGGGTCAATTTGAAGAGGAGATGTCACACATGACAAAGGTCTCAAATTTGAATTAAATTTGTCATTGAATCTTTCGGGATTAATCTCGAGGTCGACAATTCAGTATCCAAAGTCGATCCCTACAATTTACTTTACAATGATCACTTCCAAACTAAACTATATGGGCTGTTATGAAACAAATCAACTAGGTTTACAAATATCATGAACATTTTTATATAAATATTGCGATTATATTAGTAACTGCGGAATACAATAATGGCTACATGAATACATAATATCAATTATTTTATATGGACGGGTATTAGCTAAGTTACTACAAAAAAATCACTCAATTTTGGTGTCAAAAGGTTATTCGAATATTTTGGCTGATTTTTTCAATTTTATTTAAATGTGCAACTTTTTAGATTACTAGGCAAAATAAGACTGATATAATTATTTACTTTCATCATGTTGGTTCTACGCTAATAACGACATCTGTGAAATATTTATGTAACCATAAGAGTCAAAAGTCAAATCAAAATAAATTAATTTCAAGCTAGTTTTTTTTTGTGTAATTAAAATTGGATACATTTGCGATTTCACTTGTTTTTCAAACTTAATTTAATGATGTTAAAAAAATAATTCTTCATTTATCTGCAATATTTATTTGAAAATTACTTACAGTTTCGCCAAATGTTAAATGTTTAGTGCATACTATCAATTCAGAGTATATCATGGTTGTTAATGTTAGTATGCATGTACGAATTCTTGCAAACAACATAATCTAAATTCAGAATAAAACTCATTTGTTATCTTATTGGTTTTTAAGTTGTCAATAGACAATAATCGAAGGCGAGTAAACATTTTGATTTTGTACGTGAATCAAAATAATAATGAAATATCCACGATTTTGAAATGACACGGTCCACTAAAAGGAACATAAACTATATTTTTGCACGAATTATTTGTTTTAACACAATTCCCAGAAACAAAAAACACAAAATGGATGTTCTAATAAGAAGAAATTCAACACATAATTAAGTAATTACATACAAAACGCTTCATTATCTTCAATCTTAAGACATTAAATGTGTCAAAAATTTCTAGTAATGGAAGCGGTCGCGAAGGGTTTTCTGGGGGGTCGCCAACTTTTTCCGATTTTGGAGTTGAACGACAAAGTATAGCAAATCGAGGATTTCAAATTTCTCGGGGGGGGAGGGGGTCGCCTAGTTACATGGCTTTTATAAAAAGGGGTCGCCACCCAAAAAAGGTTGGGAACCTATGCTATATATAATCAAGTAGCGATAAATAATATTATTTTTTCTTAATTAAAATACATTTTATGAATAGTATTTTGTGTAATTTACTTATCGTGTCTTCATTATTATCATCCTGGTATGATTTTTTATACCAGGATGCTGTTCTTTTTTAAAATAACACGGTATTTTAAATTCAGGGAATCATTCTTTAATCTTTAGTGTTTTGTGGAACGTGTCTACTGTCTCAAAAAAGAGTTGAACCTATGACTTAGAATATTTCACTATATTTCCTGATGTTACTTTTGCCCTATTCTATTTTTTTTCAAAGTTGCACACATTTTAGACAATTTTATTCTTTTGATATTTTTGCCACAATATCATCTTAACAATTCAAATCAAAGGGCTTCCCCTGATATGTTGGTACGTCGTTAGTAAAAGACAAATATCTAGGGACTAAAAAAAATACAAATACACTACATTCATAAGCATGCCTTTAATCATTAGGATATTTTTAACTATTCGATTTCACTGATCATCATTTTCTTGTTTAACATTATTTTTGGTGTCATCACGTGAATGTATGCAGAGAACAATAAGAAACATTAAAACATGATGTTGAATCACTCGAGAATCATCATAAATATTACATAAAAAGTCTGTCTATTAAAACTCTATTTCGTTCAGTTGTCCAGTAATTTTTAGTGGGTCCTCTACTTTCGCATTACTCGTTAATGCTTTCCAAATGATTCAGCGTGAATCGAAAATACTTTAATTTTGATATATTGAATTTACAATTTTATAACATGATGATGTTAAAGTAAATATGATTACGCATATAATACCGCCCTTGAAGTATATTTTATTTATTAGTTTTTCAGAGTACACATTTTCTTCATTTAATGATTCTATTTTATTTCAAATATAAAATAAAATTAAAACATAATGAAGGCAACAGTGAATGTAACTAACTCTACGTAGGTCTGTTCATACTATTTCATTATAACATCCTCAGGCTCTAAGGACGATATATTAGTGTCTTTTATATTTACTTCATTGAAATATTTATCCGGTGATGTTTGTACGACTGCTCTTTTTTTCTTATAATAGATAAATTATAACAGGTAATTGCATCCAGTACTTTCGTAAATCAATCAGTGTCAAGATATTGTGCACCTAAGCCATACATTCCTCTATCTCAAGCGTTCTTCCAATTCTTTAATTACGAATTCAGTAACAAAATCCATAGAAATCTATGTATGAATCAAAAAGACATCCGCTGTGTAAGTAGCTGTCAGCATAAGTAGAAGACCCGCTGTATTTTGGTTTTATATATATTGAATATTATAATAAAAGAAATATATTCTTAAAAATCTTTTTACACCACATACAATTTAGTTAGGTGGCTGAACATGACTATACTCATGAAATTTCTCAGCCCGCTGTATGAACAAATTTATAACTAATAATGCTTATTCATAATCGATCTATTCTTGACATACCGATAACAGCGGTTTTCTTTGATTATTGCTTTTCTGCTGGTACCAACTGGTAACAACTCACCATACATACCGATTTATGATGAGTTGTTACGTGCTAGAAATCAATTGTGTCAGAAGAGCAGATTTAAATATAACATTGCCTTTGTATTATACCTGACTTGCCCCCTATCAGAGTAGGCCCTGTCTACGTCAGGTGTAATACTGTATTTCCTCAATTATCAGAAAACATTGATTATAAGACACGCTCTTTTTTAATAAAAATGATGATTTATACTAATAAAGAAGTAGTGTGTAGAATGAATACGTACATTATTTTGTAGTATCTAAAATTCTGAATATTTTGGGTCCGATTATTGTATATCTACTCAATGTGGTTGTTGTCTGCATCACCCTACCAAGTACTGTTCTATTCAAAGTAAATATTCAATTCGTTATTTAAGAGATTCATGATTTATATCCGGATTTTAGAAAAAACAGTCCATAAACTATTAGTGATCAGTGTTTTTTTATTCTAAAATATGTGTGTAATAGCTCCTTTGCATACATTCATGTGTTACTGAATCTGGCACTTTTAAGCTGAATAATTTTATAATAATATTAAATTTACTCAATTCGAACGATAACTATCTTTAAAAAACTTTCCGGTAATATTAATGGAATAACATAAATCGACCATTATAATATAAACATTATATGATTATAAATTGGATTAACCAAAGCATAGTGATTTACAACAGCAAAACATCCTTATATGTACATTTTTGTATAATTAATTATAAATGAAGATTATAGGTCATAGATAATAAATCTTTTGTATATTATACACTGGTCTCATAATTTATACAGAATGGATTGATGAAATCTATTGGATAAATTTGTATTGATATAAACGTGGTTATAATGGTTATTGAAAAAATAATTTATCAAATTTACAATGAATAACTCATGCCATACTGCTATTAGCAACTGAAATATCAATTTACTTTAGTTTACATGATAACAAGTAAAAAAAAAAATCTATTTGTGTAATCTTTAATTTGAAAGATGAATATAATTAAAAATTAACCGCTTGATAGACTTGTGAGTTACTTACTAACAACACACTAGTGTGCGACAGTATTTTTACCAAAAAATAATAATATTTTTAATTAAGGAGTCAACATATTTACTTATATAAAATTTGAATTTTGATAAATTCCTAAGGAAAAATGCAACGAAAACCATGCAGTTGTCAAAGCTCACTTTGGCATCATTTTTTGCATCAATAATAATAATGTAGATACACTTGTTTATTTAGAAAAGAAATGTAAAGTCATATATTATAGTAGTTTTTTGTGGTTGATCATAAATAGCAGTATGGCTTATCAATTTCAATATTATTAAACCCCATAGTTAGCCATCATAGAACTATGTCACGATAGAGATGTCAAAACTACACCCCACACCTTAGTTTTGAAAGTATTTTTAAATGATCACTTTGTTTATTAAACATAATCGTGACATTTTGTAAATATTTTGTAACTTACAAAGGGTTCTACAGAGCTTTTAATTTGTCTCTAATCGGTAATAAAACTCATGTCATTACACATTATATTGATAAATCTGCTTAGAAAATCTAGTACAATGATTATTTATTTAGCTTAAGCAGAATGACGATACTATTAATGAAATGTAAATAATAATCCCTCCCGATATCTTCATTTGGCAGTGTCAATTTCTTAAAAATAAAAATGCAGGTTATATCAGACATGGCCAGTTGTGCTAGAATTTTGGTTAAACAGGATAACAGGTATTTTTAGTAGATTTAAATTTCAAAGAAGATGTAACATCAATTTCAATAAATCTTGCTTAGGAACAGTGTGAAGAATAATTATTAGTTATTATAACTAATTTTGATAATATATATAAATATATATATGTACACTACAAATGGACCCACTTTTCGTTTTTTTTGGTTTAATAATATAATACAGTATTTAACATCATCTACTCATATATTTGTGATACCGAGGGGCAGCGCTTTTCAGCATACAATAATAATTGATAAAAACTATTCTACAATATTTTATAATCAATAATTAGAATTCCCAAAGCTTTTCAGAAAAGCACGAAATGACTTATGTATTATAATAAAGTCATGTCAAATAACTCCAGCACATTCTATTCTAAAAATATATAGTACAGACACCTGATTCAAAGTACAACTATTATTTTGGAAACAAAAAACGATATTTTGTTGATAAAAGTATTACATGCAATAGCATAGCTACCTTATTGTTCTACAGTTACTATAAAAAGTCAAAATTTTTCATTGTAGTAACACAATTTACATATAGTGTTATTAATTCTTTTCCCTGTCTGGCTGTCAAATGCAAATTATCAACTCGTGGTCAAAATTTGAAGAATTTATTAGGCTGTGATGACAATAAATAAGAATTTTATTGGGACTACATGACAATAGTATAAAATCTTTATTTATACGCTAAAAAAATCTGATGATACATATTCATATGTGGGTGTGTGGAGCAATGCTCCCTCTAAGGCAAGATGTTAGCTGCGTGGAGGCTGCGCAAACCGATCAAATATTATATGAACAACTGTCTTGTAGTGTGTACCAACCCGGAATGAGTGCGTGGGGGCTTCCCAACTGCTGTGCGACCGCGCACGTGCGCAGCTTAGAGGGAACGTTGGTGTAAAGTCCAATACAGGATGGACAGTGAGCAGGTTTAAATAATTTATTACTTTTGAGCACAGTATTTTTCTTTAGAAGTTAATATTGACATGATTATTTTATGGGCTGTGGTATAATTAGTTTAATTATTATGATATTTCATATTAAGAGACCTGTGGGAGAGTACAATATTGATAACTATGCTACCGAATGCATGTCTTGTATTTATAACAAACATATGTACAAGTTAATAATCATTTTATAAACAATATCTTACTTCAAAATGGATGTTAGTACGAATGAATGGATTGAAATTTAGTTTGCAAATTTCATTAAATATTTAGTGTTATAAAAGTAAACTTAATAAAATTATAATGTGCGTAATATATATTTATGATTAGTTGTTCATTGATGCAGAAAGTGTGCTATATTGTTGTTCATTTTGAGCACAATAAAAATGTATTTGTCTCACATAAAAGGTAGATTTTTTATGTTGAATTTCAACATTATATCTTATTCAACTTTTGTGTTTTAATTTGACAATTGAAAACACTGCTTACTCAACAACATTCATTGATGTGAATAAATTTTGATTTTATTCTATTATCAATTGTTACGAATTTCGTATGAACAACATTTTTTATAAGCTGATTGCCTAAATTTGTATTGATTTAAATTGAATTACTGCGATGGAAAAAGGTGAAACTGCCAAAGTGCTAAACAACTACGAATATTTTTTTTATGTTGGTATGTAGATAATGTTGAATGTTTCGAAAAACATTATTCATTTCATATAGAGGTAGGCACCCACAACTCGCAGTTCAATGTGCATAACTAAAATTTGTTTCTTACTTTTTGGCACTTAAATAATTTTCAACAGTAGGTAGATTCTGAATTGTCGAAGACGTATGAGATCATTTAGATCACTGTAAACATATTGTTGTGGTAGTTTCATCTTAAAATATTGTAAAAAGGCATGCTCCATGTTAGTAAAAGATAGAATATTGATACTGCATAGCAATATGACGCAAGCTTCTCTATTACTTAATAGTAAGTCAACAGCATATTTATAATACGGCATACATGCTGTGCATGCTGTCTGACTGTTTTATGATTAGAATACATAGTATGAGCAGCAAAACATGATGAATATACATTACCAATGGCTATTCAAGACCTTTCCATCCTTTACTTTGTTAAATTTTGAATACTTACTGCAAAAAAATAAATAAATAATTGCTCGCTTTCATTATAATTAAAGTATTTAATGGAGGTTTGTACTGTTCATTTATTGAACTGCTTTTACTGTTTAATACATTAGTGCGATTCTTTTCTGAAAGATTTACAAATGACATCATAAAAATTATGATCGATATTCCTTAAATTAAAATTGTAAAATGTTTTAAAGCATCAATAAATTGAATGGCACCTTGTGCAATATTAATTGAATGTGTAGAACCCGGATTCAAAAAAATTAGGTAATATTACACTTGCCTCGATCGTTGAATCAAAATGTGATTTCAAAAAACTCATTAATTTCAATACAATAGTTTTCACTGATGGTTAAGTTAATAATAAATCTTATTGATAAGTAATATGATAAGAAAAATCTACAAATTTCGACATGTTAAGTGTTTCAGCATTGCTTAAAACCAAAAAATCTCCCTAAATACGTGATGTGTCAAAATTATTATCACTTTATAAATTCGTTTTGCTCTGTCAGTTCTAAGATCAGCTTTTACATCTGTCAATATCCTTTTTTCTTAAATACACTTTTTCTACAATTCTATTTTCAATCACTACACTCCGTAAAGTTTCTTAAATAACCGTTTTTTAAAAAATCTAAAATAACAATTCATTATATTTACAAAAATTATACCATGATATAAAAATTCACATTTCTTGGTATTCATCTTTCAATTTTTAAAAAATAACTTAAAATATATTGATCTGAGGAGTGAGTTAGGAATTTATTTACCAGCAGTTTAAATATTGAAAATATTTTAATTTAACTATGATGAATTGAGTATTAAAAAATCTAAAACATGATTGAAACTTTTTTATAATCAGTTTTCTAGTACTAAAATAGCACATATTTATATTGCATAAAAATAGCCATACATATTTTGAATAATTGAAAAAAAGCTACCCCTTAAATCTTGACAACGCTCAAACTCTTAACTTTGCTAGAAATCCATTGAGAGCAAGTGTTATGATACCGGTACACAAGAAGTTTTTCTTTGATTACTTTAATATTCTGTCAACATGAATCACTTAGTAAATAAAACAAATTGGATAGCAAAACTCTATTATCGTAGATGCTCTGCAGATAGCTTGGGAGACATTGGTTGCTGTAACAGATAAAGGCAGCCTACAATCAAAAAATTGAGTCTGAAGTTTTGAAATAAATTTAACGGTCCAGAATGCTGAATTATGTTTTTGAGCCACTTCCCAATTTAAAAACTCAAAACTAAGAGAGAGAAAATGTGAATTCCTGTTTAGTGGCTTTTTTGTCCATTGATTGAATTCACAAGTCTAAGGTAACTTCAGCATTGTCAGTTTTTGTTATCATTTAATTTCACTATACGCAAGTATTTGTTGCTTACAATAGTTTTTGAAATTTCAAAGCACTTATTGAGTTAAATAAAAATTGAGGCTCCAAATATTGTGAAGCTGAGATAAACAGCCTCTCCTGCCTCCCCTATCTGGTAGGTCCTGGTTACAGCGATGTCTTACGAGTTGAATCCATCAGTATCAACACCGCACAAATAATTTGAGATCAAAGACTCAGTTTTTTAATAACTGACAGATACTTTGTTGCGGTATTTATTCCACACTCACTCCTAAAAAATAATGCTGTATTGTTTTCATATAAAATTTTATCCATCTATCCTATCAACACCAACAAACTGCCTTTTTGTATATAAAAATACTTCATGATTTTTATGATACATCAGTAATCAATTCACACATAGATTTGGTTATTCATTGACGATGATTTGTTAAGATTATTTGATATAGCAGGAGGAAGCATGATTAATTATTATGAAAAAAGATTTATTATAACACTTATAAAAACACACGGCTAACAGCGAGATATTCTGAGAGTTTATAACTTTTCGATTTCGATATGTTTATTAATAACATTTATGTTTACAATAATGTATTTTGCGTACTCAAATCATCATATTATACTGTGTAAAGTAAGTTAGTTTGTATCATAGCTAGTTGACAGAGCAATTAATTACACAAATAGTAATTTAATTAAATGAAATATGACAAATACTATATCGTACAATATTTTATAATATGGCAAAGATTAATTATCACAAATGACAATATTGCTTCTTTCCAGGTGATTTATAGTAATGGCTCTTGTCCGCAGAAATTATGTGTGATTTAATATATATATAAATTCAAAATAACTATACAAATAAATAATGTAAATGTGAATAAATATGATTCATAAAAGAGTTTGAGTCTGTAAGATTGTATTATTATTGTTATTTTACATAACTCATAATCTAAATAAAAAATAAAAATATTTGCATTTATTAAAATCTTACATACATTTGTGCAAATGATATGATATATTTTATAATATAAAATATGCTGTATTTTAGAAATAACTAAATTAAACAAAGACAGTGAAATTGTGAATTGTGTTTTTTCATTTAATTAATGCAAATATTTGTAGCATAAAAAGCAGTCTCCCAGTTTTTAAGATGATTACATTTTATATAAACATAATTATAGTATTTATAACCTTTTAAGTAAATTGTTAAATATAAGAGATGTGGTAATAAGGATCTACATATACATATTTTTAATAAGGAGAAAATAACAATGTTGTTGTGTTCAAAATAAAACATATTAAACATAGTCTTTTATAATACATGCAAGTTTTCGCAAGACTTCGATTTGGAATCCCTGGCCCAGACTCTGCCGAGGAGTCCTCTTACTTTAAGACTGGCCGAGAGACGTGCTCCTCTTTGTTTTCTTGGTGTACTTTGTGCACTTCCTGTTCCTGCTGCCCCTCCTCTTGTTGCTCCGCCCCGTCGCCTTAAACAATAAAATATATTATATTTAGTTTCATCTACTTATTATTTACTTCAAATAGATATATTATTATCTTTTTGATATGTCTATTAAGAAGAAACAGGAGAATGTGACAAAGTGCATTTTTAACAAAAATGGACTAAAAATATTAAGTGTCTAACAAACATAATAGTTGCTAGGAAAAAAAGTTTAACGCAAATTTCTAAAAATTTAAAGTCTTAAAAGTTTAAAACTTAGATTGAACTGCTCAAATAACTAGAATTCATAATAAAGTAAAGTGAATAGTAAATTTCATTCTTAAACATCACATTTTCTATCCAAGTTCTCACAAATACAAATCTTGTTTTGGCTCTGTAGAGGAGTACCAATTTAAGACTTATTGCTCCTTTGTACGTAATATTTTTTGATGACATATATTAAATATATATATTTTTTGTATATTTAGAATACTTCAATAACTATACAATATACAAATAAAGCTCACCTCGTTCTTTCGGGTTGTTCCTGTTTCAATCTAATTTGGGTGAGTAGCCCCACTAAAAGTTCATCGACATTGTGATTAATTCCAACAGATGTCTCAATGAATTTGCAGTCATATGAAATGGCAAGACTTTTTCCCTCTGAAAAAAATATTATCAAAGATAAAATAACTTAATAAATATGTTTAAATTTTCTACAAATTTTAAACATATTAAAAGAATCATCCTACCTTCAGTCGTTACTGTTCGGCTTCTGACAAGATCTGCTTTGTTACCTACAAGGATTCTTGCTTTTCCGGGTTTACGATTCCTCAATGCTCTTAACCAGCCCTCCGCTACACGTAGAGATCCTTTTTCTGAAGTGCTGTAGACCACACAGTATGCGTGGGGATCTGGACCTTCAATATCTGCTTCCTGTTTAGTTAAGAAATAGAATTATCCTGTATAAAGTTTGAAATTAATTCACACATTTTTTGATGATTGAAAAAAAAATAGAATTCATAAATTTTGATTGTTCTTTGACAAGAGACTTTCACTCAGAAATACTTATTTAAAATTAATGAGTACTTATTTTGTGCACTCATTTACATTAAATCAAACAATGAAATAAAAATTAAGAGTTTAAAAAAAATAAGGTGTTGACTAATGAGTGGAAATATAGAGTAGCTTTATTTTATTCCATAAATTTTTTGAAGCAGGTCTTCAAAAGAAATTTATATTTCAATGAATTTGTGTATTTATAAAACGATCCAACTTGACAGACATTTTGTTGTAAGTAACAAAATTTTCGTTGTAGCACTATTTGAGATATAATCACAAATTTAGGTTAAACATGTATTATGCACATTATAATATAGCTTTTTGAGACTTCTTCTTCTTCTTTGGCCATGTTCGCTCCCTATGTGGAGCATATGGCCGCCACGCGGCACCTCCATGTTTCCCTGTCTCCTGCCAATTGCTTTGCATCCTCCCATGACATGCCAGCATCCCTCAGTTCCGCCGAGTACATCCTATGGATAGTACCCGACGGACGTCCGGGACGCCGGAATCCCACCGGTCGAAAGAAAAGGCAGGCAGGATTGAGGCTTTCCGGAGGCATCCGCAGCACGTGACCCAGCCAGTTCCAACGTCTCTCCATAACCACTGACGTGACAGGACGCTGTCTTGTACGCTCCCTTATCTCTGAATTTGAGACTCATTGCATTTAATTTTTTTTTATAAATATATTAAGAAAGAAAATTTCACAATAAAATAAAATCATCAAAATTTGTTAGGCCCTCTCTAGACAAAGCCCATAACAATTTATGATTTGCCTGATTTGCAGTGACGTGGATATCTACATTCGGGCCAATTGAGAGTAATCGGCCTATGAAGTTATAAGAATGCTTTCATTAATTTATTTTAAAATATTTACCGGTCCAACAGCTTGATCCAAAAATACCAATTCAGATTCTTCTCCAGCTAATAAAACAGATACCGTTTTTTCACCCGAGTCGTCATCTGAAAAAGGAAAAGAAAATTATTTTTGAATTCAAAAAAGTTTCGTACTAATTCCACATTATCATCTGATGATGTTGCGATGAGCGAAACCGGACCTACTTTATAATAATAAATAATTCAGGAATATTAAAAGAGTGTTTTATTTTTACTATAATGCCTTTTTATCAAGAATTGATAGTAAGCTCCTTTAAAGGTGTTAAAATGTATCACAACTTTTTTTTTACGTCATTCTTTCAGCACCAACCTCCATGCTTCATTACTATGTTAACTTCAAATAAGCCTACCTGAGAAAACTGATAGTAATCCATTTATTTTGAATATAACAAGCAATATGTCTTGTCACATAGTCATTTTTTTTTTTACAAAAGAGTATGTGTTTAGGACATCTACCATTCGAATCATGATGCAACCAATAACTTATGCCTACTAATATGTAACAAAAGAAATGTTGAATCCTTTCCCTACTGTCAAGATTGATTTGTATTTATTTTGATATGTATTATGTTTAATTACATTTGCACACAGATATGAGCTGTAGCGCATCAGAAATAAATGTAACATACTCCCAATGGAGTATCTTAACAGATAACTTATCATAACTAGTTGTGAGTCAATTGCTTGTTTAGAGAGTGTTTAAGCATGGGATTAAGAAATGGTTATTGATTATCTAGTAGTTCTCTCTATGAACAGTTATTGTGCCATTAAAGTAAAAATCAATTTCAATTGAAAGTATGTAGTTAGTTTATCGTTTTTGCTAAACTCCATCTATGCGCTTTATTTTTTTGAAAATTGTATTTAACGTTAAATTATCTTTTTATTTTTTTAACAATTCTCCATTTCACAGTTACTTCTTCAACATTTAATAAGCAATGAATGTCCAATAAAAGCTAAAAAAAAGTTAACATTAATATGATTGTTTTTGATTTATTAACGATTAATAAAATTTTCAAAAATAAATAGTGCGTTTTAGTTGAAATGCAGCTTTTTATTGAAAAAAAAAATAGATGTCACTAGCTTCCTGTTAACTTTTTACAAATAAATTGTATTGGAATAGAATAATAAATAATGGTTAATTCAACTGGTATGTTTTGAAAATAAAATTAAGCTTAATTTTATCAATTACATACACGAATGTCTGTTAATAAGTCACTTAATAATTTGTGTTAATTATAGGTGCCGCTGTAGACCGCGAGCGAGCTTCAAGCAGTTGCTCGAAAACTAAAAAAAAATTATTGCCATCACAAAAAGTACTGCTCTTATTAGTGCAACAAAATATTGAGCGAGAGCTTAAAAAAGGTCCCAATTTTTTCATTTTGGGAATACCGCAAATTCCGGAATTTTGAAATTGGAAATTCTGGGAAGAGCTAAAAAAATCCGTAAATTCCCAGAATTTAAAATTCGCCGAGCAAAAAAAAGCAAGAGGGCCATTCAAATATGTTAGCGTTAAATATTGAAATATTGTGTTCAATTTTTCCAGGGTATTTTTTAGAATTTCTTCCGTAAATATTTCTGAGAGGACAACAAAATTGAACGCCAATAAAACACGTACACGAAACCCCAGTTAACGTGGTACGCAGTTACACTTTCACGAGGTTAAGAAAAATGCATAGAATGAATCCAGCGCTCGATCTGAATAAATTTACAAGGAAATGAAACATAATAAAGATAGCCAGCAAGTGTTCCACAAATAATGAGCTAATGCGATTGTATACCCAGTGACAAAGAGAGTGACATCAACCCATAAAGATAGTAGTAAAATTAAAAGTAATAACTATTTATACATTTTTTAAGTTTCACAAATGTAAAAACAACATATTGTAATCTTCAACCAATTTTCATTCGACAAAATTGTATATATGCCTGAATTTTCATCTGTCATCTGACTCTATGAATCGATCCTTTCGAAAAACGTAAAAGTTTATGGTTGTTGACCTTAGCAACGCGTTGATTGGGAAGTCTTTTGTTTTTTTTTTATATGAGAGATTCCTTCCAGAATTTTCTACACACGATTAGGTTTGTTAAACTTAAAAGTATTATATTTTAACGTCGTATTAATTATTTCAAGTTCATAACAAGTGTCTCTCAAACAGTGTTAAATCTTCAAATAACTTTTTACTCATTCTTCATAATCTACGTGTTTTTTTACCAAACTTTCTATGGATCATAACACATTCCGTGTAATTTTTAATATCTGGAACCTATTCTTTAATTTTGTATAAATATAAAAATATTGTTATTTTTGTTTCAGAACTAAGTTGCATCACAGAATGTTGACAAAATCAGCCTCTTGAAAAAATATTTTTATTCATAATCATAATAGCACAGGGTTTATATTATTACCTATGCTGGTGTCATACGCATGCAGGTACTCTGAAGTCATAAACTGGCTGACGAGGGATGACTTCCCGACTCCCGGAGCGCCAAGAACAAGAACCCGATATGGTGCTGGTGGAGGAGCACTCGCCGATGATTCTCTGGAGCTCGCTAAACTTGGAGGAGCGGAAGCGCGAGGGGCCAAGTGCTCCGTGCTGAAAAAATAATTTTATTTTTAAACCACAAAAAGCTTTTTAAAAAAGATTAATTTTTGATATTTTGCATTTAAAAATATATGAGGAGCTCGGGATGAAAAATGACCAGATCTGATTAAAACACAGTTCTCTTATAAAAAAAATAGACAGTTTTGATTATGTATATGGTCATATTTTGACTATATATTACATGGAAACTACGAGGAAGACTAGGAAACTAATGAAAGCGATGTTGAAAATTAAATTCTGTTCTTTTGAATAAGTACTCCAATATAATAGAAATATCTTTTTTTCCTCAAAACTGGGTTTGGGCGTATTTGATCTCTAGGTCCTTCCTCAGAAAAGTTGCAAATTGAGAGATTGTACGATTATTCACAAGCGTGAGAGTTTCTTTTTTAGCTTACTTATATTAGGGTTATTTTATTTTTTGCAAAGAAATAACGATATTTGCATTTTAAAATGATTTTTTTTCACGTTGAAGAACTAAAAAAAAAAATTAATTTTTAGAGATATTTAATTAAAAGTCGATTGCTATGAAACATTTAGGTTTAAAACATCTCCCAACATCTAAATCAGTGGTTCTTAACCTTTTTATTGATCGTCACCCCATGTATATTTTTTAACTCGTATAATTTAGTTATGTTCAGAAATGCACGAAGACAAACAAAACAAAAATTTTCCATCAATACTTCATAGTATGACTGAAGGTTATTGCCTCAATCTGAATAAGTGTAAGATTCAACTCAATGGATGATCAAATGATCGCAACTTAAATTTGAAAAACTCAAACTCAAAACATTACTTTCATATTTGATTTATAATATGAAATTGCTTAAATTATTTGATAAATAAAAAAGTTATTCAAAATGCATAAAATTTGTTTTTTTGTTGTGAATATATTATTTATGAAGCGAATGAGCAATGCAGGAAGTTTCCCCGTTTTTAATTTGCATACAGATTTTCGTTGAATGTTTTGAGAATATATGCGTACATATAACAAAATCGGCGCTACAAAAGCGAACGGAAAAAAGTTTTTATTCCAAATAGAAAAGCGCGTACCGGAAAAATCCTCATGTTTGTATTTATAACGAAAACACGATAAAAGGAAAACAAAAAAAGCGGTAATAGGAACGGCCAGAATTTATGGAGTAGTTAATTTTTATTGGATTTTGAAGCAGATGACGCGCAAAACTTTTAGGGTCAGTTTAAAGCACGCGGCGTTCGCAAAATATCACTCATTAGCGATGATCGACCCTTCCAATATCAAAGGGTAAGCTAATCTATATTCTTAATCATGTTAATGGTCTTGCCAAATATCAGGCGTGGGTCGACTGTCCATGCGACTTTTCGACAGCTGAAGTATTCCTCTTTAAAATAAGTGCTTTGACAAAGACTTCGAAGTGTAATATAACATATTTACAGTGCAAAAAAATGCTAGTTTCTTATTAACCTGCTTAATAATCTAAAGATTATTATAAATTGCAATACTATTTCTATATTGTGAACTGGCCAAGTATCTGAGAGGCAATACTTAAAACCAGGCGTCGGCAACCAGCGGCCCGCGAGCCTTTTAAAACTAAAATATTTGCCTACACATGTCATTACAGTGTAATGACACTGTAATGACATGCGACTCAAGTGCGGCCCGCTCTAATCCCCACGTAAAATATTTGTCAATTTTACAACGAAAGGTTGCCGAGCCTTGCTTTAGACCAGGCGTGGGGAACCTGCGGACTTTTTGCTACTCTTGCGGCCTTCTAGCCAATTCTGTAATTCTGTAAATTTATGTAAATTCGTAAATTCCTGTACATATTCTGACCGTAAATTCCTGTTTCCGGCCAAAGATTGCCTAGTCAATGTTTACTGCGTCCTTATGTCGAATCAGAAAAAGGAATGCGGCCTTTAGAGAAGAAAAGGTTCCCCACCCTTTCTTTAGACTATCAGCTTTCTCGGCTACGTCGTCCAAGGATTTTAATCCAGGAATGGACATTTTCATACATTGATTCTTCAGGGTGCATGTGTAAAATTTTGGCAGCCTGATACATTTTTTTTTCGTCTACATGTGCAGAAAGAGGTAAATGTAAGTTTTTTGAAATTCATGAGAAGGAATGCTATCCTACTTCCAACCCTTACTCCCTACCCCTACTCAAACTCTACCCACCTAATGTTTCTAAAAAATATTTTAACATTGTTTTCACGAATGTACTGTCATACTGTCGCTGCACATTTAATTTGTCATATGTGACGTTTTTATCGAAAATGAATTACGAATTTAGTTCGGAGCGATTTTTTTCTTTACATTCTACATCTTATGTCGCTAAAAAATAATGGATAAATACAAAGTTATAGTAAAATTCAATATCTTCTATGTGACACCTGTCATAATTAAGCACAATAATAAATCTTATATGAATTTGAGGAATGAGTATAGGATGAATATAATGGTACATTTTTCCGAGAAGTAAGTGGTAAACTCATATTTTAAAATATCATAGTTTGTTAATATCAAGCAAATAAAAATAGCAAGATAGTAAGAAAAATTTACATAAGATATAGAAAAAAATATGAATGATATGTACAAATTGAACCAGTCAGCATTTTTTTTGAGGATCATAATAGAATTGCAAAAAAATACCACATCCATGCTCTGTTAGATAATAAACGGAGATTTTTTTAAACAGATTTATTCACCATATTGGCAATCAAAATCATGAGAGAGAATGTCATGGTCGCACAATCTGAATGAAGCTTCGAATATACCCTTAATAATGTTCTTAAATGATTTGTGTTCATATTATAATTCGTAAACATTACATTAAACTTAGTGAAACAATTAAAAAACAAATAAGATAACGTAAAAAAATAGCCGAACCGAAATAATGTAATAAAAATATAATTTTGAAGGAGCCACGTAACGACAGACCGTCATAAAAATCAAATTTATAGATAAAGAATAAGTTATCCTGCAGGAGTTGGGTCGTAAAAATATTTACACTGGCATTTCCACTTTTTGTTATTTAGTTTTTTATGACTTATTAATTACGTGCTCAGATCACTATACAATACGTTTTTAAGGTTTTTTTTTTATTTCAAAAGTAAGTTTAAAAAGCTGCCAGTGATTACTTTTACGGTCTTTGTTTTCATTTTTGATAAAGCTTTTAATGGTAATTAAAATAAAGTTAATACTGCTGTTAATTGCTAATCCGGAATGGCTTTAGATCAGAGATAAGGAGCTGGCGGCCTTTTACCAGAATTAAAAAAAACATTTCATTGTTTTCATTCAAATAAATGTATATCCATTTTTAAATATAAACAAGATTTTTTAAAGCAGCCTTAATAGATTACAAATAAATAAATGGGGTCTTCCGTCATGAGAAAGCTCTCCGAGTTGAAAATAAAAAATACCTAAGCAAAAAAGATTTTTTTAAATATAATTGCACGTTTATGTACTATGACAATATACGATATTTAATCATGGGTTACGTTACAAGAGGCGTGTAGAAAAATATCTAATTTGTTTATTGTACCTTAAGAATTTTCACACGTTAGAGAAACATTGAAATAGTTGCTATTGAGTATTTTAAAAATAAATGTTTCCACAACGACTTGTTTGATATTCAGCACTATGTTTGAGTACTATCATCGCAATGCGAAGATAATTGCAGAAAAAATTTACCACCCATCTCTCCGTCATTTTGTATAAACAAATATTAAAATTGTTTCACATTAAAAAGACAATGTATTTCCGGGAAACCTCGCCGGGCTGCCAACTCATTGTCGGAAGGCCGCGTGTTTTCGTTCGAAAAAAAATCCCTTTGTAATATATCGAGTTTCAGAAATAAAGATACACCATTGACCAAGTGTTTGTTTTTCATTTTGATCGAATCTGCATTCACAGTAGAAATATTTATAAATTGAGTTATCAATTTAAAAAATATTGAGCAACTTTCATAAAAAAATAATTTGAATAAAGCCTTACCTTGAATTGCTGCTCGCAACTGATGTGTTTGACCTCGATCTTCGGCTTTTTAGGGAGTCCCCCCGATTGACCACTCCTTTCCCCGTAATGGAGAAGTGTCTAAGTCGATAATAGTGCTCCTCCACGCCGGTCGACGGCATCGAAGCCACCCGGGCCCTCTGAGGTGGGGGGCCTAACAAACCCCTAGCTCCGGCGCCTGCTTTTACTGATTGAGACCGACTATGATGGGGACTACCGTACCTACAAATGTGTATTAAAATTTTAAAATAATATTTCACACTCATACATTGCTAAGTGTTAAATACTTAAATAGGTGTCAAAAGCTATCTCTCCGTATAGCACAGTATAATTAATATTTAGTAAAAGTAAAGTAAAAATGAAATTTTAAAATTACATTAAATCTGACAATGTGGTGACATACAGTTAAACTCTTAAAATCCGAGATATTCATAAAAAAACCTCGTTTACACATACGATACGAAATGAACGTGCACAAATAGCTAGACATTATCAAATGCATCGTCGCAATGTACACAATCAGCCACTTAGGTTCCAGCAAAACCCCTCAAATAAAATAAAATATTTATAACAATACAAGTGAGTTTAGATTTTCCAATTAAGAAACACTGTGTTGGCATATAAATCAAGCAGACCGCTTATCTAATTAATACCTGGTGTAGGTACATACACGAATACAAGTGTAATATATGTGGTATACAGCTTGCTCGAAAATGTCATATGCCAGAATTGATTTATGTATAACTTAAGTTTTACTCAAGCCGGCCAATTTATAATAATCATTAGGGACCATTCAGGGGTGGGCTAGAGGAGACTCGGAGGGGCTCGCGCGGGCCCCTTGGTAATTTAAAAGAAAACAATATTCTCAGATCAAGTGAGTACATAACTGTAATTTCTAAATAATGTATTATCTACGACAGATTAATTTTACATATTAGTACATTTTCAATTATTTACATTGATTAGTTTACGGTATATTGCATAATCTTTAAATATTATGTGTATTAAGTAACAATCGATTGTTTTTTTTGGGTATTTCTTACAATTGTTTAAGAGTGATACAAAATATACCCCTTTCTCAGATCACCGCAAATCATCTCTGATATTAGGCGAGCCCCTTGCTAACGTATTGGCAGCCCACCGCTAGGTCCATTGGCCACAAACTAATTGTATACTCCACAGCAATACTAGCATACACTTATGCAGTGGAGCCCAATTCCATAGCTTTTTAAGGTCCATCCATCAAAACACCAAATAAAGACTTGAATGTACTTGTCCAAGAAAAAAGTTTTACAATTTTACTAGTTGGGTACACTTCACCTCACGAGGAACCATAAGTATTTCAATTTATGACAACATGTTCCTATTACAGATACCTCAAAAAGTTATCAATCATGCTTTGTTATTTTATTGAAATTCTTTTGTCTTGCAAATATTAAGGTATTTTTGGATAACGTAATTGAAAATTGTAGCGTAACGAAAAAAATATTAAAAATAATTAATCAACATTCCATTTCGGACGTATGAAGCTGGCATTAATGAATGCTTTAATTTCGCACTGACGAACGAATGATTGAAATTGCGCGTAAATGATTTAAAAAAATGTAATATGATTTTCGTCACCTCAAAAATTTCGGAGGCACGCGTAATTAAAACGGAAACAGGCAGATGTCGTGATGGTTTCGCCGGAATCGAATATGATTAAAAATTCTCTTATTATTTTTCTCATTAAAATAAGTCCTCGCTTAAGAAAAAGATTCCAATTAAATGGGAATAATAAATACTGAATAAAAAGCAAAGACCATTCAAAGGAAAATTTTCCATTTCGATTAAGAGACTAAAACTCTCTACATAACGTCAAAAAAAGTTGTTAGAAAGTTTTTAATCAATTCCTAATTGGATAGGAAATTGCCCGAGTATTTTGCTATTTTCTCCAGGAAATTGAAAAGGAAAAAATCTATATTTCTCATTTGCAAGTACGAAAAAATATTGCAATTTTAAGACTCGTTTATCTTACCACTCAATCAAAAAAACACATTTCAGAGTTGCTGACATTATATTTTAATTATTGACATTCGATTTAAGCCATTTTGTAAGCGAACTTTTAGTATAAAAATATACAAAATTCCTGAAATTAAAAATTGAGTCAGTTAAAAAAATCAACAAGAAAATACTATACATATAAACTAATTTTCAACAGTTTTTCTGAACCTCTAATGTGATGTAGGTAGTATAGATAGAACGTAGGTGTTTCGAGTGCTGATAGCAAGTAAGTTGCAAAATATTGCGGAGGGTTAAAATGAAAATATGAAATTTGGAGATGCCTGCAAATCTCTCAGTAATGTAACGAATACTGTTTGGATGGAAAAAATGGTAATCGTTCTTAAATTGGTGTTAATTTATTTTTTTGCATCATAACCTTTTAGCGAAAATGTGAGTTCTAGAGTAAGCGATTTTCTGAACGTAAATTTTCTATACGGAATACAATATCACATAAAACGAACAATAAATTTAGAAAAAAATAATGTAAGGAGTGTCGGCAGATATTTCACAAATCAAATCTTGTGAGACTTATGGCAGCAGCTGTCCTTTTTGCCATATTTTGGCGGGTCTGATGGCTAATGTTTTTTTTTAAACAAAGTTAACTTTCTGTTTATTTGGTTTTAAATATCACATTTTAATAAATTAAAATGCTGCCTTTTCATGCAAGACTTAGTAGGCAGTTAAATGCAGATATTGAAAAAATATATTGTTATTTTGTTAACAATATTCCTAGCTATTTTTTACTGAACAGTGTCATTCAAAAGAAAACTTTTATAGGTGACATTTAATTTCCGAGGCTGCGTTTTATACTTTCCAGATTTTACTCATCCGATTATTTTTTTCATTTTGATTTAACGGGGAATATTAGATTACCTAATCAATAATATCTCATTTTTGTGACAATATAATCATGATTGAATTTTTAAATTATTTTTCTTATCTGGACGTTTTTACATCGATTTAAAAGACGATGTCGTTATTCGTCTTTAACTCCCTGATGACTGCTTCTAGATGATGTATATTACGCAGTGATGAAAAACCTTACTGATTCATGTATACAACGGTGGGCTGCCAATACGATAAAAAAGGGGTCGCTTAATCTCAAAATCATCGCGGTGCCCCGGGAAGTACAATGCACGATATAATTATCAATGGAATTGATTATAACTTTAATAATACTTTTTTTATTATTTACTAATAGCTGTGTAAATTTACTTACCTGCCTTAGATGGCAAGAGTGAAAAGTTTAAAAATTGACGTAAAAATATAAATTATTCTTTTCTCTTGATATACATGTTTCATACGTTATACTTAAGCGGTTCTAGACAAGAGTATATTTATATATATACAATGTATAATTGTGTAACAAAATGATCAGAACATATTGTTTTTTTTTAATTTAATAAGGGGCTCGCCGGTCTAAGTCAAATTAAACAAGAAGCCCAGATCTCCAGTCCATCCCAACATGTATACATTTTTCATAACCTTTGATCCCATTGTACATTGTTTTTTTTAAATTACACACTTTTTATGATACTATAACATTTTGTTATTTCTCAATTACATTTTTTACTTATAACCAAATATAAGAACTGAGTTGTCTCAAAATAAGCAATTGGTGAACAACGACGTCAAAATAACATAATAAATCATCAAAAGCAATAAATTGTATGTGTTTCTTACCTCATCTCAAAATCGTGAATCTCTTCTTGCGTCAATTGGTTTGTTACATCGAGAAGTTGCTTGATATGGTCATCTCTTTGCTTCTTCTTCTTCACGCTCAATTTGTGATAACCCCCCGTGGCTATAGTCGACGCCGAAGTATTTGATACGAAGTCATTTTCGTCTTTCAATAAAATTGTCGAAACGTTTGAATAATCTAAAGACAGTGAAGCTTGCTGGACCACAATTGTGGCTTGCGGAATTTTTCTGTTGGCATTTTGAGTTACGTTGTTTGAGCAACAAGCACAGCATCTATACTGATTTTTACTATACGCTGGGCATGATAGATTACAACAGCCGACACCGTTGTCCAAAGGATTTGTGGTGACGTTTATATTAATAATTTGCGTATTGGCGTTTTCAGTATTATATCCTCTGGTAGCTGATGATCGTCTGGAAGATGCATTTTGTCTTGCCTGATGTCCAGGAGATACAACAGATCCTTCGAGCTCGTGTCTAAGAGCGTTCATATCTTCACTAGTTTGAAAACAAGATTTTGGTCTTTCATTTTTGTTCGATTCATCCATACTGTCATTAAAAAAGTCGATCCTTAAATCAGGTAAAACTTGTGCCATTGTTGTTTCAGCCGCGCTCGATTTTCTATTTCTTTGCTTAGGGACTCTAGCGTCCGTAGAGTGGCGCTTATTTTTGTGAACAGAAGGCAATGGGAATCCTTCAAATGTAAATTTAGTCTCGCTTTTAGCGTTGGATGTTTTAGGGCTTTTGGGTGGTTTTTCATCATGGTCGAATGCCACCAATAACATATCAGGAGAACTAGATTCAGTCGGCGACGTTGGCATAGGAACATCAAATATAAATTTAGCAGTATTTCTTTTACTCGGAGAACTGTCGGTAGAATCCAAAAGTGATCTTGTTTCTTTGGCGGACTGTGATTCTGAAAAGGCTGGTGTATTGCCACATTCATCAAAAGGAAATCTGGTGTCCGTGTTTTGATGATAACCAGGTGGTGCCGTGCTGGGTCCTTTTTGGTCGTCTTTCGATTTTACTAGTTCACTTTTTCTCCTTTCATTAATGAATGGTGTTTCTGGAATACATATTTCACTATCTAGAATATTTGGGCACTTATCTGAATTTTGTTCCTGGTTTTGGGGAATTGTAGGATATGTGTTTTGGGCCCGCCTCTCTGTTAATGATCTGTAGTGATGATGGTGATTCCGAGATGAAGGCTTTCCGTCAAGGCTCGATGCAGAGTCTAATGATATAAGATTGTCATGAGAATGTTCCTGGTCTAAACTATCTTCTGTCGTATCTCCGTCCGTGGCAGTGATGTTTGTGAGGACAGTATTTGCGCTTTCTGTACTGGTGTTCAAGGTGCGCTCCGAAGCCGTACTGCTCCCCATCACTGTTAACTGAAATCAAAATTAAAAAGAAGATTTAATACTATTACAATTAAAACAACAGCGGATACACAAAAACGGATAATTCTATCCGTGCCCGACGCAATGAAAGTCTTTAGTATTATAATAAATACAAGTAAATGAAAGATTTGTGTTTAAAAGTTTTGATTAAATTATGGTCGGATTTGTTTTAAGTGTACATTTACGCATTTGAAAATAATTTCACTTTTGATGTGATTGAAATTCAATTAAGGATTATAACAGAGATTTTTTAATGCTAATTTGAACAAATAATTCAATATTGACGACAAGTTGCATAGCAGTCTTAAGTTCCAAGCAGTGCTGTAGAAAATCAGCAAATTCTGAGCTGGCCGTTGAATCCCTGCTTTTACTAACAAATTGTATGGCGGTTATACGTAGATCAACTCTAAATGCCAATTTATGAGCTTATTTTTCGTTAAATGTAACATGTATGTTTGAAAGATTTCTCGTATGGATATTCTGTGATTCGTTGGTGTTATTAATTTACAATTTACGATACATCGGAAGGGCCATATATGCAAATTAAGTAATGATTGTAAGAAATATAGCGAATGGCAAGATATGCGACGTGTGGTAAAAACCAATAAAATTTAACTTCCCACTATTAAGTATCACAATTATATAAAATATAAATTATAAATTACATAAACGACGGTAACAAGCGGAATTCATATAATATTATATAAGATTTTGACGCCTATTGTGATATTATGAAATACATGCTGCGTCTTTTATCATATAATAATGGCAATATACCAAGTAAATGATGATTTAATCAATAACAATATAAAAAAATAATGAAGTGAATTGTGCTATCCTAGTTTCACTTACTGATTATTGATTACTGATATGACTTGAGAAATTCTTATGGAAAGATTGAGTAAATTTCGAGATTAATATTAATTGATTAAAATCCCAATAATGACGTTGTTTTTTTTAATGAACTATCCAACCTCATATTCTGTATTGAAATATTGTAAAAAAAATAATTTAAATAAAATGATTTGGCATCTTTGTTTGCTTTTGTTGTCAGAGATTTTTATTAAAAAACCTTAGAAAATGTGATTTTTTCTCATTTAAAAAATGATTTAATTGAAAAGATATATAATTACAATATATATATGTATTTGCTTCAAAATAATAGTAATCAATGGTTTCATAATGATGTGATATTACTTTGAAAATTATGACGCCGGCCCGCTCATCTGAAAAAAGTACCTGTTTTCAACTCAATAGCATGGCTTTCACTATAGGGGGTTTTGCAAGTTGTCATTAACGAAAAATAAAATTGTGATATAAAAAGTGTTGTGTTTAAACAAAGATACTAAATAAAAGCGAAGGATATTACAAAAAGCTATAAAAAATACCACTATTGCCAGTATTGCTAGTTCGATGACAGAAAGCAACAGGAAACCACCGTCATTAATGTTCATGTGTAAAACAAATACACTCGAACCTAGAGAGAAGTACTGAAATTAGTTTCAAAGGTTCAATAGAATATGCCGCGTCGAAAGAAATAATGAACATGTTGAAACTGTAGAACAAATAATAATTGTACCAACTATTTCAATTCTAGTAAAATTGATAACTAGATAAACCTACAACAAATATAAAATTATGAAGTGGGACTTCATGACTTTATGGCGCTCGGATAATACGAATATTGAATTACTTACAATAATTATTTTCTCCTCATGGCTCGCATATTGCGTTGATTTGACTATGCATGTCAAAATATTGTGGGATTCAAATTGGCATGTGAGTGGGTCATCATAATTATGGATCAATTCCAACAATATCAATACTGAGATATTTAAAATTAAAGTTAAAAAAATATGTAAAATCCGTAGATGTTTTCACTTTATCTACATACTTAACATATTTAAATAGTACATGAATCTTTATTTATATTTAAAAAAAAATCAAAAGAAGAAAAAATGGATATGACTCACTATTATTATGAAAGTTTTCAAAATAGCAATGAAAAATGTTGAAAATTATCAAAAATAAAACAAACGTTTTATGTTAAATTAATTATATTCAACTTAGTCATTTTCGGAATCTTCGTCATTAGTGTGACTTTGTGTAGAGAAGGTTTAAGCGACTAAAACACCTAGCAAAATAGACATACCTCACCATTATTATTAAATTTTTCGAAATTTGATACCCAATCAATACTAGTTTTGTTATCTACGCAGAAAATCGTACAACTAATTTTAATGTTATTAACACCCAACAAAGAAATCTGTTTTGGCTATCCACCGAAATCCAAATATCAAATGTTATGAAATGTAAAATTCCGAGCCATTAATTATAATTCTTGTTGTATATTACAATATGCTTACCGCAATTGCGAACTCAGTAGATATAATGTATGTTACATGCTATTTTGTTTCTCCATGCATGCAAGATTAAAAAGAGGTACTAGAGGCAATCATACACTCAACAGCTTGTTATCTGATATCCCACTTGAATGAAGTAGTTTTGAACATCAGAGGTTGCATTTTTTTGACGTTATACTGTAAACTTCACTACATATATTTTTTACAATACAAACAGATATTATCAACAAAAATATTAATATAAAACAGAAAATGTTGTCCATACAGAATCTTCTACTGTCTACTTTCAACAGAAGTTTTTTAACGAAAGGCTGTATGTAACCTTTCTATTCGGAAAGGGTTATAGAAAGAAGGCTGAAGCTTTTTCTCGTTTTTAGTATAGAATACTGCAAGAGTGGGGAGAAATGAATATATTACAGACATATGTCTGGACACAAATCTATAAATCGATTAATTATATGATTTTTTATAATAACAGAACAAAGTTTACGAGCGGAAGTGGATCTTTGGTTATAACATGTATAGCGGAAATAGATTTTCCCATGACATATCTATTATAATGGTTTTCGCTGTGATTTTCTTTTCAAAATATATTTTACCCTCTCTTACATACATTTTATTAAATGCAAAATATTTATTGATCACTTTTAGGATGCTCACTGTCAATACTTGGTGGAAAGGCATTATATTAAAAAAAACAAAATAATCTTTTGTAATTATTTCCACTTTTATTAAGTAAAATCAGAACCGATTTCGCACATGACGATCAATTCAGAAGAAAGAGAGCAGCATGATCATTTGATAGTGTTCGTCATGAGCGATCTTGTTAAATAAAAGTGTAAGTAAATAGAAAGGAATATTGTTTTTTTTTCGTATTCATTTAGGTCTAAGTTCACGCCTAATGTAACGTCGTACTCAATTCGAAATAAAGTACAAAACAAATGAAATTACTGATCAATAAAACAAAATGTCCGTTCGAAATCTTTGCAGTGCATTTGCTTCTCTGTTGCACTATTGACGTGATGAATGTATAGCGATTGTCTGCTGTTTGCGGTTGGAAAGCTTTCGACGCAAAATCAACCGCTGCGTAATAATTGCACCTCTCGAATCATCCCCCGACCGGCTGGGGTCGAATCGATAATTTGATTTCGCGTAGCAGTGCATTAGTTAAGATTAATTTAATCCGATCGTTACGGTTGGAATATTCCGCGCGAATTAACGTACCCTTATCAGGCGGGGTTGCCGAATATATCGCTGAATTACGCGATGTCGTGGGCGATATTACGATGAACTTTCTGGATCAGTTATCGTTGAACAGTTAATCTTGTATTTAGTTGCGTTCTTAGAATTTATCTCTCAGTATCTGTAACGCAAAAGCAGGGGTAGGCTAGAGAGGGATCGGAGGGACACGCACAAAGCCCTTGTAAAATTAACGAGAAACAATGTTCTCAAATTAAGTAAAATCGGTATCTTATTGCGATTGAAGACATGGGTGCATAACAGCGTATTGTATAATGGCCATCATGACGTTTCGAATGCATATTAAAAGAGACTTGGCCGCTTTTTTCTTTAGTCTAAAAATGACTAAAACGTTTGTTTGATGTACATTTCTTTCAGATGTTGTCAGATGTTTAAAGCAACATTTTGTGAACGATTTTTTTAACGTTATCCTCCATATCACTCGTATACATGTTTTCCCTTAACCCTAATTGTGCACAGTTTTGAGAAGGACATATCCTAGCGTTCATTAATTCGTAATATTATTTATTAGTGAAATGTTTTTCAATTTACTGTTAATTTTCTGACATCATATATTTCTACTGTAAGCAGGCAAAACGAAATATCCTTTAGTTTTTTCAAAATACCTGTTTTAAATTATTACACTGCATAAAACAAAATACAAGCTTAATAAAAAAGTCTTCACGTACCTTGAGGTGCGTATTAACTTTGTCCTAAAATTATTCAAAAAAATCAGTGTGAGTTACGTCCTTTTGTCTTTCCAGTCGAATATATTAGTTTTGATGGATTTAAAAAATAAATAATTGTATGTATTGTCAACGTATTGGCAGTCTCCGTTATGCAAAAATCCCAAAGCCAATCATTTGTCTGATCATTTAATTAAGCAATTTACATTCAAATGAATACCTGTGGTGTTTTTCCGCCTATCGCTTATGTGTAAATGAAAAATAAGAAGTAGATAGAGCTTTTTATAACCCTGTATTTATCCTCCACGTAAAGAATATATGGAAAACGAATTTTAAATTAGTTCTCAAAAGATATTCTGTTTTGTAAAACTACATTTAGAGTTAATAAAGAGTGGGAATAATACAAAATGAGTTAATACTTTTGATAGTTTATGGTCATGTGGTCTAGTTGGTTAGAGCTTGCTCCACCGACCAGGTAGGTCTGTGCTCGATTCCCGGTAAGGTCGATGTCAAATTAAGATTTTTCAATTTAAATTTGAGACGTGGGTGTTTGTGATGTCAATTTACCTCGAGTTTATCTGGAGTGACTTACAATACAAAAATTCTTATCGAGTTTTTCTCGTATGATCTTTTCAACTTTAAAATATTTGGCGCATTGGAATTCGCTTCAATGCCAAATATTTTTTTCTTTAAATAGAAAAAAAATAGAAAATATAATTTATAAAAGCATTAGTAAAAAAGATACTAAACTACCCTTGCTTCAAAGAAAGTAACAATACAAAGATAGGGCTAGGATAAGTAGTAAGCTAATCGCTCTTGCTACGCTCCATTTTAAGAATTGGAATGGTGGAAGACAATTTCAGACAGCCATGAACCCATAAACCAATTATTAATGATACTGCATATTCTGTGAGTTGAATCTGTGTACCTTCAACGCAACCAAAGTCAAGGACGTTTATCACTCGACCACGATCCGACAAAAGTCTTTATGAACGTAAAAAAATATAATTTTCTGAAACACAGAAATATCATAAAAATAATTGGCAAGGCTAAAAAGTAATTAAAAGTTAGAGAGAAATCGAAAAAGTTTCGTAACTTTTATCAAAGTCAATTAATTTTCTATTTATCTATAATAAATGAAAGTGCTTACAGAGAATTAGAAAAAAAGTGTCATGCCATTGCATGATGACCTTGATATATATATATTTATCCATGTACACTCCTAATGTGGAGCATATTGCCTTATGATGGAGGTATCTCAACAGAAGTTTTCTCTACGAGAACTGTTTGTTACTCAGTCGCTTAACCTCTCCTTTTCAAAGAGAGTAGTATGGATAGAAGGGTAAGGCCAAGACAGGACTAGTGGTTAGCTAATTGCTCTCGCTACGCCCAATTATTAATGGATGATGATTAAAAAAATCCCTCCAAATTTTTTTTGACATAACAAACACCCATACCTTCGAACGAAAATCGAAAAAATGCTTTTCGCACTGGGAATCGAACCCGTGAGATCCTGCACGGAAGATAAATTGTTATTAAGAAGTAGTAATGAAACCTAACTATTTTGCACGGTGATTCTTGAAACGTTTCCCAGGTGCAAAAAGACTATTTTAGTTAATATAAATTAACATTGTCAATTTCGATAAGTCTTTCATCTTTCCCACTATTTGCCTGATGATGCGTATAGAATTAATGTGAACGCAATAAAGCGAATCGTAACCAACGCCTTCGCTTTGTTAGCGGCCATCGACACTAAGGATTGTAAGAAGCATTCATCCTTAGCAAGACCTTTCTCTAAAGGTCATAGAACATGCACTCTTTAGCAGAGGTTCAGTGCGCATGGTTTGAGATCCTGAAATAAACAATATCGGAACCGACAGATTTTATATCGGACTTTATTTTACAGTGTCCTATTATCATCTCGGAAGCAAAATGAGTCGTTTTCGGTAAAATGAATTATGTTTGGTGTGGAAAATCCAATTAAAAATAAATAATTTATCTAAGAAATATTTGTCTTTATCGATGGATTTATCGGTAAATTATTTAGTGTTCGTGAATATTAATAGTAATTTATATGCAATTGATATTGTTTGTGTCTTCTCGTTTCTCATGCTTAGTAGAGCTCTTTTTTTGGATATCAAATTTATGGAGCTTTAAGTACTAGGGTGCGTTAGCGTCAAAGTTCTTCGAATCTCTTTCATCGCTAATTTTTTGGAAGTTTGTGTTGCCTTACCATCGTTACCGATGGAAGGGCGTGATCGCAACAGAGGTGAGAAATCCTTAGTGAAGCCGGTTCACGGGGATTCCATATGCATTTATTTGTAAATCATATTGTGTATGCCTCACCTCATAGTTTACATATATAATATATATATATACAGATATGTCTTTTTATTTAGTGAATAAAAAGAGCCCTTATTAGACATATAAATGTATTATTTACCGAATTATAACAATTGAATAATACTATAGTAAATATGACGTGCACCCACCGCTATTATTCTCAAATACGCCCATTATCACAAAAAGGTTATGAACCACTGTTTTAAAGAATCGTAAAAACTAAAGTGAGCTCAGAAAATACACACTGCAATAACGTTTGTTATCTCTCTATAATAAAAATACGCAATCCACCGAAACACCAAGTAAAGACGTGGTTGTACATCAAAGTCCAATATTTTTCTTAACCGTTTTACTACATGGCTTACTTCACTTCTCGTAAGAAGATTTACTATAATATTTAAATGAAAAATATTAAATCATTATTTCATTTTTTAGGTGGACTAGTATGTAACGTTTTCGAAATGTAGCTTTTAAAAATAATATTATTATTGAAAAGAAATATATCATTAGTATGGAAAATATTTGTCAACTGAAAATAAAAATTATAAAATTATGATTATGATAAAAAAATATATGTATAACCAAATCATAGTCTGTTTTTACATCTTCGATCTTGGTGATTTTTACATCTGTATAGTAAAAAAAATAAGTGCTACGATGTCAAGTATTGAATAAGTCTTCTTATGTCCACTGGAGCATAATATGCTTATCCTGTAAAATATAGTAACATATAAAACTGGAACGTTTTACAAACATGTATTTTGGTGATCTAAGACAGTTTAATACTTAATTAACTGGAAAGTATGACTTGAAACTTTTTCGAAATACTTAGGTTTTTATCTGGTTGTAGAATACTTTGATTACATAAAAAAGTATTCTCTATTTCTACAAATAGGGCTGATAGTGTTTGGCGTAAGCTCTCCAATAAAGCAAAATTTATTTGTATTATATTTTGATAATATTAATACTACAAAATACTGTGGTCTTCAAGGAAGAGAAAACGTAGCTTTGTAAAATAATTAATAGATGTGTATAATTAATATTAAATTATTGTTGATAGTTGGGTCGTTTTAATTCAAATTCAGATATAAATAATAAAGAGTCCATGAAAGGTAGATTGTATTTTTGTTGTAACTGTTTTGAGTAATGAATGAAGATATACAGCTTGTTTCACTCTGTATCTTTTGAACAAAAAAATTCCAGTCATAGTTTGTGTATTTTTACATAATTTGAACATAATAGATATCTAGACAATTCCGATAATGGTTACCTTTGGCAACAAAAATACTATAGATACTTAAAACGTTTGAACATGTAAATTGAATTTGTTTGTCATTATCAAATTTACTTACTTACCGTCTTCTGCTAGTATACCTACGAATCAACCTAATATATTATTTACTCTAATGTGTGCAATAATGCCATCGTGATATAACTAGTAAATATATTATGTACTGTTAATTTGTGAATCAACTGGTGACAAAAACGCGTAAAAATAATGAATTATTTACTGTCTAAAATTATTCCTTATACACGGTATAGCTGTAAGTTATTATTCTTATGATATTATTAAGAAGAAAACTGTAATGTGAATATTGTTTGGTCGATTTTTTATCGTTGAATGGTTTCAAACCACTTTAGTTGGGGCCGGACTATCGATTGCAAGTCTAACCTGATAACCAGGCTAATTGGATGTGACGTGAGGCCGGATTCGGGTGATCGGCCCCACTTGTAGGTACTTATCAATGCTCTGATAGACTGACCCTTCTTAATGATAGATTTTCCCAATACCATTTCAAATATAACTTAATGAGGCTGATAAATCTGTAATTTAATGTATTATATACACAATTTACTACAGCAAAAAACCGTAATTAAGTGTTTTTTTAAAAATCCATCAAAAGGATAGCTGCAAAAGCCGAATAAATATCTCTACAATAATAATAAGCTTTGTGTGACGTATTTTAATGGTTTATGATTCCTTTTTACTGATTTTTACTGGTTTATGGTGTATGACATAATCATTCTTTCAAATAAAAAATCATTACAAGTTTCTTATGTGAAATATTAAATACAAAATACATTTACGTTCTGAACACGAACGAAATACATGTAATCCAAGAAGAGTATTTTAAAGGAATACACTTAAAACAGTTCTGACTGCATAGCAACCACTCAATATTATTTTTAGTGAAAGTATGAATTGAAAAATTGGCTAGTATTTCGCTAACCGCTCTTCATATGCTCTGTTGTCATAAAAATCCTTTAGTTGGACAAACATTTTTAATCTGATGGAAAGGTTTGATCGTTCTTTTTATACCTGATTGTCAGAATTAACTCTTGACATGAAAATAAACGAAACATACAGAAAACACTTCATTCTTTATTAAACCAAAATATGAATTCGCCCAGCCCTTTACTTCAAAACCCAACCGGCTAGAACAAAAATGAATAGTACCATGCTAAGTTTCTACAAAAAGAGTAACTACTAGTTTATTTTTAAGAAGTATGTATATCTTTAAGAAGAAGGAAGGTTAAACAAACAGCTTACAACCGTATATTTAGTAAGTTTTATATGTCGTTACATATACAATTTGATATCTTGGGTGGCAATAACGATTTCGATTTTTAATTACTGAAAATATTTCAAGTTAGTCCAAAAGAAATTTCAATAAAAACAACATATTGATATGAATGTAATTATATACATATAAAATGTTAAAACATTGAATAGCCTTTGGAGCGTTCAAAGTCTTTGATTGAATTTGAGTTGACAGTAGGTAGCAAGAGTACATGCGAGAAAATCTGTAACTAGATTGGAAATAAAATAGCTTTTTAACTATTAAATAAGAATAACTTTTTTAATCACCGTTTTTTAAATATTTCTTCAGTTAATAAACATTCGCTTAACTCAAAATGAAATTTATTGAACATAAATTATATTCGAATCTTATCACACAAAATATATATTAAAATTAAATATTCCCTGATTACATTAAATCTTCAAAGACGAAATTTTGTTAAATTGGTTAATTTACAGATTAAAGGTCTGAGCTGTGTCCAAACACTTTAATATGAAAGGTACGCTTTTTGGCAATTTCCAAAGAAAAACTGGCATAATTAAAAACCACACTAATTAATAAGTAGAAAACTTTCCCGAAAGACAAACGGGTGAGACCGATGAAGGAGTTGAAATAAGCATTACATGAGAAAGTTCTTGAATAAATTATGGAAAGAAAGTTCTAAACAAAAAAATGGTATTTTTTTAGAGCTAGGGATTGCAATACCGGGTTAATATATCGATACCGGTATTACAAAAATAAATAAAAATGAGTAAACGAAATTTAGCTAGTTGGGATCGCAATTTTTGGTCTCGAAGTAAGAGTTTTACCCTAGCGATTAGGTGGTGGATTAGGTTTAAAGTCCCGGAAAGGTCAATATATTATTTTTTTTGAGATCTCGGATATGGGTATTTTTGTTATGTGTTTTATTTTATTGCGCCGAATTTATTGTTAATGATTAAATATTAGGCGCGTTGGCTGTTATACGTTGAACGACAAATGTTATTGATCATTTAAAAATATGAAAAATACCAGTGTTTCTATATTTTATATAAAACACCGTGATTTTAGTAATGTATACAATATACGTAAATAGATGATTTTAATAATTATTTTTCATTTATTGTTTAGGTAATCAAATATGATCGAGCCAGCTCTCAAAAAATGAATTGTGAATTCATCATATTTTTTTCCCATTTCCGCTAGCAATGTGAATCATATGACCTCTAAATGAAATTATCTCGGCAGAAGTTTTTCTACGAGAACTTTTTTAAACTAAGTTGCTAAAGTTTAGAATTAGGTATAGAAAGGATAAGGCTAGAACAGAGCTGGATAGCTAACCGCCGTTGCTACGCTCTGTTATTTAAGAATTGAAAGAGTGAAATGGAATTTATATACATCACGAACATACTTGCTTTCGGATAGAAAATGGATAAATCGATTGAACAATGCTATTCGTATTGAAATTCGAGAACGTGAGATCACCACGGAAGTCAAATATGTTGACCACCGCACTTGGCTTATTTGAAAAATAAACGTAGTAAATAACAATTGAACAATGAAATTTTGATTTTGCTTAATTTTCAATGTCGATATACCGGTATTTGTCGAGATCCCGCTTACATCAGTATCTGAGTTGCAATCCCTATTCGGCCCAACTTGACTTTTTCAGGCTTAGTAAATTTTCACTTGGCTTTGTAATTATGTAAAACCTTTCAAAGCACCATAGTGTATAAGGGCAGCGAAGCTTTTAAAAGGTTAATCAATTAACAACATTGATGTTAAAATTTATCTATTTAAAACATTTGAAGTAGTTTTCAATGTCCTTTCTATGAAGTTGTTAAAAAGTCAGGTATAAAATAAACGTAATAGGTCCTTTAGCATTTCAAATAAAGAGACAATATCATTTATTTTATGTACAACGTTCTTGTCATATTCTTGTACCAATTATTGGTGTAGATATATAGGTTTTATTTTATATTAATACACCATGAACTATTATCTTAATGTAACGTCTATTACCTATGCCACCAGAGTTTTAAAAATCACACCGAGAGACTCTTGTAAAATGATGATTAGCTTACATGACTTTTTGTTTAACTGATTTACGACACTAAATTATTGTTTTTATATCATGATGAAAAAGAATTTAACTACAATGTATTTTCTTCAGTATGTATTTCATGAGTCATTTCTTTAAAACAATACACATACATACCATTACGTAATGTTTCTTAAAATTTAAGGTCTACGACGCTTCTACGTCGTAGAGACTAAAATATACTTCTACGATTCGCTCTCATGATTGAGTATGATAATGTATAAGGTTTTTTTGTATGTTTCTGTTAAAACACTTAAATATAAAGATAATGGAGTAGTTTATACTATATATTCACAAACACTTAGCGTATTATAATTTAAAAGAATATATTTAAGTAACAATGAATCGTACTCATATTAGTGTTTTATACAGTGCTTTTTTTAAAAGAAAGGTGCTGGAACTCAATTTCTTGACAATTTTTTTGCAACCTATTCACAATGTGGAGCATATAACCTAATGGAGGTATTTCAATATAAGTTTTTTTTACGAAAACTGCTTGTTAGTAATAGCTTAACTTCTCTTATTTTCGAAAGAATAAAGTAGAATAATAGGGCTAGGACAAGATAAGTGATTAACTAATCCTTCTCTCTTCAAAAATTTTCAAAGCAAATAAAAAATAAATTTTTGCGACTATTTATTTGAAACATTAAAAATTATAAGAAAAAAAGTACCGGAACGCCATTCCACTTTGTTACATGGGAAAAAGCACTGGTTTTATGGAATAATAAATATCTTAAGAATATGTTAAGGGTGACTTATTTAGTAGGAATATTTAAATATCAATGTATTTTCTGTAACACAAATGACAAAATAGTATTATATATTGTATACAATGGCCAAGGGATTTTCCGGCCAACTCGTTAGTGACGCAAAATCTGGAAGTAAATTTCTTTGTGAGTTTCATGACGTGTACAAATGTGGTCGTAAACTGGCATTCTAAGAGTCATTCATTGAAGACACAGCAAATTTAACATACTATCTCTTTCTAAAAATGATTAATGAATCATTTAGGATTTTCATATCGAGTCTGAAAATAAATATTTTTATACGTTGAATTTTGTGAAAAAATAATGACAAACTCATTGAAAGTTTACGTTGTAAAATTAACGGAATACCGATAATACAAACGCAGTTTTTTTGTTTATAGTGTTTATGCAAGTACAGCAAAATAGTTCAATCGGAACATTAACTATTTGTATTGATCGATATTAACAAATTAGTAACTATGAATTACGTTAGTATACAGAAATGTGGTTTTACAAGTTGATATAACATACTGGTAATAATTGTTGCTGTGTTCACTGTTGTTACAGTCGATATGTCAACGTTATCGGTTATCAGAATTTTGTTTTAACCTTTCATGTTTTTTATATCTGATTAATCATGCCTATTCACTATACATTTGCACATCAATATCCTTTAAAGCACAATTACTAACAAGTTTGATTATACAAACCGAATCAAAATAATCTATGATATAAAACATTTTTTTTGGATATCAAATTTATGGAGCTTTAAGTACTAGGGCGCGTTAGCGCCAAAATTCTTCGAGTCTTCTTCATCGCTAATGTTGTGGTAGTTTGTATTCTCTTACCATCATTGCTGACGAAAAGGTGTGATTGCTACAGACGTGAGAAATCCTTAGTGAAACCAGTTTAGCCAAAGATAGTCATTTCCATGATGCTAAGGGTCGTTTATAAGTGTTTTATTAGTTTTAGACGAAACATAAAATCTATCGAGCAGAACTGCTTTCGGTCTAAAAGCACTCTGAGGCATTGTCTCGTCATAGTTGTGGAGATAAAAGATCGTTGGGTTATATTGTTTTCTTACCATGCTGTGAAACTTTTGAGATATTTCACGAATAAATTCGCGGATGGTAGGTATATTCTAATAAGTAAGTTACTATGAAGCAGTGAGTTCGGCACGTACCACGCGTTGTTTCATATATGTCTCAGTTATTTATTTTGAATAATATGGAGAGTATTAAAATGTTAGTTAATACTCTATGATAAAAACTATAACAGCACTGAACATAGCCGTAATAGTAACATTTATGTTTTACCATCCGAAAAAACCAAAATCTAAAATTTATGTTGAGTATTAGAGACCCTGTCTAGATCCAGTAGATGGTAAACTTATGTATTATTATTGGTGGATGTTCTGGAATTAAAAAAATGATATTCCAAGCTATTAGTCATTTTTTGAATAGTTAATCAAATTATTCTACAACTTAATTAATATTCCTCTCAGAAAAGGTTCCAAGTCCCTTTCCCAGAATGACTTCTGGAGAAACGTACAAGGTAGAAATTAGGGAATTCTCAAAGGAATCAGAGCCTAAAGATTGAAACTAAATTAATAATTAGGATAAAGAGAGTGTTTGATGTATACAAACGAAGCTCAAGAGTGAGTTGGCTAAAGAATTCGTTGTAATGAAAGAGATATTTCATATTGTATAGAATATATGCCAGTGTTTTTCATTGTATATTAATCATATATATATTAATGAATGAATTAAAGTAAAGCTAAAGTGAATAATCGTAAAACTGACTGAGAATTATTCTAAATATTATTAATAGTTAACATTTAAAATAATAAGCAGTTCTAACAAATACCGCCTCTTTAGTATCCAACAAAAGCTAGATTATTCATTATTTCTGAAAATAAAATATCATACGATTTTTCTAGCATGTTCAAGAACTGTTTATTACTCAGTTGTTTAACCTGTTTTTTTTTTCAATTGATAGAGATTCAAAAAGAGAGAGAGGAGTAGACTAGTGGTTAGGTAATCGTTCTGGCTACGGTTCATTTTTAGGATCGGATTGACTCGAAGGGAATTTTAATTATCACATATATCCATGCATTTTAACGGAAATCCATAAACTAATTAATTACAATTTGATTAATAATACTGTCCATACTAGAATTCTAGCCCATGAATACCGCAACAAAAGGTAAGGCGGTTAAACTCTCGACCACGCATAGGTAGTTTGATGAGCTCGTTTCTTGTGAATAGTTTTAATTTTGCCACATTTTTCAAGAATTAGTTAATAAGAAAGAGTTGGGTGGGTGAAACATAATCACCAGTTTTAACCAAGGCTGTGGAGTCGGAGTTGGGAGTCATAATGTGCGGTATTTTTCCTGTTGTCAAAGTCACAGTTTGAAAATATTACGACTACGACCCATTTAAAAAAAGTCTATTCATCATATCGATGAGTGAAATGATAACTATGTATTAGAATAAGTCCAGTAACTAGAATGATCAGACGATAAAAATATATGATTGAAAAAGTAAAATGTAAATGATTGAAAAATTTAATTTGAAGTCACAGTCGGATAGCCAGCATTGGACTCAACAGTCCTGGTTTTAACTGTCAATTCTTGAGGTAACTCACGGAGAGTGAAAGCGATGCTAAGCTTTATATGAAAAATTAATAATATGTACAAACATAAATAATCTTAACAATTTATATAAAGTTTTGGAACAAATTCATAAATCTAAACAGTAAATAAATTACAAAATTTTTGTTCGGAGATTATGTCCCTTGATCAAAATCAAATCACGATTGAATCAAAAATATTCGGTAATAATATTTTTTTAAATTGTTAAATCATTGAAAAATGTAAGCTCTACGCTGTTTATACTCACAATAAATAAATAAATATTACCAGTGGCAGTTCTAGGTACTGGGCTAGGTGGGCTAAGCCTGACCTGCATTTTTCACCCAAAACTTTAGATGGCTGAATAAAAATGAACAGCAACTCGGCCGCTGAACAAAATAAATACATTTATAAGCATAACTAACCTTTCCCAAATGAATATAATATCTTTGTTTTAATTTTCCTGTCAATATAAGCTAATGTTACGTCTACCTACCATCATATTCTCTAGTGTGTTTTGTATTACAATTTTAAACTTAGCCGGCATAAAAAAACAATAACCCTATAAATACTTCACAGGGAACAGGTAACGTCACGTCACTGGCAACACCACTCAAGGGCTAGCGATATTTAGCCCGTAACCACAGACAATATTTCTTTACACTGGGGCGCAATCAAGCACGATTAGATTTTTTTTGTATTTGTATGTACGGAAACGTCATCAAACAAAAATGATTGTGTGTCAATCTGTCAAGCTTCTGTTGTCCGTTGGGGGCTAAACAGAATCTGCCCATTACGCATACTTATGCATTGAAACACAAAACCAATATCGTTGTATTGTATGAAAGTGACAGGTATTGACTTTCAGTGACAGCAAGTGACAGTTCTGGATTGCTTTTAGTAGGTACTTGTTATTTCACTTTGAAAGAGACGAATTTAAGGATTCCGTATTATTATTTTATTATTTCTTAGTTACATTAGCATTGATTTTATTATATAATAATTCATGCATTGCAGTAGTGTCGTAGTATTTGTTAATTTGCTTGTAGATTAATGTATAAGGTGAAGTAGAAATATGCTTTTCTCTAGCCCACCCAAGATTTTAGGTCAGGAACCGCCACTGTATATTACATTACAATTTTGCTGTTAAAAAAGCTCTGTTGATAATCTATTCTGAAGTTTAATATTGCTAATGTGTTTTACATTAAAATATTCATTTACAGTACCGCTCTCTATAATATGAAATATTTCTGCACTGCGTACAGATAAATTATTTTTATAAATTTTCAATCGAACCTCATAAATAACAGAGGTTATTGTTTTAAAAAAATATAACAAAACACACCTTAAACGACAAATAAACACAAATTCACGTGTACAGAGTAATAACTTGTGTACCGTGCAGTTATTCGTTTCTTAAGGATTAATAAATACACGTCGAGAGCTAGTTAAATAATGCCGTTGACATTAACCCAATAAGACAAATATACTATTCAATTATTGAGGTGTATAGCACGCAGGAAACATGATAGAGCGAGGTGCGATATTAATTATTTTAACACTATATTTCGTACATATTATATGTTCAGACTATCAAGAGATAGGTCCGATTTATACTTTCCTTTTCAAATTAATTTTGATAATTTTTTTTTTATTAAATAGTAAAGACAGAATCATTTTCTCATAGCGGTATCAATCGCCTAACCTGTCAAGCCGCTTATGTTGGGCAAATAGGTAAAAACTTTAATGTAAGAATTAAAGATCATGTAAGATCTGTGTGGTCGAGTGGTCAACGTCGTTGGCTACCGCTACGGAGGTCACGGGTTCGAATCCCAGTACGGACAGTTTTATAAATTGATTTTTCAATCGATTTATGAATTTCTGTTCGAAGGCATGGATGTATGTGATGTCTTGAATTCCCCCTTCCCACCCATCCTAACCCATGAACGGGGCGTATCGAGAGCGATTAGCCAACCACTAGTCCTGTCCTAGCCCTATCCTTCTATTTCTACTTTCTTCGAAAAAAGAGAGGTTGAGCAACTGAGTAAAAATCAGTTCTCGTAGAAACATTTCTGTTGAGATAAACTCCATTAGGAGTCCATATGCTCCACATTGGGAGCGGACATGGTTTAAAAAAAAAAAAAAGATCTCTAGGAAGCAATATATTTTCAGAGTTGGTGAATCATTTGATAGAAAATGATTACTATTTTAATAAAGTAAACAATTAATAAAGGATTAAAAATGAATAGCTTGGAGTTTTTGGAAATGAATATAGCCATTAATAGAAAAGAAACATAAGCAAATAACATTTTAAATAAGATAGGTGGGTTATCATTGTTGAATTTATCACCATTTGAGGTTACACGACATATAATGAAAGTAATTAGTTTTTATTTATAACATAATAATTAAAATCAATTATTTGCTTATTCGTAAACGTTGCGATGGTCTGATGATGATTCACCCATAATCGAGAAACACGTCTGTAACACAACAATTGAAACAACAAAGTTATCAAATTTAATTGTATATTTAGTATTTTTTATATTACGAAATGATATAAATTCTCATTATAACAAAGAACGCAACATTTTCCAAATCTTCAATATTATATTTATGAGATTATCTTTCATTAGAAAAAAAAAAAATTTTTTTTAATTTTCCACACATACAAACAGTTAAACAGTCAATCCTGTTTTTATGCGGTATATGGGTTCCACGAAATATCGCATAAAAAACTTGACTTCCATAGAAAAAGTGGGATGCGTTACTTAAATTTTAAAATCTGCATAACTTTGAAACAGCGAGTTAAAATATACACTAAATCGCAAAGTATAAGAAAATTAGGGGAAAACCACGGCGTTAAAATATTAAAAAATAGTCACTGTATGACAATTCTATGTGTGTTTTAAAGCATGTGGTCACTCTTTTTCGGAAAAAATAGTATGCGCATCAATTTCATAAAACTATAGTTGTTTTCTAACAATGAAATTAGTGATCAGAGTTTGTTCAGATTTTCTTTTTCATATATAATTTTTTTAAAGTTATCGTTAAAACTTGAATGCGCGATCAGAATATGAATCATTTAGAAAGAAATGATCTTCTAATTTAATGAAAAGTTGGAGACTTTCTTCATTTATTTTCGCAGTGAAGGAACTGGAATTTCTTTCAGTTCGTCATTATCTTCTGGTTTTTTGTCAATAATTAAATTTAAATTATTGACATCTTCGTCACTTATAGCTTTATCTGTAAGTAATACGTCGATATAATTTTCGCTAAAGGTATCAAACCTTTCTTCGCCAAGTTCATGTGCTAAAGTAATCATTTCAGCTGATATTGCCGATGTTTCAATGGTTTCATCGACTGTAACACACCTAAGTAGGTGGACTTAATTCAGCGATGGCAGATGCAACATGATTTAAACAGTCCGAAATCGCATTTTTTTTCAAATGCCGGTTGTGTTTATGATTCTCTCTATTCTATCCAAAATACAACGATATATGCTTTCGATGTAATATTTAACATTTTTATATATCGTAAAATATTGTACATTTAAAAAAATTCATTTCTAAAAAACCACATTACTTCGAAATCGCATAAACAAACCGCATAAAAACAGGATTGACTGTATATGGGGATCAAAAATAAAATAATGATTTGATAGTATTCTATAACAATATAATATTCATGAAAAGTATACTGATTTTTTTTACGTACCTTCTGATTTTATGTACTTTCATTCGTCTTTTCATACTTCAGTATATATTTTAGCGACAGTGATGAACATGGGACATAAATTCCCAATATTTTTTTTTAAAATGGATATTAAAGATTTAGTTTCGAAATTCTGACACAGCCAAGTTCGTCGGAACATCTCTAATTCAAAGTATGAAACAAATGAATTTTGGAAATATCGCCATCTAGTGTATGAAATCAGCATACAACGACATTTTCATAACTTCAAGCTGTTCTCATTTAAAAACTGTATGAAAATATTAATTTTACAATATTTATTTGTCGATTTTTTAAAATATAATAGTGTCCCATTCTAAGACATAACTGTTTCCTATTGGAAGCAAAGACTGAATATTCTTGTTGATGTTATTAGTTTTATTTGTCTACTAAAAATGATATTTGATATACGAGATATATTTGTAGGTAATAAAGTTAATGAATAAATTAACTTATAGCATTAATCCATTCGTGAAGATGGATATTTTAACGGTTCATTGCGTGTGAGGAAAACACCATAAAATAATGATTCCGATCAAGCGAATAATTTTCCAAATTAAATACACTCGTAAAGTCGTACTTTTATCGTGATACTTTAGTATGGTTTGTCACTAAATAATTAATGAGAAAATGTATATTTCGTTAAAGGTACTCACTTTTATTATGCACGCAACTTCAATTCATTTAAAATATTTTTTATACACTCTGAATTCTCTTGCATGCAACTACCTAATAGAAAAAGTTAGCATTAATTCATTTTTTTATAGATTGATAGTTCTTTAATATTTCGTTTTGATATATCCTTCTGATAGTATATTTAAGAGTAAATATTGTCTATGCCAGAGGTGGGGAACCTTTTCTTCTCTAAAGGCCGCATTCATTTTTCTGATTCGACATAAGGCCTCAGTAAACATTGACTAGGAAATCTTTGTCCGGAAATTTAGAATTTACGGTCAGAATATGTCAGTAATTTACGATTTTACATAAATTTACAGAATTACAGACTTGGTCAGAAGGCCGCACCAGAGTAGCCAAAAGACCGCAGGTTCCCCATGCCTGGTCTATGTTATTGCGCGGTCGAGTGGTTCACGTCGTTGACATCGGTTACGGAGATCACGGGTTCAAATTCGAGTACGGACAGTTTTATAAAATGATTTTTCAATCGATTTATGAATTTTTATTCGAAGGTATGGATGGATGTATGAGATGTCTTTAATTCCCACATCTCACCCGTTTCATCCCAAAAACGGGGCGTAAAGAGAGTGGTAAGATAACCACTAGTCTTGTCCTAGCCCTATACTTTTATTCCTACTCTCTTTGAAAAAATGAAATGTAAGGTAAGAACCTGAGTAACAAGTATTTCTCGTAGAAACACTTCTTTTGAAATATACTTCATTTTGAATCCATATGCTTCACATTGGGAGCGGACATGTTAAAAATAATAAAAAAATATCTATACTATAAAATACATGTGTCTGTTTGTTTCGTTGCCTGTCACAATAACTACTTCCAAGCCGTGAACCGTAGCGACGTGACATTTGCACTATTCTGATTACTATTTCTAGGTCCACTGTGCTATTTTCAACAATCAACTTTTGACACTATTATAAATTGATGAACTATTTTTTGCAGATATTACATGAAGAACGATCCAAAGTCCACGGTGTTGTTTTAAATTTTAAACGACAACTTTCAACATAAGCTATCATAAAAATTACGCCATAGCTATAGCACATACGCAAATATTTGTATTTCCGGTGTCGGCAATTTAAAGTTCAATATGCAGATGAAGTACATAATTGTTTTTAAGGAACGACGTGAAAAACTTAAAACAAAAATATATATTAATAACTTTATTAGCGACAGGTTTCATTCTGATATGTTTTCTTAATTTGATCATGATTTTATTTTGTGTAAAAAAATATAAAAAACTGTTTTATTTTATTATCTTAAAATATATATAATATATTAGATAATTTGCTTGCATAATTAAGATGCTAATTTTAATTATGCAAAGCAAAACAAAGAAAGAATGTTTTTGAGATATTATGCCGCACATTGGTTGCATTGGTCTGCTCAGTCCTTGATTTTTCCGCTTAGCTAACCACTCGTCTTAGATATAGACTGAATGTGTAGTCTTAATTTGACACTATGGATTGATGAGTATAAGATGAATCGCATAGAAAAGTCATTGATCCCCCCGCTTAAGTAGTATCTCTTGTAGAAGAATATCTTGTAATACAATATATATGTTATGTGGCTTCTATATATTCATAGATTGGATTTTTTTTCCTTTGAAAAAAAAACTTTTCACAGCTCGGCTAAAAGTTGTAAAAAACAAAGTGTGCAAAAAAATCAGGGGCGGGTTGGCTGGGGTGATTTTATATTATGTGAGAAAAAAATAAAGGATTTATTGCAAATGATGGTAGTCTTGATAATCTGTTGGTCTATGGGTCTTTGTCGAGTCCGTGGCGCAGTGGTCAACGCAGTTGGTTTCCGTGATGGGTCTCACGGGTTCAAGTCCCGGTACGAACGTATTTTTCTGTTCGAAGAAAGTGTTATGGATGTTTATGATTTCTAAAAATACACACCTAATTCTAAAATAACGGAATGTAGCAAGAGTAATTACTTAACCACTAGCACTGTCCTAGCCTTTTTCCTTCTATCTCTACACACGAAAAAAAAGTTTGAGCAACGGAGTAATTTGTAGTTTTCGTAGGAAAACTTCTGTTGAAATACCTTTCATTAGGATGTCATATGATTCACATTGAGAGTAGAAATGGATACAAAAAAAGAACTCCATTTTATTTATACGTTGAACACTATTCGAGGAATAGTGGTTTCCCGTATAAGCTCATTCTTATTAATTTATTTAAGAAATTCGGTATCCTTCAAAATTAGCTGCCGTTAGAATTACAAGCAATAAAGACACAATATTTCTTGATAAATCCACTTACCATGTATTTCCTTAGACTTTGGCTGTGTCAAAACATATTATTTCAATTGTTTACACAACATTAGACCATAAAGTAGCAGTAGAGCAATGTTTTGCCAATCAAATTATTGTTCAAGCCCGGTGTCGATTACCTGAAACTTGCGGGAACTTGGGTGTATTTGTAAGGCGCTTGTCATATTCATATATTTTTCATGTATCGTCTTTTAAATATATCCAAATACTATGTTTTAACACCTTTCCAGGGATATTGATGATGTTGCTAGTATTTTTCTCGATACTCAAGTGGATCGCTGTCTAGCCCGAACGGAACGACCGTTGATGGCATTGTTAACTCATGACCCGTGACAGTTAATGGTAGCTCTTCTATTTAATTTAACTGAGTTTTGATTATATCATAATTTTCTGACACTCATCTAGAAAAGTAACATATATTACTCTTTACCAGTACTAACCAGTGAGTCATTTTGAAATTTATATTATGAAAAAGTCGCCAACCACTGTCAACAAAAATTTATATAGAAATTATTTTAAAATGAATTATATGTTTCGTTATTGAAATCGATATCGTCAACCAAGATTAAATAATAATTATTATCCAGTTCGTACAACTAAAACTTTTAAATCGAAACAATAATATTATTTTATCAGATTATTCTCATACCACCTCCCCGCCACTGGCCGTCAGCGAACCGTTATTGCGACAAGATAAGGCCGTACTTTACGAGGGTAGTTAGCGGGGAGTTTAGAAACACAACATCCGCCTGAAAACTCAAAACCCACGCTGAAAAACAACAACATCGCTAATAACAATAGCTGGGAATACTGAAAATAGCCGTTTCACAAGGCGCCGCTGAGTCATATTATCAAAATAGAGAAATTGAGTCATTGAATTTTGCGATCGTATTTTTAAACCGAAAATTAAAAATATCCCTTAGTGATTATGAAACCAAAATAACAAAATAAGTCGCACATTAATTTGGCACTCACTATGAGTTGAAACATTGATTACCAAATCATAAAGACTATATATACTAATTGGTCAATGATAGAACACATAAATTAAAGGTTTTTTTTGTTGGATGTTGCTGGAAGCGAATAATTTATCAAAAGCTGTCGCTCTCATAGTCAACGGTATGAGATCATAGATAAAGACCATTTTTTATTCAATTGAATTTGGGTGCATTCGATTTTTTTTTGCACAGTCCAAGAATGAACCACTTATTTTCGCTTATAAAGATTACGAATTCTCATATTAGATTACCTGTCAGAAATCGGAACACTAGATAAATGCATTTCTTATAATTTAAGATTTCGACTGAAGATACTTGGTGGAATTTCAATATTAAATTTAAATCGTTCAGATTATGTACATATATTCACACAGGTTTTTTCGGGTTTCGCCTTTCGGGATCTTCAGGCGTTCAAGTTCATTCGTGAACGTTTAGTAAATAAATGTATCGTGTTTATATAAGAAATTTATCTTTCACTAAGCTTAAAACTATTGATGACGAAATGGATAACCGTTACTATTTATTTGATTTTAATGACGTTCAATTAGCTTGGGGAAATATTTACTTAGCAAATAGTTATTGTAGGCTTTTTAAATTAATGTGATTATTGTAAAAATGTTATAACATGGGAATGCCTTCAGATTTGAATGATGAGTAATTTCAAGAATTATATTTATTCTGTTTTCTGGAAATTTTTAAATTATTTTATTAAATTTGATTATATTTACTTACATATACGATACAAAATTTGGATATTTGGCAGATTTACCTGCTTATTTAAAATCGGTAAACTACTTAACTGTGCTCCATTAATTTCTAAAATTTCTTGATAAAATAATTTATGGTGTTTGAGTGTAGCATTTTAACCCCTTTATACGCGTTGAACAAGTGGTTCTCGGTCAAAGCGATTTTCAAAAGTCGACGTGTCTTTTTTATAATTCATGAAATTGAAATTGAAAAAATGTATATTTAAATTAAAATAACATAATCTTATTACGCATAAATAAACAAAAAAAAAAGTTGCTTACAGAAATAGAAACTATCTTTCAGTTTTCTATACTCACTTTTATCATTTGTTACACGTTTCTTTTGCACGTATGATATGTTTCAGGGAACGAAAAAAAGAGAATTGGGTGTACCTTGTAAGTAATGGGTAGAATGTGATGAAATTATTTGCCATGTTTGCATGTCGCCTAAAGCCCAACCGAGAAAAAAGAAAAGACTAAATTTCTCATAAGAAAAGTAAAAATATAGAAAAGCCAACATGGCACATCGTCATAAATGCTGTAGTAAAAACACGGAGAGATTATGTTTCACTCGTTAAAATAAAACAACCGTTAGCTAATGATTTTTATTTTATATTAAAACGATGCAAGATTAATAATTAAAATATTTTTTTTTGAATTTAAGTTATTCTATAAAAACTGACGAGCCTCTTACATAAATAAAAAAACGATTTGATTTATTGTTTACTTTTAACCAAACCATTTTACTTAAATTTGCTTTTAAACACTATCTCGTGACCAGTGGCGGATCAAGCACATAAGAGGCTTCAGGCGGAGGTACTGTTTTTCGAATAATATAAGAACGTTAGAAAAATCCATGTAAAATAAATAATTATTTTTTTGGTTTTATATAAGTAATTTTTGAGGCCCCTAAAATTCAGAAACCACAAGCGCGCACCTTATTCGCTTGTAGAGTAATATGCCACTGCCCATGATATAAAATAGTATAACTACGGTATTATATACAGCAACAATTTTCATAAATGTTTTTTAATTTTAACTTTTTAAAGTTGACATGTCTATAGTTTAACGTTGGTACTTTACAATCATGTATCCTAAATGATGTTCCAAGGATTTGTGATATTCACTAAGTATGTAATTGAAATAATATTTTTTAATGGCCACGGTGGAATAGCAACGTAACTTTATAATGACAAACTTTTATTCGCTTAAATTCTAAAATTACTTATTTTAAATTGACGACGACTCTGCGCTTAGAATATTTATTATTATTGATTGAGTGCTTAAAATAAAAAAAGGCAGCAAATCATCGAAACGTTTGATTTTTTATGAACGCGATATTGAACGCGATATTGAACCTCTGTAAGACATCGAATACTTTAAAATATTACATGATAAGTTATACTTGACGTACTACGAAATACAACTACGTTAAGAGTTAAGTGATTAGTAAAAACATTCTGAGGAAAAAATAAGAAAAAAGAACCAATAAGAATAAATTAACAAAGGGCTCGCTCGCTAGCCTAAATCAAATTTAACAACAAAAATCATCATAAGGGAACGGGATATTCTTGGTTCCTCTTTAAATTCAACGCGGAGTAGATTTAACGGATTTTCAGTATACTTAATACACAGGATACCTAATACCACTTTAACTAAATGGCTGAGCAAGTCACATTCTCTCATTTATTTCTACCTTCATTTTTTTAAGCACTAAAGTGCATGGTTAAAAGATAGGTGCTGTGCAGCTCTGTATTTAGTCAATATGAGGAGTAAAATGGTTTTTTTCTTGATCGCATTGGGTAGTGGAAGGCAGACATAACACAGCGGCTGCATACACATAGCGGATAGTGGTGGGATAATCAACAACCAACTAGTATTTTACTAGATAAGGTTCTGCGTTTTTCCTATGAGGCTGTTGTATACACCGCAACATAAAATAATACAAAATAATTTTAATGAGTAATTATACTAATGCGTACTGTGCTTCATAAAATATTTCAGTATCCGTTTTAAAAATTTAATCATTAGATTAACTAAAATGTCATCGAATACAGTTGTGCTGCTTGTTTCGGCATTTAGTTGTGTGGTTTTTTCGCAACATTTCGATGGATATGATGACGGGTATTGGCCAAAATGTGAGATTTTATTAAATTTTTAACGCACTGCCACCTATCGTACATTGAAAATAGTTTGCTAATCACTCTTTTTCTCATTTAAAAAAGGTTTCAGTTTGATTTAGTAAAATATTTATACCAAAAAAACAACAGATATCCCACTACAGTGCCCCGACCCGAATCGAGACGCGTAAAAAATGGGCCAAACATCAACTCAACACTACCACGAGCCCGGCTCCACCATCCCTGAAACTAATGAAAAGACACCATAACATTTAGGAAACGTGTATAGAAAAGTGTAATAAAGGATTCAACAAAGTAAATCTCATAACTGCACCGATACAATTGTTTGATATAACTGTTCTTAAATGAAAACAATGATTTGAGTAAATTACTCAAATCAACACTGTTGTACTAGAATGTTGTGTTTAGTTTATATATGGTTGTAATAATATATTAAAATTCAATTGTAAAAAAACTTCAGAATTTTTTCAACGAGGACGTAAAGCTATATTTAAAAAATAATAATTTAGAACTAAAACACATTGATTTTTCTTTACCTTATTATATCAAGTAAATGGTAATTCAAACGATTGATTTGTGTGCGTTATGTAAAAACAAATAAAATAAATCTCTGCAATTCACTGAAGAAGCACCAAGTCAAAAATTGACTCATGTTGTTTTATAATTTTATACAAATTTAAAATTTAGTAACATCGTTTCTTGGGCTCTAAACAATAAAATGTGAATTAATGATGACAATAGTATTCTTTCCATTACAATTTCACAGAAACCAACAGATATAACATTAAAGCTAATTGAGGAGTTGTATGACATAAAATATATAAAAAAACGTAATATGTACAGAACATATTTCTCTATTTTAACCTTTATCCGCCCAATGACCGCGGATTTGCGTCGTTCAATGCTCTAGTGTGATTATGGTTCATTTCGCTATCGGATTACACTGATTTATGATAATATTATTCAATATATGAATATTAGCTAACATAAATAATGTCTTTGAGATACCGATCCATAATTTTATTTTCGGTTTGGATAAATATTTTTGTCATACGAGTAATCTGCGATATAATAATATAATCGATAATAATATTTTAATCGTTTTAATTCTTTTATTTTAATTTTTAAAATGTAAAAATACAAATAAAGCTTTTGTAAATTATAAACAATCTTTTATTTTGATATTGCTTTTTATTTTATTCAAATAGGATGACTAGTTTTAGAGATATATTTTTTTAACGGATGCGGGTAGTGCGAATATTTCGCGAAAAAATGCTCGGGCAGTGTGCTGCTTCTTTTGCGCAAAGCGCGCGGGCGTTTTGACATACAACGTAAACCGGGCTTTGCTGATTAAGCATTATCAAGCGTTATTTCTATATTAAATTAAAATTTATTTCTACAAATTTTAACAAACGACCTGTACCATCTTTCGTACAAGCAACAATTCAAATACACGGTGCACAATGTATCATAGAAACAAACAATTTTAAGGTTAAGCACAAAGGATTGTAAATAAATATTCCTTTTTTCCATTGAGAAAGATCTATAAATTACAGGCGCACCGCAACTGATGGACCTGACATTCTCTAAAGGTGCAAGCGACAGTCTAGAAATAATAATAATACAATTAGTAAAAAAGTCTTTTAAGCATTACGCAATCAGCAGCGCCCTGGACCTTCTCAAAGACCAAGACTTCAACGTCAGTCGGAAAACAATGATATTCTTTCATGGATACGTCGACCTGCCCAACTCCGTGGAGAATCCAGTATTTAAAGCATATAACAATAAACCGGAATATAATATCTTGATGCTGAATGCTCTTCCTATGATATCAGACTTCGTGTATATGAGGCAAGTTTTAACCAAACATGGTTTGATTGAATATAATTTTATAAGGATTAGTTAATATGATGTTTTATTATAAATACGGACATCAGCTTGGATAGTATATTTTTATTCGAGGTTTACTTGTTTTAGCATGCTTGGGATGTACATATTTGGTCCTTACTTAGTAAGACGGCCACTCCGAATAGCTTTATATTATCTATTTTAATCAACATTAAAATTTTGATTTTCAATTTTAACGTTTCATAGCATTATAAGTAAGTTAATTTAAAAAATTGCATCAATTTCAATAACTGACATATTTTATTAAATTATGTATTAAAATTTAAAAAAATGTATATTTTGTGTATAAACAGTTTGTAAGATAACACCAAATTAATTTAAGAGCAGCACAACCAAACTCATAAAACGTTTAAATCGAATGACACGCTGTGTACGCTTAGCGAAGTTGCCAGCTTGATAATTACATATAGACAAAACATTTTGTTGTGTATTTGCATACTAGTAATTTTGCATTAAAAAAAATCAATAATTTTAAATAAATTTACAATTTAGCATATATTCATTCACATACTTCACGATTTTGACAAAAATTAGCATGTATTGTGAATTTTAGCATTTATCACAAAATTATAAAAATACGGGATTCTAGTTATGACTAAAGGCTAGAATTACACTATTTTTGGTGGACGAGAGAGTAAAGATCTTTTAATCATGTTAGAAGGTGTCTTTATACTACTATGAATCTTGAGTGAAATTTAAATCGTAATTATTTCATGAATATTATTATTTTAGATCAGCAAGAGCGGTCAGACACATTGGTAACCGTATGGGGATTGTTCTTGCTCAGTTGACACGATCTGGACTCAACATTGATACCGTAGAAATGATAGGACATAGTCTTGGTGCGCACATAGCAGGTTTTACAGGGAAGTCATTTTATAGAGCTACTGGTATGTTGATTTTCTTCTATTGACATTCTTCTATTCGATCACAGCTTGGGAAAATCGTTTGATTTTTTCGTGATTTAAATACTTTAAATCATATTGAATACAAAAAAAATAAACAAAACAATGAAGAGTTAATTTGGATTGTAAATCTTTACCGGAAGAGTAAATTACAATCGCTATTTCGACATCTTTAAATTGTATTTAAAATATCGCAATTAAATAATAAATACACCATTATAATAAATAACCGTTTTTCGTAAATAAATGTTTCTTAAAAAAATACTACTCTATGAAAAGGCTCATCGATTCTGGAACCTGTGCTGCAGACGACACAGCGCAGGGTAACATAATTGGCAGGCGCAGACAAGCGAAGCAGGAATGTGCCATCAGCGTATGCTTGCGACAGTTGCGTCACACGAGTGTCATATATAAATGACACGTAATGGCATAATTTTAAAAAATGTCATATAAAGCTAATTCTTAACGAGTAATCCAAACAAGTCAAATTTGAATCGTTCAAATGTTTTAAATTTCTATACGTTTTGTCGACAACGACCCAGGTAGCCAGACCTTTTGGCAACTTTGGGCAATATTAGATCGATATTAGGGTATCCGATCCCGGAGCCTTTTTCCAATCCCGGGATTGGTTCACCGAGGAATTTGAAATCGCCGATTTGCCAATTTCGTCTCACTTTTCAGGATTTACTCAATCGGGATCGCGACCATATCATATTTCAGGATCAGAAAATCGAACGGGATCCCGAAATTACGGGATCCCGAATCCTGGGATTGGATGCCCTAATCGATATGAAGTCAAGATCAACATGTGAACATGTGAGATCTTGGACATCAGTGTTTGCGATGCTTTTCTCACGTCGAGCTTATGCATATTTACATTTTGTAATTTAAAACATTTGACATATCAGCAAATATTGGCTGTAATGTTACATATATATTTTTCAATCTTTATGTTTGTGTAAATGTATAAAAAATGTTAATCATAATTTTAGGTAAAAAGATTCCGAAGATAGTTGCCCTGGATCCTGCAGGTCCATGCTTCAGGCAGGCGAAACCTAAAAATCGACTCGACAAATCTGATGCAGACTTCGTCCAAGTTATACACACAAATGGTGGAAGCAGTGGGCTTATAAATGCGATTGGACACGTTGATTTTTATGTGAATGGCGGACGATGGCAGCCGTCGCCGTTTGGATTCTTCTGCCTGTGTAGCCACGGCAGGTCTTTGGCGCTGTGGCAGGCAGCAATGGAAGCAGGAGAAGGTAGATGCAAGTACACTGCACAATATTTGTATTAATTGTGTAATGTACAATGCCTTGTACACGTGAAAGGCTGGAAGAATTATTTCAACTCGATTTATGAAACACATTCTCAAAAAAACGGACTTTTAATCTGCGAATCAGATCAAGATAAATTTGAGTGATTCACAAATTTTAAAACAAACTTATACAGAGGCGTAGCTATACATTTGGGAACCTCATGCAAACGTCACGCAAGCCCCCCCTCTACGCAATTTCAAATTAATAATAATATAATTTAAGCTTTCGACTTGAAATTTCAATATTAAATTTGAACGATTCAAATTTGTTAAATTTGTCCGTATTTGGGTGTAACATTTTTATCCCTTGTTTCTAAGTGAACAAGTGTTCTTCCGAAATTAAGTAATTAGCAAAAGTAGACGTGTCTTTTTTCAATCTAAAGGCTGCCATATGTTCTGATAATCTGGTGTTCAGTGTCCTTTCTGTTTTACCGATATAAAATTTGGTACAACAAAAGCATTGGAATCCATAAATCCCGGATTTATTTAAGTAATGTATTTTATCTTTATTGTTAACTAATAATTTGCCTAAAGAGTTTTTACAGTAAAAAGCTGGTCTAACACTATCAGCTAGCTGTTTTTTAATTTTAAGACTTGTTAAGTCAGTTCAAGTTCATCCGTGCACTTGAACGCCTGAAGATGCCGAGAAGAGAAACCCGGGTCGTTAGTGACAAAATCTGTGAGAATGTACATAATTTGAACGATTCAAATTTAATATTGAAATTCCACCAAGCACCTTCAGTCGAAATCTTAAATTATATCAAGTTTTCATGTTTATATTTTATTTTGGCTACTCAGCCAAATTTATTACTTAACCTTTTTAGCTGCATAACAATGCAATTGAAAGAGAATTTCTTCTTGAAATAAAACAAAATAAAAAATACGTAGGTCATCGTGAAAAGCTGCAAATACGTATATTTGGTATACAAAATGCTTGCATTTATCGGATTCATTTTAGATTATCTGATTTTTTATTCTCAAGATCTTTTTTTAAAAAAAGCAATGATATGTTTTTAAAGAACGTATGTATACTACAGAATCTATTCTAATTTTATAATACCAGCATAAGAATTTTTCCTGGCGACATCATTAAAAACTCGATCATTATAAAAGGGAGATATTTTTGTGGTTATATTTGAAAATGTGTATTTGTTTAAAATATTTTTCTCCTAAATTATTTTACTTAAGGATAAGCAATAAGGGTTCCAGAATATGTGCTGACAAAAAATACATTTAAAATGATTATTTTATTCATAACAACTGAATGGCTGGATAATTTTATTTTATTAATAAAATTGTCTTTTTGTATCATTAGATAAAGGTTTTATTGCCGTGGAGTGTCTCAGTGTTGACCTCGCAGACAAAAGCAACTGTTTCTCTGACGGTGGGCAGCGTACAGCCATTATGGGACCAAATGCAGATCCTAAAATAAAAGGCATCTTCTACGTACGGACTTCAGCCACCTATCCGTTTTATTTGGGAAAAAAAGGGACTAAACCACTTAAGATAACTGATAACTGAAATGAACGTTGCTTAATAAATGGCATAATATATTTCTTAAGGACTTGACGCACAGGTTTTTAACAATTGAGGTTAGACGTGTGAGGCAACTTTTTGTTATTTTCGATAGCAATGATTAAAATCTGATTAATTATGTTTGCCATGACCAGATTTTCTTTTCAATATAAAAAGTGTATTTATTAAAGTGATACATAATTGCATTTTTATTTTAAAAATCCCCCGAAAATTTATTTATTATGGAATTATAAAAATGAACATTAAAAAATATAATATAATATGTGCTCTCGAGAAATTAAGTAAGCCAAGTAGTAAAATGATAAAACTTTTCTATTTGATTTTTAGTTACAATCACGTTTTTACCAAGTGTTTTTGAAGATTGCATAGTTTTATTTTAGGGAGATAAATACTATTGCAGTGAATATTTACTAAGCCCACTTCACTTTTACGATATATGTAGAATATAAAAAAAGGAACTAGCTCATCTTTTCTTAAAATATCAGTATACTCACTTCACCTCTCGAGGGATTATATAATATATATTCAATACTAGATTATTTTTGATAGTCAAAATGGACATAAAAAACCATTAAGATAAATGAAAAATTCAATACAAATAAATTACGCATATGCTCATTAGTTAGTAGCATATTTTACTTTTTATATTCCGTGCTAAGAAAATGATTATTAGTGATTGTAAGCGTAATAATAGCCATTTTCATACGTTTATGTATAATAATGAATAAAACAAATTTTGTTTAACAATATAGTAAAACATACTCTTACTAATGCATGCATGATTTTTATTATACTTAACACTTCTAGTAGCAATATTATAAATTTAGTAAGTTTCTTCTAATGTATGAAAAAATGGCAAAATAACTATGATCGCATTATAATCGTCCCCAAAGCTTTAACCTTCTCAGCTGGCAAAGTCAATGGTAATATCTAATGTAATTTTTACAATTTTCAAAGTGAGATCCAGCGGGTGCTTGTTTGTGGTTTATATTCTCATTGTGTTGATCTTACGTGACTTCATTTATTTCTAAGTGTTTTAAAAATTCAAAGCATCCACGCGTTGGGCAAATCGCTATAATAAAAAATATTTATTCAGTCTTTTAAGGAATGGATAACTATTTTACCCCTTTATACCCAGACTAAAACAGTGGAATAATACTTCAAAGACTCGATCTACTGGCGCAACCTTTATTTATTCTACGAAAACTACCGATATATATTATATATTATAAATATTACAGATCCATCTTTTTGATTTTTTAGTGATACGTCAAAATTTGTGTAAATGGATTCCCCTGTGAGGCTTTTTAGCACCTGCGCAATCTGGGTCTAAAGGGGTAATGCTTTTAAATATGACTTCAATCTTGGAAAGTGGCTTTAAACCGGTCTTTATTTTTATTGCGTTCATTCATTTAAGAATTAACTATAGCAATACAAATTTGGTTCAAAAATACTTTATGGTATTGGCACGATATTTTTTTTCTATTTGCCATTTTGTTTATAAATTTTTCTTTTACATCGGTATGGATATTTTTGTAATTAAAATATTTTATTTTTATTTTGTGAAAAAATAATTTCAATATAAAATTAAATTGACAATTTTGGAAGTTTATTTATGGAAACGTTTAGCTTTGGCGTCATGATATTTAAATAATCGTACTTGATGAAACGAATGTAATTAAAATATTTTTAACCCACTGCATTGAACTGCACCCTTCAAGAATCAAGTAAGAAAAATAATCTTTTAAAATTTTACAATACTGAATATTTTCGTAAATGACTAATGTATAATATTGCCGTGCGTATAATTGTTTCTGCTCAATCTGTAATGAAAATATGCGGCTTGGAGCAAAAAATTGAATGTTAATATAATCTTCATACATAATCAATCACAATATACTTTAAAATATCAAACAATCAAGAAACTATTTTCATTTTATCTTAAAATCTTGAATGTTTATTATGTGTGTAAATATTCAACTATCAACATCTTTAATAAGTATGCTTAAGAACAGTTTGCACCAGTGATCATTTTTTATCGGTCCTGACCATACTTTACAATTGTGAAATCAGTAAAAACAAATCACGTTTTATTTTTATACAAATTACGTATTTTTGCATTGACTGTTGATAACATTCAGGTGAAAGCAAAAAAAGCTACACATAAGATAATGTAGACGGTCTGCGCCCTAAACTCCAAGACACGCTCAAAATCAGTTAGGTAATAGGAAAGCCAAACTCATTATGTTTAAAATCACATTACGACTCTGATTTGGGTACTGCCGTTTATTGAACACAGTTTTTGTAATTTTGTTTCCCTCGATTATTTATCGCATTTGGTGCCTTTGTAATAAAATAATCCCTAAAATAACTAAAAATATCGATAAACCAAACACTCTTTCACCATTTAATATTTCACTATTTAATCAGATCGAGATTTTGTAAAAAGCATTTGATCATCCATATATTATTCAAACCATGCACAGATATCTTAAAATACATGCGAAAAATAAATCATACAGATAAATTTTCCAGTAAATTGATAGCTTATTTCGAAGGTTCAATACAGTTTTAGTAAATACAAATTGAAACAATGTGAAAATCCAAAGTTTTATAAAGCGATAAGAGCCGATTTCACTAATGGTCATCATTTTTTTTCTTGTGATTTGAACTTGATCATTAATTTCAATGTTTTTTGTATTTTTTTTTACATTTTTTATGATAGTTTTTAGATTCTTTTCAATATTCAACAACCAATTCTTTACTATAAATTTGCATTGGTTAAATATAATAAACATTAAAAAAAGCTATTTTTAATTATTGGTTGAAAATGCACACGATTGCCATACCACTTCTGATAAGTATAAAAAAAAATGTGCCATATTTTTCATGATATAGTATTTTTTCCACTCGTATAAGTATACAATTAATAACCTTAACGGTTTCAGCTGGTAAACATGACAGAAAATAATAATGTGAATATTTAATCACTGTAGAAAGGTTGTTGTCGACTGCAGCCACATATGTTGAAGTCAAGTTTATCAGTATGCCAAGATTTCAAACAAACAACGAGTTGAGTTAGTAATGCGCCTGAGCCGCCAGGCACCATTTCCCGGAAAGAAACATTTTAGAATCTTAATTATGACAAGATAAGTCGTAGCTTTACGAGGGTAGGTATAGTACTATGTGCCAGCGGCTTGGCGAAGCGCCTTACGAGACTTATTCGCATTACGCAAGACATGATTTGCACGCAATCTCTGTATCTATAACAACGGTTTTTTTATTATTTGAAATTGTAAATGGAGAGTATAAAGATAAATGCGAGCGATTTGCACAAAATCTCTTGATTTACGGGTTTTTGAAATTGGAAACAATGTTTCATATTGTTTTTGAAAATGATTTCATTCATTGTTGTTATATACGGTATAAGTTGTTTCAAAATATAAAAATAGTAGCTACACGATTTTAATTAAATACTATGATATCAGTGGCGGCCTGTCAATGTGGCATTGGATCAATGCACCTCCTGTATATGCAGGGACAGTTATATTTCATGAAATAATATTCAAACATAACATTTATACCGTTCACTCATTTTAAATTCTTTGAGTATTTATTGTCTAAAATAAAATAAAATAAAATGTTCTCAAATAGTATGATATTGTATAATATTAATTAAAAGCAAGAATGCAAAGCTTCAAATATTTGATAAACAATAAATATCTACTGATAGCTTTGTTATTCTGCTGGTAATGTCATTATGCTGGTAGTGTCTTATGGTATTCTTTTTCTAAAAATATTGGTTTTTTAAATAATGAAAATGAATTTGCTGAAGTGCAAGAAGTCAGCAAATCGCGTTGGAAGGCAAAGAACCGAGCTGATGGATAACATTAATTAAAGCAACAAAGGTTCATCCAAAAAAGTTAAATAAAACTACCGCCAAATGGGTGGCAAGTATAATATCTTCTACCTATTTTGTCACATAATATTATTTAATAATTGTAAAAATAAATGGATAATACATGGAATTACACCTTAAACCCCTACATTCAGCACTTGACAACTATAATGATGACAACCTCAAAAAAAGAAGTAGACAATCAGATAATACAATTTTAATTAACAGTGATTCAAAAAATAAAAAAAGCAATACAAAGAATTCATTGTTAAATTAAATAAAGTGAAACATGGGATCGGATATGGCTTTTAAATATAAACATTTCAAGCTTGTAACATAATATATATAGGCTAAAAAAAATACACAAATTTAATGTTTATTTTTTCAATAAATATTTAGATGTAACACGAACTGTTAATCAAAAAAGATAATAGATGAGAAACTATATATATATGTAGTTACCTTACTCTGAAAAGGTTCTAACTGACATTTTGGCATAAAATGACCTTTTGGTCGAAAAATTTTGTATTTGCCACAATCTAACATATATATTAATTTCAGAGTCATGCATTTTTAAATAAAGAATTTAGCAGGATGCATGAGTTCTAACTGCACGCTTTCTTTCATACAGTAATTTTACAAGCTTCTACGAAACAATATGACCTTTTTTGATTGATTTATAAACAACATTCGTCTTACAGTATTACAACTCAGTATATTATTATAAAACTTAAATCCTTTGAACGAAGTTGCGACAACATTCAGCTTAGACAATCGATCGGTAGGTGGCAACTGTCAAACGCATACAACAGACCGAATGTAGAAGTTCAACTGGACGTTAAAACGTTTTCAAACTCAAATATCTATTGTTGTCAGTTCAGAGCAAAAAGGTTCTAATTACAGTTTTAAGAACTGATTATCTCCAGATATATAGGGTTAAAATTAAATAAATTTTGCTTAAAATTAGTAAAATAATTATGTTTATACTTGCTCATCATTAAAAGTGCATTTTTTCTTTTCAATTTCAAAATATGATCAGTTAAATATTCAACACCTCAAAACATGGTAAAGTCAGTGGCGGATTATCCTATAAGCGCAAGAGGCGCGCGCTTGGAGCCTCCGAATCTTAGGGGCCTTAAAAATTGCTTTTATAATAATTTTCGTTCAGATTTTAAATATTTTAATTGGAGTTTTCTGACGATTTTATGTTTTCCGATAAACAGGGCCTCCAAATTTTATTGCGCCTGGGGTCTCCCATGTGCTTAATCCGCCACTGGGTAAAGTGCAAATAAAACCTTTTCAAAGTAAGGTAACGATATGTCAGTAGTAATAACCGACATTTAACAATCTTATAAATGTGGTATTTCTTTTGCTACAATTTTACCGTAACTTCTTTGAAATATGCATCAAGGCTGCATACATACCTTAGGAACAGGTTCTCGAGGTACCGGCCCAGGTAAACTGGCCCTCTGTCTTCCCGCCCTGAAGTGTAGTCTCCGAAGGGCTGCTCCAGCTGCCGCCTTCGCGCCTAAAATCAACGCACAGCAAATTACAAACATGCATTAAAGATAATAAAATACTGTAATAGCTTTTTAGCTCACATGCAAATTTCTTACCTTTGGCTGGCGAGGGTCGTGGGGAGGGGGTAGGGGGTGTCTTGGGGCGCTGCGGGCCGGCTCGGGAGCCGCTGAGCCCGTCATCGCTCTGGGAAAAGAAAAACATTATTAAAATCTTTAACATTATTGTCAACACTATAAATATGAATGAAATTATAAAATTTTGCTTTTTCAACATCAAAAATTTACGAAGAACCTTTTTGGACTAACAAATGTATTCATACCCTCACTTAATCTGTAGTAAATGGACTTCGAATAGAGAACTGCTTGTGACTCAGCCGCTTCAATTATTTTATCCTGAATGAGTAAAGGAATACCGATAGAACTATGACAGATTTTATCACGTTAGACATCAATGTTTATCTCAACAGAAGTGTTTTTACGAAAACTGTTTGTTACTCAGTTGCTTAACCACTCTTTTTTTCAAAGTGAGTAGGGGTAAAAGGACTAGTGGTTAGTTAATCGTTCTCGTTTCGCCGGTTTTTAAATAGGATTGGGGGAAGAGAATTTGAGACATCACATACATCCATGCCTTCGAGCAGAAATATAAATCAATTTAATCTATAAATCAGCGATCGAAAAATCATTTTATGTAAATGTCTTTAACTTCGATTCAAATTAGAAAGCTACAGACTGAGCACTGATGAATAGTCAATTGATATTATTATCACATACGTAAGTCTCACTCTCTCAAGCAAAATGCAACTAAATACATTGACTGTACCAGGTATATTTTCAAAATTTAGTGGCGTCTCGGGAAATTACATTTCTCATAAATGAGTCACTCTAATAGAGATGAGCTTGGAATATTTAATCAAACTGTGGTAACGTGCGGTTCCGTGGCCGCAAGTCATATCGTTTCATTTAAAATGGATATTATCCAGATGTAATGTTGAATGATATTACACGTTGTTGGCTAACTTATCTCATAATAATTTTAAGTTCTTTGTTACCACCCGCAAAAGCACTGTTTGCAAACCGCCTGTTGAAAAATTCAGTGTATAAACTGATAATGTTATTAAACTTAATACAATTTAGTTTCGAGCACTGATTTGATACGGACATTGGTGTCAAGTCTTTATTATTGTAACGAAATATGTATTTCAATATTTTATTTCATTCACTGTCTGGAGAATTAAGGATTAAAAATTAAAATAATGAATACCACAGAAGTATTTCGAAATTGAATTAGTATTTAATACCCTTTGTTTGCGAAATAGATTAACAACGAGACAATTGTTTTACGCTGACTGTGGAAAAGTTTTTGTAAAAGAGTTGCGTTAGAAACTGTTAAATACTAAATGATTTTAATTCTTTAATAAAAGATAATCATATTTTGCATTGTATTTCAGTAAAACAAAACAAATATTTTTTTCCAAAGTACAATGCATTCTGATATTTTATTGTTTATTTAATATTATTTTAATTTATATAATAGACAATAATTTTAAATGTCTACTGTCTATGCCTATTGGATCCTCTCGGTTGAAATATGTTACACACTGATTTTTAATGTATTATCAAATATTAATTAAACTGTACTTTTTTGATCTATAATATTCTTAATGACCATGTCGAGTCCGTGGCGTAGAGGTCAACACAGTTGGTTTCTGTGATGGTTTTCACAGTATGAACAGCATTTTTTCAATTTATCAATTTTTATCTGAAAGCATGGGTGTTTGTGACGTCTAAAAAATCTCTTTCAGTCTTTTAATATTCTTAAATAACGGGTCGTGGCGAGAGCGATAAGTTTACCGCACTACACCTATTCTTCTATTTGTAGGAGGTAGTAGTACCCTCTTAGAAAAAGAAAGGTTGAGCAACTGAGAAACAAAACTTTGATTGAGATACCTTTGTTAACACTTCCCCTACGGTGCTGAAAAATAATTTTGATATGTTGCTGGCCCTTAAAGAACCAAGTGAAAAAAATGTTTTAACACTTATCGCCCTTTGATGGACGGTAAAAACCTAAGACATTTAAAAAAAAACACATGTTTTTCACTTGGTTTTTTAAGAGCCAGCAACATATCGGAAGTATTTTTTAGCACCGTAAGAAAAGTGTTAAGGGGTCATATTTTCAATATTAGTAGCGGGCATGCATTAAATAAAACTTGATAATATTTGAAATCGGCAAATATATATTATCCGTGGCTAAATCCGTTTTATATATAAAATAGCACAATTTATGCGTACGATAAATACATTCTCTTCTACCTATCTGATCCTGAATACAGGATGAAGCAAGAGCAGTTAGCTAAGAGTTAGTTCTGCCCAAGCTCCATCCTTTTTCCTTAATTTTTTTGAAACAGAAAAGTCAAGCGGCTGACTAATAAGCAATTCTTGTAGAAAAACTTTTATTGTGATAAGGCTCCACTTGTACTTTATTTGCCGGGGTGGGTATAGTTACAAAAATTAAAATGGTAAACTTTGCCGTACTTAAACACCACTTCTCTATTTTGTATTGTGTTCTCTACGGTGAAAGTCTAAGCTAGCTTGAATGCGTAGAACCTTAAGTTCTACGTCGTAGAGGATTCAGTGACACCGTTCACAACCCTCGTTTATAAAATAAAATACCAGACTAAGCAGACATGCAAATGTAATCACAGATGCTACTTAAATTACTTTGTAATTCTCTATTTTGTTTTAAGTATTTTTTTATTTACAGAAGAAAATATTTATATATTAAATTTTTCTAAGGATTTATCAATGTTATTTCAAAATTATATTTTATATGAAAAATAAACATTTTGATATTATTCCATGTCTGTTCCCAAAGTAGAGTATATGGATTTCGAATAGAGGTATCTTAACATCAGTTTAATCTACGATATTTATTTGTTACTCATTTACACAATATCTATTTTTCGAAGATAGTAGTAAACATAGGAAGATATGGCTAAAAGAGGTTATATAATCGCTTTTTTCTCAAATATAACAAGGCTTACTTCATCTCTAATGAGCCCATTAATGTTATTGATATATTTTAAATGTTGGTGCTATTTTTTTTATTTTCATCTACTCTTTAGGGTTGTCGATACAAGCATATTTATGTTGGTATCTCATCTGGTAAAATAACTCATTATTATAGATACAGTATCATCTTTCGTCGCAATTCTCAGAGATATAAAAAAAAAACTGTTTAATATCAACACATTGGGAGCGGACACTTATTAATTCATTAGATTGGATTAGAATAGGTATCAATAATTTTTTTTTTTTAAAAAAACGTGAATGTTTTGTTTTGTTTTGTTTTGAAACTGCCATAGTTACAAATAAAAATATTTCAATAGTCAGTATACTACATTAACGAATGGGTTGTAAATACTTTTGTCTTAGATTTTGACTCGGAGACAGTTCACCAGTACATCAAACTCAAAAACACTACAGGTCGAGTTTGATATAAACGACCCTAAAAAAAGAACAATAAATTTATTCTATTAGATGAATTAAAAACTATCATAACTACACCAATACTTTGAGAAAGATTATTTTCTACATCAGAAAATATCGTTCACAAAATCTGGTTACTAAGTAATAGACCAGTAGATGCTTTGTTTTGCTCACGAATAAAAATTACATAACGTTTTGCTATCGTTTATATAATAGTAATAGACTTAAAAAACCGGTTTCAGCTGGGCCTACGGAAATATATACTGTTATATTCAATATCGGTTTTTATGTAAGCCCTAATATATTATATATGCATATCAATTTTATCTATACATTATTTGATTTTTTGAAATATTTGCACAAATTATGTGTAATCTGCATAGATTAACTGTATTATATATTATAAATTTAATAGTTTACTCAATATATCTTAATGAAGCTTAAGACTATGATTAGAAAAACCTCTTTACGAATAACTTTAGTGAAATATTATCAAAAAATATGTATAATTTTTAATAGGAAAGGTTCGTGGACTACTTTACTAATAAACATCTAGTTGCGATCTAAAATCTATATATTAATAGTCGATAATGTCCGTCCGTCCGTCCGTCCGTCCGTCTGTCTGTCTGTAAATTGTCCCCGATTTCCCCTTCCCCTCCTCCGCCCCAGCCACGCTATCAACATTTTTTTATTCATACTAAAGAGATACTTTTTTCGTTTGTATATTATGGTCGCGATTTCGCCTTTTCGATGACGTCAAGAAAGACGGTCCCCCTCCCCCCCATCCTGCCCCGCTGTCGTCATTAATTCATTTCTTCATTTTTCTCTGACGTCATGAGTGAATTTTTGAAATCATGACATTTTTATTTTATTATGTGTAAAAACAATTAATTTTCAAAAAATATTCTCTCAAGCTGTGGGATTCGATACCATGCCCCAATTTTCATGCGCGACGTTCGGACACCTAACGCACTGCTCCACAAGTCCAATTGATGGTTACGAAAAAAAAACTCTATTTAAAGTTTTAGTTAACTAATAATGACATCTGTGGGTGAAATCTTGCACTAAACGAATTTGAACCGTTCTGCAGCGTTGTGAGAGGCTATATAAGGCTGCTCAATTATATATAATAATTTAATATATAATAATTTAATATATAATAATTTAATTAACTATTTATTTATATATATACGAAAAATGGTTGTTAGCAAGCTTAAACATTATTCCAAATATTAAATAATTTACGAGGTCTATTTCTGCTAATACGAAAAATAGTTGTTAGCAAACTTAAACATTATTCCAAAAATTAAGTAATTAACAAGGACTATTTTTGCTACTATGAAAAATGGTTGTTAGCAAACTTAAACATTATTCCAAAAATTAAATAATTTACGAGGTCTATTTCTGCTAATAGGAAAAATAATTGTTAGCAAACTTAAACATTATTCCAAAAATTAAGTAATTTACAAGGACTATTTTTGCTACTATGAAAAATGGTTGTTAGCAAACTTAAACATTATTCCAAAAATTAAATAATTTACGAGGTCTATTTCTGCTTCTACGAAAAATGGTTGTTAGCAAACTTAAATATTATTTCAAAAATTAAGTAATTTACAAGGACTTTTTTTGTTACTACGAAAAATAGTTAACAAACTTAAACATTATTCCAAAAATTCAATAACTTACGAAATTTCTGCTATTACGAAAAATAGTTGTTGGCAAACTAGAACATGATTCCAAAAATAAATAATTTACAATTTAAATACTGCAGGGCAGGGCTGTCGATATACGCCCCCAGATATATTTCTTTTACTATCAGAATTTCTGGATTATTCAATAAATAGGTTAGTAATTTATTTTTGACGCCTGTAAATTTTCTGACTACTTAAAAATGCAACAAAAATCCCCCCGTTGAGGTCAACGGGCTTACAGCTAGTGAAAACTTAATAACCTAAGCGAAAGAAAAAATACATTCTTGGATGTAAAATATATCGTTTTATTGCGTTTTAAATGTATATTTTATCTTTACTAGAGTAAGAAAACGGGTTTGTGTTAAACTGATATCCTGTCACTTAGTCACAAATCGTATGTAAAGTTTTTACCAAGGGAAACAAAGAAGCCAATCTAATAAGAAACTTTTCGATACAGCTTAGGAGCAGGTTAAACTTTTTCGTTTTCGTAAAGTTATGTCCATGGCAGTTAACTGAACTATTCTGACGTCATCACCAAGGAAAAAACCTAGCTAAGGAAACTTAGAAACGTCGTGCTTTGTGTCTTCCGTTATTATAGCATACTTTTTCTTAACTTTATTAAAAAATATGCATATTAATTTTACTAGATCCTGTTTTACGGGATTATAATGGCATAAGCATAAACTCATACTGAATTGAAATTTTAATCAAGGCATTTTATTTATTGATTTGGCATTTACTTGGTAGAACTCCATTTTAATAGGGTAAAATATCAAGGTATTTCAGTTCTACAGTTTTTTAAAAAGTTAAAGGTTGATAGCTATTTCGGCTTACGCCATCGTCAGAACTATGCTTTAAACGTACATTTACTCAGTATATATAGCAGAGTAAATGTACGTTTAAAGCATAGTTCTGACGATGGCGTAAGCCGAAATAGCTATCAACCTTTAACTTTTTAAAAAACTGTAGAACTGAAATACCTTGATATTTTACCCTATTTAATCAAGGCTGTCGAGTCGTGTAAAAAAAGACGACTCCGACTAAATATTTTCATTTTAACTTATATATACATATCGACTGCGGAAAGGAAAAAGGACGCAACCCACAATTTTTTGATGATTTCGGGCCATATGCAAATTATGAATAATACACCACCCTGAAGTGCAGGGAGACTTCTAAACTGCTGTTTAATCGAAACAATCTAATATTAATTAAAGATTTTTTTTTAGGAAAAACCTTTATTTCAGTATTTGTTCTTGGTTTTAATTTTTTACAGGGCCATCTTTTTCAAACTTAAAAGCTAAATTTAGATACTAAATCGGCATTTGCAGGTTGCGTCCTTTTGATAGAACGTGTATCAAGTTGAAGACGAGGGTTATTACATATTACAATCGGATGTTTTTTAGTACTTCGTAGGAAAAAATATTCAGTTTTTTTGCATTAGTCAAAGTCCGCACTAAAGTAGTCAAAAGGCCACAGGTTTCAACCCCTGCGCCAGTCAAAGTTAAAGTGACGTTATTAAATTAATCAACTTTACATTCTTTTATTGCGATCATGTTTGGCTGCTTTTTGTCACTTTATTTAACCTTTTTTGTGGTTGATTGATATATTTATCTGGCATTGCAATCACTACTCCTATTTAAAGTTATTCCGAAATAACTGGATATTTTACGATTTTTTTTACAGTATGAAGTATGTTAAGTTAAGTTAATGTTAAGCTTCATTTTCTAAATTTCATTTTAAAACAATCATTATTGGTATAAATCAAATATGTAACGAGAATTAGCACGATATAAATACGGAGTTGTTAAATATGAATTTAACAACGTAATTATACTAATAGATTTGAAATTATAGTAAAACAAAACCTTTTTAATGCTATACAGCTGAATATAAACAATAAATTGGAAATAAGCTCAGAAATATAATGTTTATAGCACAACCATTTTGTTTATTATTCGTTTGTACTGACTCATAATTTAAAACTGTGATAATAATATTAAAACCGTATAAATAAACCCGCTTAAAATTGTTTCAATAATATTTCAATATTTTAATAAAAAAGAATTTTATTTTCACGGCCTTATACGAAAATATAAAATACATAATAGACAGACATTTAAATAAATAATGGAAATAGTAATACCAGTTAAAAGAAGCCGAAATATTTACATGAACTCAAATTAATAGTTAAAAAAAGAAGCTCTGATCCATGAATGTTATTATTCTATTCTTTTTTAAGTGGTATGACATTAATCTGTGACCTTTTGGCTTAAGCTTCTTTAGTTAAAACGTAGTTTGGCTTAAACGGTCCATTTTCGAGTTTTATAGCTATTTTTAAGTGGCGTGCATTTTTAAAACGTTTCGCGTGTCTTTTTACTGTGTGGCTATATTCTTTTCATTTGTTTTTCAAAAATATAAGTTTTTATATCCCTATAACGTAGAGCTAAAGATAAAGGGATTCCAATACAACTTAGTAACTGTATCTAATATCACTTTAGCCGATAATGATTCCTAGACAGATATTCAATTTGAAATTAAATATTTGTCTTACTCTAAAGTAGGATGGGTCAACTTATGAAAACAAAGAAAATTATAACGATTTAAATTGATACAGAAAACTCATCTAACACCCTCAGTCAAAATTCAAAATTATATTAATATCATGTACCAATTTCTAGACAGAAAAATATTTCCGGTCAGTCTAGAATATCTGCTAAGAATACTCGGGATGGACGAAAATCTGTAAGTAAAAATAAGTAAAACTGTGTATATTCTTTATTAGAATATCATATTTTGTAGATGTATTATAATCACTAAAATTAAAAAGCTTAGTTGAATATTTTTGAATGGTTTTCTACCATTAGATTAAAACTAAACAACTTCAATATAATTAAAAAAATGATTTTAAATTTTCGGTTTATAGATTCAAGTTAATACTTAGAAAAAAAAATAATTTATCCCGAGGCAATGAATGGAAATTAAATACTCTTCATTGTGTCAAAGAATTTGTGTAAAACAATGAGCTTATGGTGAATATAGTAATAATAACGGTTTAAATTCGGTATTAAAAGATAATAGCAGATAACGCCGTCCAAATTTTAAAGTTCTGCTACAATTAAACGGCAAAAGTTAAATGAACCGAACTGTTTGAGCAGAGAAAAATAAATTTTAAGCTAGGGACAGTTGGACAGACTGAAGCGTGTCTTCTTCTTTCTCTTGAAAATTTTGAATAAAAGAAATCAAAATCAGAGTGTAAAGAGAAAATATAAAAGTTCTGTCTAATCAGACGTTTGTAATATTGGTGGCCGAAATATCGTTACATCGCATTATCGATTTTAGACTTTTATTTCTAAAAAATATTTTTTACCGATTCGTTACATTTGGATAGTAAAAGCTTTCGTATGGAAGATTTTGAATTAGTGTAAGCAATAGCACGATGATGGTTTCATATTTTTTTTCACCGTGACCTAAGACGAATTGTTAAATGTAGATAGAATCGTAAGTCCCAAGCGTCACCGTATGTGGCTTATTGGTGAGTGTGTTACACTGTGTGACACGGAATAGATAATCACAAGAGATTCTGAAATCTCAGCTTTTTTCAAGTCCTGGGACTCAAAACATAAGAATGTAATGCCCTGGAAATTTTTTGGGTGTCAATACAGTAGTACTGTAGTAATATTTGTGAAAAATATTTAAACGGAAATTTTTATGCATGAAATACAGTCAAAGTGTGCCAAGTGATTTCCAGTAATTTTTTTTTAACTTAATAAATATGATTTGACGATAAAAAAAACCGTGATTCTTCCAGCAATTTCCCATAAATATTCGGTTATTTTTTTATTGTGCTTGCGTTGAATGTTCAGAAATCAAAATTAATATTTCATGGTTGACGGTGAATGGCAGATGTTTCGAAAAAAAAATATAAAAGTGAGACAAAAAGTGCTGCAATTGTCTGGGGATTGTTAATCAGCAGTATTATTCGCAACAGCGTCTCTTAGAAGTTGTCTTTTCAAGAATATTATGGCGACAAGCGCTCTAGAGACTTCAGACACCAGCGACATGACTGCACTCGACCGAATATAACGGAGCCTGGCAAGAAAAATAGCTCTGTTTTCACGTGATGCGCTTTGCTTTCAAATAAAGCCATAATTGTGATATTTAGAAATATTTTATATGAAAGACTCAGAGTAACCGTTATAGCAGATACTCAAAACATCCTAAATCAGTATTTTAATTATTACTTTGATTAAAAATAGTTACTGATTTTATTCATCGAAATTTAAGGCTATCATAACGCAATTGATGCGTCCATTTGTCTTTCTGAAGATCACACAGTGTTGCAATCACCTAGTTCAATTGTAAATTTAGATTAAAAAAAACATTTATAAGCATATTTTGTTACTAAAAACTGCAGCATAAAATTAATAAGCTCAATTGAACCTGCGTGCCAGACAAAAAAAAGGAGTAAGAGTCGGTACATGTGAAAACATTGTAATATGGCTTTCCGTAGCTAAACATTTTGGCAATGATACCATAAATAATTGAATAATTATAATCTTTCAAACAACTATTTAAAATTTCATTTGATTTGACTTTGTGGTTTCACAGTTATAGCACTTTTAGTAGGTTCTTAAGAAAAAATACAATTATTAAAAAATAAGCAGGGCACACGGGATAGTTTTAACTGATTTTGGCCGGGGACGAAAGTATTAATAACGTATTTAAACAATACTATCCAATAATGAAGTAAAGCAAAGTTTTATCACCGTATTCGGTCGAATATTATTATGATCTGGTGAAGAAAACGTAAGGAATACTGATTTACTGTAGATCTTTTACCTTTTTATGCCTCAATCATGTTATTATATCAATAACCATCTGTTACATTTATCTTGAGCAGTCGGTGTAAAGGTTTTGGCGTATATCGAAAAACAAGTAAGTTAAGGCATTCGTAAGTTGAAGTATCACTGTACTTAATCAGTCCCGTTTCAAATGAACAGGTTGCGTTATATAAGAGATAATACGCAATTTATAATTTATTAAAAAAATATCAAAATAACGGTTTGTATTATTTAGGCTACGAGTGCTACGACGCTACGATTCTCAACCTGCAACGTTATTGAATTGGTGCGTGAGTTTTAAATGCGTACAGAACATGCGCCTTTAAAAAAACAGCCCCGTTCATAAGGTATTTTATAGCTTGGTTCACGATCCTAAAATAAGGTGGATTGGTGATTAAGTATTTAAGGAGCATAAAAAACTACCAAAAAAACGTGCGTATTTATTATTAATAATATGGTTCTGATATACAACTACAGTTCTCAACCTGCAATACAAATAGTTTGGTGTAAGCATATTTTTATTGTATGTAAGAATAAAAAATGCCACCCGTGTGGTCGAGTGGTCAACGTCATTGGCTTCGGATACGGAGGTCCCGGGTTCGAATCCCGATACGAACAGTTTTTATAAATTGATTTTTCAATTGATTTATGAATTTCTGTTCGAAGGCATGGATGTATGTGATGTCTTGAATTCCCCCTTCCCACCCATACTATCATATGAACGGGGAGTAACGAGAGCGATTAGCTAATCACTAGTCCTGTCCTAGCCCTATCATTCTATTCCTACTCTCTTTAGTAAAAATACTTTACATTTTAAAAGTATTTTTTTTTTGGAAGAAATCAACGTTTACGTATTTGTCTGTAAGCTAAGCAAGTGAAGTCTTTTGACATCGGCTGGTTGTAATGTTATAGCTAAAATATTAATTAAAATGAGTTTAAAGCAGGCCTATAAAAAATAACCCGTGACTCCCGACTTATCAAATAGTAGTGATTTAAAAAATATGTAATATTTAATATATTTTTTTATCTACTAAAATGCACAATATTGTGTATTAAAATAAAAGAGTTGGAGCCACCTATTTTATGACTCCGACCCACATAAAACCCCTCAACTCCAATACTCCAACTCCACAGTCCTGGATAAGAGGTATGACGGTGAAGATAAGATAACGTTTCATGAACTGTTTTAAAAAATATTACACTTTATTTATGTTCCAATAAACATGTCTGTATTTATGTGTAAATATAAACAATCAACATCCAATGTTGTCTTTTTCGTATTTTTTTTATAAGAGACCCCTTTTTAGTATTTGACATAAACATAATGAAAAAAAAAAAAAAAATCCGTTACATATTTATATGTCCTCAATATCAAATTCCATATTTAAGCGGTAAAAAGTCAAATATATTAATAGAAACAAGAGAATGTGAGTTTAAGATTTTTGTTTAATTTGACAAGGGGTAAAATTAAATGTTGTTTGGGTATTCAAATTTTTGAATAAAATTATTATTAGTATAAAGTTAATATTTAGAATACAATAATATATGAAATTTAACAATAATTATCATTCACGCTATTCCTGCATATAAATACAGAGGATTTTAAATGCAATGATACAGAACAGAGACACAGTGAGTAATGAATTGAGATTTATGTTATTACATACATATTTTGACGGTCGTGTCTTACTTTGCGTGGTAAAAAGTCCACAAATGTTAAAATTCTTACATTGATTTTGCAATCGATTCAAGGATAATTATACAAAAGTATTTGCGAAGCTTTAATACTCTGCGCCCCTTATCCGATTCTTAAAATCCTTAACCTCATTCTTCTTTACGTATCTTCTCCAAAGAGAGAGAGAGAGTTCTCGGTAAACAAATTCTGTCCAGGTGCGCCAGCAGTCTGAATGTTCTAAATTTGCAAAATATATTTTTGAAAAAGAAATATCAAAACGCATTCACGTCAAGACCCTAGGTTCTGGTCACAGAGTAAGTTTATGGACCTGGCATTGTTTTTTCAGGGCTGTGGAGTTGGAGTCGCGGAGTCGCGGTATTTTGACCGGAGTCGGAGTCGTGAAAAATGAGCGGCTCGATTTTCTTTTGAAAAATACTTTTAATGAAGTGTATTCAAACAAAATAGTACAACGTGTTGCCATTCCATGCTTGGCTGACTACAGATGATCTGATGGTATACATATAAATATATCAGTTAAAATGAAAATTTTGAAAAAATTTCCTTGGATTCGTTAATTATTTTAAAACTGGAGTCGGAGTCGTCTTTTTTTACACGACTCCAAAGCCCTGGTTTTTTTTATTATGGCATGTACTTATAACTTCACATAACATTCAAAAGGTCTCTTAGTTGGTGACAAGCAGCCAATGGTTTCCAAGAAAAATAAAGTTTTTAAAGCAAAATACAAATATTGAATTGAAACATCAAAAATTACGAGGAAAGGGTGTCGGAACGCCGTTTTACTGCGTTACATGGGAAAAAAGCCATGCATATAACATAACGAGCAAACAGTCAAAAAGTGATTTGTCACGTGTTCTGAAAAATGCTGTTTAACATCAGTTCTGATAGTCCATAATAAAATCTATAAAATGGAAATAACAATTAGTGTTCAAAAAAGATTTTTTCATATAAAAATTAAATCACACAGTTGACGCATTCAAGCAAACCGTAATTTCTCCAACATTAAAATCATCATTTCCCAAGCCTCTGTATTTGTGTAACAAATCACTTTTTGAGTATTTGCTCCTCACTTAGTTATTAATCGTATTTTTTTGAAGTCTTCTAGCTAATGAAATGAAAAATCGATTTATAATATACATATCTATGATGTACAGACATACGAGTATAACATTATTTTTAGTAATCTTACAATAAACGCGTAAGAATTTTCGAAATATAAATAGTCGTCGGTGGTATAAACAGGAAAAAAAACCCTATTATCTTTTATTATAAATCGTAAAAAAACTAAATAAAACCATGATTCGCTATTTAAAAAATACAACAAAAACCATTAAGTTCAATTATCTTGAAATTAGTATTTAAGACTTTACCACTGTTGCTTTAGGATAGCGAAATGTCAAAAATACGGCAACTTCTTGGTTTTTTTGTGTAGTATTTGTACGGTTCACATTTATTTGTTTATATAATTTAAATATTTTTCTCATGTGCTCTCACCTGCCCTTTTCATTACTTTTGATATCTTATAATGTTGCTTTTTCAGGTTTATACTGACTAATAAGTCCGTCCATCGTAGATTAAGCTTGCACATTCCCTCTTTCTCTTATTGCCATTAAGTCGCGATCTATCTCAACGTACATTAGCTAATTGCAACGTCTTTGTGTGCTACCAGTGTAAAGAAAATAGAATCTGAGGAAGATGCAACATATGATGGACAACACTGATTAAGATTGATAAAACACTTACCCGAATTGTCTTAGGTGTGGGCGGCGTGGTGGGGGCTTTGTGGTGTCCGTGGGCGGGCTGGGAGTGCGGGGGTGGGGAAGGCGCGGCGCTGCGGACGCGCAGCCGGGAGAGCGCGCTGCGTAGCCCCTCCGTTTTCACCAATCAGGAGCAGACGATGGCAGCTGACGCCACTTTTGCGATCTCATCCAGAACTCTTCACAGATTATTGGCACCATCCACAGTGCAATGTATCAGACGACGTTTCGAAAGGACGGTCCCGAGATCTGGTGATTTAGATGCCAACTAAGTGACACCAATTCCACCACTACAGTTGCACTGATAATTCTAATAAATGAATTAGTAGATAGCCAATTATTTCTTGGTTAAAATCACTCAATTACTTTCAATTTAATCATTAAAAATATTTGAATGAATTTATTGTAGCTAAACTTTTCAGCAGTTGTTCCTCTTTCTTCTTTACGAGTGATTGCTAATTTTCCTTTTATTTTTTATTTATCGATGATAAAATCTATTTTCCTTCCAAATTATTTAATAAATCACAAGATGTTTTAGCAATCACTGACAGTAGCTACTACATCTACCTCGATCAACTTTTAAAACTATTTCGAAGTTTTCCAATTCGCAGATTGTGATTCTGAGAATAAACCTTCAAATCTTCTAAATTTTTCAGTGAAAGAGTGTATTGATCGAAGACTTTTGTTGTAGAAAATAGAAGACATCAGAAGAATTCTCGTAGCTCTAATTCAATCAGTCTTTTAGTGTTGTTTCTGCAGGCGTCAGATTTTCTAAGAAATGCTATTCAATTTTTAATTGAACATTCATTCTAACTACAATTTTTACAGTACCATTATAACTGTAAATAGTTTATTGCAGTTTCAACTGCGAGCTTTATATTTAGAAGTACATTTTCTTTTAATATACATTCTATACGATTCTGTTATTCATTTCTTGGTCCATGAATGTATTTTTTCCATCTTCAACAAAAACACTTTCTTGTAAATTCTTCGTAGATACAATATAACTGTAATGGTTTACAATGCTAACTGTAATTGGCTCGAGTTTTTCGTTATTATTATTTCCCTTTGACAATAGTAAGAAAATGTTTTTTATTTATTTATTTTTTATCCTTTTGCTTTGTCGACTGAAAACCGTAGAACGCAAAATGGAACGAATTTCTCGTGGAACGTTGCCAAATACAGTAAAGCCGTGAAAAAATACGTGTATAGTATTATTTTGTTTAAATTCCAACAGTTGCCTTTGATAGCATTCAGATAATATCATTGTTCACTTTCACGGGTGTCTGTTTATTATGAATGAAAAACAAATACGTTAAGAGATTATTCACCTTGTAAATGTTTTATTTTTTTGTTCTGAAATGTAAATGTAATTTATTTATGTCAGGCTTTTCACGCACTGTCAGTGTTGAAAAGTTGTGAAAAAAAAACAATAAAAGACGAGAATAATTTTAAAACAACTTTTTAACATGTATACATATTATGTACTACAAATATTTACAATTGGTTATTTGTAACACGGATTCGGCAAAACCAAATTTTAGTTTTGTGAAGTTTTTATTAGCATAGTAGGTATGTTATATTACATAGGTAATTACATAGATTTGTAATAAACAATGTATTGATTACTTTTCAATTGTACAATTTTGTAATAAATAACAACTTATATTAGGAAATATTAAATTTTCAATAGAGTATTGATGAAGCCTTTGTAAATGATGATGAAGCAAATCATGTGTGTTCAGTGCACAACCTGTGTCTCCTGCCAACTAGTGATTTGTTCCCAGCAAATCTTTAAATCCGAGAGCTTAAGTAAAACTAGTACAACTAAGTTACTGATTTACATATTCCTTTTTCATGACCTCTAGCAAGATTTAGACAATACCCTAAACAGAAGTGGAAAGTTGCGATAGTTGTTAATGGAAATTTCAAATGTGCTTTTTACAGATTTCTCAAGACTTGTAACAGTTTTTAAAAAATAATGATTTGGAGAGAAACAAAAGAAAAGACGAGACGCACTAAGAAAAAAAGCGATACCACAGATTTTTTTATACCAGAACAATACCATACCATAAAATTTAAAAATGCATACACTTTAGTGCAAATTAAGTAAAAAATGTTCTCTAATCTCTAAAATATTAAATGGTATGTACATTTTAAACATTTAATTACTTTCACTTTTCCCGACTAACATCAGACTATGTTCAAACGAATTCGACGTAAATAAGTATATTGAGTCTCGACGTTTAAAAGATTGTATGATGTTAGTACGAATTTCAAGTGTACAATACACCTATCAAAAAATAAAAAAGCACTGTCTAAACAAAAAACCCTAAATTTTTCAAATGTGCTTTGAGTATTGACATCAACCAATGTTTTTTTCTTTCTGAAAATTAGTAAGTAAATAAGCGGTATCTAATAATTATCGCTGAAACAAAATAGTAATATTTAAATTATCTTATCTTATCTTAAAATTATGTAGATCTATAAATTAAATACATTTTTACGTTCCTTTGTGTAAATTTAATTTTATATTTTGCAGAATTTTGCGCATGTTTTCTGTGTCGACTATGAATACTTAAATGTCTTCAACATGTTTAATATGAACAAAAATTGCATTACAAAAACATTCAATGCAATTTATTGATCACACGATAAGTTTTTACTTACTGTGAACACATCGTATGTAGTTTAACACACGTATTTAAGCCGTTAAAAATGTTTACCTTTGGAGATTCATCTTCTTTACAAATATTGGTCGTGCAAGAAATTAATTTACAGCGGAGTTCAGAGATTGAAAGACACGGCAGTGTACTGAGGGTTAAAAGATATTTATCGTCAAAATTTGAGAAAAAATCTGATAGATGTTGAAATATTTTCGGATTTTTTAACACTTTAACGATGTTCGTTGGACCATTGACTGAATTGAAGGTTAGAGGCACTAGTTATTTGATCAATAATGTTCTCGGTGGGATGTGTTGTTTATTTTACTGATGTCTTCAAAAGGCAGATCTGAAACAAAGAAAAAATCAAAGTTAGTGAAATGTTTCAGAGACTATAAATATTTTTTTCAATTAATCGCATTGTTTCATGTTCAACAATAAAAAAATATTATAATTGATTCAAATACGTTTTTATGAAACGCAGGTCCCGGAGACCAGTGGACAATGCTTTTGTCAACAGTTAGTATCTTCAAATAAAATGTGTGATATTATCAATTGATAAATTAATTTAAACTCAAAAGTTTTTTTTCATTTCTGTGCATCAACTACCTATGTAAACATAAAAAGGATGCGTATATAGAAAGCAAAATAATAAAAACGTAAAAATGCCTACCAGTTCTATTTGAGCCGTATTCTTAAATAACAGTCTTTTGCAAATGAATCATTTTTTTCATTCCTTTACAAAAAAAATATAAAATATTTTTAAATATCTAATTGAAGTTTATTGAAAGATTCTAGATAAATGAATGCAGCTTTGTGACATGAAAAGACTCTCCCCACTTCTGGATTAGTAATAAAGTAATCACTCTTACATCGCCTCTTTTTTAGGATTCGATGATTGAGGGAGGAATGTAAACATTACATACATCCATGTCTTTTAATAAAAAAATCATCGATAGGATGATCTATTGAATAGATTCTATACAATTGTCTGTGTGGGTTTCAAGCTCGTGGACACCACATTAAAATAAAATAAATGCCCAATGCTTTAACTATTCAATTGAGAAATTGAAACATACTATTTAAATCTGATAATATATTTATGAAAGCTATATGATTATTCTTTATACTAGTAAAAAGATGGAGGTAATAAGAATCGGGATGTCGTATTATATTGTATATTCTGTGCGAATGATAAATAACCTACGATATCTTTTACTGGCTTAAAGTAACTTTACAAATATATAATAAAATAAATGATTTTATCTTGCGAGAGATATGTCATGTGGGCATAAATTGGGATGTAGAAATACCATCAAAGTCAAACGCAGATTTCGGCTGCGTCAGTTGACGCAAGATTACGGCTCGTAAAACGGACATTACTGGCAAACCCGAAGCGGAAGTTTTAATGATTTCTTGGGTGATTTCAACATTTGCAGTTTGTCTTTGGTATGGTTGATTTTTATGAGGTAGAATGAATGCTTTCTTCAGGTTATAACTCAGCAACGCTTTATGAGTGCAATGCACTACCATGTAAGTAGCGTAAGTACCCTATTTCGTTGATTTTAAGGCACATGATTTTTTTGTTTAAGTGTGTGTGAATTAAGGGTGCGTTTTATGATATACGATGTCTGAAACTCGGGTTAAATAAAAAGTGGTAAGAAAAGTGTCAGCTTTTCGAAAATAGTGTAATACTTTCACAATATTTGATATTAAGATTCGAATAATAACGTTAAAATACAAGTGAATCTCATTTTATTTTATTTACGATGCCAGCTAGTAGCTGGATTTATTTTATAGTAGCTGGCAGCTACTATAAAATAAAGAACATTAAAATACGTAGTTTACATACTTGAAACGCTTATGACTTTTATCTTTTATCTTTTCATGATGCTTTCATTATTGGTATTTAAAGTAAGAGGGGCTTTATAATCAAGACATATTTGCAAGAACTTTTCAACCTGATCAATGCACAGCCTAGAGAGGTGGATATTTTCAGCAACTTAAATTATGCGTTGCTTTTTAGTTCTCTCTTAAATTTTAACAATTCTGAAAAATATATCCTATATTGGCGGCATATTGGCGGCTGCTGTAATGCCATGTATTATATTTGAGGTATATTTGAATAATTTATTTTTTAATTAATATGAAATTGAATTTGACAACTTTGTTATTACATTATATTATTAATTATTACGCATGTTTCACCCGTTTAAGAAGCATCTTAAGTGGGATAAAAAATTCATTAAAATAATTATATAGTTGAATGATTTAAATCATGTTTAAGATATTGATAGCATAATGTACAAAGCATTCAATGTCTCACAATTTTCTTGATCAAATCAAGCAACCAAAAAAAAAGTTAAATTCCGGTCTTAAATTTTGTTGTATTCGTAAAGGATCTTTTGAAAAGAATTTTCTCAAAATCAACAACCATGCTCATAAACCTTTGTGTTACATGCTATCGTTATGAGCACAGGAAAACTAGAGTAGTAGAGGTTAACGAACACAAAGAAAGAATAAAAGGATAAATCTTTCCTTTGCAATACCTGAGTGTACGCACAGGCCCACTTTTAAAGTAGGACTAAATAAAGCTCTTTGGCTTTGTTTGCATTTAATATATTATCCTTATAAAACAGCGCACCCCATTCGCAATCTAAAAACTAAAGTTTAGTCACGTTCTACCCTTTTCGCGTTAATACATTTTTGTTTTAACTATTGTTTACACATTATTTATAATGTATAAAAAGTGAAATCATTAAAACAAGCTATTATTTAATACCAAGTGAAAAAATTACAGCAGGCGAATGTTGAGCGTATAGGCAGTGGTGGATTAAGACCTTGGGAGGACCCAGGCCCAATAAAAATTGGAAGCCCGGTTTTTCGGATGACTTAAAAGCATTGCAATATTCCATGTAAAGTAAAAATTAGTATAGAAAACTGAATTAGAAATATATGGGCTCTTTATTATATTAGTTATTTTGAAGCCCCTAAGATTTGGAGGTCCCAAGCGCGTGCCTCATTCGCTTATAGGTAATCCGCCACTGTGTATAGGATGTCATTACACGATTAAAAATACATCAAATTATCTTTTTGCAAGGAGGATACGTGCCATGCAAAAAAACCGTGTAAAAATGAAGTGTTCATAGAGAAATTGAAGAAACGTTCCATTAAATTGGACCATCCAAAAAGAGAATTAAGTGTATTCAACTTCAAATTTACTCCCGCTGATTTCACAACCGATGTATGACTATATACATAAGCATGTACATATTTATTTTTGATTTCTTCCCTTTGTATTGAGACTATAAAACACCATGCTTCATGTAGCAGTGCAGATGAAAATTCAATTTTTCATTCATGCACTTGCAAAGAATCATTATCCATTTAATATTATCCAATATTTTTAACAATAGTAGTAGAAGTAATAATATGTAAAAAACGTACTTTTTTGAAGACATCTAATTGTGTTGTGGAGCTGATTGGTATCAGCCTATCCATGTTTTTGTTCAATTAAATCATTCGTTATGAATTTTTTATTTTACTTTTTTGACAACTCAATACACGTTCTATCAAAAAGACGTAACGCACACTGAAAAAATTCTACAGAGGGCACAAAAAGCCTTGTTTGATGATTATGGGTCAAAGTCAAAATATTAAATAAACACAACCTTGGCGTGCACAAAGACTGATTATTAATTAACTGATGTTTTATTTACTCAATCTTTTTTTTATGTAGGCTCGTTTTCCTGGTCGCGATTTTCACAAGTATGTACTTATTTTGTTCAAGGATAAAAGCTAAACTTAGATATTAATTCGGCATTTGCAGCTAACATTATGATTATTGAAAAAAAGTTATTTTAAAGAACTGTGGGTTACTTTTTTTTACCTTAAGTCAATATGTATGACGATTGGTAAGATCACAAGGGACTAACTACAAAATAGCGAGTTTTGAGTTAAGCTCGGTTTTAATAGTACCATAAACCATTGTCGCCCGCTGTGATCTAGTTGGTTAAAGCTTGCTCTACCGATCAGGTGGGTCTGGGTTCGATTTCCGGTAAGATCAGTATTAAAATATATTTTTTTCAATTTTAATCTGAGATCTAAGACATGGGTGTTTGTGAAGTTACTTCTCCTTGAGTTAATCTCATGTGACTTTCAAAAATTCTCATCGAGTATATCTCGTATGATCTTTCAACTTCAAAATATTTGACGCAATGGCGTAAGCTGTAATGTCAATTTTTTTATTAAAAAAAAAAAATCATATTTATTAGTGAAACAGAAATATATCTCATAGATATAACCGTTAAAAGGGTACATATGGGTATATCTATACATTAAATTATAATATTAGAAGCACAAAAGTAAACTACCTGTTATACTTAAGTGAACATAAAAGTATGTTTTTGTAGATATCCCCTTGTGGTCCTAAGCCCTCGTACAGTTTCTCTAAATTATTAAATGTTGCCAAACTGCTAGTTGTCTAAGAAGTTTGTGAGGTTAATATAAAATCATTTAGATTTATTTTATGTTTGTATAATGCTCAGGTAAAGTGAACATATATTTTTTGTTTTTCCTAATATTACTAAGCATCAATGTTAGCACCGAAAGATAGGTCTTTGTGTGAGCATTTAGTATAGCCTCAGTGTCCCACTAAGTGGTTTTAGACTAAAAGTGCTAGTATCTAAATATAAATATCAATTACTAAATCTAAGAAATATTAAAACACTATAAAATGGTTTATGTTCAACGCTTAAATGAAATAGAGGCTAAATCAGCACCATGGAAAAAAACGGAGGAAAGCTTTAATTTTCAACGAATATTTACGTCATCATAAAAAAATAAATAAGCGTTGCTTGTTTTTGCACGTGCAAATTGCGTCTCGTTTAAAAGTCTAATTGAATATTTATGTACGAAGAACAAGAAAAATAATTAACACCTCATGAATATTCAAGATTTACTTTTTAAGTTGTAATAAATTACAAGCAATGTTTCCTGGCAGATTAATTGAATAATTCAACAAAGATGTAGAATATTTAATAAGATATACGGTCATGATTTCAATTGGCTGATACTAACGAAAGTTTATATTGTGACTGTAATTCTTGGAAACACTTTTTTAATTTACGAAATACTATTTGCAAAATTCGTTATCAGTAGATTTCTGTCTGTAGGATTGATTCAATATTTGAACAAAAGTTATATCACAGTTGTTTTAACCGTATTTTTCTTGTAACCGAAGACAATGAGACCACAGAAGAAACCAAAAAAAGAGTAAATTGCAGCGAGGTGTGATTTTGTTCGACTACTGGGTGCGATACTTTTGGTCACGTCAGACTAAGTATGACTATATATATAATTTTATAAATTATGATAAATAAAAGTATAAAATCATATCTCAAAGTTGTAGATCTGAAGCGTAAATGGTGGGAAAAAATATGCGACTTCAATGCTTCGTGCGTATGTCAAATAATAAAAAAAATGATTAGAATGAACGAAATCATTTTAATAATAACAATAAAGGAAGCAACCCAACAAATAAGCTCAATAATTTGTTTCTGAAAATGTATTTCTTATCAGAAAATAATCATTTGTGCAGAATAATAATGGCTACATGGAAGTCAAAGCTAACAAATAAATTGATAATTAATTATGTCTAGATAGAAATAGCACAATTGAGGATAATTATTACTTTGATACGAAAAACTGATTTGAAATTATTCTGTTTCCACCCAGCTGTTCAAAGCTAATTATTTTTGCGTTTTAAAACCATTGCCTAGTGTCCCTTTGTTTCGATTCTTGGAACTAACAAATATTGATATTAATATTGTGGTATACTTTTTATATAAACTTGAGTGAGTCAAAATTAGTTTTATTTCTATAATTTAAGATTTCGACTGAAGGTGCTTGGTGGAATTTCAATATTAAATTTGAATCATTCAAATTATGTACACTCCCACAGATTTTGTCACTAACGACCCGAGTTTCGCCTTTCGGCATCTTCAGGCGTTCAAGCGCACGGATGAACTTGAACTGACGCTTAGTAAATGGATGTTTCGTGTTTATATATTAAATAAATGTATCACTGAGTCTAAAGCCATCGCTGGCGAAAAAGGGTAAGCTCATGGGAATTCCCAAAGATTTGAGTAGTGAGTGGTTTTTAGAATTATATTTATTTGTTTGTCGGCAAAGGTTTTATGATATTATTTATGATATTATTTATATAGGGTATAGAAGTGGAGACCCAGGAAGGTTTAGTATCTCGTTCAAAATCGGAAGACTATGTAACTGTGCCCTATTAATTTCTAAAATTTCCTGGAAAAAGAGCTTATGACTGTCCGTATTTGGGTGTAACATTTTTATCCCCTGTTCCTGATTGAACACGTGTCCTTCCGAAATTAAGTGATTAGCAAAAGTAGACGTGTCCTTTTTCAGTCTAAAGGCTGCCATATGCTCTAATACCCTGATTTTTAAAGTCCTCTCTGTTTTGCCGATATAAAATTTATTACAACAAGAGCATTGTAATCTATAAATTCCAGATTTATTTAGGTAATGTATTTTATCTTTATTGTTAACTAATAATTTGCCTAAAGAGCTTTTACAGTAAAAGGCTGGTCTAACACTATCAGCTAGTTGTTTTTTAATTTTAAGACTAGTATTTCCTAAATAAATGATTCTACGCCAATACCTAGTATGATCTATGTCCTTTGACAATGTACCTTGAAATAACATTTTTTCTGCAAGTTTAGTTTGTTTTTTTGATAAAAGATTGTCTATAAGAGACATATCGTATCCATTGTTGATGGCGATTTGTTTGATGATTTTTAATTCGATATTAAAGTTCTTTTCATTCAAAGGAACACTCACAAGTCTATGAATTTCTGAATGAAAAGCGGCTAGTTTATAAGAAAATGGGTGCATTGAATCCTTATGTATCACGGTATCCGAAAACGTAGGCTTCCGAAATATTTTAAATTCGTGAGAACCGTTTTCAATATTAATATTTAGGTCAAGAAAGTTAATATTCTTGCCTCCGACTTCTAACGTGAATTTAATATTTTTATCTAATGAATTTATAAAGTTATGAAAGTTAGTTATTTGTCTATCCGTTCCATTAAACAAGCAAATAATATCGTCTACATATCGTTCATTCAGAAATTCATAGACTTGTGAGTGTTCCTTTGAATGAAAAGAACTTTAATATCGAATTAAAAATCATCAAACAAATCGCCATCAACAATGGATACGATATGTCTCTTATAGACAATCTTTTATCAAAAAAACAAACTAAACTTGCAGAAAAAATGTTATTTCAAGGTACATTGTCAAAGGACATAGATCATACTAGGTATTGGCGTAGAATCATTTATTTAGGAAATACTAGTCTTAAAATTAAAAAACAACTAGCTGATAGTGTTAGACCAGCCTTTTACTGTAAAAGCTCTTTAGGCAAATTATTAGTTAACAATAAAGATAAAATACATTACCTAAATAAATCTGGAATTTATAGATTATAATGCTCTTGTTGTAATAAATTTTATATCGGCAAAACAGAGAGGACTTTAAAAATCAGGGTATTAGAGCATATGGCAGCCTTTAGACTGAAAAAGGACACGTCTACTTTTGCTAATCACTTAATTTCGGAAGGACACGTGATCAATCAGGAACAGGGGATAAAAATGTTACACCCAAATACGGACAGTCATAAGCTCTTTTTCCAGGAAATTTTAGAAATTAATAGGGCACAGTTACATAGTCTTCCGATTTTGAACGAGATACTAAACCTTCCTGGGTCTCCACTTCTATACCCTATATAAATAATATCATAAATAATATCATAAAACCTTTGCCGACAAACAAATAAATATAATTCTAAAAACCACTCACTACTCAAATCTTTGGGAATTCCCATGAGCTTACCCTTTTTCGCCAGCGATGGCTTTAGACTCAGTGATACATTTATTTAATATATAAACACGAAACATCCATTTACTAAGCGTCAGTTCAAGTTCATCCGTGCGCTTGAACGCCTGAAGATGCCGAAAGGCGAAACCCGGGTCGTTAGTGACAAAATCTGTGGGAGTGTACATAATTTGAATGATTCAAAATTAGTTTTATTTCTGTTTAACCCCAGTAAAAAATGCTTCAAATGATTTTTAAAACCCCAAGATGTGTGTAAAAAGTCTTATCTTAAAAAAATAAATAGGAAATACTTGTAAAATTGACATGGTACATTAAATTTTTGCAATAAAATTAAACGCAATTTATTGGAGTATGTACCTTTTGAATTATATCATGTTTGACAGCTATCATAGAACTAAATTTGAATCATTCAAATTATGTACACTCCCACAGATTTTGTCACTAACGACCCGGGTTTCGCCTTTCGGCATATTCAGGCGTTCAAGCGCACGGATGAACTTGAACTGTCAGTTTCACATTCAAATTTAATATTGAAATTCCACCAAGCACCTTCAGTTGAAATCTTAAATTATATCATAGAACTGTTTTTTTTACCATATATCAGTGGAAGTCTTTTAAGTAAATGTAAAATAAAAAAAAACTTTTAATAACAGAAGCAGAGTACAAAATGACAGCAAATACTTTCCTCAGATAGTTAATGATAATTGAGCCCTCAAGCGGTGAAGTGAGCAAACTAGTAAAAAAGTAAAACTTTTTTCTTTGACTTTTTAAGTACAATCACGTCTTTATTTGGTGTTTTGGTGGATTGCATATTTTTATTTTACGGAGAGTATTCTATTGAAAGGTGTATTAACCGAGATTACATCACTTTCACGATACTTTAGGACGTGTAGGATATTACAACGCATCTAACTTTATTTTTTTAAAATACCACTTGGCTCACTTCACCTTTTAAAATGAAGGCCCAACTAAAGTAAGAATATCCTATAAAAAATGAATGAAGGGCGCTTGGTGAGTGTTAATTTTAAAACGTTCTTTCTCTATTTTTATAATAATGCTTATCAATTAGGGTAAAATACTTTAATGGGTGTAATTAAACATTTTCAATTATGAAGTACATTTTAATAAACGCGAAGTGTAGAAGAAGTCCATTCTATCTTAAGCAAATACAATACTCGTTCCACAACTAAGTTGAGCAACGTTATTGGAATTTAGACCTACTCATTCGTGACCAATGGTTTTTATCAGGGCTGTAGAATCGGAGTCGGAGTCGTGAAAAATGAGCGGGTCGATTTTTTTTTGAAAAATATATTTATTGATGTATATTTAAACAAAATTTTTCTTTTCAAGACGGTTTTACTGTAAGTTTTTATTAAAAATATCTTGAAATATAATTACTATTCATCGGATGCGGACATGGTTATAAAAAAACGAATTTGTAATTAATATAATATAAACATTTTTTTTTCATCACAATATCATTTTACGTCCACTGTTTCTTGAAGTTGTTAACTTATTTTTTATGTGTAACATATATGAGGGTATCGTTTGCAAACACGGCTCATTCCAAAATAGTTAAAAATAAAACTTGGCTTTCATTTTGAAAAACAATATAGATTTTAAAAGTATTATCAGTTTTAAATTTCTATGGAATGATATTTTGTATGTTATCAAGCCATGTTTGAGACCGATTTTTTAAAAATACTTCGAAATTTATTTTTATCTACTAAATTACATTCATGGTTCATGTTTCAACAATTTTGGAATGTGTCGGGTTTGCAAATAATACCCTCATATATAATATATTGCCAATCAAACCAAAGCTCAAACTGCGTATACTTCATCAGAAAATAAAATTTTACTGCATCATCGTTTACGTTTTAGCATTACCGACCGTAATGACATAATCAATGCCGGCGCTATCTCGATTTTTATGATCCCCCACACCGCCAAGAGCCTTCCGCCGTCCCTGGCACGGCGCTCCGGAAGCATGCAACCTACTTCACACCGGACGCGTCCCAATTCCGCCATTTCCGGTGTATTCAGGGGCGTACCGAGCATACGTAGATTACCCCCAATAAATTCTATATTATAGTCATTGACGGCGGCAGTCCAATGTTGAATGAGAGACAAGGTTGATAGTTATGGTAAACAATGCCCCATCTTTCCTACTAGACAAAATCCTTCACTGTGTTATAAAAGTTTAGTGAAATTTGATAAGACATTTCATAAATCGATAGATTTATGGTTTGGTATACAAAGACTCAGATGTCTGTGATATTTTTAAATCCATCCACCAACCCTCTGTTCAATTGTCCTCACAGGGAGAGAACAACTATCTATCTACTATATTTTGATAACTATTCGAAGAGAGAAAGGATTATTGATTGATATCTGTATAAAAGGTTTTAATTCTCTATTACGAGCACGTAATGTTTATATTTTACGTTGGGAGTGGTGTTGGTTCAATAAATACTTATAATGTTATAAAGTATTTAATACATTTCCAAAATAAAAAATATAAATGTATAATAATATAAAACAAAGAACATGATTCCAATTTGTTTTTAAAACTATGGAGTCGTCAAAATAGCCGCGATTTCAACTATTTCAATTTTTTTTAAATAATTAAAAAAGAGTTTTAATCGTTGTTTTTTTTGACTCTAATAACGACACCAAAACCCTGATTCAAATGCTCTTTTTTAATTTTTATGTTAGATGTTTCAATTTTTAACGGTCATTTTTGTTTAAATTTTAAAGAAGATTTCAGAAAACATTCAGTTATTTTTGCTCGTTTATTTGATTTTTTCCAACCGAACAGTTCTGAAATGATTTTCAATACATAAACGTAAATAGCATCCATCGGTGCAGCTTTAACATGTTCATAGAACTGTGATTTTTTCCAAAGTTATGCCATTTTTCGTTGGTCGTTTTAGTGTATTATTGATATAAAACCTCCAGTATTTTCACTGGTTTATAATAATAACATATATAACGAAAGTGTGAATTATGACAAATTAATCAATATTAAAATTCGGCTAATTGCTATTTTATACAACAAAAGGTCAGCTAATTGCTATTTTCTTGAATTTAAAAACAAATTAAAAGACAGAAATAGTTACCTGTATTGCTGTCAAATTTACTATAATTAAACCTTACCTAATTACAATTCACATTAACTTCGACTAGTTGATGTAAAAATTAGATTGTTATTGTATAAACTCAATGACGGGCGTTAGACAGAATAGAAATGACATTAGAGCTTAGGTTAGGTTAGGTTAGATATGTTTAATCGAAATAGGGCGACGATGACACAAAACTATTAAAAATTTTGAGGTTATGTGAAAGATTAAATGCTAGAAAAATACAACAACTATAGATGTACCAGCGTAACTTGCCTGCCCGAGAGAGCGCCACCATCGCATCATTAACGTTGCCATAGTCAATACGTCCTAGGGCGACAATTTTAGTTCTGAGTTCTGCCACAGTCAAGTTAAAATGGTACATCTCTACATGATTGCGCGCGTGACTATTTTTACGGTTTTGCCAATTTAACTTAATTCTTTCTTGTATGCTGTAACCAGCTAAAATGTACAATGCAAGCATTCAATGTTTAATTTATAAATTGAATAAGTGCATACTTTAACTGCAATATATACACGGATACCGCATGAGGCACACATTTAAAACAAACGGATACATGATTATTTGGTTTAATTTTCAACACAAATCGTCACAAAAAATACGGCAGCATGTTATTTCCTTGGCAAAATTAAATACATAAAGTGTTATATATAACTGTAAATAAACAGAAGATTTTTGCTTGTTTAATCTCAAGTGCTTGTATAAATGTTTGTTAATTGTTTTTAAAAATAGCTTTCACCAAAATAAAATAATTATTCAATACCTCCTGTCTCAAGTTCTATCAAAATATTAGAGTTACGCTTTTGTTTAATACATTTCTTTAAACAGGGACAATTTTACTTATTTTATGCTGATTATGATGTAGAAGAACTTGTATAGACAAACTCCTTTCACAAACATTCACAGACATAATTGATTGCATCACCGTAGTACATCGACTGTGGAAAGGAAAAAGGACGTAACTTTTTTTTGCTAATCACAATGTATACAACTTGATACACGTTCTATCAAAAGGATGTAAGCCAGGGATGGGCTGAAGGGCTCGCGCGAGCCCTTGTTATCACTTTGACTGAGGCCGGCGAGACCTTTGTGAATTCATTTAAGAGAAAGCAATAATTCTCAGATTCACATTAGTGTATCAACTGTGCAATTTTCGCTCTTCATATGTCATCAACGACAGCTTCGCAAGTTTGCTACAGTAGTTCATTTTTAGTCATTTAGATTGATAATTTACGTAAAATGCATATGTAACATGGTATAGGTGATATTAAATAAGCAATCGATTGCTTATTTAAGTAATTTGGTCAAATTTATTGCATAGTAGATCGCGTAGAATCATGTCACAGGTTCTTCGCCTCTTGTGAGACTGCCGCTTCATTGTAGGCAGACGTAGAACTTCTATTGTTAACGATATTAGAGAGCGCAACACGTGTCACATTTTGATACACAATACGTGGAATAATCAAAGTAATTTTTATTTTATATTTATTAAGTTTTTATCTTTGAAAAAGAAGAGCCTGTGGAAACTGATTAGGAAAAATTACGTAAAAAAAGTTTTTTTTCGAAAAAAATATTCAATTAATATCAGATAAAGTCAATTGAAACCCAGTTTGTTAGTTTCCATGCATTTCATAAGTTGAATTTGGCCTAAAATCATCAAAACACATGTGAGGGTTACGTCCTTTTTCCTTTTACACAGTCGATATGTATTACATTGTTATCGTCCACATCGATTTCAACGAACTCTCCCAAACTCTAAAAATATAAAAACCCACTCCAGACTTTTGAAACGTCTATCAAAGTTATAAAATGAATCCTGCAATCAAACGCATTTTACGAACGAAATATATTATAGGGCCGTTATCATGTATTGGAAAATATTACGGACGCCATTTGAAGATGTTACTTGGCCGAAGCTAGTAATGCCGGTTGAACCGACATTTTTATAAATACACAATGAAGAATGACGTGTGCTATGGTGGATTTTTTTTAGCGCGCGAAACTTCAACGCTGATTTGTCGAACAGTCATTTTGTTTTTCTTCGCCATTTTATTAAATCAAATCAAAAAATGGCAGCATAAACACACGTTTCGATAATGGATTCGAGAAAGAAAATAACAGCAATTTTCTTTCCACTGAATTTTCTACAGTTGTACCAAGTAATGAAATTCGTTTATACCGATAAAAAATGTAGTAGAAGCTGTAACATATTACCGCACTTAATGTTTTACATTGGCGTAATAGTATCAATTTTGTATTTATTAAATTATAACTAAAGTGTCTTAGTATGTATATATATATATATATAATTAAAACTGAAAATAAGGCACACGGCTAATCACCCCGCATCAAAGGTGGGCTGAAGGGGACTTGGAGGGGCTTGTGCGTTCCCTTGTTATATTTTACTAAGGCCGGCGAGAGCCTTGTTATTTTAAGAAAAAAAAATATTCTCAGATCAAATTAGGACATAACTGCAATTTCTCACTTGTATATTATCTACGACAGTTTCAGTATACACAGTAGTACATTTTTGTAATTTATATTGATTAGTTTGTTGGGTCCTATGGCGCAGCGGTTAGCGTTGTGGGCTTCTGTGACGGACTTTACGGTTTCGAGTTCCAGTACGAACAGCATTTTTTCGATCGATTTATCGATTTATGTTAGAATGCATGGGTGTTTGTGATGTCTAAAAATTCCCTCCCACCTTTCCCATCTTTCAATAATTGGGTATAGCGAGAGCATTTAGCTAACCACTTGTCCTGTCCCAGCCTTATCCTTCTATCCCTACTGCTCTCTTTGAATAAGAGAGTTTGAGCGACTGAGTAACAAACAGTTCTCGTAGAAAAAAAAACTGTTGAGATACCTTCATTAGAAGGTATGTCCACTCCCAATGTGGAGCATTGGGAGTGGACATGGATAAAAAAGTTTACGGTAAATTGCATATTGTTACATATTATATGTGTATTAAGTAACAATCGATTGATTATTTAAGTATTGAATAGGAGTGATAAAAAAATACTCATTCCCAGAACACCTAGAATTTCTTTAAAATTAAGCAAGCTTCTTGTTCACGTAAAGGCAACCCACCGCTGCCCTGTCTCCTTAAATTTATGGATTGGAAGCAGCGATATTATAAAAGTTTTCTCCTTATCTAAAATCTTTTTATAATGAAATAAAGAAAAAGGTTAATTTAAAAAAAGTAGAAAACAGGTACAATTTATTTTAAGATAATTCTTGTTTCTTGGCATCACGACCGTAATCACTCTCCTCGAGAGCCTCAGTTATCAAGTAGAGAATGTAAAACAATGTTATTTATTTTTGTTTTTGATGTCTTTTAAACCTTCTATTGGCATTAACTTCAACTACTTTGTGAGAACTTTAATGTTGCTACAGTATTATTAGAAGATTTTTATTATCAAAAGATAAAAGGAAGCCGAAAATTTCTGATTAAAGCACCACTCCGGAAACCTCAGATACTATAATAGATTCTGAAAGACATCTTGATACCCTGCTTGTCTTATCTTCAAAATTGTGGACTTAATGTTTTTGGAGTTCGTTGATTTCTTATTTTTATTTATATAAAAGATGTCTGAGAGACTTTAGATATATATATATATTTTAAAATAGTTTTCGTCATATCTTTCCATAAAATTAGTTGTTGATTGAAAAAAATGCTCCATAGCAGAGCCAATTAAAAAATTGTTTAATATGTATAAAACATTTATTTCAAAATAACTTCAAATAAAAATAAAAACACATTTAATGGTTTATTCGAGAATTAAATAAAAACTTTTACTGCTTCGCTTGCTTTATGATCATTTATCACTTAGCCTCAATTGTTTTTTGATAATTTTGAAGCTTAAATAAAACTGTTAGACTGCACAATGGAGGGTTTTACTGGAATGGTTTTTAAGCATTTGAATGTCCAAATAAAAAAACAAAATGTTTGAAATGCGCTCAGTTTTTTTCGATGCATAAATTGGTTGCATTTTTTACTGAGTAATAAAACCTAAACGGATGAAAAAGAAGAATTCATCAAAATCGAGTCGGGAGTATAAATTTCAATAAAGGCAGAGCGAAAGCAGCGAGGGCGTGCTTTCATGCCTGGGAGCTTTACGACTGCCATATTTTAGAATTGCCGCTATACAAAGTATTATGATATATACACGTGTGCAATGTAAATCATTTTCTTTCTTAAAAGAACTTAGGGGTAGATAAATAAAACGATCCTAGAAAAACTAGAAAAAAGCTACATTTATGTAATTACCTAAAACAGTGCTTTTCTTTCTATTTAACGCAGTGGAACGGCGTATCAGCTCATTGTTTCTCGACATTTTAAGGTTTAATTTTGTAATAGCAAAAAAATGAGCTGCATGACATAAATTAGCAAAAGAAAATCAATCTTTCAATGTGTTGAAAAGTGAAATAAATCTCCAAGAAATAATTGAAAACGAAATGAGTCGTATATTCTTCATTCGAAAAACGCGTTCAGTTTTAGATTATGTTCGAAGGCGTGGGTGTTAGTTATATCTAAATTCTCTCCCACCCAACTAATCCAAAAATGATCAGGGCAAAGCGAGAGCGATTAGTTAACCATCAGTCCTGTTCTAGCCCTATATTTCTATCTTTACTATCTTAAAAAAGAAAGGTTGAGCAACTGATTAACAAGCAGTTCTCGTAAAATAAAGTTCTGTTGCGATACCTCCATTAGTAAGACATATGCTCCACATAGGAAACGGATATGGATTGGGAAAAAAAACTTTTGTCAAAAAGCTTGACAAGAAGTGAGTTAAAAAAAAAGCTCTGCCTAATCATTAATCTAATAATCATTTTTTTATGTATGTATATAAAAAAATATCAAAAGAACTTATTAATTAGTTTAAAATGGTTTATTTCTTAATAAAATCGTTTCTTTCCCAAATTTAAAGATAACGATCCAAAATTATAAAATTTTATCTTAAGTCGTTTTTATTTTTCATTGTGGACAGTAATCATTTTTTTCTCGATAATGGTTTTTCCACGTTGCCTTCTAAATTTTATTCTGTATTATTGATGAGTTCTTTCAACTTTTTATTCAGTTTTGGCCTTAACAATTGACAATTGAGACAAATAATATTTATTAAATGTGTTCTTTTAAAGTGAATCGAAATTTGATTTTTGAAGTAGTAACTGTTGTGTGTATTACATACAGGCTTGTAAAGCGAAACTGTTTCTGCAGTGCTATTCCAGCGCGCATTCACTCATTTTGGACGTAATGAAATACTCGTTTTGTGATTATGTTGGCGTAGTCTGTATACTTAAAACGTGATTATGTTGAATATTTTAGACTGTTCAAAATAAGTGATATGTACTTGACAATAACTGGTTGATCAAGTAAACGTAAAACCTTTTTTTTTATTTCATAATATATATGTTAACAAAAAAACTGTCTTGAAAACAACTACTGATGTATACTTTTTTAATACTATATTGGACCAGATGTCTGGTAAACAAAAATTAAAAATAATTAATATAGTCATTATTTTGAAACACAAAATCGAAGTTTAAAGTATCCCTGGTTAAAATATAACTTAACGTTTTAAAACAACTATTCGAAATTAGAAATCAGAATAAATATAAACAAGCTTTTGTTTAGATATATCTGTCAACTTTTTTTTTATCAAGCAAGAAAGATATTTTAAACATGCAGCTGACTTATTAAATATGTACATCAATAAAAAACCACGGTGAAAGACAAAGAGCAGCTCGAGCACTTGGATATAGTAATGAAATGTTTTATTACACTAAAAATATGTGATATACACGTTGTAAATGTTGTGTATTTTGTCGGCAATAAGACTTACTAAATCTTTCCGAATACAATATGACGAAGTGATTTTGCTGCCAATCTCTGCAAGCTTGACCGGTTAGAATATAGTCCAAGATGTTTATGCGGAGACAAGGTTTAGGACGCCGTTCGCTGGACAAAGAATGTTCAAACATGGATGCTCAAGACGATACGGCTGTCACTCGGTCACGCTGGATTGGTTGCGTCAAAGCAAATTGCAAGGATTCAAGGAATTGTGTTCCCCGTTTGAAAGTGAATATATATCAATTTATAGAAACCCTATCATGTCTTGCACACTAGAGTGCATGCAGCTGGAAGACTTTGTCCAAGGACAGAGGTCGCCAAGCCGCCGCACTTCAGACATTAATTCTTGAACTTTTATTACATTTAAAAATAATATTTATAGCTCTCTGATACCTTTGCTATTCTGTTTCCATAACAACTTTGCTCTTCTCACTTGAAAGTTTGTCGCCTGACCTAGGAAATTCCAGCCGAAAATTGTGAAACCCGAATAGAGTAATATAAAATTAAATTTGTTACTTTTTTCATTTGGCTGTGCTAAAATTTGTGACGCGTGTTATGTTTCTTTTTAAAACATCTTCATTCTTACTAGCTTAAGATTATTTATAATTACAAATAAATTATTAACGTTGTTACGCTGCACAATAAAACATGTAAAAAGAATGTGAAACCGTAGTGGTGAGTACGATGTTGAAGTACTATATGGAATATTTATATTTTAAAATGTTTATATTGAAATACCGAAAGCATTTTTTATATGGACTTGTAATCTAGTAAAACAATAATAAATGGGCAAAAACACATATACACATATCACACATACAAAACACAATGTTAGGAATGACACTAGTTTTGGATCAGCGGGAATCAGAAGTAACAGGTAATATTCTTGTTTTATAACAGAAATCCATAAATTGATTGAAAAATATTTAATGAAACTGTTAGTACTGGTAGGGGCAATGCAAGCACTGCAATCGAAGCCGCTGACCAGTCGGCTTCAGGCCGGTAAAGTGAGTTTGAGCGACTGATTAACAACCATCCGTCGTAATATACAACTCACGCATTTGGAGTTTATATGCTCCACATTGGGAGAAGAAATGATTGCAAAATAAATAATCGTAGAGAATAGATAAATCTAACTATTAATAACTCTACCCTTACGAGACAGGTAAGTTTTGAATATTCAATAAGTTTAAAATGCATTGGTGCCTTAATAAATTTACGGACTTACCCCGTGACCCCTTGAGGGTAGTTTGTCACTCGCAATACCCAAAGGGAAAATATACGTAAATATAGAGTGCTTTTTAAATTAAGCTAGTAAAAATATTTTACATTATCGGTAGATAAGGAAAATTTGAATTCATGAATGTAGTCTATGTAGTAATGCGAGTCTGGGTTTACATGAATATTATGAAATATATATTAAAATTTTACAAAGAGCGGGTATACTTCATTTTGCATTTGCGATTTGGTGGTTTTCGGTATTGCAACTATATTCTATTCAAATAAGTCTTCTTGTTTTGTTGAAAATGCAGTTAAATATGCTATCGTGTGGAGTTGGTAATTCCGAAGGTGCAGGAAGTTGTTTTTTAAAGTAAAAGTAAAAATTACATCATTATACTCACAATTTCGAATTATGGTTATTTTTTTTAATCGTTCCAAATATAATATTTTATGTAAATATACATAAAAAAGACGACTTTTTTACAGCGCTTGTTAAATTATATAAACAAAAAACCAGAATTGTGATATTTATATGTTTGAAATAAGTTTGTATAGGTATGCTTGGTTCCAATGACGTTCATGCAAACACTATATGGACTAAGAAAATTTTCTCACTGCCATCGGTTTGTGACAGCTGATTTAAACTACTTGAGTGCTCTCGACGCCCTGGTTACAGACCACTGACATATAGCCTGAATACTTTGCTATATTATGAATTGTATCCATCGTACATATTCCCATATTCTTGCATATTAACGGTAATATCTAAAACCTGCAACTGACATGTTCATGTAACACGTCGAAGCAAACTTTTGTTCGGTTCAAAGTAAGGCCAAATTTAGTTGCAAAACAATAATAAAGTACGTGCATTAAAACTCTGGTTTTATTATAATTACCTTACTATTATGGCAGTTTGACAGGTCATAAGTTGTTAACAGCAGTTTGTGAAACAATGGATGACTTTGCAAGGGAATTTCGCACACAACTTTGAATTATTTGAAATGATGTTGTGATAGGTAATCAAAAAATATCTGTCTGAACTGTAAGTATTTATTGTGAATTAAACTAGAAATATTGATTTTGATGTGGATTAAATAATTGAATTAGCATTCACTTCGTAGAACTCCATTAAAATACGTTGCAAAAATATTTACGTGTTTTAGTGCTACAAATATTATTTTATATTTGGGTGATAACTATTTCAGCTTACGCCCTCATCAGAACTATGTTTAAAATTATATACTTTGTAGACTGACTTAGAAAAGACACTATACATTTCTCTTCTACTCTAACATCCTAACTTATATTGAAAAATATAGTATTAAATGTAATAAATTCATTTATCAATCCGTAAGTTTCAGGGCCGGCGCCACCATACAGGCGAAATAGGCAATCGCCTAGGGCGCAAATCATTAGGGGGCGAATAAATAGAGTAATCAAATTATTTTCTATAATCTATTAAAACATAATAGTACTTTTTTAAGCTTGTATCTGTTCATTATAATTATTTTTCGTATTATATATACTTCCAAAAAGAGAGATTGAGCGACTGTGTAAAAAACAGTTCTCGTAAAAAGTGTTGAGGTATCTCCGCTAGGAGGCCATATGATCCATATTGGGAGCGGACATGCACATAAAAAATATATTCCACAGTTTGTTAAAAAGGGGGCGCGCCAATAACCGTTGCCTAGGGCGCCAAATAACCTCGCGCCGGTACTGGTAAGTTTAAACATAGACACACGCCGAAATAGCTTTAAACTCGTCTTATAAAAAAATATAGAACTAAATACATTGATATTTTTTACCTTATTATAATGGAGTTCTACCAAGTAAATGCCAAACCAATCAATCAATACAATACTAAAAGTTACATTGAACAGTAAAAAATGATATCTCAAGTCAAATTTCAATCCATGGTGAACAATAAGAAAATGTTATAAAGTATTTATGTCATCTGCCGTTTGCCGTTTGCTGCAGGAAACGCCACCATTTTGAATGTATTTTATTTGCGCGCAATTTAATTTCGACCTGTCCATCCTTTGTGGCGCAGTTTTATTTGCATATCCAGCGCCAAGAATAAAGAGGTGACGTATTTGCCTGCTTGTTATAAATCTTGAATTGCGTGTTGGAATAAAAGGCTGCTTGTATTATGGTAAACCTCAATTTGTTTTACGATATAAAACAACCGTACAAGGAATTCTAAGAGTGTCGATTTTTTTCATGTTTTAGAACTAGATGCATACGTTAAAAAGCCCCCGAATCTATTAAAATCATGTTTGTCGATTTATATATTTTTATTGTTATTCTTATCAATAGAAAGAAATTTACCGTCCGCAATTCACAACCAACAAACTACCACCAGAAACTAATTGATAGCAGTTTACCGCTGTATCAATATACCACATAATCAATTTATAGCATAAACGTTTTTTCTAGCATATTTTACCGTTTAATTAAAAGCAATATGTTTGGTCAAATCATATAAAGATATTTTTTATTTAAGATTCTGGCTGAAACTAAGCATGGCATAATAGTAATACAAATTATGAGGACATATTAGGAAAATTAACTGTATTCAATAAATTGTTTATTCGATCAATTGATACGGCTTTAAAATGTAAGCGATTTATTTATTGATGATGGTGAATTTTCAAAAACTCATAATCATTTGTCTACTATTTATTACAGCATCTTCATCCAACTCTTCCAATGATTGTCTTTTAAATTATAGTAATCTTTTTCAAAAATATAACCATGGAAAATATAGAAACTTTTTTTGACCGCAATTACAGAACGTAGCTTGTTAAACTTCTAGTAGTTATATTATAGATTTTAATTAGCAAGATAACGTTAATAACTATGTTTTTCCTATGTATTGTGTTCTGCATGCCTCACTCAGGTATTGAATGATTGATAGCATATTATTATAAGTAACAAAAGAAAAATGTGTCGATTAAAAAAAATGTGAGTATTTTAACTTTTAATACACATTATATTCTACTGTGTCTGCATGGGATTTCAATTCTATTATGTTTTTTTTTGCTGGAATTGAAAATGAGGTAAAATCGAAATTTAAATGTAATAAATTGATATATTTTAAATCTGAAAACATTCGTAGAAAATATTATTAATTGTTGTGAAATTATTCGGATGGTTGTTTGTCCATCATGAGTTGACTCTTGAAATTATTTGGGCGAAGATTTGATCAACATTCACATATTTCTTAATTAATAAATAAACTTTTTCATGTCATAATGGTAAAAAATAAGATATTCACAAAATTCAGCTTTTCATGCATATATGATTTAATGACCTTTTTATGATAAAAATATGCCGCTATTAAATATGAAAAAAAACCGCTATCGATTTATTCATCCGGTATTGTCATCCCAATAAACAATAATAATTATTAATATTTTGGTGTTTTTTTTTTAAATCAATGTATTAATAAAACTGTATTTTTAATATTATATTTTTCTAGCTCTGAAATTCCTAGTATACACCCTTAGAATTTGATCTTAAATATGATACAAAAAGTCTATTGAAAGTCAAATAAAAAACAAATAAAATCTAATTCATTATTTACACTTCCTCACAGGGCTTTTGTCCTTTGACCCGCCAGTATCCCACGAGATGATTCTGACAACACCTTTGCAAAACAGGAAATCCCCCATACCGTAATAGTTTATAGAATTTCGCAACAGGTGAGTCACTGAGTAAAATTCTAGGATATGATATCATATAAAATGCGCAAAAGGTTCCAAGAAAATTACAGTCACAAAAGCGATCGTTCTATATTACGTGTTTGGCATACCATGAGCTTAGACTATGCTTAGCATTGATTTTAATATTCACGGTCATATAACTTTTCATGTGTTTAAGTTATTCAAATACTTAAGAGACATTTCATTTTGGTGGCGATAAATCAACCATTGGTAATAAAGTAATAGCTTTAATGTTGTTAATTGACCATTAACTCTTGGTGTACAAAAATATAAATTGGCACACCCCTGTTTTGCAGGGACTCAGAATTGACCTTTTGACACTTTAAACATTGTAATTGACGAGCATAGAGTTGATATAGTAAAGATGTTTAGTATGTATTATGTGTTTACGTGTGCGGTCCGACGGTCGAATTTTGATTTGATTTTTTGTAAATTTCGCCAGTCGGGTTGTATCTTGAATAATAATAAATTATATACTTTAACATAAAACTGTATTCGTTTTTTTTCATCAAACGGCAAGTACGCACAATATTTATATTGGAAATTATATGTGTTATAGAAATTAATGTCTCCAGCCTCTGGGAATCAGCCTTTTTACAATGTCAACATTACTAGGTTCCCGCCTTTTTCGATTCATTTATTCGCGCGCTATTTAATTTGGACTCGCCCGTTCTTTGTTCCACGATTGAATTCAAAATCGCGCGCCGGGAAATGGTAGTGTTGCCATTATGCAAACACATTATGGTAGTTCCTTTTTCACACAAGAACAAAAGACTAATTCTTTGACACAGTTGTGCATCGTGATTTTCACTTAGCATTATTTAAAATGAACTGACATATTTAGTATTTCTTGTCAAAGTTGATTATAGACTATTTTTCATACTCACTCATCGTTAACATTCATATTTGATTTTTTTTACCCTCAGGAATCAATACTCTATCGTCGATAGCCACCAAGGATTTAATTTACGGATGAATATTTTATACATAGCTGTCTGTGATATTTTTATATCATTTTACTTTACCCAGTGTATGTAGACGTAAAAACAATTATTCTTCCACAAAGCGTATCATAAAAATAACTTCTGTTTAAGCATACAATCAGTAGATCGTAAATGTCTCATGTCTCTTGATGGTAAAAGACACGATAAAAATAACAAAAGTCTTGGCCATTTTTAAGTTAATCAAAAATATTGTACATATATGTTATACATTATATTAATGAATAAAGTAACTTTCAACATTTTTGTGTGCTTAAAAATTATTTTTAATATAATAAGCTGGGTCACAGAGGTAAACATAGAATGTAAAATATAATTTGCATACCTAAATTTTCTTATGAGAAACAAGAACCGTAAAATAATGGTTAAAAGCTAAATAATATATTGTATATATAATATGTATATATCTCACATAATAACACAACACGTAAACGTATCCTAGGTCAATGTGTCATTTTTACTCCGTCTAGCACTCGCCAGTGAGTTTGTTTATACACTTAGAGGTTAATTCATTCACTAGCGCATACAAATAAATGCAGGGGTGGGCTGGAGGGGGCTCGGGGGGGCCGCGCGAGCCCCTTGTTAAATTTCAGCGCGTCCGGCGAGCCCCTTGTTAAGATAAGAAAATCATTCGTCTTAGATCAAATCAGCGCCTAACTGCAATTTCTGTAGATGGTTAAATTTTATTATGAAACAAGACCCCATTGCCCCTTCATTTTTTCATTCAGCGATGTGGGCTTCCGTGCCGGACCTCATGGGTTCGAGATAATCACTAGTCCTTTCTTAGTCGTATCATTCTATCCCTACTACTTTTTTTGGAAAAGAGAGGTCGAGCGACTAAGTAACGAACAGTTCTCGTATAAAAAAAACTTTTTTTTGAGACACTTTCATTAGGATGTCATATGCTCCACATTGGCAGCGAAAATGGATACAAATAAATGGATAAGATTTACCGAGCCCCTTGTTAAGATATTGGCAGCCCACCGCTGAATAAATGTGAATTGTCATGAAGTAAGCTTCGACTAGAACTGCTAGTTAATGTATGTATGTATTCATAAATCAAAATGTACATACTCCTGAGACTTGTAACAAGTTGTAACAGTGCCTGCCATATCAAAAATATTTGGCAAATGTCATGGGAATGTGCTTTTTTAGCACGAAGGATGGAACCTTCCTTCCTTATTAACTTCCTTAAAGATATCGAGAAGAAAAATATTACAGTGGTGTTTTATAGCGATATAAATCAATTGCGATAGCGGTAAAATAAAGTACATTTATTTGTCTCCTGAAAACGTGTAGTTTTTGAGATGCGTCACAAAAATTATTCTAAAATGAAACTATTTATATATTAAAACAACATTTGCTTGTTTACGTTTTGCCACGACAAAGACGCCACTTTACGGAAAAAATCGCTTACGCCCTGTGGCTTTCCAAACTCAATGTTATATTAAAATATGAAAGGAATAGGGATTTTAGCGATGCGTAAGCTGTTTTGCCGACGGTGGATATTTGTTCGGCACAGTTTTGTCAACGCAAACACAAAGTGTATTTAGAAATTTACGGTATGTACGTTCTCCCCAAACAACGGTTGGCCAAAACAGTGGCGTAGGTGTTATATGCAAATTCGGTGGCCTTATTTGGGTCAATATTTTGTGGCGGAACCGTAAATTTTATTGCTATCAAAAAGCCTTTATCGGGCTCTCATTATTTTCGTACGAATTATTTACGTTGTGTAAGCTTATAAATTAATTTTAGATACTAAACAAAACATTATAAATTCAAAGAAGAATATTGTTTAGGCATATTCAGTTTAAGTTGTATACATTTGACGAGTTAAATATGCTTTACAACATGATACTTTTTTCTCCCCGAAAATTAATTAAAACCATAAAAACTTCATATTTGAAATCTAAGTATTCAAAAAATCATTCGAATAACGAAATATTTTTACAGAAACTCGTCGCCATATTTTAAATATGCTGATCTTTTGCTCTTTAAGGTTATGTTTATTTAATATTTAGTACAAAATCGTTAAAACATTTTTCGTCGTTCTTGTAAAATTTGTTGTGTGGGTTGATTCATTTAACCTGAATACATTCGATATTATATATCAGGGCTTCGAACTGGAACGGAACGAAAACCGGAACCGAACCGAAAAAATATCGGTTTTTTTTCGGTTCACATTAGTATATCTTGGGCTTTTGGATTCGAGCTGAACCGAAAACTGAAAACAGTTAAAAACCGTTATTTTTGCCGGAACGAAAACCGGAACCGAATATATTTTTTTTACTTGAACCGGATCGAAAATAATAGCGGTTCGAAGCCCTGTTATATATAACATAAATAGATATGTTAAAATTGAATTATTATCAAAAATGACAATCATCTCGAAACGAGGTTTTTTGACTTCTGCCGAAGTTTATTGTTATGTTGAATTTTCATACTGATATTAACCTTTAGAGAAGTATGGATTTACATGTACGTCGGCGCCATTTTTCTGTAAATGAGTATGGAAGTACTTTAAACTCAATGCAGGAGTATTAGAGAATTACATATATTCATTGGGAAAAAGTCACAAAATTGTCATATAAAGACAAGACAGTAAATTAAAGTAAGGTCTGTATAAATCTATTCACTTAAATTGTCGGTTTCCTTGTTTCCTGTTAGCTCGATGACAAAGTCAATTTCTGGAACCTATGTATGTATCGCGTAAAAAAGTTTTGGGTGTTTTGCGATCATTATCTATGACTAAATAAAGCTCATAACGTCATTAGGGATGTAAACATTCTGCGAATCGCAAAAGAGCAATAAAAATCGATAGAAAACTTTCATAATTTTCCTTGAAACCTGTCGGCGTCTCATGCATAGCGAGAATTCTATTAGGTATACTATGTTTTGATAGACTTATAAAACATTTAATGGTAATATAAATGTCTATTTTGGTATGCGATGACGTATGAAGTTAGCGTCGATCGGTGTTCGCAAATAAAAACATGGCGGTTTATAATATATCAGCTGGTAAACGTTGTCACGTTGAATTATAAATGATTATTTGTAAATACATTTTGAATTATTGACAAACAAATATATGTTAATAAATAATGTAATTGACATAACCATAGTGTAGAAACCATTACATAGTTTAATGAAATTGTTCGTGGTTAATTAAAAGATTTTAAATCTGCTTTGAGTTGTGTCAATATTGACGGGTTATAGAATTAATGAGCCTTTCAATTATGTATTATTATTTTTAGAAACCGTTAGTTATTTATGAAAAGCACCCGTTTATGATTATGATAAATTTGTTAATTTTTTATTGTTGGTATTTTATATGAAATATTTAAATGACGATTTTGATTGACTCTATTGTTACTGAATCTCAAATTGGTTGATTTTTTTTATTTTCTTTAAACTGTGTTTGTAATTCCGGGATATGATAAATGGTAGATAGTTTGGTATTGCAATTCATAGGTATAGTACATAGTTTCGTCGTTAAATAAGGGCCCTATAGAGGTGAAATGAGCCAACTAGTAAAATGGTAAAACTTTTTTCTTGGACTACTTTTAAGTACAATCACGTTTTTATTTGGTGTTTTTGTAGATTACATATTTTTATTTTACGAATATAACACTATTGAAATACGTATAACTGAAGTTACTTCATTTTTACGATACTTGAATACGTCTATAATACTACAACGAATTTATCTTTTTTCTAAAATACCACTTGGCTCACTTCACCCCTAATGGGCCCATATTATTTAATTAAAATGTCAAGAATAATAATAACATACTCCTTATCAAATCTGACTTAGAATCTGTTATTTGAATTCAAGTTTGAATAATTAGTAAAATTGTGTTTATGTCAACGGAATGTATTGGATGTGCATATATTTCGTCACAGTGATATTGAAAGATTCAATGTTTGTGAGCTGAGCCTTAAATCAGATGCCAAACATGAGATGCAAACATTACGGGAAAACTTAAACGTGTCAGAAGCAAACTTTGGCTCAGTGAAAACGCTTTTAATAGATCAGCTAGTTGACAATTACGGCTTAGCGATACTCCCAAAACTTTGGCTTGTACGTGTGCCTTTTAAATTAATACTATTTAATATAAAGGTATTACACTGAAGTTTAGTGGTCGGCAACACAGCATATCTAAGGTGCCTGCCAAAAACACAAACTGATTAGTATTTCGGTAACCAGTGACGTCCATCAAAATTATTCAAATATTATATAATGTGCCTTTGTTACGAATCTCCAGTGAAGAGTTAGGGTAAAGTTTCAGTGGCAGCGTTTTGCGGGGCGTCTTGTGCAGTATCTTTGCCTAGAACGTATCTCCCTCCAAAAATAGAATTGGGTGTATTTTGGCTAAGTAAGGTTAGGTAAAAAATATTTTTGTTTTGGATTTGTTGTGGACTGACCATTTAATTCAGTAACCAACCTCGTACATACTAACCATCGTGATATATCTTGGGCAATTTAATCAATTAATTCCTTACCAAATGCCAATGCTAAATAATTAAATTTACACTAGATACGAGGATCATTTTGTATTTTAATTTACTTGCGTGAACGACGATTAAACAAACGGCGGGAGAGAAAACGATGTCGTTTGTTTTAGCGAATAATAGACAACATAGTGAATATTTGCTATGCATACGTTTTTATTATGTGGTATTTTTGTGTAATCTTTTCTGCGGATGATTATCATTTATCATCAGCAAAAATATATCTTGATAAAATTTAACTACCCTATTCGAAAGAGTAGTATGCTTGATGTAATAATTCATGCCCTCCTATCTAAAAGGTTAGTACGTTTCAGACAATAATAAAACCACGATAAACTTATTGGCTGAGTTATCATATTCAGCAGGGAACATTAAAGTGAATACACGCCTTTACGATATTTTTATAATGTTCACCTCGCCCTGAAAGAGTTAAACGCTTCCCCGCGGCAGACATTTAAAACTTTTACAATGTAAGGTAGTAACGCACTTTCGAAGTAAAAAACTCATTTATTAAACTCTAAGAAAACATATAATAAAATAAACTTATCCGATGTAAGACTGTAATACTTACCAACTTGGCGTTGAATTTTATACTTTTTGCTTCTATGATCTAACGAAATGTTTAGTAACTTAAACAAAACACATTTATTCAACTTTGTTACCTATTCATTTAAATTTCGATTAAGTTTTTTGAAAAAAACTTCAAAATTATTAGGTATAAAAACAAAAGTTAGTCTTCCATCTGCCAGTCAAAGTTTTTTCTAAAGTGATTTTATTTCTTAGTAGCAGGGCTGCCAGACGTCCATATTTGAGTAGTACTGTCAAGTTCGACAGGCTAATCTCGAATCTCGTATTTTATCTGAAAATCCCAACTCAAAAAAAAACGTACGTTTAATTTTGTTAATTTTATACAAGCTAGTATCTCAACTTTTGTCAGTTTTGAGTTTTTTGATTAAATGAATTCAGAATTTCAATACATACGTATTCCTTAGACTCGTATCACAATATATGTATATATATATATATATTTCGACTGTGGAAAGGAAAATGGACGTAACCCACGCATAATAAATTTTACAGGAAACAAAAAAAACTTTTTTTATGATTTTGGGTAAAATGCAAATTATTAAATATACACATCCTTGAAATTCACGGAGACTGATAAACTGGTTTTTAATTGATTGTATATAATATTAATATAACAAGTTGGTTTCCCACCACCACTCGTTGTGTATATGCAGCCAACATTTAATGGCCGCTTTCCACAACGCTATCGACAGAAAAAAAGGAGTCTACCCCTCACATTCATGGCCCGAGCAGAACTGCACGGGACTGATTTTGAACCATGCACTAATGTGCTTAAAATAATATATAATATTAATATAATACATTTTTCATGATCGCAATTTTCGTAAGCCCTTACGTTTTCAAATTTAAAAGCTAAATTAAGATACATTGTGATTATCATATAAAGCTAATTTGAAAAAAACTGAGGGTTTCGTACTTTTTTTCCACAGTCGATATATATATATATATATATAAATATATATATCATGTTTTATTTTATTTAAATTTTAATTTAACGTTCAATTCACCTTTTTCGTTCTATACGCATAGTCCAACGTTTGCGAGTAAACAAATTGAACTCAGATAACCGCACGTAAAATTATTGGCCGGCGCACGTTAAATCTGCTGCAGCAATGTGACCACGTTCTAATCGGGCGAAGAACACTACCACCCGCTGCAGACTAGTTTGCAAGAGCTTGAATCTACCGATCATGTGGATCTGGGTTCGATTTCCGGTAAGATCAATGTTTAATTGAGTTTTTTTCCAGTTTTAATTTGAGATCTAAAATGTGGGAGTTTGTAATGTCAATTTCCCTTGAGTTGATCTAAACTGAAAAATATCTCACCGAGCTTATTTCCTATGATCTATTAAAAAGTATTTGACGTATTGGCATTAGCTCTAATGCCAAATATTTGGAGAAATATCTATAAAATCTTATAAATAAATAATTTTGCTCTTTTTTAAGGGTCTAAATCAGAGTTAGTACATTTTGAAAACGACCCCGTTGTTTACAGTACTGCAAGTCTGACATTGAATATCCCTGTCGATTTATATTTTAAATATTTAGAATATTTGAGTAAGTGAGTTTTATGAAGTTTAATTGGAGAGATTTTCTTGTGTTTTCGCTTGGGGAAGATTCCGTAAAGCTATTTTGCTAAATTGAAATGTACTTGCTTCGACGCAAAGTGATGGGGAGAAATAATTTATTATTGACACTAAAGGAGAGAGTAAGCACTTAAGGTTCAATCGGCAGCTTTTACCTTAGCTAAAGAATTCAGCGAAAAGGTACGGAGGGGAAGTATTGATTGACACTTTTTTTTGTATTGGGTTCGATTTGAGTATTCATTTCAAGTCTTTCAAAAATCATTTTTGTTCTTTTTTGTTAATAGTTTTATCTAAAAATAGTTTATCGACACGTCCACTCCGGGTGTAGATAAAAATGCGTAATTGAACGTATTTATAAAAGTTTTATTTCAAATACAAGTCATTGTAAATCAACCGCTCTACGGATATGATAAGGAAAACATGATTGAGTTAGGGAAAGATTAACAGTTAAATTCTCTCTTTCTCAAGGCGTTTTTTTGTTGTTGACGATAGGTGTGAATTTTTTGAGTACAATCTCAAAAATCAAAATAAAAATAAATGTTATTCTGGGGTGCAACAAACCATTTTTGAGGTTTCGGGAGGAGTTTTTATTTTGTCATATTTTATATTAAATGCACTAATAAATAACCAACTCATTAAAAATTGAAACATGAAGTGCGTATTTTTCAATAAACAAAATATGTGGCAATAAATGTTATTTCTGAAATAACAAAATCGGAATAAATTTCAAAAGGGGTGCGAGAACATATTTTTAGATTCAAAGTAGGTTCCGAGCACTAAAAAGCTAAAAAACAATGCTTTAATAGGACGGGCTAATTGATGTTCACAAAACAAGGTAAATGAATTTTTGTACAAATAAAATTTCTATAAATGCAGCTTTATTTCTATCTGCCACGTGTAATTGGTGTTAACCATGGGTAATCTATTAATTAACACATTGTCACAGTCGCATTTATACACCGACTTTAAAAAAAGATTAATAACCTAACCCATAGTTTCTTTCGATAGTTACAGTATATACAACTAAATAAAAGTTCTATCAAAAGGATATGTCTTGAATTGCCGATAAATCTAAATTTAATTTTTAAATTTGAAAAAAGAAAAGTTGTTGAAAATTGTGACCAGGAAAAAGGATTTACACAAAGGTTTTTCTTATAAAATTTAGAACTGAGTAAATATAACACCTGTTTGTTAGTCTTCATGCACTTCAAGTTTGTGTATATTTAGTATTACGAGATTAGCCCAATATCATCAAAAACCGTTTTTTGTGTTTTCTGTTAAATTTGTTTTACTTGGGTGACGTTTTTATAGAGTCGACACGTAATACTTTATAGAAATCATTTTTAATATAAAATTAAATTTGATGATTTTATTATTTGACTGATTGTATTAAAAACCGTGACACTATTTCGCCACTGTGATCATAATCTTCATTACAAGTCTATAAGGCTGGCCAAACACGTTTCACAACTTGTAACGCAATCAGTGGAATAAAAAAAATCCAATAATATTAACTATCATCTATATATGAGGGTATTACTTGCAAACCCGGCTCATTCCAAAGTTGTTGAAACATGAACCATGAATATAATTTAGTAGATCAAAATAAATTTTGAAAATATTTTTTTAAAAATCTGTCTCAAACATAGCTTGACAAATCCAAAATATCATTCCAAAGTAATGTAAAACTAAAAATACTTTTAAAATGTACGTTGTTTTTCAAAATGAAATTCAAGTTTCATTTTTTAATCATTTTGGAATAAGACGTGTTTGCAAGTAATACCCTCATATATTGAATAATAATTGTAGAACTAAATAAATTGCAATTTTGTACCAACAATGTATCAAATTAAAAAAAAAAAAACGTTTACCATGATATTATCGCTTTGTAACGTCTATTGCAAGATTTTCTGCGATCAAATTAAATTCCACACTAGGCTCAACAAAATCCTTAGCGAGGCCTGAAAAAACAAATCAAATTTTCCCCATAAATACTTTATAAGAAATGCGAGTTTATCTTCGTGTTTTTTTTAGTCAGGAGAGTCAAATGTAAAATATGTAGGCGCAATATATTTAAGAGGTGCTCTTTTAACTCCAAAAACGCTTTGTAGAGATTTACAATTTGGGCCGAGTGTATTCAGACCCATAATCCTCTCCGACGTATCGTAAAAGTGATTTCAATTCGCTAAATTGTACAAAAATGTAGATCCAACAACGTGGAATACAAATTGGAGAGAGTTCGATCAACTATGAGCACCGAGCAGTTTTGCACAAAGAAGGGAATACTTCAACAGTAAATAACGTTGTATTTCGAAACTCAGATATTTTTTGTGTTAACTGACAAAACATGAGTTTGATTTACTGTGCGAGTCATGTGTCGATGCTTTGACATGATCCGTATACTATTTTTTTACGTTATGTAATCTGATATTATTCGAAAGAGTTTTTTTCAATAATACTCTCTCCCAATATAAACAATATGAAAATAACATATTCGATGTTTCTCAACAAAAATTGTTCTACAACTGGATATTGTTAGTCAACTTGACGTTTTTTTTTTAAATGCTGATTTAGATGAAGCAAGATTTTTTAATCTATACCCGCTCTCAATGTTGAGCATATGGCATCCTAATGGAGGTATCTCAACAGAAGTTTTTCTACGAGAACGTTTTGTTACTGATAAGAGTAGGACGCTACGCCCAGTTATTACAGGATCGAAAAAGGTAGGAAGAAATTTTTAGAAATAAGAAACTCCCATGCCTACGAACAGAAATCGATATATCGATTAAAAAATGATGTTCGTACTGGGACTCAAACCCGCGAGGTCTGGTACGAATGACCACAACGCTAACCGCTGCGCCATAGGACCCGAATTAGTAGTCAATTAATCACTTTAACTGTGTCAAGTTTTATACTCTTTCCACCTTAATATAATGAATTTCTTAGATTTCTACCAAATGAATTCCAATTTAAACAATACATCATTGAACAGATTATGTAGATGAGATAAAACTCGACCGATGTTGTCTAGTTTGTAAGAGCTCGGCTCTACCAATTAAACCACAGCACGGTATGGTTATGTCAAATTTAGTATTTTTTAAAATAAATAAATTTAAGATCTCAGACATGGATGTTTGTTAATTCAAATCTTCTCTTGACTTTGGCATTAACAGTATTGCCGAATATTTTTTTAAAATAAATAAAAGAAAAGAATTTCAGAACATAATAATATACAGTAATCGAATAATAATTTTTTAAAGTTGTTTCATGTTAAATACTACTATTACAGCTGAAATCTCTCTGATATAATATATTATTTAGAAAATATATTTTCAACGAATATTTTATTTTACAAAACGTTTTCATGCTCTAAATATTTTACCTAGCAAAGAAATAGTCTCCAAGTGGATAAACGAATAGAAAAGACTGATTTTATTTGTACAAAATATATTGTAATGTAAAATTTTCAAAGACAATCTGAAATATAAAATGGGTACTGTGACATCTGTTGAAATTGCTTAAAGGTCTGTTGCCAAAGATATCGTATAGATCCACTGAACTTGAAAAAGGAATAACTATTCATATTTATTATATTATTATCAGATAGCTTGAAAACGATCCAATCCTGATTCATAATGCCCACGTATTATTATATATATCTAGCGGTAGGCTGCCAATACGCTAATAAGCACTCTTATACAAATAATTAATAAAACCCTCGTAAATAATATCAGATGTGTGTGTCAGAAAACTTTCAGTTAATCGAGAATGTTCTCTCTAGCTAATGGTGGTAAAAAGTAATAAATGGTAGGAACTGTCCTTCTCAAAGCTGTACACAATTACATTAAAGGTATAAAATGTACACGTGTGATATGAGAGAAAATTGTTCAAAGGACCAATTGGCAGTATATTAGTGTACTTATTTTTGATTGAAATGTGCTTTGATCTTAATCCGATTTTTTTTAAAAAGGTATATTAACTCCGTTTTAAAAATGTCTTAGTACAACAGTGATAATATCGAAAAATATTTGTTTATTCTATAAACTTCTAATACAATTTTGAAGCTAACTGGTATATACATTTATTATTAAAAAATCTTTTATTGATCTTAGCTGATAAGGGTCGTGGTTAATAATTGATAAGACAGTTTTTTGAACGATTTTTCTTCACAAAGAGTTGATATTTATTCATTGCATATTCTTCCAGCCTTATTTGGCAGACTTTTTTCTCTATTTAAAACAATTACTTTTAAAATCGTTCACTTTTCAAAAAAATATCTTATCCCTAATTTCACCTTAAATATTTGAATGATTGCGAAACGTAACTAAAATGCAGACCAATTAATTATTAAATGTATATTTTTCTCGAAAGTTAATTATGTCAAATAGAATATTTTTTCCTAAGGCTCTGTAATTATTATCATAAATTTAAAATTCAAATTGGAAAAAAAACGATTCTTTTTATTTCAATTCTTCTTTTACTTTTTTTTGCGATCGCATCGCAATTTTTCACAATATTTTTTTTTTACGAATTTCACAAAGTATGCTGCATGAATTAAAATTTTAAAATATTTCACATGGCGTCGATTTACGGAATATTATCATTCGTTTGAGCGCTTTATATATCCCAAATATAGCCTTTGACTTTTTTTCAAATTTATTGAAACTAAAAAATATTACAAAACCTTTTTTGGGACATCTGTTCAGACACGTCTGAAAGTTGAAGCCATCATGAAAAATGAGTACGAAACTTTTTTAATCATCTGAATCTAACAGTAGAATAAAAAAATGCAAAATAAATAAAAAAAACTTAAATATGTAATTTATTAATGTCATAAAAACAAATGTAATTTTATTGCGTAGCGTAGATATTACATATAATACATTATAGCAAAACAGGTTTTATTTACATTTTTAATGGACACTAGCTGTAAGCCCGTTGACCTCAACGGAGGGATTTTTGTTGCATTTTTAAGTAGTCAGAAAAGTTACTGGCGTGAAAAATAAATTACTAACCTATTTATTGAATAATCCAGAAATTCTGATAGTAAAAGAAATATCTCGGGGCGTATATCGACAGCCCTGCCCTGCAGTATTTAAATTGTAAATTATTTATTTTTGGAATAATGTTCTAGTTTGCTAACAACTATTTTTCGTAATAGCAGAAATTTCGTAAGTTATTGAATTTTTGGAATAATGTTTAAGTTTGCTAACAATCATTTTTCCTAGAAGCAGAAATTTTGTAAATTATTTAATCTTTGGAATAATGTTTGTGTTTGCTAACAACCATTTTTCTTAGAAGCAGAAATTTCGTAAATTATTTTATTTTTGGTATAATTTTTAAGTTTGCTAACAATTATTTTTCCTATTAGCAGAAATAGACCTCGTAAATTATTTAATTTTTGGAATAATGTTTAAGTTTGCTAACAACCATTTTTCATAGTAGCAAAAATAGTCCTTGTAAATTACTTAATTTTTGGAATAATGTTTAAGTTTGCTAACAATTATTTTTCCTATTAGCAGAAATAGACCTCGTAAATTATTTAATTTTTGGAATAATGTTTAAGTTTGCTAACAATTATTTTTCCTATTAGCAGAAATAGACCTCGTAAATTATTTAATTTTTGGAATAATGTTTAAGTTTGCTAACAACCATTTTTCATAGTAGCAAAAATAGTCTTTGTAAATTACTTAATTTTTGGAATAATGTTTAAGTTTGCTAACAATTATTTTTCCTATTAGCAGAAATAGACCTCGTAAATTATTGAATTTTTGGAATAATGTTTAAGTTTGCTAACAACCATTTTTCATAGTAGCAAAAATAGTCCTTGTAAATTACTTAATTTTTGGAATAATGTTTAAGTTTGCTAACAATTATTTTTCCTATTAGCAGAAATAGACCTCGTAAATTATTGAATTTTTGGAATAATGTTTAAGTTTGCTAACAACCATTTTTCATAGTAGCAAAAATAGTCCTTGTAAATTACTTAATTTTTGGAATAATGTTTAAGTTTGCTAACAATTATTTTTCCTATTAGCAGAAATAGACCTCGTAAATTATTTAATTTTTGGAATAATGTTTAAGTTTGCTAACAACCATTTTTCATAGTAGCAAAAATAGTCCTTGTAAATTACTTAATTTTTGGAATAATGTTTAAGTTTGCTAACAATTATTTTTCCTATTAGCAGAAATAGACCTCGTAAATTATTGAATTTTTGGAATAATGTTTAAGTTTGCTAACAACCATTTTTCATAGTAGCAAAAATAGTCCTTGTAAATTACTTAATTTTTGGAATAATGTTTAAGTTTGCTAACAATTATTTTTCCTATTAGCAGAAATAGACCTCGTAAATTATTGAATTTTTGGAATAATGTTTAAGTTTGCTAACAACCATTTTTCATAGTAGCAAAAATAGTCCTTGTAAATTACTTAATTTTTGGAACAATGTTTAAGTTTGCTAACAACCATTTTTCTTAGAAGCAGAAATTTCGTAAATTATTTTATTTTTGGTATAATTTTTAAGTTTGCTAACAATTATTTTTCATAGTAGCAAAAATAGTCCTTGTAAATTACTTAATTTTTGGTATAATGTTTAAGTTTGCTAACAATTATTTTTCCTATTAGCAGAAATAGACCTCGTAAATTATTGAATTTTTGGAATAATGTTTAAGTTTGCTAACAACCATTTTTCATAGTAGCAAAAATAGACCTCGTAAATTATTTAATTTTTGGAATAATGTTTAAGTTTGCTAACAATCATTTTTCATAGTAGCAAAAATAGTCAACGAATAATTCAACTGTTTATGTATGCATGTGAAGTATGCGTATTTTGGAATTTTTAGAATAATTTAAATGTGTGCTTAATATATAATATTTAAATTAGATTGATTTTGACAGTTGTGTGTTTGCCCGAGCGGTAACGATCTCAACTCATAATCTACAGGCGATGGTTCGATCGACGGTCGTGGAGTTTTTTTGTATGAAATTTTTTCAGCGATTTGTTTCGTCAAATAATAAACAGTGTATTGGGAAAATATGTCTTTAGTATGAATAAAAATATTGCGTCATCGGAGCTGGTGAGGAGGGAGGGGGTAGGAAGGGGCAGGGGGAGGGGAAAAACGCGGACAATCATGCAATCATTCGGACATTATCGAGTATTAATATATAGATTTGGTGAGAAAATCGTTTTTATCGTTTGACATGAATACATAATTATCTGCTAATATGGCTTGTCGGTTTTCAAAAATCTGGTTTTTATCAATCTGTGCGACATTCGAACGCCTGATACTGCAACTTGCCAACCCGGTTATTAGAATATGTATTCATTGAAAAGCGTTCATATTTTAATTTGAAATTGTCATAGTTACAATGATATAAAATATGTAGTTAGTATACATCAATGAATGTGTTAAAATATTATATAAAGGTTTATTTTGAAAATATTTTTGTTGTGCATTTTGATTCAGATATAGATGATCTAATTTGATATAAAACAAAGTTGTCAAGTCAAAAAACAACAGAAAAACCAATTTGGATCTTCTATCAGATGTCTTAAAAATTCTACGACCCACTTCATTACCTAGACTCTAGCTAGAGAAAGAGTATTGTCTATTTTAAGAAATTTTGTTAGCAAATTTAGTTTACTTAGTAATATATCAGTGGACGTTTTGTGTTTTCAGAGAAGAAAAACTGTATTTTCAATCACCTTCTTAGCTATTTAAATAAATCGTCAATTTTTATGAAATTTCAAAAACCGGGTTAAGCAGGGTATTTTGTATAAGCCCCTACTTGCTACAACTTGCGTAAACCATAACTATCTTTCTTGAAAATGAATATGCGGACCACAAAATGTGTAGCATAGATAACTGCGTATGTGAATTCTAAGAATGTATACGTAGAAAATCAGATTATTTTAAGTATAAGCACTGAAAATACACCATGATTCATTACTAAAATACAATATAAATTAAATTTAGCATTGTTTATATTAACACAAAAGACAAGTCGTTTTATGTATTATAATTTTGTATTGCAATATTATCAGAGATGGTTTTGTCGAACAAGCGAGCAATTAAATCTGAACTCCTAATACTTAACAGATGGATTGTAGAAATAGCTAAATATATGTATATTATATTCCGGCGAACGGTCAATGTCGATATATTAATTTATAAAATTGTATTCGAAGGAATGTATAGCTGTGATGTCTGTTAATGACAGACACTATAGAATACACCCGATCATAAACACGGGGCAGCGAGAACGATTAGCTTACCAAGGGCTCTAGCCCAATACTTACATTGATACTCTTTTCGAAAAAGGTATGTTGAAAGGCTGAGTAATAATCAGATCCTGTTGTGAGTCAGCATCCTTGGATTTGGTGACAGTGTTTCGTGGTTCGAATCCTAGTACGAACAGTTTTATAATGTGATTTTACAATCGATTTATGGATTTATCGTCGTTATGTCTAAAATATCCTCCAACTTTTCCTATTCTAAAAGAGAAGTAAAACGAGAGCAATTAGTTAACCACCTAGAAAGTCCTAGCCATACACTTATTTTTCTACTCTCTAAGTTTAAAAACTGAGATGCAAGCAGTTCTTGTAGAAAAACGTCTTTTGAGACTTCATTAGAAGTTTATGAGCTCCATGTTAAGAGTAGAGATGACTAAAAAACCGATAATTCGTAAATCATTGATACACTATAAACCTATAAAAATTTTCTTTTCAAATTATTATTTAATTTGAGTATCGCTTTCCAGGTATTACATTTATAAAAAGAAAACACCATTTAAAGTAGTTATTTAAAAAAAATATTTCATGGCCTAAACTTGTTTCCCTTAACGAGTAAACATTTACAACTTATGGAAATTCTATAGTATCTAAAGAGTTTCTTTCTAAATATATTTTTTTAATAAATACTGCAAATAAACGAAGCTATCTTCTTAATCGCCATTATGTATATAAAAAAAGCTTAAACATAATTACCAAGATGCAGAAATTTAAAGTTCTTTTGAAATTTTTCTTTCAAGGAACAATTTTACCAAAATAATATAATCCATAAAATATAAGTCTAACGTAGGGAATACAATACCGTCAGTGTCGGTATTTCAGTATTTCATATCAGATATCGGTATTGAAAATATGCATAAAAATATAGCAAAAAATCTTTTAATAAAGCAAAAAAAATAAGATCAGTTGGGAATGTTGAGATCACAATACCGGACGAGTAAATATATATATATTTTTTTGGTATTTCTCATACAAAACAGTCATTAAACAATGTATCATAATCATAAACGCTTGATTTTCATAAAAAGCTTAAGATGTCTTAAAATAATAATATTGATACAACTCTCGAAAGATTAAAAACATTTCAATCGATCTCGAACAATTCTATCAATATTATATGATGGTTTTGAAATTCAATATTGCTAATTTTCCATTTTGATATACTGGTATTATTGTATTTAAAAATATATCATGTATACCGAGATAACAATATTTCAATTACTAGTAACGCATAGTGTTGCCTGGCTAATTCTCCAATGTCACAGACAGGCACTTATGTCACAGTTAATGTGATCGCTTTAATTGTACTTTTTTCAGTGACCGTTACCTCATAAAGTTATCATATTCAACAGTCAGTTCTCAGTGGAAAAGCACTATATTTCAAAACTCTCATTTAATATCTCTCTAAACATAAACGAATACTTAATTAAGTAAAGTCTAATCTGTCATGTCATTGTTTAATTCAAGTTTAGATCGTTTTTTAAATCAAATAATAAGTATATTGTAGATATAGGTACATATTCAAAATTCTATTTTACCTTTATCAATATACATTTTCTTTACAAACCTCTTCATTTATGGAAATTTTGTATATTTTAGTGAACGCTTATTTACAAACAGTAAACATCTCCTCGGTTTCAGATTAAAATCGTTCGTTTTATAACTTTGTAAATTAAATTATACGTTCAGCCATGTAAACAACTCGTTAATTGAGATTGCTCAGAATATATTTCGATGAGAATTTTCTTCAGACTAAGTCTCCCCACTGTGGGGCCAATAAATGTTTCAAAGACAATTTCTTTCATCTAGTGACTAGACTTTTTAGTGATTTCGCTAAAAGGCGTTGAGTGTCCAATAAATAATACACTGAGAAAAATTGAAATCTTGAATTGTTACACCATTTTCTAAAGTAACGGCCGATATTGGGGAAAGTTTCCACGGGACTTAAATCCAATAAGGATAAGGAGATAGCACTATTTGCCCCTTTTGTTGCCTGGAATATTTTCGTTCTCTTTAGCATTTTTTTGAATCCCTGTACACTATTCGAGGTTTTATATAACGATACGCTAAACGGCCCCATCTTGCCCTCGAGATTTTGGTAGAATAGAAATGTAATAAAAATCGATTACTTAAATATTGGTATTACTAGATTTCTAGAAGTGATTTTCGTTTATAGGTATTTGTATTACTACAATCAATTAAATATCGAAACTGTATGTTAATAAAAATAAAAAAATAATAAAATTCTTTTATGCTGTACCCTTTAGCGATATAAAATTACAATTTCAACGCCAGCATTTCAGAAATTTAGAGACGTTTTACTTATACGAAGACTTAGAGTGACCATGCAAAAAAACCTCATGTTGAGGGCAACGAGCTTACAGCTACTACGTGATTAATACTGCAAAAGTTACAAGTGGACATAATTTTCTTAAATAACAACTATGTTTCATGAGCCGCCAATTTGTCTGCCGAACGCTGTATTCTTCCGAGACACAGGCAGAAGTAAATTTATTTGCAAAGTTTTAAATTTATATGATTCCAAACAAAACACATCGTTGGTAATAAAGATTTCTTGACAATTCCAATACATCACTTTTAATGTTTGCTCTATCAAATATTGGTTAAAAGGCATTATATTAAAAATAAAACACTTTTTGTACTAATTCCTTATTATCAGTTGATAGTGTTCGTGACAAGCACTATCCGAAAAACCGCTCGTGATCAATAATGAATAATGTGGAATCAGTATTAAAAATGTTTTACTTTTAAATTTCAATTTCAAACAATAAAAACAAAATATCAATCATGTTGAGAATTTTGTAGTCACTCGAGAACAACTCAATAAAAAAAGACATCACAAACACCCTTGTGCTAAATCACTATTTTAATTGAAAACATATTAATTTAGTCTTGGTCTTGCTGATACTTTAACACATAACCACCTGATTGCTAGGGTAAAGCTCTTACTACTAAGCTAAGTTGGCCGAATATCTTATCTCAGTTTATGTTTGTTTGGATGAAACGCACAGCACAGCACATCGTGTGCGCTTGCACCGATGCACGATACATGTAACCATGAAATAATATATTATAAATGATCATTTAGTTGTTTTTCATAAGCAACAAAATTACTTTTAACATTAAAGGTGGCGCCCAACGTGGGGCCTAAAAATTTTGTCATCTTCGTATAACGTTGCAATATAAAAATTGTAGCTAAGTTTTTTTAACGACTTCTTAATCACAAAAAACACAACTCCAGCTTGTCAATCTTAATATTTTAATAGTGACGATTAAAATATCTAGTGCAGTTATCGTATTCATAATTTACTGAGTCGCATTTACAAAATACAAGACTAGCATAATTCTTAGTATTCAGAGTATATAGACTCGTTAAACATCTAATTTAGTAAGTAAGTGACAGGAATATGTAAATGGTTTCCTCTTAGAACAAAAGCAAAATACTATACGCGACATCGTTTGCAAATGAAACACTCTCTCGAGGCGAAAATTTGTGGCTAATTGGGGAAATGAGAAATTTTAATTACTCCAGAAAGCAGATTCTTGGTCTTGTATGTATGTATATGCTTCTTGAATAACAAACTATTATATATCGCTGTCATCCCCAGCAACAAAATAAATATCGTGACTAGGGATTCTGAAGCCTCGGGGTTTTTCAGAGCCCCGGGAGTCGAGGCGCGATGAAGTCAAAGACCCGGGACTTTCCGGGACTCGAGACTTTTATTTCCCCTTCAAAAGTTATAAATTTATTCAAATTAAATATTTGTATGTATTACATACACTCGGTGCCTTTTAAATGTACGCACTAGTAAAAATCGCGTTTTTTTAATATAATTTTTAATAATTATTATTTTTCTTATGTAATGGATAAATGAAAAGCTTACGGTTGATTTTTACTAAGAAGGGATGATAACGGTAAATGCATTGAAAAAATATCAATGAATTCGGCCGCAGTCAGAAGTAAATTTATGACCGTAACTTCACAATACAGTTTTTAGACCTTTTTGTCATATTGAGACATTGGTACCTTTGTATTATAGTGAAAAAAACATTTTTAAATAAAACAACATCAGGTATGAACATTTAATTTTAATATTTTGTAATTTGCTTTTGCTACAGTTATATTTTGTATACAGTTACGTTTTTCTTGGGACTCCTATCTTATACCTGTTTTCATTCAATACACACCAGTCCTTTTGAGGGTTTCTTAACCACAAGATTATTTTTTTTTAAATTAAAATTTACAATTTATTAGCACATTTTAAATCAGTCTCGATTCCCGGGATATTTTACTACAAAGTCTCGGAACCTAAGACAACAAAAAACCCGACAAGTCCCGAGATGTCTCGACACAGAATCCCTAATTTTGACAGAACAATAAGTATTGTGTGAAGCTATGTTAAATATAGTTGTACCAATCATGTACGATCAAACAATAATAAAATATATTTTGAATGTCGTAAAAATAATATGTACATCGAGGTATTTAAAACTGTCGTCATTTCGAGCGATGACTACCGTGGTGGTCAGGGTCCTATCACAATCATCTCATTGGTCTTTTTTGATTTTTCAGATATGGCAGTATTATCGACATATTTAATGTCACACTACCTTAGACTGGGAGGATTGGCCAACCCACGATAGAATTGCAGAATTGACCTTTGAAGCATGGGCTTCGAAGCACACGGCGTAATTGAGGAATGCTTGTATTCAATGGGAGGAAGTAAAGCTGTTGGCGAGAGACAGGAAATCGAGGAGGTATGCTGAGTTTGCTTCACGTAATGAGGGAATATGGCCAAAGAACAAGAAACATAATAATTGTTTAGTAATTAGTACATATAACTATTTTAAATATAATTTTAGTGACAACGATTTGGTACATCTCATCTTATATCAAACACGGTTAAAAATTTAAAAAAATGTTTGTATATAATTTGTGAAAGCGTGGTTTTTTGGCATGTATAATAATTTATTTCCGCCGAAAAAAACTCTACCAAGCGGTTGATTATTGATATATTGATTTTTTATATTATATAATAGTAAACTAACCAGTGTAATTCTACATACATTGTCTGAATTTTTCAATTATTAGCTGTATATTTTTTTTCTCGAAAAGGTTGGTTTATTTATAATCTTGATGCTTGGGTTGGATTAAAGTTTTTTTTTAAAATTTATTACCATTATTGAATCACTTTCTCAAATGATTTGTATCTTTTTAATATTTGCCAGTCGATGTACACTAATATAAGGTAAAACGAAAAGAAACGTAATTTTTTGATGCTTCAAATTTGAAATCAGTTTGCTACCAGTTGCCATTGAGTTAAGACGTCGTGGTTGGTATCTTTGTACAGCTTCATTAGCACTATTTATGCTGTTATGTATTTTTTTTACTGTTATAGAAAAATGCAGAAGCCAGAGATTTCAGAGATACATTTTCAGTATTTTATGCTTTTTTGTTTGATCAAGGATTAAAACCGAAATAATTTACGCAGACTAAGCGAAAATTTTGTCACGTGACTTTTTGTATTCGACGAAACGTTTAAAGCGAAGAAGTTGAATTTGTTCCAAAGCGAATTTTAAAAAACCTTTTTTCTATGGAATGAAAACAAATTTCCTACCGAAATATCAGCTCACAAGTTTTTTTATCTCTTTAATTCTGCATTCATAGATTGATTTTTTTACCTTTGCTTTTAAACCCGTCAATTGAGATATTCTTTTCCCACCATTACTTAGTGATTAAGGTGAAGGTAATCGATATAAAGTTTAGTCCAAAGATATTATAAAAAGTCGTTAGCAGAGCTATTAGTAGGATTAGTAAGTCTTTTTTTCCGATTGATTAACCAATTCCTTTATTATAATAAGACACCAATAAAGATAAAATTTTAAGTAATATCTTCAGATTGTTGAAGCGTGTTGAAAATCTTTTAAGGACCGAAATAAAGATATCGTCAAAATAACTTTCTGCAAAGTTTATTCAAGAGGCAAATTCAATCTCAAGTGCTCACTTAATTTTGGAAATATATTTGTAAATATTTTCATTGTAACGGGATTTTTAAGCAGCATATTATTTAATCATGGCCAATTAAATATCAAGGGAAGAAATATAAAAAGCAGATCCTTCAACCATGACAGGAAAAAAACACACTAACAATATTTTAGAAATAGGATAAAAATACTCATCATTGATCTCTATACGATCCGTTTTAAGTACTAAATAGTTTAAGAAGATAGGTTTAAAATCATCACTGACATATAATATTCAGAGAGCCCAATTACATATATTATATTCCTAACTGATCGACACTTCGTTGTTATTCGCATATTTGGTGAATTATTTAACAACAAAAACACTTTTTTATGTGTATGTTCTTACAGTACGTTAAAATGTAAATTGGAATTACGTAAGAAAACAAATCACACGGCAATAACTAAAGCATTAAGAAGAAAAACGTGTTGAGTCACTTACACTTCTTTGCCATTTCACTTATTTTAAATGATTATGTAGTCGGGTCCTATGGCACAGCGGTTGGCGTTGTAGGGTTCTGTTCCGGATCTCATGAGTTCGGGTCCCAGTACGAACAGCTTTTTTCGATTTCTATTGGATGGCATGGTTGTTTGTGATCTCTAAAAATTCCCTCCCACCTTTTCCGATCTTTCATTAACAGGGCGTAGCGAGAGCTATTAGCTAACCACTAGTCCTGTTCTAACCTCATCCTTCTATCCCTACAACTTTATTTGAATCATGTGATGTCTTGAATTCCCCTCCCACCCATCCTATCTTATGAACGAGGCGTATCGAGAGCGATTAGCTAACCACTAGTCCTGTCCTGTCCTAGCCCTATCCTTATATTCCTACTCTATTTCGAAAAAGAGACGTAGAGAGACTGAGTAACAAACAGTTTTTGTAGAAAAAACTTCTGTTGAGATACCTCCATATGTATTTACGTTTGAAAAATTATTCGCATAAATACAAATAATTGTCATAAAAATAATAAAAGATTTTTAGTACTTTTTCCACATAAATTTATTTGATCAGGACGGTTGATAATGCTCGCGATGAGCGAAACCAGTCCTGATCAAATAAATTTATGTGGGGAAAAAGTACTAAAAATCTTTTATTATTTTTATTATAATGCCATTCCACCAAGTATTGACAGTGAACACCTTAAAAGTGACGAATAATTGTCATTAAAAAAGTATGATTGATAGTTTTTAATGTGATTAAATGATCGAAGCGTTGGCAACATTTTCTCAGGTATCACAAACCAATTGTCCATTGTTGAAATTTAAGACAACACAGTGAAGACGTCTTACATACAAAGTGAAATTGGGCTAGATTTCAAAAGCACGGAAGAGCGTCTTTCAATAATTAATTGTATTGACAGTCCTCTCTGCTGTATAATGGTTGTATAAATGTTTTAATGGTTTGTCAGAAATCGTGGACCTTGAAATATTAAAACAGCTTTCGATAAATGTTATTTATTATTAAAATTAATACTACGGTATTCATAAATTATAATAGAATTTAAGCTTGCGTTGGTAGACACATTTGTTGTTCTTGGAAATTAAACAGTGAATGGATATAACAAAAGGTATACTATGAAACTTTTGAACACAATTATTTATTACTGTAAACAGAATACTTATTTGTGAAGAGGTATATTTTATTATAATCGAGGAGAAAAACTCGTTTCTTATAATCTGGTAAGAGTTATTTGAAGAATGCCTAGTCATCAAAAATAGGGTAATTTCTATTTTGCGCTGAAAAGCCCGCATTCATTTTTTGTTTGCAACTTTCCGTAATAAAAAATGAATAAATCCCTGGATATTCATTTCCATATCAATTTGATCTTTATAAAAAATATTGACTACATACAAATAAAAAGGCGTATTTACTCACATTTTTCTAAAAATGGTTTTTTTGACAATCAAAATCTATACAACTTATTAAACTTAAAATTAAAAGGACATAAGTTACAAATGTCAATTTTGTATCTAAATTTATCTTTTAACAAAAAAATAAAGAATCTTAAAATTGTGACTAAGAAATATGACCCACAAAACGGTTTTTCATAAAAAAACTTAAATTAAGTCAATAAAACAATTGTTTTATTAGTCTTGCCCACACAAGTGTGTAATTTAATATTTTGACGTTTTTTGTGCTTCATGTAAAATTTGTTTAGAGTGGGATGGCGAACCTTTTCATTTCTAATGGCTATATTAATTTTATCTCATTCAGCATAAGGCCGCAATAAAGAAAATGTTGCCACCCCTTTTTTTCGACTATCGATCATATAATGGGTTTATTACGCTCTTTTTTCAAACGCTTGCGTATCATTTTTTGATTAAAGTGAATATTTCGATCGAGTCAAAAGGCCGCATCAGAGTAGCCAAGAGGCCGGAGGTTCCCTTCCACTGGTTTAGAGTGTCTTGCGTCCTTTTGGCTTTCTACAGTCGAGGGGTACGTGATATTATTTCTGTATTCTTAATATTTTTTTTATCTAAATTTGCTAAACAAATTCCATTAAGTCACAATACTCATTATATGTACATAACGCAGTAGTATTTTATATAAAGCAAATGAATTATTGACGTTATCAAGATATCTTTAGCAAAAAATCGCATTTAACAATACAATATCAATATTTTTCATAATAGTATTTAAAAATATAACAGCTATGAAATTGAGTGTACACCGTTGAATGGTTTATGCTTCAATCTGGTAAAACGTCACCTTTCTTTGTGGGCTTGTATTTGCACCCCTAAAAGGGTTGTATTATCACGTGCTTAAAAATAGCTGTTTACATTATGTCTTACATTAAACCGTATAACGGTGTTACTTCACGAAACAAGTACACATTTACGAAAAAAAGATTAGAGAAAAATACATGAAAATTTTGTGATAGCTGAAGCTTTTAAATGGCTCAGGTTCATTCAAAGAAAATATAAAAAAATAAACACATTTTTTTAAAAGATTATTAAGAAGCTGATAGCTAGTCCGTGATCGCAGCGTTTATATTGGATATTATTGTTATATTTTCTTTATAGTGTAATATCCGGGAAAGCGAGGAGGAAAAATAATGGGGATAATTAGTTATTTTTATTGGTATTTTTGTAGTAATATTTAATAAATATTGTACAAAAAACTTAGTTACCTTTATTAGATCATTATTTTGAAACTTAACATTGAAATATACTTTTCACAGACTTCAGGTAATCTCTTTAGTTTAATTAATGGCATTGCGAATAATATCTTAAACGAATTGATAACGTTAGTAAAGGGTTTTTCTCAATTGTTTTCCAGATTCAAAGTCAACAGCTGGCAGTTTTTTTTTTAAATAGTACTTACTAAAAGTATACGCAAAATTCTATAAAGACTTTATTTAAAGAGTTTATACTTACCTTGGCATACACCATTAGCCACGCAACTGCTAGTGGACTCCGCATAATTTCAGTAAATAAATATGTAAGAAAAAAACCGTTTATAATGAATTAATCAACAAATGTTTTGATTTTTGCTTTAAATCATACTTACTCATAGTTGCGCCTCAATGTTTGTTCAATAAATAATAACCATGCCGTGAGCAGTGCTTCTAATAATTTAAAATCGTGTATACGTGTGTAGTCGGGTTTAACAATGCGACTTGATTGACAAAGGTATATTACAATATTTTCCAATAACTTTGTAAACAAAAAAAAAATGGTAATAAAGATTGCCAGGCACCATTATAACGAAAAGTTTTTAATTTCACAAACTAAAACTTTAAAGACGAGTGTAAAAACGTAATTGATTTATAGTGAGTAATGTAATATATGAATTTAATATATACACACAGAATAGAAAGGTACATTTCTTTTCAAACACTTTGTGTGTTGAAATATAGCAAAAAAAATATTTTTCGTAAATAACTGAAAAAATATTTAAAAGTTTTGTGAGTAACAATATTTTCATAGCAGACTGAAGTAAATTGAAAAAAATATGTTTAAATTTTCTCTTGTGTGAATAACACGTATTATGAAAAGAGTACACATGTTGACCAAATCGTCTAACAAGCTATTGGTATGTATTCGGAGTTAAGTAATCATGGATTTTGGGCTTTCAACCCACTTAGTTTTGCGGTCAGTCCGCAAAAGTAAACATTCAAAAGTTAGATTTCTCAATCGATAAATGAAAGTCACGAGGCATGGGGGTATGTGATGTTTCTTTTACTCCTTATGCACGTTATGACTCTACACGCAAACGAACTGGCTAACCACTGTTTATTTCAAACCACCATCTTTCTTTCCATAACCTCTTCGAGAAAAGATCCTAAGAGATACTGATCTTGTTTTGGAAAATGACTGCAAAATAAATGTGAGAGTTGATTAATAACAAATAATTATTATGTTTAAAACAGTTAATCGTTTTAAGAAACGTCAATTGAATTGAAAGCTTATATCAGTTTTTGATAATTTTAGACCAAAGGCAAATTATGAAATATACACAACCTTGAAATGCATGGAGACTGATACACTAGTTAGTTTTTTTTTTTTAAAAACACTTTATTTAAGTCTTTTTTCTTGATCGCAATTTCCACAGATTCTTCTTTTTCCTAACATAAAGGCTAAATTAAGATACTAATTCGGTGTTTTCAGCTTACATACTTTTGATAGAACGTGTGTCAAGTTGTATACATTGTGATTAACGAAAAAAGGTGTTTTGAAAAAACAGTGGGTTACTTCCTTTGTTCTTTCTACAGTCGATATACATTGTAAATATATCCAGGGTACAACTGACAAAGAAAAAATTCTTATGCATATTGTAAATTTAGTGATTATTTTAACATTACATTTTATTGAAAAAGCAATTATTGTATACATGATTACTATTTTATTCGTTTAATATACGGATTTCAAAGCATACGGCAATTAATATTTACATATAGTTATAATGCTCCCTGTTCGGCTTTATAGGTGGAATATATTTAGCTTATAACCCATTGCATTCCCGAACCCTTCTTTGTACCTCGTCACTGGAACCTTATAAATAATTCATGAAAATATATGAATACGATTTGGACCGAAAACCAAATGAAGTGAAAGTTCAAATAACACAGAGAAAGGCTTATTGTTTTTAAATAACAAATGGTTATAAGGATTTCACTTTAAATATATTACTATGTCTTTTCCTATGAAAAGACACACGAAAGTGAGTTCGTATAGCAATACCATCACAAACAATTAGGATTTTATTATATGATTTATATTTTTATATTTATTATGTTTATATTTCATATGGTAACACAACTCACATACACTAAACGATTTTGTAAGTCCTGTAGCCGAGTGGTTAAAGTTCTTGAACAGTTGTCATATTCGATTTCCTTTTATAGATGTTCAATTGATTTATAGATTTTTGTTCAAAAGCATTAGTTAATGTAAAGTTTCAATAACCTCTCACTTACTTGATACTGAAAACGCAGCATAAGGAAAGCGATTAGCTAACTATTAGTCCTTTCCTTCTCAAGTTCTTGGCGCAGTGGCCAACTTCTATTTTTTTTCGATCGATTTAACAATTTCTGTTCGAAGGCATGGGTAATTGTGATGTCTAAAAATTCCGTCCAACCATTCCAATCGTTAAATAATGAAGCATTACGAGAACGATTATTTAACCACCTGTCCTGCCCTAGCCCCTATATTCCTATCTCTACTCTCTTCAGAAAAATGGAGAAATTAAGCATATGAGTAGCAAGTAGTTCTCGTAGAAAAACGACCGTCAAGGTCGATTCATAAAGAGGCCATATGCTCCATATTGAGACAGAGAGAAATGGATAAAAAGTTCTTTCCTATCGTCATCCTTTTGTACTTACTATCTCCATAAAGGGTACGTCGGTCACATGAATGACAATCAATTCTCGTAATATAGCTTCTGTTGAGATATCATATGATGAGATAAAGTGCTCTACATTAGATATAGAGAAAGTTGAAAGAAAATATTCATTCTTAGAAATGAATCTATTTTGTTTTCACATACCATCAAATCATATGGCAAGTATCGTAATGTACATTGTATTTTTTTCGATTTCTACGTTTAAAGGCATTATACGTGATTCAATTGCTTTTTATATTGGATTTTTCCACTACAAAACATATGTGGCAGGCAATTCGAATGAAATATGGAATATTTTTTGGAGTGAATTCGATATTTTATTTATTACAGTATTTATTCTTCTGCTGGTACCATCTTATTTAGGAAAGAATTTTGTAATACGACGATCTATGTTAGTACACTGAACTCTCTATTTACACGGTAGATACGTTCTACGCGATAGCGTGTAAAAAATATACTTACATAAAAAAATATGGTGTATAGGTTTCCTTGTATAAAAATCAAGATATCAAAAAATAAAACTTATTATTGTTTATTGTATCATAATTTTCTTTAAAAAAATACTTTAAAAAAAATAAAGGTAAGAAAAATTATTCACTATCACTATGAGACAATAGACGAACCCGTTCACGCACATTTGGTACGACATCGCTTTTATCACTTGAGTACTAAGTAGTAAGTAGGGATGTAGGAAATTCCAAATTACTGTTACGCATTATTAAATGAATTTTCTCTTTTTTTTGCACCGCGTTATTTCAAAATCGTATAAAAGGGAGTTCAGTGTATAGGCATTTTAATATCGGAGTCATAATTTAACAATCGTTTTTTTTTATATTAAATACCATCCCATACATTTATTGTGTTTTCATTTTTTTACCAACTGCTTAAGTGTGCGGTAAACCAATCCCTTTTGGGTTAACGAAAATCTTCTATGAGTTAAGCTCTACTCGATCTCTGTATGATGCCGCAAATATATACTATAAAAAGTTTAAGAGCATCTGAAACATATATCCCGTGAACACTGCGTTCGGATTCACCTGCTTGCAGTATCACCGGTACAAATACACGTATACAATACCTATAATTGCAAAATACTTTAGTTTAGTCTAATAAAATAACTACGCATTCATCTAACCACCCGGGTTTTAAATGGTTCATAAACTCTTACAATAAATTATTTGGCGTCACAAATGAACATTCGTAAATTGAATCGAGTACAGCACCTCTACATATTATTATATTACTCGGCCGGATTAATCTGTTCTCCACCGGTGTCTTTGTGAGGTCTTTGATTAAATTTACTCCCGGCAAACCACTCTCTTAGACGGTGACAAAGGTTCCCTCGGGAGACGAAGTGTAGCGTGGAAAGATCGATGAAAGGTACACGTCTACTTGGGTTACCGTTTGCTATCTCTTTGCGCCGGTTTGATTTGGCAACGTTATTCGATTTTGCCACTGAAGCACTTAAATCGAAAAGACTAACCCTAAATTTGGAGAATGCAGATAATGGAAAAGATATAAAAATAAATCAAAGATAGGGATTCGCATAGTCGTTTCTGAGAAAAAATGACCCGACATTTTGAAAACAAGAATAATTATTATTCTGATGTGACGTTTTGTCGTTTGTTTATTATTGTTCTATATTTGAAAAATAAACAAAAATTTGTGTATACCAAATACATGTCGAAGGAATAAATAAAATATTCGTCAACATTTTTTTTTACTGTTTAGGTACTTTGAAACATACCCTATGAAGAATTGAGTTTATTATTATAATATATACTTGAAGAACATTAATTTGTATAAAACAAGTTGTTTTATAGTACAATTCAATACAAAATTATGTGCATCTGACTATTCCTAACATAAAAGCATTAATAAAAATATTATTCTCATATATTTGCAGGCATGAAAATTCAGTTTAAAAATGATTATTTCAGAGAATACAATTTTTGAATCCATGTCCTCTCCCAATGTGGAGCATTTGGCTTCCTAATGGAGATGTTTGAACGGAAGTTTTTCTACGAGAACTGTTTGTTATTCAGAAGGATGGTGCAGAACAGAACTAGTGCTAATCCTTAACTAATCGATTTCGCTTCGCCTCGTTATTTAAGGATAGGAAAGTTGGAAGGGAGTTTTAAGACATCACAAACATTCATTCCTTCGAACAGAAATCAATAAATCGATTGAAAAAATGCTGTTCTTACTGGTACACGAACCCGCGACATCCACCACGGAAGTCAATAACTTTAACCCCTGCTTTTGGTTACAGAGGTTCGAATCCTAGTACGGAAAGTTTTATAAATTGATTTTTCAATCGATTCAAATGGATGTATGTGATGTCTTGAATTCCCCCTCCAACCCATACTATCCTATAAACGAGGCGTATCGAGAGTGATTAGCTAACCACTAGTCTTGTCCTAGCCCTATCCTTATATTCATACTCTCTTTCGAAAAAAAGAGGTTGAGCAACTGAATAACAAACAGTTCTCGTAGAAAAACTCCTGTTGAGATAAACTTCATTAGAAGTCAACATGCTCTAAATTAGGAGAGGACATGGTAAAAAAAGTACTTACAAATGTCCCTTGAGTCCTAGTCACTTTCTTTTATTTGATTATTATTTGAAACTGTAAATTGTGTTTTTTAAAATGTTCTTCATCATTAACACAAAATGCTTGGGTCTTACCATTTCGTAAAAAAATACTCTGATGAAATCCAAAATAAACAAGATTAAATTTTTCCACCCGATTACAAAATTGAGAGAGAGTGAAAATGTTATCTCGCGCATTATATTTGTATATACTAAAAAGCGTTTCGTGCAGTTTTATTTTCAGAACCGTTTCACATCTCAGAAAATGCTTCGTTTTCTTTTCCGATTTCATCCTGGCGCACTGTTTTCGTCATTGCTACAGTGAAAACATAATCCTGGAAAATGTGCGAAAATTCCCAGCCCATTTGCGACAGTGTATCGCTTAGCTGCTTTGTTCACTACCGCCGGGAATAGTGCTGTTTTTATTTGACGTGTTTGTCAGCAGGTGGCAGGGTGGTTTATCTCAGATGCGACTAATTTACACCCCGCTGGACATAACTCGCTAAATTACCAAGAAAAATAACATTATGGAAAGAAACACCCACAGCATTCCTCTTCTTATTCATTTACAACTAAGATGTTCTGTACATTGTCGACTCTTTGTTTAGGTATAATTTTCATATACGTAACTTAGACATATTACCTACGTTATTTGAAAGAAATGTCTCTTAAAATTGGTCGTTGACCGTATAAAATTAAGTTATCATTATAACTCAATATTATTAAAAACTTTACGGATTTTTAATCATGTCCTGTCCTAATATGAATATTGAATTAAATATATATATATTTAATTTTTTGATAAACTTTTTAATTGAGCCCTTGAGAAGTGAAGTACGCTAACTAGTAAAATGGTAAAGCTTTTTCCATGGACTTTTTTTTAAATACAATCACGTCTTTACTTGGCGTTTTAGTGGATGGTATATTTTTATTTTACGGAGATAACACTATTGCAATGTGTATTATCTGAGGTTAATTCACTTTTATGATACTTAACCCTCCAGAGACGAGAGCTTTTTTCCGATAAAAAAAATATTTTTTTTTGGCCATATTGAAGTCACGGATAACTTTTATTCTTAACAACAAAAAAAAACCCAAAGTCGTTGTATAGAAAACCCCCGTGACTAAATGGTCATGCTCATCCTTTTATTACCGTGTAATATTGTGTACGGATTACTAGTAGTAAGTACGAGCGTGACCGTATGGCCACGCAAACATTCGGGGTTGAAATATAGCTAAACGTGAAATTTTTAAAAATATTTACAATTTGACCTCTTTAGATCAACATAATTTCAATACAAATATATTAGCAAAAGAACTGTTAATAATGTTTTGATAAAAAAATAACTAACAGTTTCAAAAAGTAAATTAAAAAAAAACTGTGCTTTTGGTGGCCGTTTCTGTCCCCTTCTTAACCAAATATGAGCGAAAGCAGCAATATTCAGGTAGAAAAAAGATGAATAGTGGGATCAATAGACAACGGTGTTTACTGTGACTGGTCACGCTCGTCCTTGGAGGGTTAAAGACATGTATATTACAACGCATCTAACTTTTTTTTTAAATACCACTTAGCTCATTTCACCTCTAATGGGCCCAATTGTATCATACCAAAGATAATGATCTCCTCAATGATACACTCGAGGTACATTTATATGTACTTAACAATATTGAATAAAATTGGAAAAACATGTAAGTCATCAATAATAAGTAGTTAACCTACTTATAAATAACTATTTTTATTATTTAAACTCAGTAAATATATGCTAAACACTTTTACACTGCTGTTTCATTGCTTCAAATAAAGAACGCAAAATGGTGGTGTTATTTGAAACGTCAATGGCGTATATTCGGTAAGGATTGTGTTGTTTTGTGTGGAAAAATAGAATACCCGTCGGTTGAAATAATAAAAATCAATGTCCTTTTTTATGTTATTTGCATAGATATGCCGAGACATTGTTGTTTCAAGGCGGAATCGCAGCAGGAAGTAAAAATGTAGGCGTTCAAATTCGCCCGACCGCACTTTTTCATTTCCCCTAATGTCATATTTGCCCACAGTGTCTCCGATATAGGTAAACGGCACATCCGTTACGAATATTTGCTTCAAGTAACTAACTGCCTACTTCCGGGTGATTTGTACCTTAAACGTAAGCTCGATTTCCGAAAGATGGCGACGTGCTTAAATTAAAATCCTTGTAAATTGTTTTTGGATTTGTTTTTGTACGGCGCATATCAAACAAGTGAGAGATAAAAAGTTAAGTTTTTTTTTAAATACATTCCAAATAATGTCGCAATTTAATTTATATATCGTGACCGTATTGGAAGAAGTTTGTATGTAGTAAATTGATAGGTTTTAGTAAACAGCAAATTAAACTTTTCTGCTTTTAGGATAAAACCTCTCGTATCGATATGCTACATACATAATTAAAAAAACAAAATATACATATTTACTAATTCGCACTTTTATTTAATAAGACCAGGACAGGCTTCTCTCGTGACGCGCATTATTAACTCATATTTTGTTTTGTAAATGATGTCTTCAAATAAGCATTGATTCGTATTTTTATGCTCCATAGATAACAATTGAATTATTTATATAAATATGACACTTAATTATTCCTCTTGTAAAAATCGTAGTTTTTTTCCATTGAACAATGTGGCGTAAAGGTACGCCGTGAGAAAAAATCTTCTCAAGGCCACTGTTTGTTAGTGACAAGAGCTTTACTCTAGTGATCAGATGGCTTTGGGATAAAGCTACGGCAAGATCAATATTAAATTTAGATTTTTAAATGGAATATTTGTAATCTTGAGCGTAGGTGTACGTAATGTTCTCCTCGGTATTATCCAGTGAGATTTGAAATCATTAAAATGACTAAAGTCTACAATGCGACTTTACTATTCGTTCTTTACAAATATGTTAAAATAATACACATTTTTAGATAGTTGGAGGAAAGTAAACGCGTCTACCACTTTATGAATAAAAAATTAATAACATAATAGCTAAAATAATGGCTTTGTTATACAATCAGTGACCGTTAAATGACAAAAAAAACTGTGGCGCTTACGACACTAAAGTCAAGTTTATAACATTTAAGTTGACATTTAAATGTCTCTCCGCTTCATAATGACATGTCATTAAAGTGTCATATAACGAGTTACTAGACATTTATATGGTTTTAAAAAATCCCATTACATTATGTCATAAATAAATTTATTAATATGGTTTATGACATTCTTTTCACGCAAATACATAAAAATACGCATACTTAGATATTTGGGTTATCTTCTTTTCCTTTATCTTTCGCCACGTTGTTTCAGAAATCACTTTTCATTTTCTCACAAGTTTTCCCCTTCAGGATATTCCGAGTTTTAAACAACATTTCACTTTGCTTTCAGTGTATGTACTAATTTTAGAACTTTTTTTTACATTGGTATAAGATGGTTGGATTTTTTTCAAAGACGAAATTAAGTCTGTTTTGTGAATAAATTAAAATTAAAATAAAAGGCTTGTTTTTGTTTAAATAATTTTTGGACAGTATTCATCACTTAATACTTAAAATAAAAATGTGACTGAGAAAAAATAGTTTTCGTAAAAAAACTTATGTTATGATACCAACGATGATATTAGGAGGTAAAAAAAATATATTTAGTATTTATATTTAATGGTCAATATTTATATTATTGATCCGTATTTATTCCGCAAAGCCAGTTATACAATATTGACAATCAAACCTGACCTAACAACATTTTTATATTCATAGCTATTGATACAATTTTAAATAAATACTTTCTTTTGTATGCTTATACTTATCGAATACTACATTTATAACTTATATTCGCTTAAAAAAATACTGGTCAATAAATTATTTAAAATGCTGATCAATTAAATTCTGATAATTATTCAATGATAAATATCTAAAAAAATGTGTAAGTAGGACATTTAGTGTTTTTATTACAATACAATCAAGTGAATCAATCAATCTATCTATGGAATCCACATGACTTTGCTATTATTAAAATAATAAAAGTTTTATAATAAAATTTCACAGATCAGGACCAGTTTCGTTCATCATGGGAATTACCAAGTGATACATAAATATGTATACAAAAGAAGTTCAATATAATTTCTTTCCATCAGAAATCGGTAGTAACTAAAAAGGAACACTTTGATATTAAACATATAATTAAATTTGCGCGGCTGCGTGTTAAGTACTGTTGGGATTTTGTTCTCGCGGCTGTAAAGTTACAGGTTCGAAGCCCGGCATGGAATCATTCACACATTGATTTCTTGATATGTATTCAAAAACTGTTAGTTGTGATTTTTCATACCTATTGATCTACCTTCTATCCAAAAGGTGTGTAATGGTTTTTTTTAATCGATATATCAAACAATTAATTTGTTTGCAATACATTGAAAGAATTTTTAATTTTATTTCAAAAACCGAAAATTCAGGGAACAATATAAGTCTTATAGAACGTAGAGCCACTGACATAAAAATAATTACTTCCCAAAAGTTCTGTTTCAATTGTGTATTACAAGTTGACTGTTTATTTGTTTTTTCTATTCCCAAGTAATAGTTAAGATGTTATTTTGTCATATATAATATATTTCGTCATTGCAAAATATATAATGGTATTAAAAACCTATAGAAATGATTTTATTTCTGTTGATTACGCACATAAAATACCTACGTAAAAAAAGTTATTGATGACCCGAGGCATCGTGTGCGCAAGTTTAATAAAATTGTGCATTTTAATGCCTCAGAAGGCACGCAGGGACAGCTGTCACATTTCGTCGAAACGACCCCATAAACAAGGGTGGAGAGTGCAATATAAGCCTACACAACATTTTCACACTGCCGCCTAAGTGATGGCAAAATTGCGGAGGCTGTGAGGCCTTTGCTGATGTGACAATTTTCTTATGAATATTTCCGGTGATGTGAGAAATTTTCAATTCAAATTTTGAAGTAGCGTATTAACATTTCTTATCAAAATAATCAATTTTATTGCGTCATCAAATACAAATTTCTGATTACACACAAAGATTTTTACTGCATTAGAAATAATTCGAACTAAATTAACTACTGAATTATTTCTTTGATATGAACTGACAGATCTTCATCGATTTAAATGTCGAATTTGAATCGCTTGTATTTTTTACTTTTTCATTTATTATATTCGAGTATTAACAGATTACTGTATAATTGAATGCCTAAAGCAATAATAATTGAATGAAATAAAACACATTTTATTTTAACAAAATTAACAATAAAATGTATGAAATAATGTAATCTCAGTTTGGTACCTTATTAATTTTTAGAGCGGGTACAGAATTAGCCTTTTTATCATTTATCCACATTATTCTTCTTAAAATTGTGTCAACTGAACGCTTTTAATGGAGAGCTACTTGACGCCTCTTACAAATTCTGACCGTGTTGTATTTCAAAGAGTGTTGTAAACTTTACTTCGTGAGTAAATAGTACTCCAACAAAAAAAAAATCGAAAATTTACTTTTTCCTAATATGTAAGAGTGTTATATTTTTTTCTTCGCTGTACTACGGGTGAAAGTTACAAAAAATATGAAACAGTCTATAAAAAAATTGAGGAAGTGAAAACATGAGCCAGGTGTTGAATGAATTATTGGTCGCTTCGATTTTGATATGAAATAAATTCATATATTATTTTATATTTTATGAATAAAATTTATATTAGCTTAAATTTTTCTGCTAACGAAATACATTCAGCGTTTTATTTATCAATTCAAATCATATTATAAATTGATAAGTGAAAGATTGATGGTATTGTTTCAATCTAGATTACAAGATTTATCTTGTGTATTATTTAAAAATATATTAAAGTGATTTACATTCTTTATAGTTGTTTTAAAAGGATGTGGGTACAATATGCTTAAAAGTATTGTATGTTTTAATTGCTGTGTTTTTAAATAACTATAATTTCACTTTTAAGGTGCTTACTGTCAATACTTGGTGGAATGGAATTATAATAAAAGTAATAAAACATTTTCAGTACTTTTTCCACATAAAATTTATTGTATCAGGACCAGTTTCGCTCATCGTGAGCATTGTCAACTGATAAGAAATACAACAAATGAAACAGTGATATTTATACAAAAGATAAGTAAGAAAAACAAGGTATGACAAACAATTGGTATTACAACTAAGCAAATAAATTGAAGCTCTCTTAAAATTCTCTTTTTGATTTAATAGTTTGCATTGCTAAAAGGTCTTCAACTTTTTATTTATAGTTTATTTTTCTTGTATTTTGCTTCAATTTATTTGCTTTGTTGTAATACCTTTTGATAACTTTTGTATAAATATCACTGTTTCATTGTATTTCTTATCAGTTGACAATGCTCACCATGAGCGAAACCGGTCCTGATCCAATAAATTTTATGTGAAAAAAGTACTAAAAATGTTCTGTTATTTTTATTCGCTTCTCATCGTAGCACGAACAACTTTGTCTGCTTCTAATAAATAAAAATAATTAGAACTCGAATGGATTGCGACGCAGTGATAAATAAAAGTACCATGTTGGTATGTAGCTGTCTATTGCAGTAATTTAATGGACGGAAACGGGGTGATGTAATGATAAAAGCCTCCGCGTAGAAGGGTTGCAATGTGCGCACATTTCTTGTCACGTTTCCGGCGAACTGCGCCGCAACCGCACAACGGGACGTCACGCTTAGGGATTGCAATAACGGCTATACCAAAACCGAGAGATCACGGTATTTTCTAAACCAAAATACTGATTACGAAAATTAATTAATATTTCAGTATTGAAAATTAACCAAAATCGAATTTTAAATGCGCAGAAATTATTACATTTGTTAATGTAATTATTCGCGGTGAATTGAATTATTTTTAACCAGCCGAGTAGAAGGTATCAATTGAGAGCTTATGATTACTGAGTATATTGTATATTTACAAAAAAATAGTTCACTAAAGTAAAACAGGTGATTTCCTTTTGTACTTCTAACATTACAAATTCATTTGTAGATATACCCAACCCTATCTTGTAAACGGTTATATGAACGAAATATAGCTTTGTGTGAATAATACATATGATAACGTCATTGCCAAAACCGAGCTTAACTCAAAACGCACACTTTTGTAGTTAGATCCCTGTGATCCTAAGTCCATGAATATTGACAGGTTCTAAAATTGATTAGATGATACATTATTATTTATAAACATCAAGTGTTTATGATTATCATGTATTATATTTAATGGCGATATTTTATATTATATGAAATATAAGATATGTTCGTCCGGTATTGCAATCCCTAGCCAAGCTTTCTGGAATGTCCCAAAACTCTTAAATGACTAGCGAGAGGTGTCAAAAGGTATCCAAATCCTGTCAAGTTATTCTACCCTTACGAAAATAACTCAAATATTAAATATATAAATAACCAGTTTAAATATATCACATACATTTTTGAATTTGAAATAAGAATACAATACTAGCCAGGCGTCAGATAATTGAGTTTTTTTTTAAAATCACATAAGACAAACTCAATGAGAATTTTAAACGTCACTCAAGATCAATTCGAGAGAAAAAGATATTTCGAACAGCCATCAGCATGATTTTAAATGTTGTATTGAAAAATATTAATTTCATATTGCTCTTGCCGGGGCTTAAAACAATACCCATCTGATCGCTAGAAAATATAAGTATGAAACTATTCTAAGACACTGCTTGTTAAATAAATTAATAACAATGACACGTGCTCTCAAAATAATTAAATATTCAAATAATAAGTATATTATAATTATTAATCAGAGTTTTATTTGATGATTAAGTTGAGTATTTTTTATGGTGCAAGGTCATAGAATAAATTAAATGTAAACTGAATTGAATACTATTTTTAAATGTCTACAAAAAGCGTTTTAAACGTAGCAATAAAATTTTGATTATGAGGGCAAACATCAAAAGAGTGGTTTATGTAAACGGAAAATTTCGTGTTTTCAATATTATTTTCTCTCTGTCAAAAGCAGGCAGGCGCCGAAAGAAAAATCTGCTATCTTTATTCGCTTCGACATTTTTATTATTGTTCTTTTGTGACAGCTGTAAAAAAATCTTTGCAAACTTTTGCATTCCATTTTTGATTCGAAGTGGAGAGTGTTTTGAGAGAGTTTTTTTTTCTCTATCTGAAGTATTTTGTTTGAACTCTTACATTCGTAGAAGATATGTTTTGACAAAATTATTTGACGTGTGTTAATATTTTGATGAAAAAATCGTAAAATATACCCATATTTTCACTTGTATAGCGCGCTATAGGTTTTGAAAAAATATTGTAGTAAATTTGTATGTCATTTATAAAGTATTATTTTAATGTTACACATATTTATGTCTGAAAAGATTGCATTGATTGATTGTGAACTTTAGTTTCAGACCATTCCTATTTTTTTCTTCTACTATCTTATTTATAAGCTGAAACTACATTAACCTACGTCGATACCCAAATTTTTTATAATATACATAGATTGTTCAAAATTAACATAAATTTTACTAATTTCCTCGTGGTGAATTACTCCTACATTCAAATGTTTACGTAAACAATGAAAAAACGGTTACCAGTTTAAGCAAGAGAATAATTTTAAAGATTTTTGCTGAATAGCAGCAAAGAGTTTTTTAAAAATACATTGTGCAGTAGAAAGTGACAAAGGAGACACCAAAAGATTTCAAACTCCACTGAATGCGACGAAAGAGATGTCACCTAGTGGTTTAACTGCGATGCCTATGTTAAAGCACTTGCTTGAACTAATTCCACACTATGTATTACAGTTGTGATTAGGACCTGTTTCGCTCATTGTGCAACTGATAGTGATAATCAGTCAAAAGTATTTTATTTTTTAACCTTGCCTCATTATTGTGTTTTTAAGCACGATTTTCTAGCAAACACTATTGGTGAATAATTCACGGCTCCTATAATTTTCATAATATTATATAATATGGTAAGAATCAAAATGTTCGGCCAATTAGTCTTCAGCCCGTTTTCATGAATTGTTATGGGAAAAAATACACGAAAAATCCTACTAAAAATGTTTGTCTATGAATTATGGATAATGGAACAATCCAATTATTCGAATTTTAAGCACCACATGTATCCGTAGTCTCTGGTTAGGGGAATGGTAATAATATACTTCTGTGTTTGCAATATGGATTAATAGTTTTTAATTTCGGGGAATTCCACGCAATGTCAAATTATTTATAATTGCTAATTATGTAATTGTATTCATGAGCTTAATATTGATTTACAGATATATGCAAACAACGTTACGTAAATGTGTGTTTTTGAATTGTCTATGAAGGTTGGCATTTTCAGCGGTGAACTTTGCTTATTGATTTTTGTGTGCCGCATAACCTTAATGATAAAAATCTGGCTCATCCGGATTCTGTAAACACATAATTTTGTTATATAACTAACCAACAATATCACCAAAATAATCTAAAAACTTTTAAATGGAAGTAAATCTTGACGGCATCATTACGCCGTTAGAAAAAAATCGTTTTATCAGTGGAAGCACATCGGCAATCGTGAACATCAGAAGGAACAAATTTTTATTTAATAGTATTGAACCATTAAACTTTTTAAATAATTTTAATGCAGATGGTTTTAGATACACTGTTACAAAATAAAAACGATCGTTTAACATGAAAAAACGTAGTGTGATTTTTTTTTTTAAATGAAGATGAAATAATTTTCTTAGAAGAAATGCAACCTTGCAACCCTTCATGACTTTATTTTGAAGCAATTGGTTATCATATTCAAAAATATCCAAGGGGATTTTTTTTATATAGTGTTAAATAATATTTTAAAAATGTTTTAAAATAAAAACAAATGCGTATAATTTCAGTATTATATTTTTTTATCAGTCGATGTTCACTTACAATGTAAAGTATATGTTCTCCAAGCGAAGTTATTTCAACAGAGGTTTTTTACGAGGACTGCTTGTTAATCGGTTCTTCAAAAAAATTTTTTTTAAAGAAAGTAGTGGTAGAAAGATAGGGCTATGACAGGACTAATGCTTAGCTAATCATTCTCGCTACGTTCCGTTATTTTAGGATTGGAAGGGTGACAGGGAATTTTAAGACATCACAAGCACCCGTGTCTTTGAACAGAAATATATAAATATATTTAAAACAAAAACAAAAAAAACGTTTGTACTGGGTCGACGACGTTGATAACTTCGATACGGACCTGTATTTTATTAAATCAATGCCATAAAGACGATGCTGTCAAAATGTTCCAATTTTCCTGACAGCAGTCAACAGAGAATCAGCTGAGTGAATGTTAGGCTCGATTTCACCTCCCATCATCTTATAAACGATTTCATAAATGAAAAATGAGTCGTGAATCGGAATTGTTTCTCATTAAATAAGCAAGACTCGCGTAGCAGTTTGGGTGAGCGCGTGGAATATTTATAATGGTATCAACAAAAATGTTTACGGTATCAGGAATAATATTTTTTATTATTTCTCTCTGTGGGTCACGATTCCATGAAACGATCAGGAAATGGAGACGGAAAATAAATTCCATACGTGCCTAACATGCGAGGTGACAACAGCTTTCGCGTCAATCGATAGTGCTTTCGCTAAATGACATTTTGTCACTCCAAATTGGCACTCAGGATCAAAGTATCTCTTTCGCTTAGTCGACTGCCCAATTTAAAAAACTCGGTTACTGTTTTTTTTCCAAATTACGTTTTTTAATAAGTCTGTTGTTAAAAGTTCATAATAAATACACTGCTATTGAAAATAAATGAACTCATATTACAGATTGTTAAGTTGTTGTTTGTGTGCAACATACACAAATATGATTTATGATATTACTGAAGATTTCATATTAAAACACTTATTAAAACAATTCAACATATGTACACATTGTCTTTATAGATTTTTAACACTATTTTCCTTTTCTCCATGTCCACTACCACTGTATAGTATATGGCCTCTTAATGGAGGTATCTCAAAAGGAGTTTTTCTAAGCGAATTGTTATTTACTTAGTTTCATAACCTCTCCTTTTTAAAGAGAGTAATAGGGATGGAAATGATAGGACAGGACAGAACTAGTATTTAGCTAATCACTCTCGATAAACTCCGTTATTTTAGGATTGGAATGGGGGGAGGGGAGAATATTTAGGCATAGCAAACATCCATGCCTTCGAACAGAAATTGAAAAAACCCGTGTGGTCCAGCATGGTAACCAAAGATGTTGATCACTGAAACATTGGCTTTTTCAGCTACAAGGTGCCACAATTAATTTATTGAAGGAAATATTCGATGGGCGCATAATTCCGCGTAATTGACCTGTGACGACCTCTAAGATCGTGTGATTATTTTCTCTTGGTAAATGTGTAGTCTTTGCAGATCAGATTTGTGCCCATTAGAGGTGAAGTGAGCCAAGTGGTATTTTAGAAAAAAAAGATGCCTTTTCACATTCTACATATCTCAAAATATCGTAAAAGTAAAGTAACCTCAGTTGAAACGCATTACAATACTGTTATCTTCGTAAAATAAAAAAAATATACAATCCACCAAAACACCAAACAAAGACGTAATTGTCCAAGAAAAAAGTTTCACTATTTTACTAGTTGGCTGAATTTACATCTCGAGAGCCCATTTTTCATAATTCAATTCATCGCGAACAATTTTATTTAAATATGTTATTTTTTTTATCCATTCAAAATTCGATTTTGGTTAATTTACAATGCTGAAATACCGGTATTTTTGCATTTTAAAAACCGGACTTTGCTAGTAAAAAAACACCATGCCGTTTCTGTAATATCGGTATTCCTAGACTAGACAGTGGTGACTAGACACTAGACAACGTGCGTGCCTTGCCGCATTACAAAAAAAAATATTGTTTTTACGATTATGGATGAAAAGTGAATTACAGTTACTTAGCATAGTATCCAACGCTTCGAGGTGGCAATGATCACGACGACCTCTCCTTGAAACTTTTTAAGGGTAAAAAATACTTTTCACATAAACAGGAGTTTCGGCTTTGAAATAACTTCGTTTTATGTGTGCGATAAAAGGTTTCTGCGGTGTTTTGATGCCGCGGCATTAGCGTCACATAGTGTGACCTTGTTTTCGGTTTTTGTTTAAAAAAATCACCCTTACCGCAAATGAGAGCAGTAACATTACCAGACAAATGGAGGTCGTATTTATTTTGCTTTATTTCTGTAAGTCTTTCATTGTAGAAATTATATAAGCTCTTTAGTAACAATGTGACAATTTTTCCTTAACTCAAACAAATGGCGTGCCATTATTTTATGAAAAACTGCTTTTATTTTAAGTAATTCTTCTACGTGTATAAAAGGGCTCTGGAAACAAAGACAGCAGTCTTCATTTTTCGCTGACAATGACTTTGATGCGTCAGTCGTCTAGAGTTAGTAATTACGCAAATAGTTAATGATATGTATTTTTTAAAATAAAACTCAACATTTCGAATATACTTAAACAAGCATTGTAAAAGTTAGAGGATGCCTCTGAAAGAAGCAAAACACGTGTAACTGTTAGTAGCAAAATACGTTATATATTAAAATTAATAAATTTTATATTAAAATTAACAAAGTATTAAAACTCAACATGTACATTTTTGAATAATTAAAACTGAGTTTGTAACAAAAGCGACAGTTTGAATAGTTTACTCAAATCCTACGTACAGCATTTTTTCAATCTAGTCATCGACTTCCGTTCGATTTCGTGTGTGTTTATGATACTTAGTTTTTGTATTAGCTAACTACTAGTCCTACCTTAGTTATATTTTTTTATATCTCTACTCTTTTTGGAAAAAAGAGGTTGAGCAGCTGAGTAACAAGCAGTTTTTGCATAAAAACTTCAGTTTTGTAAATTTAGAGTTTCCATACATTAATATTCCTTTATTTTGTATCTTAGAAAGAACTATATTATATTTTTTATTATTTACCTAATACAAAAACGTTGGTAGGTTTAAGAGAGTGGCATACATGAAAACTTCTTTGGTTTTTTCTTTGATAAGATAAAGTGAAGTGCTGTATATCCATCGGTCATAATATATTACTATTGAAAATATATTTTTTGGCATTTTTTATCAAATACATGTATATAGCATATTTTTTTTATCAAATACATATGAATAGCATCATATTTATTCTCAGCCAAATTCGTGTGTCAAAAATATTTTAACATTTGAAAAATGTGTGTGATCGTTTGCCGCTCCCGAGGACTTGCCGCCCCTAGGAAACTGCCTACTCATTATGCCCACAGGACGTTCCTGACGATAGCGGTAGAATAATGTACATATATATATATATATATACAGTACAATCTGTTCCACATTAGTAGTGGACATGGAGTATTTTTTAAAAAATGTACGCAAGTGCTCCTTTGGTTTATAGTTGGATACTTCTGCGCCTAATCCATCATCGAAACCATTGTAGTTTCTTGAATACGGCCATAATCGTAGAGAGTAACTTTCAATTATGAAATAATGTGTACGGCCTTTTTTATACGTCGTCAAGACCATTATGCGTGAAACTCATTGTGCTTTCACAATATCGCTATATGCTTCGAATAAAATTAATGAAATTCGTAGCTGAATAGCTAGGTAACCGAGAAACTTGTTAGGGAGGAATAAATATGATTGCTAGTTCCTATATAAAACTTCCAATCGCTTAAATATTTGCGGATTCGACAAGGGAATAAATACTGCGAAGCGATTTTGCAGCGAGGGAAACCTATTGACACAAACTTGCCGACAAAACTATTTCATTGCCGCCAATAAATTACTTTGAAAATAAATTACCCGAAAATCAAGTTTTGTTCAGGGATTATTTTACAAGGACTACAAGAATTTTGTTGGACAAGACCAGTGGAGGGGAACCTGTGGTCTTTTGACTCGATCAAAATATTAACTTTGATTAAAAAATGATACGCAAGCGTTTGGAAAAAGAGCGCAATCAACCCATTATATGTTCGACAGTCGAAAAAATGGAGGGGCGATGTCAACGTTTTCTTTACTGTGGCCTTATGTTGAATCTGATAAATTAGTGTGGCCTATTGAAATGAAAAGGTTCCCCACCCATGGACTTGACGATAATTTTCAAACGAATGTATTTTCAATCATATATTCACTCTTTTTAACTAACACGGTGAACTAAAAAAGATAATAAATACTTTATTTTAACATGAACTATTTTATTTATTATATCACAATTTATAGAAACAAAAAACACAGAAGGGAATAACGGGTTTTCTAATAACAAGAAATATAATACAACAACACAAAACAGTAATAACAAACAAAATGCTTCATTAGATCCTTAAAAAAATAGACGTTTATGTCCATAATAACACGTAATGAAAAATATGTCCAGTCCTTCATAAAAGTCCCAGTATATAATCAAGTAACAGTTTAATTTTTTCTTAATTAAAATACACATCTAACTAGCAAACGTTAAACAGACAGAAAAAGAAAACATGCATTTCAATAAACACAATTAATAAAAACACAAACACTTTCTTTCTTTGAGTGGCATTGCAACGCTTGCCGAGAACCGGCTAGTTATGAATAATATGTGATGTAATTTTCTTCCTGGGTCTTCATTTTCTATACTACAATGTTGTATTTTTTTTAATTTAGGGGACTTGCACCAATACCCACAGTTCGCTTAGTCAAATCTTTTACCACTATACCAGGGATGGACATACATGAGGTCAACGAAAGACACTCTGGAATTTCATAAATATATATAAAAAGCGACATCATAGTCACATTCCACGTATTGTTAAATATGCATAATTGAAATTTAATTATATTTCTACACAAATCTCGATTGCTATAAAAAACGTAAAACATGTTTTATAAGCAAAATATATTGGGTCTGCACGAGACCATAGAGACTTAATAAATAGTAATATATATAATATTATTATGACTTAATAAATAGTTTATGGTGTCTCATCTAATTTTTCAAGCGAGGATGAGTCACAAATGTCAAAATTGCAACGTCTTTATAAAATTATTAAAACATATTTATTGTCGAAAGGCATGCTATCGTCGTTTTGATGTCACCAATAAATCTCTTTATATAGCATTAAAAAGAAGATCGTGATGTTTATAGTAAGATTGCGCCGTTGGCTATGGACGCGGATGGTTTATAGCAGAGGTTTTCAACCCCAGTGTGCTCGTGAGCGACTTCTAAGTGTCATTAACCTTTCTGGTCCCGCTATTCATCATCAGCGGGTGCTGTTGGCCGCTCTCTTGACGCCCATTCTACGGTTTGGTCTATGATTCTTTCACCTACTTGCAAATTTTTTAAAAATATATAAATATTATACTATTATAAACGTTTTTGCTTTCGTTACAGAGTACACGGGCTCGAAAAGTTTCGTGACCTGAATTTTCGGTCGATTCATAGATTTGTAATGTCTAAGATCCCCTTCCACTCATCCGATCCTAATAATAGAGCGTAGCGAGATTAAAAATGTCATCACTAGTCCTGCCCTAGCCCTTTTAACGTTATTCTTATTCTCTTAAAAAGAAGAGAGGTTGAGCAACTGAGTAACAATCAGTTCTCGCTGTAAAACTTATTTCAAGACAAACTCAATGAGAGCCCATATACTTCACATTTATTCGGTCATAGATTTGAAATATATATGTTTTTAAATGCATTATGGATTCAGCATTGGCGTCAGCTGCAATAAAATATATTTTGTATAAAAAAATAATATATTAAGAGCTTATAGTGATGGAAAGGATAAGGCTAAAACAGGACTAGTGGTAAGCTTATCCCTCTCGCTACGCCCCATTTTTTTCTAGATTGGAATGGTGGAAGGAAATTTTAAAAACGTTACAAAGATCTATGATCTAAATGAGTGGATAGTGCTAAAATCTTAGTACGGCGCCTGTGCACCTATGTATGTTGCACATGCGCCTGTGTGCGCCGCACTCTTTAAACACTCCATGAACCGGCCCTGGGTGCAGGTAAGCGAAGCAGACATATGTGCAATTGCTGCGTCATAATAACTCTTTTAATGACTTTTTGTAGTAGTAGTAATACATGAGTAGAATCGTATAAACGAATTTCAGTTTGCACTTATTTTTCTGTCATTGTCGCGGGTAAAAGAAAAAACACTGGTGCACACGTCACGCAGGTCATGTGTCTGAATAGCTTGTATCTAGAGTCTTTTGATTCACATTCCACAGTCTGATTGGGGTTGGTGGAAGTTTCATTTGTTCTTTCAGTGATTTTACTTTGGTCTGGATTATTGGGTTTTGTTGAGCGTTACGGAGGAATCTGTGTCGGCACAACAACGGAGCGCAGCGAAGGACACGTTCCTGCATTACAGAGCTTCTTCATGTAATACAAAATCTAGAGGTAACTATAATTTTCTCTATATTCATAAAACAACTATTTTTACAGCAATATGTTCATATTTGTTTCCGGAAAGTATCCACAGTGCAAAAAAAGAAGCTGGTAGGTTGTGTTTGTATTAATTTACATACATACATTCAATCTCAATGTAAATATTTAAACTGTGAAAGCAAACTCGCTTTTTTGTTATTTGTGTTTAAGCATTGTTTGATTTTCGAAACTATAGTATTTATAGATACAATAATTCACTATTTATAAACAATACCAAAAATCTATTGTTCGGTAGCGGGAATAATTATTTTGTACGTGTACACGCTTTTAAAACATTATTCTTGTCATTATATATTAAAAAGAGCCTTTGCAAATATTTGTACGTGTTTCAACAGTGTTTTTTCTCATGCTGGTAAATTTAAAGTCTAGTTACTAAATAACTCACTAAAAATCTTTTGTTTTAAAATAAAAACGTTTTAAATTGTTGGTTACAGTGCACATCAATTTTGTAACGGGGATTGAAACGAAAGAATTAATCTAGCTAGGGCAGGGGTTCTTAATGTTGTGGTTGTGTGGTTGTGTGTAATGTGGTTGAAAGTACTTTAAAAAGCAGCTGGATTTATAAAAATAAGGATTTTTGTTTTGTTTATTATATTACAATAAAACTAAATAACTACAAATCAGATATATACTAAGACATTTCTCTTTAGTTTATATCAAACAATAGTATTCTTCCCAATCGTTGATGGAATGAGAATATGTTACTTTTAGGGTGTTCACTGTCAATACTTGGTGGAAAGGCATTATATTAGAAAAAACACAATAAACCTTTGTACTTCATTCCACTTTATTTAATATGTCAGGACCGGTTTCGCTCATTACGATCAGTTGACGATGCTCGTAATGAGCGAAACCGGTCCTGACATATTAAATAAAGTGGAATGAAGTACAAAGGTTTATTGTGTTTTTTCTAAGAGAATATGTTAGTCGATTTTTACCTAGATTTCTCATATATGTGTTTTTTTTTTAGAAAAAAAACCAACGTGGTGTCAGTATAGGGTTGCCAGATTTCTTGCAAGTGAATCAGGGACATTTGTCCGATTTGCTGACTTTCGAATCCGAAAGCCCAGGAATTTACCGATTTGCCCAAAATACCAGCGTGTCTCGTTTTTATTTTAGCTATTCCGAGACTTTAGAATCGAAGTTAAATAGTTTTCTCTAAACTTCGGGAACAATTTAGTTCTTATCCGGGATACGAAACAGCGATTCCAATTCTGGGACAATCCCGGCCAATCCGAGTCCCCTTGTCGGCACCAAGTGTGTCGCAACATTAAATTTACACTGACCAGGTTGCTAGCATGTAAAATACGTACTTTAACAAGTGTGCAAACTTGGCAACCATTAATCTTGTAGACATTGGAATTCAAACTGTTTTTATAAAGCAATATTTTTTTTACATATTTAAGATTTTTGATATTATTAAAAAATCTTTTTGATATAAAAAAAAATATTATTAAAAAAACTATAAAGATAATATTTTGGAGTTTTCGTCATTGAATACTTTGTAGCGGGTGCGTGAAAATACCTGCGCGAGCACATGGTAAAAAGCCTTTGAGCTTGCAAAAATAATACAAAAAAAAACAATTATACATTGTAATACATATATTGAAAGAGGATCACATGAATTAGTAAACTATTTATAAAGTATACAGTTTTAAGTATTATTGGTTCAATTTTATTATGGTTTGTTTATAAATCTATACCACATACTATGAAGAAAAAAATCCATTCCTTACAATAAAAATCCATGTATCTATTGACAAATCAATGTTTGATGACATCCTCAATTTCTGGAATAGGGATGCCTAACCGTGCAATTTAGTCGAAAGATTAAGATGGGCATTGCTAGCCAATACAAATGAAAACTTAATACAAAATAGGTTCATTCATATTGAAATAAGACTGTAAAAATCTTACTAACGATGAGTTTTAATGATTATTCATTGTATTACAAAGGAAATAAATGCCTGTTGCCTATCCACGCATGAAAGTTTTCATCGTATAGATAGGGATCGAATTTTTACGTAACATATAAAAATCATTTTCGACAACAGCCTTACATACACCACGGCTTATCGTAAATGGTTCCGCGGGCGGTCGGTACACAACAGTTCTTAATCTTGAAACCTATGCTTTAAAATACAAAAAAAAAAAATGAAAAAAAACGTTACGAGTAACAAAATACCTGAGCGATGTTGAATAATTTCAGTTCTCTTTGAAAATACGCATTTGTTGCGCATCGCATGCCATTCAAACAATGAACAGTTCCAATTTAAAATTAAATGGAAAACAAACCATACCACTCGTTGACAAATGAACACAGTATTTACGAAAATGTCCGTCGTAACAAAACATTGCAAAATAACAAAGGCTGTATTCATTAATTATAATTGGTTTGAAAAATAGATGTACGCGTTGTTTTTAACAAAGTGTTATTAAATTAGCTTATAGAAACTATGTATGTTCGGAGTTGCATCAAAAATATTGTTTCATTAGCTCAAACACTACTTCGTTGATTGTTTTGCTGGTTCCGTAGATAAATGATAACAAATGTTGGTAAACGTTCGTGCAATCGCGTGGTCGAGAATTCGTGCCCTCGAATAAAAGCTTTTATTTAGTTACTGAGTGTAAAAATCTGGCGAACACTCTTTTTACGAAATATTTCTATCGATTATCCGTAAATATTAGTTTCTGGAAAAGCCAATGACTTGATGATATGGTTAAAGCGAAATGAAGTCCATTAATCACCGGTCAAAAACGAGGATAATCTAACAAAGTATTATTTTTGTGTTTATATGTCATCATTCATTTTTGTTATCTCATATTTTTAATACCTCTAAAGTTTATTTATTAATACATTAACTTTATGCGTAGAAATATAGTAATAGCTAGTTGTAAACTTCTTTTTACGTAATCGGAGAAACTTAAATTGTAGTAAATGTTGAATTGTATCTCCAATTATTAGAGACACAGGAACATGCACATGTGGCGTGATGAAGGGTGCTGATCACATCCTCCGGGATTTTCATCTCATGAATAATGAACAGTAGCAATTAATCAAGCCGGTCCGAACAGCTGTCGGACCCACAGGCCACGACAACTTGGTTTGCTACTAGGACAGACTACTTAGCATTCACTAAATTTGCGACGTCATACGGAGAAAGAGTAGACGTACACTTTTTAAGTCGTCAAGTCTTGGTCAATTGTTTCCAGGACAATTCTAGCACAAAATTGAACAACGCATAATGGAAAATTATTGTTAGACACAGATGTATGACCGTAGCGAGTGGTGGAGGAAATTGTGTAGTAAGTTTTCAAACTAAACTAATTAAACATTATAATATAATTTAATAGTTTTATTTTTATTTACGTGTATATACAACCCATCAGAAGTGCGCACGAACTAAAATAAAAAAAAGTGATAATAAACTTACATTTGTAATATTTATATTTTGTAATATACATATTTATTTGTATCGATTTTCAGTGTTTGTCACACACATGCATTGCATTTCTTATTAAAGTACGTTATTCTTAAACTAAATATAAACTCTAAGAAAATATAGATTCTGAGTGAACCCGTTTCAAGTTCAAATCACGAGTCTTTCAGACACGTTAAGGCGGTTCAACTCCCGTTTGTAACAGAAGAACAGAAATAAACTCAAACGTCAAAAAAGTAAGTTATGTGAACGTAGCAATAGTCTACAAAACAACAACAAACCTTCAGCAGTACGCAGAAGAATAAAACTTTTACAAGTGAAAATATTTCCAGCATTTTGTTTCTTGTTTTAGTATTCTAAAAGTAAAAATAACTTATGAGATAATTTACAATGTATTTCACAGCACATTCCTTTAAACAACGGTCACGTTCAATAAGTTTGTAATGTAAAATATATATTTTTCTACTTTTTTCGCGAAGACGTATCGACAAACGCTAATGCGAAAGCTTTATCTCGCTTCCCACTTCATGCTATGAATACGAAATTATACCTCGAAAAAGTGTCACAGAACTTTTGCTATTACTTATAGTATAGAGATATTTCACGCGAGCAAAACGACTTACTTATTTGTGTATTGTCTTGCTGATTGTGATATATTATAGGATATAATAATAAATGAAGACGTAAACTAATTAAATAATAATTTCCTACCTTGATACAACAACTATTTACACAAACAGATGAATAACAAATTATTATATTAAAACTGAATTTCCATAAAGTTACCATCGAATCCATATTTTTGAGATATACATCCATAGAATATGATCTGGCAAAACATTTTAAAAAACTCATTTAAACATTATTTAAATGCTTCCGATTAAGAAGAACATAATATTTTATTTCAATTGTATACAATTATTATAGCTTAGATCAGGGATTCTTTTCAAAAGCCCATACAAAGTATGTAATAACAAAAAAAGCGATATTTGATAACGATTCAGTTAATCATCCTACACTCATTACTTTTGGAAATAAGTAAATGTAATGAATTATGAATGATTGGACTAATTGTACTTTATATTTTTGAATTATTTATTGTATTTTATCTCTTTTTATTTTGTATATGCCTGTTATAAGCATATAAATGTATAAATTCCAGATTTGTAGTAATAAAATATTATAATTGTAGCACATATTATAGTAAATATATATTGTAAATCATACGAGGTAAACTCGATTTATAGATGTGTGAACAAATAGCATGAAGGTATGTGGGAAATTCGCACTCACCCTTGCTGAACATGAAAATGGGGCGCAGAAAAAAGGATTACCGAAAAAATGGTTCTTACCGCAAAACTTCTTTACTTCCAACTCTCTTTAAAAATATTTATTATGCGACTGAATTACAGCCAGTTCTTGCTAATCCACCTGTAAGCTTAGTATACAGTCAACCCTCCTATAGCGTAGAGCAGTGCCTTCCAAACTGTGTGCCACGGCACACTACTGTGCCGCAAGAAGTCTCAGGTGTGCCGCAGTGGAAGAAGCCTTAAAATGTTAATTTTAAACAATGCCTATTCATTTAAATTTTAAATAAATTCAATTTGCATCAGTCTCAATCAGTCTACGATTGAGATAGTCAATTTCAATTTTCATGACGCAATAAAAGTTGAGATTGCATCAGTCTCAATCGGTCTACAGCTAGCAAGTGTATGGATCGTATTTTTTCAGATTTGAACCTTTTGGAGTAAGCAGTGTTTTTTTTTATTTGCATCAATAACGGGCAAATTTGGGCAAAAATGGGTTAAGCAAGGAAATGTATCTTTAAAAGAGAAAATGTGGAAAATGTCGCTGACCACTATGCATGAACGTGACAAATATTTGTTTGAATGTTGAATTTATTTAATAATAGAGTAAAAATAGCATTTAACCTACTATAATGGAGTTCTAATAAGTAAATCACAAGTCAATCAATAAGTGTTGTTTGACTTAAAGCACTCGAATTGTGACACACAAATCATCAAATCCAAGATTCCGGAATCGAAAAAAGGGTCCAAGATTGAATGCCCTAGTAAGAATTCAATATGCTACAAATTAATAGCCGACATAATTTGAAAATATGTAAAAATACCGTGTAAGTTAAAGCATAAAAATAGAAAGCTTTCTAATAAATTTATTCCGTACTATCAAATATTTTGGCACGGTAGAATGGCAGCTGCAGAATGATTAGGCGCTCCGCCGAACGATTTATCATATCGCAAAAAGACGATGTTCGGAAATCACATTACTGTGTGATCGAAAACTGCCTCGCCTGTGAAAGAATTAATAACAATTTAGAAACCATTCAGGAACCTATTCTACGAGATTTCTTTCAAAGAAATGATAGATAACCTCGATTTGATTGATAATAACCATTCATTGATGAAAATTATTTATCACATTGGAATAAAACTTTTGCAGCATTCTTTGCAATAAAATAATATTATTTCATCTTGGCTATTTGAGTTTTTAAATCACTACAAGTGCAGTCAAATATTTTTTTTGTCATGCGATATTTTTAATTGTCAAACATATTTATTGGTTCTATCCAATTTTAATTTAGTATTTATTTCTATCAGGTATTTTAATAAGATAGAAAAAACACTGATTTATTCTACTCTGTAATAAATTTTGATATTTCACCATTTCATTGCATAGCAGTAAAACATTCTGCTCAATTCATAATTTATTTTTTTTACAGATTATCATTTATACGTGTAATATTTTAATAAATAATTATTTATATTATTTACTAATTGCATCACGTTGTACTAAATTTATAAAAAAGTCAAAAAAATATTTGAATTAGAATTTAAATTGATTACTAATGAACAAAATATACCATATCAATATTGTAGCGAAAGTATTTTTTTTAACTTTTTAAATCATGTCCGCTCGCAATGTGAAACATTAGAACTTGTTATATGTTGACAACACTGTTTGTTGTTCAGTTACTCAACCCCTCTCTGTAGAGAGGTAAAGAAAAGAAGAATTGGGTTAGGAAGAAAATATCAAACGGTATGTGCACATATGTATTACAACACATTGAATTTTTAAATTACGAAATCGGATAAACAATACGAAAATAATAAATTGTGAACACGCGTGACTTAGTATAGGCTTTGATATAATATTGTAGATGTATGTAGAAAATATGATGTCATAATAAAGTTGTCAATATGTTGTACACTAGTAAATAATCAGCACTGTCTGAAGTATTCCATAATATTATGACGACTTCATTCGAAAATAGTTTTGGGGAGAGTTGGGGAAAATAAGATCGTGGAGTATATTTTTGAAGGTTAGATTTTTTGAATAATTATTGATACTTTACCAGATATATGCGTGATATTATTACGTTTTTGTAAAACTGTTCGTTTTATCATGTCGATGAGAGACGATGAGAAAAGCAATATTCAAATGTTACCATCAATTATTTATAATTCATATGCTTTCGAGATTTATACATTTTATCAAAAAATGTTCACAGATTAAGTATTGAGGTTGAATTTAATAGTAAGACATTGAAAAATATTCATTTATCAGCATTAGCAAGTGTTTTTAATTACCTTGGTAAGTAGATTATAAATTAAAAGATTCTTTCGCCATTCTTTCCATAATCCATAATGTAACTTCATCACTTTTTGCACCGATAGAAAAATCACAAAGGAACACTTTGCAATAAAAACTCATTACAAAAATGTTGATGAGACACTTTTTGCATTACACAGGGAATACCTGCTTTTCAATTACAGTTACAGTCAAAAGCTAAGTACTGATTTGTACTAATTTCACATTTAATTTGATCAGTATATTAAATAAAAGTAAAATTAGTACAAATGAGTAATTTATTTTTTGAATATAATGTCATTCTACCAAGTATTAATAGACAACATCCTAAAAGATTTCAGTTACAGCCTTTAAATTTACTTACTAAATAATCAGAAAACTGATTTTATCCAATAATAGTAAAATCAGTTCAAATGAGTATTTTTTTAAGTGTTGACAGTGTAAATCAAATTTTTCAGTTACAAAATGTAATTCTAAAAAAAGTCCAATTTGATCGACTCTCCTCTATTAAATATAGTATTACAAGTACCCGTAAACACGCGATACAAAATAATGAAAGTAGGTTATTGGTCTGAAAAAAAGTGTTCAAAGTATTCATTTCTCGAATGCACAGTTACTTTCTGAACACTCTGTACAGACTATCAAAATAACGCTTTTTCTCAGCAAAATTACGCGCTACTTTCAAAGCGTTTAGTCATAGTTCTTTTTCGATTAGCATAATACAACTCATCCTTGTCTATTGCTAATAGGCACAAGGCTACAAAAATACAGAAAGCTATGGAAAATATTTCGGATTTGAATTTCTTATCTTTGGAACATGGCGGTCCATAACCAATGGACATAATAATTATTAATGATTATACCAGGGCTGTAGAGTCGCGTGAAAAAAAGACGAGATCATCTTTAGTCAGTCAAGCATGAAATGTTAACACTTTTGACTATTTTGTTTAAATACACATCGTTAAATATATTTTTCAAAAAAAAAAATCGAGCTGCTCATATTTCACGACTCTGACTCCACAGCCCTGGTTTTGACTCCTTTTCGTTTGTTCAACGGGGACCCCGGTTGAGAAATGTTGATCTAGAGCAGGGTTTCTCAACGGTGGGCCATGTGGCCCCCCAGGGGGCCACAGCATGTTCTAAGGGGGCCACAGAGATTTATTTTTGTTTTGTGGAGCCACAACACAGCTTAGGGGAGCCACGGGCATTTATAAAACGATACAGGGAAGAGCATAATGGCGGACATCGCGCAGCTATTTTTTGTAAATCCGTAAATAAAATAAATTACTGGCATTCTAGATTTAAAAATCTCGGAAGAGCTATAAAAAAAGGTGGGTTTTTGAAATTATAATTTTCATGGGAAGACAAAACAATGGTATGGGGGCCACAGAAAAATAAAGACACTCAAAGGGGGCCACGCTCCCAAAAAGGTTGAGAAACACTGATCTAGAGGACTGAAAGTTGTCAGTATAATATCAGGACAGGCATTGACCATATATTACTGTTTATTAACCGCATTTAAGGAATTCCTTTATCGAACTTAGTACGAGAGTAATTAAACAAAATCTCTCTCCTGTAAAATTTATAAATTGTCGGTTAAGATTTTCTGCTTATTACAGGTTGATATAGTCCGCGAAAGGAACGGACATTGTAAAAAAATAAATATATATTATTAAAGTTTGTTACAGTAGTTTTCAATAAATAAAATGAGTACCTACTGTAATACCAATATCAATTGTACTTTGTTTCGCCGTTTTCGTTTTGTTTTCTTTATCATTTTCACGGATCTTGATTTCGGATAAAATAATCCTGAGACGATGTCGATGTAGCCTTTCTTGATCGCATTACCAGATTTAAGCCGTCTCAGTAACTTTTGATTGACTACGATTTTCATAACGACCTTACAGCGCAATGTAAAGGTTCACGAACTCGTTAAAGATTGCTTGTCTATGGTTGAAATAAGTTGTCTTTGAAATCGATATGTCAAACTTTTCAAATTAAAAAAACGTAGATTATTTTTGTTTTCACTGAACATGAAAGCGTCATTAAAAATCAAATTAAACTTTACTCATTATCTTATCATTTCGAAAAAAACTCGAAGAACATTAATATGTCACAATTTTATCAAAAAAAATAATAGAAAAGTTTTAGGTCAATTTTATTTTATATTTTTCTTTTATTATCCATGTTAACAAGTAAGTTATGGAAATTTTTTTTTTTTTAATTGAAAACTGTTAATCAATAACCTAACTTATCTTTAAAGATGACAAAGAGATGACTTCCAACTGACTGATGAGATGACTTTCGCGATGAGAAAAATAAGACCCGATCTTAATAAATGATGTAGAATTAGTGCAAAAGTTGTTTTTATATATTTTCTAATATAATACCTTTCCACCAAGAATTGATAGTAAAAATTTAAAAGTGATTAAAGGTTGTTACGTCTGCTTTCATTTCTTCTCGTATAAACTTATCCGCTGTCACAAAAATAATCACAAGCAACAAAAAAAACAAATTATTGCCAATTGGAGTCATACTATTGTATGAATAAATTTTAAAAAAATATTATAATGAAATAATAATTTTGGAACAAAGTATCAAAATGTTGATCAAAGCTTGATTTTTTTACTGATTCTTTAAATCAAATGTGACCCTAAAAAAATACTGGAATCGAACAATCTTGACCGGAAATTCGTGCAAATACAGTAAGTTGCTTTAAAAATCCTTACATTCTCAAAAATGGTATTTTAGTTTTGAAAAATATTCAAATATCGGGAATTCGATTTCAATACCGTTGTTGCAATTCGCAGCATTAAAAAATGATATCATGGATTGTTACAATGAATAATGTTTGTGTGAAAAATGGCGACATATTTTGCTCTACAAGAATTATTTATGTTACATTGTTGATAGCTGTTGAAATCACGTCATAGTCAGAATGAAAACTAGATTGTGTACGAAATATTATGAAAAAAAAATGATGGTAAGTAATCAAAGAATATAGTAAAATTATTCGAATAGTCAGTTATTTCAGTAAATAAGTACGTAATAACAAATGTTGTTATGTTTCCTGAAGTTACATCACCAAATGTAAGAAATATCTACGGACAGGGTAAAACAATCTGATTTTGGACACTAAAATTTTTGAACGATCTTAATTAATCAAACGAATAAGATTATTTTTCTAGCTTGGTGAAAAGTAATATTATCATTTTTTTATAAAGTCTAGTATTCATACGGATACTTTTCAATATAATAGTATAAACGTTTGTTATTAACGTAGCTAAATCATATAGAATTAGAACGATGATATTTGACCTTTTTCTTCACGATTAAATTCTTTTACAAGTAAAGTATTTTAATAAGAGGTTTTAAAATTATACAAATATTCATATCGTGTAATGGATTTCACGAATATATGACCAATTTATATTTTACTGAATGCAGAATAACTCAGATACACTAACGACAAGAAATGAATGCGTCCATTTTGGCAAAGATGACGGATTGTATCATTGTAATATTCAATGATTTTAGTAACGACTCCCAACGCAAAAAAATATTTAATAAATGTCTGCCAGATTTTTAATACCTTATTTCTAGCGTTTAAAAAATATTGTGAACAATTATTTCATTGGATTTATAAGAATTGCTGATCCAAATTTATGGGGTATAATAGAAACCTGTAATTGTCATTGAGTTGCGGTGGCTTCATAAATAATATTAACATTTTTATATTACTGTTAAAATATTCTACTGAATAATAAATGTTTTTAGGTGATACCTTATTCATAAAAAAAATGTTTAATTATTAATTAAGCGACCTAAAAACTTTTACTACTATCGACAAAATTTCACGACTAGTCAATAATTGTCGTGTTGACTCTATTCAATTTCTTGTCGAATATCGATTGGGTAACTTCGGTTAGATACTTTTTGTACTTCTTTCACGCGAGTTTGCCAAAAAAGAAACTTAGTTTTTGTTTAAGACAGGCAACTGTTTTACCGGCAGCCAAGCGAATCGATCGTGAAAAGAAAAATAGACATTTTCGAAAACTATTTAGGACGACCGTGCTATATTTTTATTATATGCCTCCATAAAACGACAAACAATTCTCCAATGATTGCTGGCGATAGATGTATTTTACTGCGATACTGACCTTCACGTATTTTATATTCCTGATGAATGTTTGCAATACAGCAATAAACTATTTTTAATGTTTTATTTGGCTTAGAAGATTTTATATTTTTTATATGTATTAGATATTTTGAATTACCGTCTTCTACCAAAACCGGTATTAAAAATTAACAATTCATTATCGATAATGAAAAAAGCATTTTCTAATGTTAATACAACATGATTTGATATTTTTTTTTCTTTTATTGGAGAGAATAAGGTCAAAAAATATCAATTTAGTTTAGATCTATAATTGTTATGTTTATACATAATCGATAGCTAAATTGATTTCACACCAGAATACTACGTTTTACTACGAAAATTCTGAAGAGGACGAAAAACAGAATTGAAAGTACAAATATATACCTTTTTTTTATTTCATTTTATTTTTTTAAATAACACTTTAACATTTTCTTATCTTATCAGTTGATAATGCTTGTCATGAGCAAAACCAGTATTAATCTTAATAAATAAAAAGTGGGAATTAGTAAAAATGTATTTTAGTTTTCGAATACAATGCCTTTTCATCAATTATTGAAAGTGAACACCCTAAAAGTGATAAACAAAAGTACTACACGAAAATTTTTGCCTATTTCCAAACGCATTGAAAAATATTTTTATATTACCAGCCGAATACAACCAAAAAAATTTTTTTTTTCGTTACGTGGGGTGAGTCTTAGTAACATGAGATCATAAATCTAATAATTTAATTATTCATGGTAGGGTATAGTGTGGTACAGTTATATATAATACTATAAATGTAAATATTTAAGTAGTATAGTGTCAGGTTGACATAAACGCGACGAGGAATTAAATGATTGACAATCTATATATTAATACTCGATAATGTCCGTCCGTCTGAATGATTGTCCGCGATATCCCCTCCCCCTGCCCCTTCCCCCTCCCTCCTCAAAGCTCCGCTGACGCAATATTTTTATTCATACTAAAGACATATTTTCCCAATACACTGTTTATTATTTGACGAAACAAATCGCTGAAAAAATTTCATACAAAAAAACGCCGCGACCGTGGATCGAACGCAGAACTCTGGATTACCAGTCGAGCTCTCTATCAACTGAGCTAACGTCATAAATATTAAGGCGATAAAAATACATTATATAAATCAAGCATTTGAAAATGGAACGATATTTGTGATTCACAAACTGACTTCGATTGTTTTTATTCAAGATTGTGACGTCTGTCAAATATGAATGTGGTATATTTTACATAATATAGTTTCGACAGTTAAATGCAAATATTCCATGTGTGTCATATGCTGACGGCTATTAAATATTTTACTTTTTAACAGAGGGTATTTAGAATTTATCCCGATAATTTAAAAGTTTTGTATCTTTTGTTTTAAATAACGAGTAAACGAGTCTATGCTTTGGACAAGGTAAATTTATGCTCAAATAGTAATATAAATAAAGTAAGCGAAATAGTTTGATAGATTGGGGTCAACGAGATTAAAATACGGCAAAGTGAGCCAAGTTAGGATGATGGGAAAAAGTGAACTGAACCCACCCTTTTTATTGCATAATTTCAATCATTTTTTCTCTAAAATACATTGTTTATGCTTTCGATGGATTCGTCGGTATCTTTGTGGAAGTTCATTTGAATATAAAATAAAAAAGAACTTAGATTATTCCACGTATTGTGCTACAAACTGTGACACGTGTTTCGCCTCTTTCAGAGGCATCCTCAGACAGACTTACTTTTACTTACTGAAAGTAAGTCTGTCTGAGGATGCCTCTGAAATAGGCGAAACACGTGTCACAGTTTGTAGCACAATACGTGGAATAATCTAAGTTATTTTGTATTACTTTTTTATGCTTATTTATTGAAAAAACTTTCACATAAAATTAAAAGTTGATGACAGTTCCCACAAAAATTAATTGAAAACGTAATTGCACTTAAAAGTCAAATGGAAAAGTTTCACCATTTTTATGTTTGGTTCCCTTAAAGACTCATATATTCCTAAAAATAAGCTCCGTTTGGTGAATTAGTGAAGTTAATTTATTCTGATTAATTTGATAAATATGCATTTGATTGTAATATGGAAAATTGATAATTTTGTTTTGATAAAATGTGCAATTAATTTATACCATTTTGCATGTGAAAAATGATTATTAGCAAACTTAAACATTATTTCAAAAATTAAGTAATTTACAATTTAAAACTGCAGGGCTGTCGATATATGCGCCGAGGTCGATTTATGCTACTATGAAAAATGATTGTTAGCAAACTTGAACATTATTCCAAAGATTTAATATTTTACGAAATTTTTGTCACTACGAAAAAAATTGTCAGCAAACTTAAACATTATTCCAAAAATTAGGTAATTTACGAGGTATATTTCTGCTAATAGGAAAACTAATTGTTAGCAAACTCAACATTATTCCAAAAATTAAATAACTTACAATTTAAATACTACAGGGCATGCTGTCGATATATGGCCCGAGATATATTTATTTTATTTTTAGAATTTCTGGCTTATTCAATAAATAGGTTTGTAATTTTCTGACTTCTTAAAAATGCAACAAAAATCCCCCCGTTGAGGTCAACGGGCTTACAGCTAGTCTATATATTAATAGTCGATAATGTCCGTCCGTCTGAATGATTGTCCGCGATTTTCCCTCCCCCTGCTCCTTCCCCCTCCCTCCTCACCAGCTCCACTGACGCAATATTTTTATTCATACTAAAGACATATTTTCCCAATACACTGTTTATTATTTGACGAAACAAATCAAATCGCTGAAAAATTTCATACAAAAAAACGCCGCGACCGTGGATCGAACACAGAACTCTGGATTACCAGTCGAGCTCTCTATCAACTGAGCTAACGTCATAAATATCAAGGCGATAAAAATAGTGTATATAAAATAAAAATTTGAAAATGGAACGATATTTGTGATTCACAAACTGACTTCGATTGTTTTTATTCAAGATTGTGACGTCTGTCAAATATGAATGTGGTATATTTTACATAATATAGTTTCGACAGTTAAATGCAAATATTCCATGTGTGTCATATGTATGCTGACGGCTATTAAATATTTTACGTTTTAACAGAGGGTATTTAGAATTTATCCCGATAATTTAATAATTTTGTATCTTTTGTTTTAAATAACGAGTAAACGAGTCTATGCTTTGGACAATGTAAATTTACGCTCAAATACTAATATAAATAAAGTAAGCGAAATTGTTAGATAGATTGGGGTCAACGAGATTAAAATACGGCAAAGTGAGCCAAGTTAGGATGATGGGAAAAAGTGAACTGAACCCACCCTTTTTATTGCATAATTTCAATCATTTCTTCTCTAAAATACATTGTTTATGCTTTCGATGGATTCGTCGGTAACTTTGTGGAAGTTCATTTTAATATAAAATAACTTAGATTATTCCACGTATTGTGCTACAAACTGTGACACGTGTTTCGCCTCTTTCAGAGGCATCCTCAGACAGACTTACTTTTACTTACTTACTGAAAGTAACTCTGTCTGAGGATGCCTCTGAAATAGGCGAAACACGTGTCACAGTTTGTAACACAATACGTGGAATAATCTAAGTTATTTTGTATTACCTTTTTATGCTTATTTATTGAATAAACTTTCACATAAAATTAAAAGTTGATGACAGTTCCCACAAAAAATAATAGAAAACGTAATTGCACTTAAAAGTCAAATGGAAAAGTTTCACCATTTTTATGTTTGGTTCACTTCAACTCTTAAAGACTCATATATTCCTAAAAATAAGCTCCGTTTGGCGAATTAGTGAAGTTAATTTATTCTGATTATCTTGATAAATATGCATTTGATTGTAACATGACGGAAAATTTCATTTTTTTTTATAATACGAAAAAATCCTCCAGTTGGGGCCAACGGGCTTACAGCTCGTCTATATATTAATACTCGATAATGTCCGAATGATTGCATGATTGTCCGCGTTTTTCCCCTCCCCCTGCCCCTTCCTACCCCCTCCCTCCTCACCAGCTCCGCTGACGCAATATTTTTATTCATACTAAAGACATATTTTCCCAATACACTGTTTATTATTTGACGAAACAAATCGCTGAAAAAATTTCATACAAAAAAACTCCACGACCGTCGATCGAACCATCGCCTGTAGATTATGAGTTGAGATCGTTACCGCTCGGGCAAACACACAACTGTCAAAATCGATCTAATTTAAATATTATATATTAAGCACACATTTAAATTATTCTAAAAATTCCAAAATACGCATACTTCACATGCATACATAAACAGTTTAATTATTCGTTGACTATTTTTGCTACTATGAAAAATGGTTGTTAGCAAACTTAAACATTATTCCAAAAATTAAATAATTTACGAGGTCTATTTTTGCTACTATGAAAAATGGTTGTTAGCAAACTTAAACATTATTCCAAAAATTCAATAATTTACGAGGTCTATTTCTGCTAATAGGAAAAATAATTGTTAGCAAACTTAAACATTATTCCAAAAATTAAGTAATTTACAAGGACTATTTTTGCTAATAGGAAAAATAATTGTTAGCAAACTTAAAAATTATACCAAAAATAAAATAATTTACGAAATTTCTGCTTCTAAGAAAAATGGTTGTTAGCAAACTTAAACATTGTTCCAAAAATTAAGTAATTTACAAGGACTATTTTTGCTACTATGAAAAATGGTTGTTAGCAAACTTAAACATTATTCCAAAAATTCAATAATTTACGAGGTCTATTTCTGCTAATAGGAAAAGTAATTGTTAGCAAACTTAAACATTATTCCAAAAATGAAGTAATTTACAAGGACTATTTTTGCTACTATGAAAAATGGTTGTTAGCAAACTTAAACATTATTCCAAAAATTCAATAATTTACGAGGTCTATGTCTGCTAATAGGAAAAATAATTGTTAGCAAACTTAAACATTATTCCAAAAATTAAGTAATTTACAAGGACTATTTTTGCTACTATGAAAAATGGTTGTTAGCAAACTTAAACATTATTCCAAAAATTAAATAATTTACGAGGTCTATTTCTGCTAATAGGAAAAATAATTGTTAGCAAACTTAAAAATTATACCAAAAATAAAATAATTTACGAAATTTCTGCTTCTAAGAAAAATGGTTGTTAGCAAACATAAACATTATTCCAAAGATTAAATAATTTACAAAATTTCTGCTTCTAGGAAAAATGATTGTTAGCAAACTTAAACATTATTCCAAAAATTCAATAACTTACGAAATTTCTGCTATTACGAAAAATAGTTGTTAGCAAACTAGAACATTATTCCAAAAATAAATAATTTACAATTTAAATACTGCAGGGCAGGGCTGTCGATATACGCCCCGAGATATTTCTTTTACTATCAGAATTTCTGGATTATTCAATAAATAGGTTAGTAATTTATTTTTCACGCCAGTAACTTTTCTGACTACTTAAAAATGCAACAAAAATCCCTCCGTTGAGGTCAACGGGCTTACAGCTAGTAATAATTAATAGTTAATTGTTTATATCAAAGGCACGGATTGTGGGTGGCATTTCTTGATTGAGTGGTGGTGCTGAGAGATATTTAATTTGCGAGTCTTTCCTCTGTCGGAAAATCGTTTACCGAATTAAATGAGGCGATTAGGGGCCGCGAAGGGCGGTGGGAAGATGCGAGGTGGCTTTGCAAGCATAGAAATTTTCGGGGAAACTTGATTTAATTTATACCCTTGAAGCTCTTATATTTTAATGATTTCTTACCACTTTTTATCAAGATTTAAACATAACCATAAACAATTAATTTAGGGAAAATATAATTTAAAACTTTGCACGACTTTGTTAAATTGAAAATTCTATGTTCTTGTATCCTAATACATAACATTATTTTAGGTTTTTTTAAACAATGCTTGAACTCGGAACTGTTTTCAAATTTATGAATATATAGATGCTAATTAAGGGAGTCTATACTATTAAAGATGAATTCTGTATTTGGTTTCTAAGGTTGGTATACCATAACGTGGGCTGACTTTTGCTCAAATTATTCTTCTACTCCAGAAAAACTGCTGTAAAGAGGCGTGACATGTATCACAAATTGTAGCACAACAAATGAAATAATAGCAAAGTTATCAAATTGAATTTTATATTAAAAATTAACTCAATTTAAGGGTGTTCACTGTCAATACTTGGTAGAAAGGCATTATATTAATAAAAACACAATATTCCTTTGTACTTTATTCCAATTTCCGGTTTCGCTCATTGCGAGCATTGTCTACTGATGCTATTTTTTTTTTTGGATATCAAATTTATGGAGCTTCAAGTACCAGGACGCTCCAAGGTTCTTCCAGTCTCCTTCATCGATAAAGATTTTGAAAAATTGTAAATTGCATCCCCTTACCGTCGTTTGCAGACGGAAGGGCGCGATCACTACAGAGATAAGAAGTTCACGGGAACTCCATATGCATTATTTTGCAAATCACATTCCATATGCTTCCTCCATACTATATCCGTACATGTACACACACATGCGCATACATACATACACACATACAGTATACAAATTGTTTTTAAACAAAGAAAGTCATTTTCGTGATGCTAAGTTCGTTCTAAAATTGACACTATGATGCTATAATGCAAAGTTGACAATGGTCGCAATGAGCGGACCGGCCCTGAACTATTAAATAAAGTGGTATAAAGTGCAAAGGCATATTGTGTTTTTATTAATAAAAAGTAACTCCCACAAAGTAACCGCATAATCTATCGAAGATACCCACCATGTTAATTCTACTGAAGTAATTTGTACGTAAAAAAATATTCTTTGTAAATTTATCATTTTATTTACATAAATACCTAAATTTTAAAAACTAGTACAAAATTACACATGTATATTTATATAATTTCGAAAATACCTTTTGAATAAGATTATCTTGGGTAGGGGAGGAATTATATTATATACATTTGTGTAAAGGAAGAATGTAGTGAAAAAGATTTGGAATCCGTTTAGAATAGAGAATTACTTTTGAAATTTTCAAACGTACCCGTCCGGAATTGTTGTATTCATTTCAAATAAATTCATTGAAATTTGATACAAGAATTGCTGCAATAACGTAGAAAAATGGTACGCATAAAATAGAGCGCTCCTCGTTCACGTATTCCTCCGAGCGGCAAAATGAATCTTTCAATGAGATGCAATGTCGCCTCCCATAAACTTTGAATCTCTTTTTGAATTTAATAATAATATTCCGTAGAAAAAATAATATCTTTAGCGGAAATATAAGCCCTAAAATAACAGGGGGAACATTTTCCAGAGAGGATATCATTTAGATGAGAAAAGATAATTTGATAGCCTATTTATGAGAGGTTCTTGATTGCGCTGCATAAAGATAGCGGCCTTCCAAGAAGACCGTAGCTAGTTGGTTCACTGTTGGCCTCTTTGTATCTAGAAACGTAATACCGTATGCATTAGTAAAAACACAATAATCCTTTGTACTTCATTCCACTTTATTTAATATGTCAGGACCGGTTTCGCTCATTACGAGCATCGTCAACTGATAAGAAATATAATTTAACAGTGCTATTTATACCAAAATGAACAGTTATAAACAACAATTGGCATTGAAAAGAAAATACCAATTACATTAAAAGTGATTCTAAAATAGCACAAAATTAAAATGTTTAACACATCTAACATATGAATGAAGTACAAAGGATTATTGTGTTTTTACTAATATAATGCCTTTCCACCAAGTATTGACAGTGAACACCCTAAAAGTGACCGTATGCATTGTTGATTTTGAGAATTCCTTCGTTATATTTTAGTAACTTTGTGGAAGCAAATTAATGTTTGTTTGTACGAGTGAAATGAATATTCGATTAAAATATCAGTTTTTGATATTTAATGGGTCTCCATCAATGTTTTTCAACCTATGGTTCGCAAGAGTTTATTATGTTTCGAAACATTTTCAACTCGAATATCTCTTATGTAATAAAAATTAGAAAATTTGTAGCAACAAATGTTACACAAAAAAGTAGTTTTATTAGTTTCCATTAATAAAATTCTAGGTTACATTGAATTGACGTTTGAATAGTTACTTTTTGAATCTATTATCCTAAGCAATCAGTTGTCCAGGTAATTCTCGACTTACAAAATGGTTCCGTTACGCCACTTTGGACATTTTTAAGTTAAAATGATCGTAAGTAGAATTTTACACAAATAAACAAATATTTTAAGCCTTAAAAAATATAATCTAATAGATACCATTAAAATGTATCGTCATAAAAAAAAAATTACTGCCGTAAAAAATAAAATGCAAACTTATTTATTAAATAAATCAGCTCAATTAATTCTCGAAATGGATTAATTTAAAGAATTTATAAATTATTGTGATTTTAAAATAAGCAAAACTAGCTGTAAGCCCGTTGACCTCAACGGAGGGATTTTTGTTGCATTTTTAAGTAGTCAGAAAAGTTACTGGCGTGAAAAATAAATTACTAACCTATTTATTGAATAATCCAGAAATTCTGATAGTAAAAGAAATATCTCGGGGCGTATATCGACAGCCCTGCCCTGCAGTATTTAAATTGTAAATTATTTATTTTTGGAATAATGTTCTAGTTTGCTAACAACTATTTTTCGTAATAGCAGAAATTTCGTAAGTTATTGAATTTTTGGAATAATGTTTAAGTTTGCTAACAACCATGTTTCCTAGAAGCAGAAATTTTGTAAATTATTTAATTTTTGGAATAATTTTTATGTTTGCTAACAACCATTTTTCTTAGAAGCAGAAATTTCGTAAATTATTTTATTTTTGGTATAATTTTTAAGTTTGCTCACAATTATTTTTCCTATTAGCAGAAATAGACCTCGTAAATTATTTAATTTTTGGAATAATGTTTAAGTTTGCTAACAACCATTTTTCATAGTAGCAAAAATAGTCCTTGTAAATTACTTAATTTTTGGAATAATGTTTAAGTTTGCTAACAATTATTTTTCCTATTAGCAGAAATAGACCTCGTAAATTATTGAATTTTTGGAATAATGTTTAAGTTTGCTAACAACCATTTTTCATAGTAGCAAAAATAGTCCTTGTAAATTACTTAATTTTTGGAATAATGTTTAAGTTTGCTAACAATTATTTTTCCTATTAGCAGAAATAGACCTCGTAAATTATTTAATTTTTGGAATAATGTTTAAGTTTGCTAACAACCATTTTTCATAGTAGCAAAAATAGTCCTTGTAAATTACTTAATTTTTGGAATAATGTTTAAGTTTGCTAACAATTATTCTTCCTATTAGCAGAAATAGACCTCGTAAATTATTTAATTTTTGGAATAATGTTTAAGTTTGCTAACAATTATTTTTCCTATTAGCAGAAATAGACCTCGTAAATTATTTAATTTTTGGAATAATGTTTAAGTTTGCTAACAACTATTTTTCATAGTAGCAAAAATAGTCCTTGTAAATTACTTAATTTTTGGAATAATGTTTAAGTTTGCTAACAATTATTTTTCCTATTAGCAGAAATAGACCTCGTAAATTATTTAAGTTTTGGAATAATGTTTAAGTTTGCTAACAACCATTTTTCATAGTAGCAAAAATAGTCCTTGTAAATTATTTTATTTTTGTTATAATTTTTAAGTTTGCTAACAATTATTTTTCATAGTAGCAAAAATAGTCCTTGTAAATTACTTAATTTTTGGAATAATGTTTAAGTTTGCTAACAATTATTTTTCCTATTAGCAGAAATAGACCTCGTAAATTATTTAATTTTTGGAATAATGTTTAAGTTTGCTAACAACCATTTTTCATAGTAGCAAAAATAGTCCTTGTAAATTACTTAATTTTTGGAATAATGTTTAAGTTTGCTAACAATTACTTTTCCTATTAGCAGAAATAGACCTCGTAAATTATTTAATTTTTGGAATAATGTTTAAGTTTGCTAACAACCATTTTTCATAGTAGCAAAAATAGTCCTTGTAAATTACTTAATTTTTGGAACAATGTTTAAGTTTGCTAACAACCATTTTTCTTAGAAGCAGAAATTTCGTAAATTATTTTATTTTTGGAATAATGTTTAAGTTTGCTAACAACTATTTTTCGTATTAGCGGAAATTTCGTAAATTATTTAATATTTGGAATAATGTTTAAGTTTGCTAACAACCATTTTTCGTATATATATAAATAAATAGTTAATTAAATTAATATATATAATTGAGCAGCCCTATATAGCCGTTCACAACCCTGCAGGTGGAAATCTTGGAATTTTCAGAACAGTTCAAAATCGTTTAGTGCAAGATTTCACCCACAGATGTCATTATTAGTTCACTAAAAACGCGTTTTTATTTTTTGCTTTGTATTATTTAAATTATATAGAGTTTTTATATCGCTTTTCTCAAGTGGATTCGTAGATCAGTGTGTAAGCTGTCCGAACGTCGCGCATGAAAATTGGGGCATGGTATCGAATCCCACAGCTTGAGAGAATATTTTTGGTTAGTACGATAATTTTGTTTGACTTCAAAAATTCACACATAGACGTCAGAGAAAAATGAAGAAATGAATTAATGAATTAATGGCGACAGCGGGGCAGGATGGGGGGGGGAGGAGGAGCGTCTTTCTTGACGTCATCGAAAAGGCGAAATCGCGACCATATACAAACGAAAAAAGTATGTATTTAGTATGAATAAAAAAATGGTGACAGCGGGGCTGGGGCGGAGGAGGGGGAGGGAAAATCGCGGACAATCATTCAGACGGACGGACATTATCGAGTATTAATATATAGATTAAATCAGATTCATAAATAATATTGTTTATTCTAAATCTGCCGATTCTTTTAACTAACTAACTTTAAGAATGAATCGAGAAAGAAGATTGAAAATATTGAAAATGAAAATGACTATAACCTAAATCTAACAATATAAAACCTCATAATATTTTTCTAAAAACTATATTTTGAGTAGTCACTCCACATTTTTCCTTCCCCTATCATGATATTTTCTATCATGTATATTTTTATAGCATATTGATATTTTTCTGAATTTCACTGTAAGGTCACCATACGTGTTGGTCATAAAAATAGACCGATCATATCCGTATATATTTTACAATGGTAAAACCGAGTCACATTTGCTTTTTGCAAATATTTTACGTTACTTTTAACGGCTATCATCACTATTCTCTTTTAAAAAAATCCACCCCCGTTTCTCTAAGCAGGAGGTCAAGCACCTTACAGTAGAATCCTGTTTGGTAAACACAGACAAAAAACACGCAAACACCATTAGATGAAGGGGAGAGTAATACCCATCATCAATCCTAAAAGTTTGAGATGGCGGTCATTCTATCCTACTATCATTCTGACGATTTTTTCTAATTGATACTGCCGTTTTTCTTGTATTTTTTTAGAACATTTATTAAACAAACATGTTTTGTACAATACTCGAAACCAAATTAAATCTACTCAATAATACGTTGATAGTTAATAAATATAATAACATCAACCATACATAATATTAAAATAAGAATACAGTACGTAAACAAAGTCATCAAAAACAGTTATACATATTAAGTATTCAAAAAGACTGTCAAAAAAAAAGAATACCGAATGGTAAAGGACATGCAAGGTAAAACTTTTCTCCAACATATTTAATATTAAAATATGTTGGACAATTGTGTTTGGAAGTGGGTAGAATAGGAAAGATTCAAAGCATTATATTGGCACCAGCGCTTAATATATATCCGATATTTTATAGAATATGATATATTGAATAAATTAGACCATTTTTTTCAAACATGTGAGAAGCCAGATGTTATATATGAGTGGCTATCGTGTTTCTATGATTATGGAATAAAGTCAATCTGATTATTGGAGTTTTTCCGAAATGCGTTTTATCACGAAACAATATTAGTTAAAAGGAAGGTTTATAAGTATCTCTTCCTCGTTTCTTCATGCACAATATAATAAAATAAAAATATCATGTAATTTGTCACATTATTTTTCGAAAGTCATCCGACGGTATACTGCCAGAAAATTTTAAATAAAAAATGGGTTTTTTGAGTTATGAATGCAGATCGATAAGCTGTTAAACACGCTGTGTCATCTGTAAAAACATGCTCACTCATATTATATTTATTTATTTCAATTTTAAAGAAGTAATACAAACTAAATCATTTTCGTTGACAATTATAACAGGCTGAAACCTATAAATATCTTATCTTTTACAGATGTTCAAATTTCTTATATCTATATTTACCCAAAGGCTTATAATCGTTTTTGAGCTGTTAACATTCTAAAAAATATTTCATTTACTTACCAAATAAATACAGGTCCACACTTCATTGACTTTAAAATTAATTTTTATTTATTTAAAAAACCGATAATTTTTTAATTCCACTTGTTGTGTAACTATTGTGATATATGATTTTCCTCTTTCATAAGTATGCTCAGACTAGAGTTGATGTCAGATAGAGTCAATCTGAAGATGTTTCTTAATGCGGTGATTCACGTGTCACAGATAGTAGCACAACTTTTGAATTTTAAAAATAAAACACTCATTTTACATTTATTGAATACGATCAGAACCGGTTTCAATCATAACGTTCATTTTCAATTAAATTTTTCAAATACTCGTTATAGGTGAAATGACTTTTTTTAATCCATGTCCGCTCCCAATGTAGACAATATGGCCTCCTAATAGAGGTATCTCAAGAGAAGTTTTTCTACGAGAACTATTTTTTACTTAGTCGCTCAACCTCTTTTTTTCAAAAGAAAGTAGTAGAGCTAGGTCAGGACCAGTGGTTAACTAATCGCTCTCGCTTCGCCCGGTTATTAAAGGATCGGAAGGGTGAGAGGGATCACAAACACCCATGTCTTTGAACAGAAATAGATAAATCGATTGAAAAAATGCTGTTCGTACTGGGAGTCGAACCCGTGAGGTTTGTCACCCAAGCCCACCACACTAACTGCTGCGCCTAAGGACCCGTCATGACAATGACTTAATGATATTTACTAAATAATATAATAATATGGAACTGGTACAAAAAAGTGTTTCATTCTTTTAATATAATGCCTTTCCACCAAGCAACGGTGGGCTGCCAATATCTTAACAAGGGGTTCGGTAAATCTTATCCATTTATTTGTATCCATTTTCGCTCCCAATGAAAGTATCTCAAAAAAAGTTTTTTTTCTACGAGAACTGTTTGTTACTTAGTCGCTCAACCTCTCTTTTCAAAAAAAAGTAGTAGGGATAGAATGATAAGACTAAGACAGGACTAGTGATTATCTCGAACCCATGAGGTCCGGCACGGAAGCCCACAACGTTGAATGAAAAAAATGAAGGGGCTACTAAGTCTTGTTTCATAATAAAATTTAACCATCTACAGAAATTACAGTTAGGTGCTGATTTGAGCTAAGGCGAATGATTTTCTTATCTTAACAAGGGGCTCGCCGGCAGCGCTGAAATTTAACAAGGGGCTCGCGCGAGCCCCCTTCAGCCCACCCCTGCCACCAAGTATTGACAATGAACAACTATCGAAGTGATAAAGTTTTAAATTTTAACGCTAATGCTTATTCGCGCTGTTGCATAAAAAGCGCCAAAGTGCTCGATCAAAATTCAAAATAAAAATCACGGCAATGTTTATATGCATTGCTTTGTTCACTAGATAATCATCGGACGCATCGTATTACATACACAGTGCTTTGTGATTCCACCCCTACCCAAATTGTACTCACCGTACATATAATAAATAAAACATCATACACATAAATATAACGCGCGAGTGTCATGGCGGTTGGAGGTTGAGCCCTCCCCCGGGACTATTCATGAAAATAATGTCGGCAAATAAGCACGAATAAATATTTGATTTATAAACAACATCGCCCGAGATTACTTTCCTCGTCACAACACAGCAAACACACTGAGCTAAAATAATAAACTCTCCTGAAAGTATCAAACAATATTTATTTTCTTGTTTGAAACTTGAATCGATTGCGTGACGCAAAAAATTCCTACAACTCTATTCAAATTAAAGTGTTTCAGACTTCACACGTCATTGCAACACCCGTCGTCATTTTCAAGATTGTTTTTGAACTCTTTGAAAGTTTTGTTAATGTATAACAAATAAAAAAAGAATAACTCAAAAAACATATTCTTGAATGTTTTTAAAACAACAAATTTGTCTATTCGTAGCAAAAAGACCTTTTATTTTCACCGCCGAGTTTTAAAATCTATATATATAAAACAAAGTGGGGTTATTTACACCACGTATATCTCGAGAATTATAGAATGGATTTCAATGATCTTTGATTTATTAAATTGGTCTTTGGCTAGAATAGCAGAATAAGCATTAAAACATCGGAAAAATATCACGGAAAAGAAATTATAAAGAAAATTAATATCTTCATACAGAAGAAGATTTTTAAACAAGGAACAGGTCAAATAATGGCATGTTGTTTTATGCTGGGTTCAAGTAGATGACACTAGATGGCACTGTATTTATACGATCGGCTTTTAAATAATTTTAAATTTAGAATATAATCGATGATATGAAATGAAAACGAAAGAAAATCGAATAATATTGAAATGAGGTTATGTTTATAATTAGGTATGATACATTTTTTGACAACAATATTACGATGTTTGCACGAACGTTTGTATCGAATTGACAATTCAAATTTAATGTTCGATTGTGTTCGATTGTTTCGATTTCATATCTGTCAAATCTATGGTCTAAATATTGACATTACATTTAAATGTGTTTCGTGCATTAGGTGTGATTGTTTGTTTGTTATTTATTCAATGTTCTTGGATTAGTTTTATTTGGAATTAGAAACTGTACTCTTTTCACTTCAATTAATACTATACTATTTATATATAGAACGTCAAAAAAATATTTCGTGATATTTGACAGCAAAAGTACATTGCGAATTATATTACATAACGTTAGTAAGCCATTACTTTATGGTTATTTTTAAATGGATGTGAATAAAGATAAAGATGCGTAAACTGCTACGTACGTAATTCCTGTGTCCGCTGTCAATACTTGATGGAAAAGCATTCTATATTTAATTAAACGGTTTTTCTCTTATATAATGTCGAATGCGAAATTATTAACAAAGAAAGTTTCAATTGACTATTTTTATGAAGTTCAACGAAAATTGTACAACTTCTTTTTTATGTTTTCTCAACAATTATATCGACTGTGGAAAGGAAAAAGGGCGTAACCCACACATGCGCAAAAAAGTGTTTTGATGATTTTGGGCCATATGCAAATTATGAATTATACAAAAACTTGAAATGCACGGAAACGTCTAAACTGGTGTTTAATTGAAAAAATAATCTATCTATCATTATTTTGACATGCTTCACATCGAATCCATGTGAGCTGTGGACATTTTACATCGAATTCGTGTCAGTTCAAGGAATCCCGATCTCGAGGTGTATGAAGAGATAAATAACCAGGCTTTGATTTAGATCGAAGACATGTGTTACCTCATGTGAGGCATTTTGTTAATCAAGTTAGGAATGCCAACTTTAAACTAAATCGAAACTAAATCTTCAATATCCATTTAAAAAAAAAACTTTTAGGAATTTATGTCTCATGTTCATCACCGTCGCTAAAATATATACTGAAATGTGAAAAGACGAATGAAAGTACATAAAATCAGAAGGTATGTAAAAAAAAATCAGAATACTTTTCATGTATATTATATTGTTATAGAATACTATCAAATCATTATTTTATTTTTGATCCCTATATACAGTCAATCCTGTTTTTATGCGGTTTTTTTATGCAATTTCGAAGTAATGCGGTTTTTTAGAAATGCATTTTTTTAAATGTACCATATTTTACGATATATAAAAATGTTAAATATTACATCGAGAGCATATATTGTTGTATTTTGGATAGAATAGAGAGAATCATAAACACAACCGACATTTGAAAAAAAAATACGATTTCGGACTGTTTAAATCATGTTGCATCTGCCATCGCTGAATTAAGTCCACCTAATTAGGTGTGTTACAGTCGATGAAACCATTGAAGCATCGGTAATATCAGCTGAAATGATTACTTTAGCACCTGAACTTGGCGAAGAAAGGTTTGATACCTTTAGCGAAAATTATATCGACGAATTACTTACAGATAAAGCTATAAGTGACGAAGATGTTCATAATTTAAATTTAATTATTGACAAAAAACCAGAAAACAATGACGAACTGAAAGAAATTCCAGTTCCTTCACTGCGAAAATAATTGAAGAAGGTATCCAACTTTTCAGTAAATTAGAAGATCATTTCTTTCTAAATGATTCAAATTCTGATCGCGCATTCAAGTTTCAACGATAACTTTAGAATATATTATATATATGGGTATAACAAACTGCATAAACAATTAATTATCGAAAAAGAAAATCTGAACAAACTCTGATCACTAATTTTATTGTTAGAAAACAACCATAGTTTTATGAAATTGATGCGCATACTATTTCTTCTGAAAAAGAGTGATTTAGAACCACATGCTTTAAAACACACATAGAATTGTCATACAGTGACTATTTTTTAATATTTTTACGCCGTGGTTTTCCCCTAATTTTCTTATACTTTGCGATTTAGTGTATATTTTAACTCGCTGTTTCAAAGTTATGCGGATTTTAAAATTTAAGTAACGCACCCCACTATTTCTCAAGGATGACATGTCCGAAGACACTTTACACCGAATTCGCGTCAGTTCAGGGAATCCCGATCTCGAGGTGAATGAGGAGATACATAACCAGGCGTTGCTTTTGATCGAAGATATGTGTTACCTCATGCGCTGCATGATGCGTCGCCAGATCGAGGAATGAACGACGCTTTCAATCGAGAATCGGAACGTAAACGTGAATATGATCGAGATGCATTGAACCAATCACTTCGAACGAATGTACCACTGTTGAACCCCCAACAGAAAGTGTACGATACTTTAAATGGCAATTGATGAGGGAAATGGTGGCTTATTTTTCCTCCGCATTGGAAGCACTCAACCGAACTATGAAAGATCAGCGCAATGACTCAAAATGTTTTGGAGGCGCAATGATTCTACTATCTGGCGATTTTCGCCAAACACTACCAGTTATTCCAAGATCGACCGCTGCCGATGAAATAAACGCTTGACTTAAAACATCGACTCTGTGGCGCTATGTTAAGAAACTTCAGCTAACGACAAACATGCGAGTTGCATTTCTAAACGACCATCTGCCGCAGATTTCTCCAAGCATTTGCTGACTATCTGTAACGGCCGTGTTCCTGTCGACGAATCGAATGGATTGATTTCGTTTTTGCCGAATTTTTGAATTTTGGTCTCATCGAAGGACAATCAACAAAGTGTTCCTGAATATCATTGCTAATCACAAACATCATAATTGGTTGAGTGAACGAGCAATTCTTGCAGCAAATAACAAAGATGTGGATCATTTCAACTTCACAATTCAAAATCAAATCGTTGGTCCACTGCATTCCTTTAAATCTATCGACTGTGCCACGTGAATAACATCATTTCAATGTAATTAAAATACTTTTCATTTTTAATTTTGCACATTTATTGAACTTAATTCATTTTGAGTATTCATTCAAACTGAATTTAACTCATCCAATAAATTAACACAACATTTATTGATTCTGAGGCGGTACGAAGTTCGTCGGGCCAGCTAGTACTATATATATTCAAAAAAATAAACATTCATTTCTACTTATTTCACTCATATGATTAGAACCAATTTTTCTCATATAAAATAAAAGTAAAATTAGTAAAAATGAGTGTTTTATCTTTTAAAATTTAATGTCTTTTCACCAAGGTATAAAATAAACAGGGTACACCTTAAAAGTGACACTTTATTTAGTAACATTGAGCCCATTAGAGGTGAAGTGATCCAAGTGATATTATTCTAAAAAAAACTTAGATGCGTTGTAATATTCTTCCCATCTTAAATTATCGTAAAAGTGAAGTAACCTCAGTTGAAACACATTGCAGTAGTGTTATCTCCTTAAAATATTTTTTTTTAATTCACCAAAACACCAAATAATGATTGTACTTAAAAGTCAAAGAAAAAAGATTTACCATTTTACTAGTTGGCTCACTTCAGCTCTAGAAGGCTCATGTTATCAGTTTCTTATACTATTATATAGTTTATTTCTGACTCTCGTGGTTTAGTTTTAGAATATTTAACCAAAGGCAAATATGGATATAATGTGATTGTTACATTCATTCCTATTCGATTTAAAACATCGAGACGTAGAGAAAGCAATAAACTGACGGCTAGTCTAATCCCTGTCCGTCTATCTTTTTTCCCCTTTTCAAAGAAAGAGATTGACCAATTGAATAACGATTAATTCTCGTTTAGAAGTTCCATAAGAATCAATACTAGGGATTCCAACTCGGATATCCAGATATCCGATATCCGGATATATCCGGCCCTTTTTAACTACTCGATATCCGGATATTTGGGAAAATATCCGGATAATATTCGTTATAATTTTAATATGATGGAATAGTATTGAAATGTGTATTTTCTCTATCTAAGGCATTACAGAAGTGGGAAAAGATTTAGTCAGGATCAGTTGATCATGAAACTTTGATCGTGAAACATCTTCATTTGCGTGCGAGTTCTTCAATTCATTACTGAAAACCAAGCAATCGAGACTGTCTACATATAAACAAAAGCAGCCTGTAATTCCTTGTTTATTTAAATATGTTAAAAAATATTTTGCTTAAAATTTTAATAATTTTGTATAAAATTTTAGCCATGTCAAGACGCTCGGAGTATGGACTCATTTTATGAGAAAAGATAATAATTTGCAGTCAGCGGTGTGTAATAAATAAATGTGGGAAAACTATTAGATGCAAAGAATCTTCAACGACTCCTATGATAAATCATCTAAAATCTCATAATATTAGTGTTGTTGAAAACACTTCTAACAATAAAACCAACATCAGGACAAATTAAAATTAAATTAAGATCAAATTTAAAATATGGTACATATTAAATGTATCTTATTTTTAAAATATGAATAAATGACTTATATTACGAATGAACTCGTTTTTAATGTATTATTTTAGTACATAAATTTATATATGTAGTAATGTTTTTTTATGTTCATACTTACTGAAACTATCCGGATATCCGGATATATCCGGATAGTTTCAATTTTACTATTCGATATCCGGATAGTTGAAAATGACGAATAGTTGGAATCCCTAAATTCAATACGTTTCACATTAAGATACATATTTTTTTACGTTGGTGGGTTTTAAAAAATATTAATTTACTTATATTATATTAATCATACAGCGACTTTGAATTTTTTGTATTATCGTACTGTACTATACAATTAACTGTTTAGCGTGAAAAACTAACGAGACAAAATCAAATTTTCATATTTTTTTTGTGGAAAGCAATATATGTGACTATTATTTAAATTTAAGGCCACACACCCGGGAAGTCAAATTGAATAACTTTCAAAGATTCGTAAGCTTCTCGTGGCTTAAACTTTCACGAATCTTCTTGATTTAAAAAGCTTTGTGATGAATGTTTGTTTTACAAGAATGACATTCATAATTTTAACAAAAAGATTTTTACATATTTCAATTGAAGCTATTCCATCGTTTTTATTAGTCACATAATTTTTAAAAATCGAATTTGGAGTTTAGTAATTATAAAATGATTTTCCTTTTTTATTAGTTTTAAATAATGATAAAGCAATAGTAGATGTAATATCTTATATCAGAAAAATACACATAATTAAGATTTCGGAGTTATGTTTTTGCGAGCGTTGTGTTAAAAACAATGCCAAATCTTGTTTCGAATATGGTATAAATTTTTATTTTCGAGTATTTTTATTTTCTGCATTGAACTTTAAACAAACGTTGCGACTGCAAATGACAAGATACCGATCCTTCAGTTGGTTAGTCGGAAAACTCAAAAATTAAAACTAGAGTTAAATATTTAGATATTTTTAAAACATACATCGATATTGGCTTTCAATGATGTAGAAACCGTAAGTTATTTTTGAAAATCATATTGGGAAATCCACCGTTTGTGATAATGACGTTATTTTATATGAAATGTCGAAAAACCGATTTTAATTTACTCGTCCAATATTGCGGTATATTGTCCGTATTTTTGTTTTTATCTTTATTTGCAATATCCGTCCTACATTTAAATTTTCTGAAAATATATTTTCAACAATGTATTCACGTAAAAATAGTTCACGTATTTATTACATTTCTTTACTTCAGAAAACGAGTAGCGCGTGTTTCTCGATTTGTGTAGATTTTTTGGTTTGCAATTTTTCTCTGGGTATTATCGGATATTGAAAATTTGACACATAAAGATGTGCTCTAATATTATTCCATTTTTTATCGCACATTTCTTATCTAAATCTTTCAAATATGCAAAACAGAATTCTTAACAAGTGGAAGACTTTTCAGTGATTTATGCAGACGTCAATTGATTTCGCTTATCAGAACCACTACATACGGATTTAAATATTCAAAAGGGTATGCTTAAGTAAACCTAGCAAAGACAAAAGAAGCGTACAGTGTTGATAATGATTTACTCTTCAACGGCCATTATACCCTCAGGAGAGATAAGATAACCCCTTGACCGAACGTCTGCGTTAGTGTATGAACCCAATGAGAATTATCACATAAGGTGAGCATTGCTGTGTGTTCATTCATGGTAATTTTCGTGTACATATGATTAAATTACCTAGAAAATAGTACAGCCAGATGAGAGTGTGTCTGTTACAGCCAAAAGATTTTTTCGATAAATTCTTTTTTTTTCGTGTATATTTGAAAACAAAATGACGGCAATATGTTTGACTGTAATTTATAATTAAAACTTATTCAGTGAAGCAATAAATACAAGGGCTGTGGAGTCGGAAAACTTTAGAAAAATAACTTGATTGATTGGTGAAATCTACAAAAATTATTCTGGTGACCAGAATGATATGATGGTATAAAGATATGTTAGTTAAATGGAAATATTTGAAAAAAAAACAATTTGGAGTCGGAGTGGGTTTTTTACCTGACTTTAAGCCCCGATAAATACTTACATTATTATGGAGTAAATCTATTAATTTGCGACCCAGCGTTACAAACATCAGTGATAACTTCAATCTACGAGCAGGGCGATATTGTGACTCAAATTAGAATGCGAGAGGTATGGCGTGATTATCATGTGCAAATTATTGTTTAAAAGTGGGGACACTTAGATTTTTTTTTTTTTGGATATCAAATTTATGGAGCTTCAAGTACCAGGACGCACCAAGGTTCTTCCAGTCTCCTTCATCGATAAAGATTTTGAAAAATTGTAAATTGCATCCCCTTACCGTCGTTTGCAGACGGAAGGGCGCGATCACTACAGAGATAAGAAGTTCACGGGAACTCCATATGCATTATTTTGCAAATCACATTCCATATGCTTCCTCCATACTATATCCGTACATGTACACACACATGCGCATACATACATACACACATACAGCATACAAATTGTTTTTAAACAAAGAGAGTCATGTTCGTGATAAAACACATATGAGATAAACAAAATGTTTTTAACAATTGTCACACTGGAAATTTACAGCGGCCATCTTTCGACGATATATTGCATCTTATAAATTTTACGGTGGTCATGGTCAAATATTCTGGACAAATTTAATTTTATATCCGAATATGGCAAAACACAAAATATGGATAGACAAAAAATGAAACATTGTATGCGAAATAAAATTAAAAAAATATTCACAATTAGCCCATAGCCGACACAGCTACGAATAGAACGTATCCAAAATACCAAAATAATTGACGTAGGGTCAACGTTTTTTTTTTTAATTAACTAAATTTCTACCCACCTCTCGTGAATCGCCAGATATGGTCAATAGTGATTTTGTGGAAAGTGAAAAAACGTGAGTTTGATTGCGTTCGTGATAAGCACCAGTTAAGAATATAGGCTATGGCCTCCAATGGAAAATTCACATGTATCTCAACATCATCAGACACGAAGAATAAACTCCTAGATATACTTATAGATAATCTATAATGACTCAAAACTCTTTTAAATCATTCATAATAGTTTATTGACCTTATTGGGCGTAAAAAGAATCTATTAATCACTTTTTCATGGACATGGTTTTAGGTGCTATAAGATTATCTTAGTTTAAATTCTCAATTCAACGACATCGATAATAGGGCTTGTCGGTTTTCAAGCGAAATTTGCAAGTCAATTTTTTCAACTTGGTAGCCTGTTTTCAAATATTACAAACAATATTAAATTGTTTAACTATTATTCAATTAAAAACGTTAGTGTTTTTATACTTGTAACTGTCTTGTTTATAATTGAAACGAGATGAAATATGTAGTTTAATAGCCAGTAGACATCAATGAATGCGTTAAAAATATTATATTTTAATTCATTGAAAATATATTTTTTGTGTATTTTGACTCTGATATACTTATTGAGTAGGAGGTGGGTGTAAATATTCCACCGTCGAAGGAACAATAAATAAAAAAAATGATTGTTTTAGTATTTTGTTGTTAACTTGAAAAATTAATTATTACTTTTGGGAAACTTCGAAAATCGGTACCAAGTCTTAAGAAAATTGAAAATTGGTTTTTCTATAAGCCCTTGTCGATATACAGAAGAGTGAGAAAGGGGTCGTTGTCCTCAACTTAAATTAATTATCGTATTTTACGTAACCCTCTTTTGAACAATTACTGTTTATGTATTATAAAAGAGGCTAGTTAAAATATGTCTAATTTTTTAACTATAGAAAATAATGCTTAAAGTAAAGTAGTTAATAATAGGCGGAAGAAAGAGGCCACTCTAAATAATCGTTTCATTTTCTTTCTCATTAATATCTCACTCGCTTTACGGCTGTAAAGCATATTAAATTAAATCCTATTTTCAAATCATGAGAAATCGCTAACGACAGAATACTGTTTTCTATTATTTATGGATTCAGGGGTAGTTTAATTTTTGACTTTGTTGTTTCACTGGTAATGTTACTGCGATGTAAATAAAAAACATAGGCAATTAATATTGTGATGCACTCAAACGACTATTTGTTTTATCTTCCTCCACTAAACATCCAGTAATTATACACTACCGTTAATCTTTCATTTCAAGCTAAAGAATGAGAATCAACGTTTACTTTGAAAGTCTTACGATTGCGTTATTGTGTAGTTCTTTCTAAATGAGGCAAAACATGTATCACAACTAGTTTAATTGTATTAACAGGCACACTAAATGTATCATTGTTTTATTAACCTATCAATAGTTTTATTGAAAATAAACCTTCCCCATTTACAGTATCAAATATTTTTTAGTAACTACTAGATGTAGTGTAGACTTTAGAGCAATACATTTTTTCCATTGGTAATCATCTCTTTTTAGCGCGCTCTATTAATGTTAATTATAAACTAATAAATAATTAATGCAAACATGGAACTGCTTCCGGTAAAGAAATACAATTATGAAATGGAAGTTCTGGCCAGGGACGAATCGAAAGTCAGCGTAAAGTGGTCTCCAAAGTTTATGACTGACTCCACTTTCCGCTTTGTTGGTAAAACAATGAAGGCGTTGATTGGCTGCCGTAATTAATTACAACAAGCTAAGGGATGACAACGGGGAGCACAACCGATGACCTGAGTACTATATTTTATAAGATTTTCTAGTTCTGTAGCTAAATGGCTAATGCTCATTAGCGTTCGTCCTATTGAAGTCTACGAATGAAATTGCATTTCTTATTTATAATATATCTTTATTTGTTTCTAAATGTGATGTTTTCATCCCACCTTACCTAATTCATATCCTTTCGAGATTCTTTAGACGTTGAGGGACTGACTTGTGACCATTTCTCGTGCTAAAAACTTATTTTGATATCATGAATTAGGAGCTCGTACACGTACTCTTTCGCGACGGTTGATCACTGGACAAATTATCTTACCACCATAAATGAAACAAACAAAAAAACAACGCCTTTTGACATGAAAGATAGCGTCATTATTTCCCAGAAGTAATAGCGCCCGCGTGTCTATTAGTCGTTGCCTAGAGAGCTTTTTGAATGCTTCCGCAAAAGAGAAATACAAAAACAATGTTATCCAATTATATATATAATTCAGATATAAAAAATAAACCATAGAGGGCATAAGAAACGTTTTTAAATTTAACTATTTGAGGTCAAGACACTTCTGCAAATGAGTCTAGGTTAAAGCAGTCTTAGACTACAATAATACAACAGTCCAAGATAAAAAGACGGTCAGAAATTTATTCGTTCGATAATGTATAACACGGAAAAAAAGACATACAAACCTGGACATCTAGGAACTGAACAGATAGCTTCCTGTCACGTCAGTAGCCGAGGTCTTCAAACCGGATGAGAGATGGTTTTCTTTCAACGAATGGGATTGCATAATAGGTTACATGTGTAACTGAATGGTGTTGGTATTATAAAGGAGAAACCTTGAAGATTCTTCGTGATGTTTCTTTAACCAAAAAGAAGCCAAAATAACCAAGTTTCAAATTTAAAATCTTCTAGCTAAACAGCTGATTCTTAGATATCCGCCATCTTAATGTTTCCAATGAATGTAACCAAACGGTGATTTAAACATAGTAGCGCAAATGGAGACCGATTTGACATTTAAAACGTCCTTTCATTCAGCGTAGATTTTAATTGCCTGTATAAAATGGATATATCTTTTTATAAACGACCTACTATTGTTTTTACAATTATCATAAATCACAAATAAGAGAAGAATTGCTTTAGTGCTGTAAATAAAACCAGAAATTGTTGACATAGAATAAATGTAATTCCCCTTTCCAATTTTAGATGAAATCGTTATCAACTAGTAGGCTATATATTTTCATAAAAAAGTACAAAAAAAATACATAACGTTTGATTATTTATTATTCTATACAAAATCTATTCATATGAATTATTATGATATATTTTACTTATGCTTTTACGTTTGACTTTGTTGAAAATCACCTTTTCTATCGTTAACGTAAAAGTCGTCAGACAAATCTTCATTATTTTACTTTAATTTAGCTCTGATGATTTTTCTGTAAATTTTGCTCAACTTTTTAAGTTTTCAAGTATATTTTTTTTCAACATACAATAAAATTATTAACATCTAACAAGAATAGTATTTTTCTAAATTTATTCAAACAGTTATTATAATTATCAGCGAATTTAGTTTCAATGGTAATTTATGAAGTTCGCTTGATAACCGAATTATTTTTAAGCAAATCTTTAGACTTCTTTATCATTTTTCGTCCGAAGATTATGAAGTTTATAATATGTATTTTTCTATATTATTCATGTTTTAACTATTATTTAAAACTGCGAAATGACCTTGATAAAATCAAAGTGACTTCCCATTTTACTTATATTCGGCTGTGGAAAGAAAAAAAAGTAATCCACGCATGACAAAATTAACAAGAAACACAAAAAACGTTTTTGGATGATTTCGGGCAAAAGGAAAATTAAAAAATATACACAACCTTAAATTGGACTGTGTCTGATTTTTGATTGACTTAGCTTAATATTAATTTAATATATTTTTTAAGAGATTTTTTTTTCCTTTTTCCTGTTCCAATTTTCACAGTCCCTTCTTTTTGATAGAACGTGTACCAAGTTGTATACATTGCGATTATCGAAAAAAAGCAATTTTGGAGAAACTGTGGGTTACGTCCCTTTTTCTTTCCACAGTCGATATTATTTTTTATCTCAATGATAGTTTAAGCAATTGACTTCATAACAGACTTTCGGAGTTGGAGTCGAAAGCTATCTAACTGGCTCAAACTTATGTATCAAACAAATGTATCAAAAGTTTATATGTACACGTTAACCATCATATTTGACGACAGGGATGTTAAAACAAAGCTTTGTCAAAGCATCTGCTGAAACAGCAACTTTATGTAATATAATGATTGAACCTCTTATTCAGAAATGATAAATATACTTTGTTCCAAGTCCTAAGATACTCAATTATGGAGACACCATCACTTGCTTCACATCCTTCTTTCAGTTTATATTCCACAACGTAATTGGTTGATCGTGTTTAAAATTTGATCAGTAGAGTCAAAATTAAATAGTTATTATGTCAATGGAACATATTATTCATTATCATATAAAGTTTATTTGAAAATTCTAGCTCTAGCCGCAAACCAAATATCAAAGGCGATTGGAAAAAATGATTGTCTCGCGGTTAAATATCATGCTTAATTATTAAATATTACAATAAATGATTATTTGATATGGTCCACTGCACAGAGTGTGTGATCACTGGATTAAAATGGTATTACGGAAGAAGCAACGTAGCGCGCATATTTTAAAAATTAATGAATAATTTGCGAAACGACGTCGATGCATCGCCACGCTTATATTGCAGATGGCGGGCAATTGCTTTGTTAAATAAATAATTAAAAAGGGGTAATTTTAATCTGCTGTTTTCTGTGGTAAATATTTTATAACGTTTAGAGGTTGGTATTTTATGTTTCGTTTTATGAGGTATCGGATAAAGGTCTTTAGCGGATTTCACTTGAGAGACTTATATTAATATTAATATTTTATATTTGTTGATGTATTTTTATGTGTTTTAAAAGATTCAGTACGTTTGAGTGAATTATTTTTATTAAGTATGCAACTATTTTTATAAATTGGCACTTCGAAGAATGGATATATTTATCAAGATTTCTTTTTGCTAAGAGGCGTTTACATCGTAGGTTATTTTAAATTAGCCATTTTACGACTGACAAAAAATGTATATAATTCATGATAAAACAATATTTAATATACCACGCGATACAAATTTCTCAGGAGACGAAAAAATCTCTATAATCTTTATTATTCCAATAATGCTTTATTTTTTCGTATTTCGTCATTTAAAACATTTGAATTGTCTATTGTTAACCAAACACAATACTAACACTAGAATAATATTTGAATTTTTTGCGTGGGATAAGAGATATTGTATCTTAAAAAGTAACCATAAAGACAATCAGTTGTATTGCTTCAAGTTGGAAAATAAGTGGTTAAAAATGTTTTTTTGTGAGATTTTGTTGATGTTAGATTTTGTTAGATCGTGTGTTTTTTCAGTGTGATACAGAATATATCAAAAACTCATTTTCCCCAAAGTTGTGGGATGAGAGGTATTATTGTTTTAGTATGATCGATATGTTTATTGTTTATTTATCGTCTCATGAAAATATGATACATTTAAAAAGCTTTGAATTATGTATCTCAAAAAAACTATTTTTTAACTCATTTACTTGATCATCAGAATTCAAAGAACTGAGAGGGTAGCTGAGGTTTATGTAGAAGATAATTTATTTATTCACTCATACATTCTTTAAAACGGATTAAAGAGAGCGAATAACTAACCACTACTCTTTTAATAGTTATATTATTATATCTCTACTCTCTTTGAAAAAGAGAGGTCAAGCAACTGAGGAAAAAACAGTTCTCGTAGAATAAAAATCTGTTGAGATCTGGGAGCGAGATTGGGCTTAAAAAAACTGGCAGAAGTTAACAAACCTATTAACCTTATTTTGAAATTATTTCTTTGCCTGCATCTCAAATCATGTATTTAATATTAAACATGTAATACACGAGAAAAACATTGGACACCGCTGTAACCGACGCAACACTTTCATAAAATATCATTTCATGTATCAAAACAACCATATCACAATGGAATCCAACGCAGATACTAACTAACATTTCCAATTTGTGCCAATCAAATTTTCACGCTAATATTCAACATGTCGCTGTATACAACATAACATAACATATTGTATTATATCACTTTCTTTGCGTCAATATTAGGGATGGCACTAAAGTGATCCCGGTTTTGCAACCCGCGTTTGAAAAAGCGAAAATATGAGACGTAATCGAATGAAATTAGCTAGTTTTTATATTAACAACGCAGATGAAAACAGTGAGATTAAGTAAGACTAAACAGAAACAAATCAATTAGAAAGGAAATTAATTCTTTTGTTCATTAACAGAGATAATTTTAGTATCAAAATAATTTAATAGTAATTCGCGTTGCATAAAACATTTATGTCATATTATACATAAAAAATAATCGTATTCTTCTATTACTACCCTCATTGGAAAAAAAGAGGTTGAGCAACTGAGTAACAAGCAGTTCTCGTAGAAACACTTCTGTTGAGATAAACTCCATTATAGCGGACATGGTAAAAAAATACATAAAAAATCTTTCATAATTTTCTGATAAGCGGCATATAGTAGTTTTGTTTATATTTATGGACGAAAAAAATATCTAGAAACCCTTTAAATAATAGTAAATCAATGTAATATGCACAGAAAATCGACCAATATTAAGATCAAATGAACAACAATTTTATTATGTAATTTAAATAATATAGTTTTTTCTATTCAACCGGAAATCGGGATGCTAGAAATATATTATTTTTGTACTTGTAAATCTTTTTTTATATTTAAAGTCAAATTTAACTTTCCTTAATTATATTTTAAATTTGTGTGAATTTTGTGATCGGAGAAATATAAAATATAATCCAGAGCAGTGGACTAGTGTTTTTTTCGGAGGCGGAGTCAGAGTCGAAAAAATCGTAGATTAATAATTTACAGATATTGAAAAATAATTTATCTAATTTATCATTTTGATTGGTGAAATTTACTAGAATTATTTTAGTGACTAGAACGATTTGATGGTATACAGATGTGTAAGTCAAACGGAAATGATTGAAAAAGTGAATTCGGAGTGGGAGTTGGAGTCGTTTTTTTTTCCCGACTCCACAGCCCTGATATAATCACAGCCCTAGTCTCTATTTATACAAACAAATATAACAAGCTTATTTGGTAATATATTAATTTTACGGATTTGATATTCAAAATGTGTGTTTATGCTATGTCTATATATATGTGACATAATACATGAACCAGGGGTTTTAAAACAAGAGATGTTGAAGGTTTATATAGAAAGTGAAAGAAAGTGTATTTCTTTTCTTTTGAGAGAGACGAATAGAGCTAGGGTTAGGCGAAGAAATCATTCGAGAATAACCTAAAACAAAAAAATATTGGCTTATAGTCCTTTTTAGTAGATAAGTATAGGAATTTACGTTGACGTCTATGTTTATATACATACATAGTTACACATGCCGAAAATCTTTCTGTATTTAATTCATAAAAAATACATTTCGAATACGTAAAACAAATCGAATTGCCCCTGTATATTTTTTCGTTATCAAAAAATGGGGTACAACTTTCATATCTATGGTGCAGGCGAGTTATAATTTTGAGATTAAAATATGCGATCAACATTATTGTTAAAATGAATAGAAATAATCTTTTGAAATCATAACTCAAAACCATATAGAAGTCATTGATAGCTAAAAATGAATTTTATAAAAAATGTCTTCTAGAATTAAATACAAAAAATGATTCTTGTAGAATTAAATACAAAATCTTAAGTGAACTTCACTACTTATAAAAAATCTACATTATCTGAAAATAGTTAAATTTAAGTAGAATAATCTTACACATTCTAAAATAATACGGCTTCACAGTTTGCTATAAAACATTTATTAATCAATTGACATTACAAACTTGTCAAATAATGCCGGTACCGGCTATATAAACAAAATCATATTTTATATTATTTTATCTATGATATTTTTTTAAATGCCGTTTCATTTTTTGTTGTTTTCATTGTGTTCTAAAATGTATCATTTTCGACATGTGACAATGAAATATTCAAGTAGAATAACATATTCAAATCATATTTTCTATAATTATATTCTTTAAACTTTAATTTAAAGTTCTATTATTGCAGAAAATTTAAAAAATCTACATTCGTTGTTTAATTTATAATTGATATTAAGTAGAATGAAATAGTTATAAAACTGTTGTCGAAATTAGACTATTTGTACAAGGTAAATTAATTAACTCTATCCAAAATTCTTTTAATTACAACTTTCTTGTAAATATAAAACATTCAACATAACATTTAACGTAAAGGAATTAAAGATATTTCATCGTAAATTTAGTAAGCTTCTCTTTAAAAAGAAAACTTTGAAATCATAATAACAATGTTTATATTTACTCAGTAATAATGTATGACAGATAAATATCATGTTACATATTTAGATTAAATAAACTAAATTAAAAAATGAACGCTGACATTTAACAACCGAAAAAAAATTAACGACAATATATTGTGTAATAATAATATCAAATTATTATAATAATTTAACCTATAATAATGTCTCTTTTGAGAACAGGGAACACTCATTTCGGATAACTAATGTCACTTTTCATTGCGTTCGTATCCTCTCGTTTCGACGTGCGATAATTAAGAGCACTCGCGTTCGTAAATTGCGTCGATAATTACCCATCGATACACTAACAGGTGAACGCTGAACAGGGGTGATTTATTGAACGAACGGCCGTCACGGAACAAAAGAGTTCATTAATTATTCTAAATTAATTAATGTCCGAGAGCTGTCAAATACATTCTCTGTCATTGACTTTAAAAACTTCATTAAAATCGAATACCACTATTAAAAATCGACAGAAATATTTCGTTTAAATTAAGAATAATTTTATTTTCAGTGAAAAAGAACCGTTAGAATCAACGTTGATTTATTCACGGAAAAAAAACATTGAGAGGCACGACAGACTAATTTATGTGAGACACATGATTGTAAAGGTTCCTATGAGAAATTTTACCATATACATTATAATAATTTCTGAATGAAAGAAATGAAAAATGAAAATAATATTTAAGACTAGATCTTAAAGTGTTCTTTGTCTGTTGTCTCACGTGCTCCCGTGCTCATCTAAAAACATTACACTCTACCGAAATCACTTCTTTTACTCTGACAAAAAGTACTATTCTTGCATAGAACTGGTATATGGCTTGAATCAAGAAGTTGTTTGTTATTATTTTTTATTTTGATTTAACGACCAATTAATTATAAATGATTGCCTGTATAAAAATACAAGTTTTTGAAATATTCTAAAATGATAATTTTTGTTTTTTTTCCCCTAAATCTTATGAAAAAACTGGTGAAATTCGTAAAATTTTACTGCTCATCCAAAACGTAGTCTTCGCAATAAAGTCATCTTGAGGCAACAAGGTTCCGTCGGAAAAAGTTTAAAAATCAGAAAATGTAACCTTTTGTCAAAACGATATAGTATTATTATTGTCATAATTATGCGCTTTGGATTGTATTATTTGATAAATGAGACAGTAAAAGCCATACTCGTGTTATAATAATAATACAAGATTTTCTGTCGATTTTTAAAATAGATATGGCATGACACCACCCTCTGCATCGCTCAAGTAACGAATTACCCTATAAGCGTACGAAGCGCGAGCTTAGGGTCTCAAATCTCAGAGGCCTCAAAATAGCATATATGGGCCCATTACAGGTAAAGTAAGCTAAATGATATTTTAGGGAAAAAAAGTTAGATGCGTTGTAATATTCTACACGTCCTAAAGTATCGTAAAAATGAAGTAACCTTACTTAATACACATGAAAATAGTGCTATCTCTGTAAAATAAAAATATGTAATCCACCAAAGCACCAAGTAAAGACGTGATAGTACTTAAAAGTCCAAAAAAAAAGATTAACCATTGTATTAGTTGTCTCCCTCTGATGGGCCCATATGTATTTTATGAAACCAATAAAATATTATAAATTCAGAAAAACAGTGCCTCCAAAATTGATTGCGCCTGGTGCTCCCAAGTGCTTAATTCACTATTTCGTTGCTCATACTATTTTTTCAGATACTTGACGGAATCCATACACCATCTTTTCTTACCTTTTTATATCCGTTACCAGTTATGCATACCTCAAAGCGAATAAGAACTATTTTGTATCTATAATATACAATTTCCAACCGGATGGATTCCGCCGGCGTGGAAGGCCACTGATGACCATCTATAGCAGGGTTTCCCAAACCCATTTTGCAATCGAACATTTCGCAAATCTGGAAATGTTACCAGAGCACAACTTATTTTTTAGGTCGGGAAATTTACCATAGTAAAATATATTTTTTTAATATGTTATTAAGATTTTTTTGAAATTATTTATTGAGTAATTATTTTTAAAACCTGTTACAAAAAATATGAATAAAAAATCTCCGCCTTTACATAGATATTTGACATTTTAAACATCAGTGGAGATTTACCATCACTCTATTTTTCATACGAAGGAGAAGATGTCCTTCAACGTATATTACCATTCCATATTTTTGCGGAACACCTATTTAGGTCACACGGAACACCAGTGATCCGCGGAACATAGTTTGGGAAACCCTGATCTATAGGATGTACTCGGTGGAGCTACGGGACGCTGGAATAACATGGGAGGAAGCAAGAAGACTGGCAGGGGACAGAGAATCTTGGAGGGATCGTGTGGTGGCCATTTGCTCCGACTAGGGAGCGGATATGGTTAAAAAAATGTATAAAAATAACGATTAAACGATTTTAATGAATCACCTAAAATATATTATATGTATTGTAATTAATTAGTATAAAAACAATTATTTCAAATGTGATATCAAAGTGTGGGTGGATGTCTCATTGTACATAACGACGAATTACTAAAGTTGACCCAATTAACGTCTGAATGCTGAAGCTTGAAACATAACTCCCCGATGTAGGATACAATAATATAGCTATAAGTATAAGGATAGTAGATGGTTCGTTAAGCTTCTGACACAGAAAATGAGACATAAAATTTAATACCGTTTTCAAACGTTTAATACTATTTGAATTGTTATAAATACATATGGAGGAATTAATCATTGTTAACGTAAGGGCAGTGCTGGGGAATATTTTGAAAAAACTAGCTTAAGGCTATGCATATGCTGAGGTGCAGGTGAGGCAGCATTGAATTGACAGCTGCCGGCAGGGAAAGCAGATATGTGCGATCACGCAAGTGACATAGGATGACCCACAATAAGTCTTCTCAGAGTAGTCTGCATAAGTAGTAACGTATAAACAAAGTCCAATTAGAAACTAATTAAATCAATTTTTTGGTTGTTTTTACGGAAAAATTAAAAGAACAAACTAGAACCTGTGCTAGTGATGGCGTAGTTCAACGTAGTTCAACGCAGATCAAACGCATGTCACATGTGCCTGCGTGCAGCATTTGCAGGTCTCATATTGTAGATTGGCAGTATGTACTTGTATTTTACACTTGCATCTTTTGCTACTAACAATCCTAGCTTTAGACTTTCGTAATCAAAAGATTACGACTAAATATATTATTTACGATTGTATATTTTTCTTGCATTCATTTCATATAAGTAGTTTTGTCACGTTTATTAAAAATATTACTCCCTAGTATCCCTCAGACAAATATTACCGCTTTGTCATGGACTTAAACGTGCTCCAGTGTTGGATATTCAGGTGCAAAAGTAAATTACCACCATGTTGCAATAAATCAACAACCATAACAGGGAATTTATTTCTGCAAGATGGTAAGCGTATCATTAATTAGGTGGGTTTTTATTAAATAAAGACCTGTTAATGTATCATGCTTTAAAAATCAGTATAAAAAAACCTCTTACGGTACAAACATTTCAGTAAAAGTATTCTTTAAGAAGGTAGTTAAAGTATAAATGATATTTTAATAGGGTCACCAGTCACCACCTGGTATTACATAAAGAAAAAAAGTCTTCTTGCTATAACCACAACATTATAGGAATACAAATTACTTTGTAGCCTTTTCCGATTAATACATTTTTGTCACAATTTAATTGTGGAATCTTGTTGATATATTCACTTTTTTTCAAATTCGCAAGTGTATAAACTCACTAAAGAGTACTAGGCAAAGTAAAAAAGACATTACGGCTTAGGTTAGGTTAGCTATGTTGAATAGAAAGAGGGCGAGATTAAAAACATGACGTTGACATTTTTGAGGTTATATAAACATCATTTTGCCAACCGTTTTCTGACATCTCCCTTCCACCCTTCAATACTAAAATAACAGAGCTCATGGATAACGATTAGTAAACTACTGGTACTATCCTAGCTTTGTCCTTTCTATCCCCACTCGTTCCGAAAAAAAGAGGTGGAGCAATTGAGTAACAAGACGTTCTCGTAGAAAAACTTCTGTTCAGATAACTCCATTAGGAGACCATATGCTCTAAATTGGGATTGGACATGGATACAAAACAATAATAATAACACTTGAATTTTCCGGCGGTATGGGAAAAACTTTCATTTGAAAGTTTTTTTGTTTAGTTATTTATTTTCGAATAAATTTCTCCATTTTTGATTCAGGTAGAATGTATAAAGCAATTTTTATACACATAAATTCCTGTTAAGATCTGGATCCAAAATACTGGGGACAAAAACAGTTCAATTGGACAATGTGATATTTATGTGACGTAGTTTTACTAATGATTTGATAATTATTAACAATGTATGGCAAGATGGCGAAGAATGGCATCTAGCGACGTCAGCACAACCATGAGCTTAATAATCTCTACGCCGTAGACGTCTGAGTCACCGTAGACTCTACGGTGAGCAAGACGTTGTCAGATTTGTCAAAAATGGCCTATGTTGGGCAGAACATTATCACGCATAGATGAAAGTAATTCTAAACAAATTCTCACGTTGGATACCTTTAAGAGAAGACGAAGTGTTTCCAACTGGATGGATGGAATGTCACAGGACCCGCTAGTAACGTAGGAGTGGAGTGGCGGAGATTGATTGTGGCGACAAAGGTTCACCCCGTACTGTGGCAATCAAAAGAAGAAGAAAGTTTAGCATATATGCTAAATATTTATTGATATTCAGGTAAAAATATCGTTCTATAAGTTATTTATTTTGGAATAATCAGTTTCTGACGAAACACAGAAATTCATTAAGATTGTAAGTCTTTTCAGAAGAAATTCAGACAGATTTACATTAATAATAATTGATAGAAACGTTTTATTATAAAGCAAAACTTCGAGATAGGCCCACTTAACAGCGAATTTACAAGCTATATTATAGAGGCGGCTACCCTATCCTTTGAGAAAGCAAAAAGGTCTCGGAGCACTTAAAAATCACGTTTATAGCAAAGGTAAAATGTTTGAAGGCTCAAAACATTTTGCAGGATAATTAATCAGGAATATACCACGAGACTTTTAATACAGTGTCAAAGATTTATATATCACTTATGCCTTTGGAAGGTAAGTAATTAAATTTGGTAAGATATGTGTTTGGTACTAGTGATTTCAATTTGTGTAAGTGATATATTTATTACTTAAATTATGTCAAGACATTGTTAAATATTCATATTATATTATAATATATATTATTAACCCTTAACCAGGCTAGGCTATATATTCTTCCCATCCGAATTTTGGCTTATTTCATCAGATTAATGGTTTTAAAACCAATAATATTCGCAATTGATTTTTTTTTAATTAAAAATTTACAATTTGTGTCTAATCCTTTGTGAAATATAAATCTTTACTTGGAATAACTTAATTATTTTTAGGTTAATGCGACCTTGTTAAGGATTAAAATTTTAATGGGTACTTCTAGATATTGTACAATATATAAATGAATGGCCGGAACTAACAATCATCACATCACATAAATCAATATTGGTTTTCAGGAGGCAAATCTTTTTATCGGTTAATTTGATTTCGAAGTTATATTGTTCATCTTTTTTTTTAATAATCATTACAAAACATTCGAAAAAAAGAATCATGAAAGTTCACCAAACGTTAAACTTAAATATAGTCGGAATTCTGCCAGAAAACTTTAAGTAAAAAAATGGGTGTTTTGAGTTATGAATGCAGATCGATATACTTAAATACGCTTTATAGTCTCAAAAACAAGCTGACTCATATTATTACATTTATTTGTTTAGATATCTAAAGAAGTAATACGAACTAAGTCTATTTCGTTGGCAGTCATTACTGGCAGAAACCTTTATATGTATAACTTAACGCTTTTTTTCTGTACAGATTTATTATTACTACAGTCACCCAAAGACGATTAGAAGACTAAATGTTTTTGAGCTGTAATTTTTTTTAGTTGTTTTTTATTTGTCTTATTAAACTGCCTCGCTACATTTCAGTTCGCTTCATGATATTTGAAAAATTCGATCTTATAACAAGGTTTTTTGACTTAACGTTTTCTGGCAGAATCCCGAAGATATACTCTTTTGAACAAATAAAATTAATAATTAGTCTGTGACTTATGTGTTCATAAAATATACAATAACATATTACATGTTTATACTTGTACTATAACTGTCACGCATTTTTTTTGACCGTTTTATTTTTAGTGTAAAAGGGTAAGCGTGTTTTCTTATCAGTAATCTTTAGCTTTCTTCGTAGCATATTTTAATTATTTTCAATTGGGATTTTTTTAATGCTGTGATTAATTATTTATGATATTAAAAACATACACACAATATTTTGGTTGCTATGACTCAAAACAAAATTTACTGAAGAAAAAAAGACCTGTACAACTATTATAGCATGCGTTTGTGGACAGCTGTCCTCTGAAATGAGCATTTGTATGTAGTCACGTTCCGTGATCCTGTTGGGGTCAGTACCGGTCAACTGATAATTTATTATTCAACTGTGCCTTAGAATGAATTGAAAAATGGATTGTAGTTTTCAAACACAATGTACATATTAAAACTACTTTGCTTTCCAGTGACAATATTTCAATACATATACGATGCTACTATCTCTTGCAATAAATATTTGATAACTAGAGTTGATTGTAATTTTTTACCATATCTGAAAAGAGCGGTCGATTATAAATGGTGTTTGAAAAGTCTGTATATAATCCAGGGGTGGGCTGAAGGGGGTTTGGAGAGCCTTGCGCGAACCCCTTGTGTATTAAGTAACAATCGATTGCATATTATTGCATAGGAGTGAAAAATTCACTCTTTCTTTCTGATTTGCTAAAAATTTCTCAATCCCGAAATCCCAGGATCGCGACCATGTCAATCCCGGGATTTCGGGATCAGAAAATTGAACGGGATCCCGGGATTCGGGATCCCATAATTGGATGCCCTAGTTATGACTCAACAGTACTTTAATCAATTTGTACTATAACGAATAGATTGTGGATTTAGAATAACATGTAAACATAATAACCCATTTCACAGTTAATAAAAATGCTTCGATGACTTGAAATGATCTGATGGTATTACATATCGACTGTGGAAAGGAAAAATTTATGCACGTTCTATCAAAAGGATGCAAGCTGCAAATGCCGAATTAGTATCTAAATTTAGCTTTTATGTTTGAAAAAGATGAGCTTGTAAAAAATTATCACCAAGAAAATAGACTGAAATAAAGGTTTTTCCTAGAAAATTTATTTGATTAATATTAGATTATGTCAATTAAACACCAGCCTAGAAGTTTCCATGCACTTCAAGGTTGTGTATAATTCATAATTTGCACATGGCCCAAAATCATCAAAACACGTTTTTTGTGCCTCCTGTAAAATTTGATATGTGTGGGTTACGTCCTTTTTCCTTTCCACAGTCGATATGTTAATATATGTCATTTAAGCCAAGAAAAACTAGCTCCGCATGCACCTACTCAATTTATTGGCACTGTTTGTTTTTCTATTGTAAATTCCCGCCTAATCAATTTCTACAATAGTTGTCTATGAAACACTGCACCAAATTTATCAATGTTTCAAAAAATATAATAATGTCAGTAATGTGGCATCCGTTGCCTCACGATAATAACTCCATTTATCGTTCAGAATGTCCCAAGTTCAGGTCATGGCAAGATCAGTGAGATATTGTGTATGTGACCATTTCCTGCCGAGTTAACTTCGAGTGATCTTTTGAACAAAATTATGATCTATATTTAGGGTGGTTTGAAAAAAGATCTGCTAATTAACCGGTTCGCCGAATTTTCTTTTAAGTTTTTTTCCAGGATTTTTAATAAATAACTATTTTACTTTAACCCAATTTATTCATCATTTACTTCTTTAATCGGTCTTTTGACATCTTCTCCGTTATTATCGATTCTAGATATTGATATCTCGTAGCAGTCGTAACTATTTTTTTATGCGGCAAGTTAAATCTAAAAAACATATAAACCAGTTAAATAACAAATAATTTGGCTTTAAAAGAATTATATTATATGGATACAGAAAAGTAAAAAACTTTGCACGTATATTTTGACAGTATGTATATCGTTATAAGTTATAACTAAATATATATCAGACAGCATAGAAAAAATTAATGAGGATATGAGTTGTCAATATGTTGATATGTTGTTCGTGTACAATAAAAATGATTTCTATTGTATCGTTTAATAATTTGAATATATTGACTTTGTGTTGACTTTGAACTAGACTTTCTTCACAAAATCTATAGAAATCCTTTTACGCGGAAAAAAAAAAATAATAATATCAAATATCCTCCCTCGTTTCATAAAATACCAACAATTTGATTAGATTTTCCGTACAGATTAGAAGATCATCTACAATATAAAACAAGAGAAGTTTTAGTATAATATGTTTGTTGTTTAGGATTTAATCGAAAAAGTTTCTATGGCTATCATCTTCATCACTTAAAGTACAGTCGTTGAAGAGTTCATAAAGGTTTTAACCTTGTGTAATGTCAGTAACTACAGCATAACATGTCATCAATGACAAGACTTATAGACAATGAGTCTATTGTCTTTGGACATAAAAGCAAAAACAATCAAGTAACCTTTTTCCCGATAATTTCTTTTGGTCTTACTTTTGTTTTTGTTTATCATCCTTGTGGCGTAATGTTTATATTGCCATTGGCCAACATATTGTATTTATTGAATTGTGTTAAATGAGAATCAATTTATGTAACTTCAAACAAGTTTCGAGGATGTTTTTGGTATTCACGATCGATGTATTGATTTTAGGTATTGTTGTAATATGTATGCAATATTTTTTTTAATTTTTAGGTATCTGATTCTCTCGGCGTTTGCTCGTTTTTGTTGTACAAATCTGAATTAAATTTAAATTTGTATAAATCTTCAACAGCCAAATTTGTATGTATATCATATTTCATATTTATTCGGAGAATAAGTATTCATCAGATATAGTGAAACTAGCACATGCCACTCGAACTTCTGATTTTTAAATGTGTACCCCCGAATAACCATAGTCTAGTAGAGAAAGGTGATGTCAATCTCTTATCTAGAAAATACCATTACTTTTATCATACTTTATAGAAAACGTTTGATTGCTGCAATCTAAGACTTAAGTTAACAAAAGCCTATTAACGGAAAACAAACACCAAAATTCTCGCTAGTCATTTCGATTTCCTATCGTGAGAATTGGGTTACAGTAGAATTATAGCATAATATAGCTCATTGAAGAGCTTGAAATCGAGTGGTTAACGTCGTTGGCTACTGTTTCAATGTTCATGGGCTAGAATCCTAGTTCGGACAGTTTCATAAATCATATATACTGAAATCTGTGTGTAAAAAATCTCTTATCTTAAAAACGGGGCGCAGCGAGAGCGATTACCTAACTATAAGTCTTGTTCTATCTCTGTCTTTTCCCTCTCAGAAGAATGAAAGATTATCTATGGTAAAATTCCTGATGAAGTTAGCTCTATTATGAGTACATATGCTTCATCTAAAAGGGAGATATTGTCCAACGATCAGTTAAAAATGCCCGCGACGGTTAAATACAATCTTGATCGTTAATAAAAAAAAACTGTGGAGCTAGTACAAAAAAAATAATCTTTTTATTTGTTTTAAATTTCTAAATATTTTAATAGACTTTATACTTTGATATTTTCACCTTATATTGTACTAACTCTACTGGATTGAAAGGAAAGGACTTTGTATAATATAATCCGATAGTCAAATGTCTACCATACCAAACTACGTTAACCACATAAATCTCTTGATTCAGATAGTTTAACTGCATTGAGTTAAAACAACAACAATACATTTAACTTGTTTGGTCACTAGTTTCTCTATTTATCATGAAATGGAAACAAAGTGAAAACGTTTATAATGACCTACAAGGGACCAGAAAATATCCAAAACTTTAGTTTATCTTTCATAACTAACGAAATGGATAGCAAACTACTTTCAGAAAATTGGTAACAGATAACTGATCGCCGACAATTAGTAATGACACGATAATAGAATTTTAAGACATTCCGTTCTCAAGGTGGAATCATTTGGATTAGTCTGGAGCTTATCGCAATACAATTTTTCAACGAGAATGCATGTTACTTGTTGTCTCAACTCTATTTTTCGAAGATAGCAAATATATATTAATTATGTATTAGGATAGTAAACAACTAGTGATTGGATAATCGCTCCCGTTTTGATGATTGGTAGCAATGAAGCAATTATAGACATCACAAACATCCATGCCTTCAAACACAAATTCATAAATCAAATTTTGAAACTGTTTGTAATGTGACACAAGCCCTCTGAGCAACGCTAATGATGTTGACCACTCGCCCATGAGCTCGGAAAATTGTTTTTTTTTTTTGTTATGTTTCAGTGCAGGGGTTCCCAACCGATGGAAGATGGAAGAGTACCAGGGAGAATCGTTGAACCGCTAAATACTTCTCTGCCGATGGGGGTCGTTTAGGGACCCCAGTGGTTTCCTCATTATTGGCCTTATTCTTATGAATTTCAAAAAAAAAGTAGTCTAAAGGCTTTAAAATATCTGTCTGTATCATTCCTAATACATATTTTTTTATAAAAATCCGTGTTTTTTTAATAAATAATCATATTTTAAGTTGCGCGTAAAAAAGACGTCATTCCAGTACACATATGAATTTGCAACTGATACGTTCAGCTCAGTTATCTTACGAACGATCGCTGATAAGCGGGCGCTTATCTCGTTATCGCATTATCGCGTTATCGCTTATTTATATAAACTACAAAAGATCCAAAAAACTATTATATAAGAATACCTTAATTATAAACATTGTATCACCCATATTAAAATAGATATTAAAGAAAATGTGGGTATTGGGGTCGCATTTCTTGAGCTTAGAACCGGAAAAGTTAAAAGTATTATTTTATATACAAAATGACATGAGCATCAATATTATTTTATAACATCACTTCACGTTCACATTTTTTAATACCCTGCTATTCAACTAAAGCTCTCCTTCATTGAAATATACTTCAGTAATTTCATTAATTAGTTATTAAAAAATCATCTCAATAAATTCATAATATTATGCACATTATTTAAAAATAGTTTCAACTTTCAACACTATGTATTTGTATATCATTTTATATATACCTTTTGAGTTAGACTATCTTGGGTAGGGGAGGAACTGTATTCTGAACATTTTTGAAAGGGAGTAATGGAGTAAGTAAGACAGGGAACCCCTGTTTTAGTGTATTTTAACCCTTTCAATTTGTCGTACTGTTTTTATTTGTTTTGTCTTATTTTTACGATATTAAGATCAATTTATTAATTTGTTTTAAAAAGCTTTCCAATCGTACTAAAACTTTTAAAAAATCAGGCTACATGAAGCGAGAACGTTGATTGAAGTCACCACCCTATTTTCATTTTTGAAAAAGTTCGTTTAAGTGACCAAAATAAAAGAAAGCTCTCGCCTAACAAAGAGAATTGGAAAACGATCTTGTGGAAAAGTTAAGATTATATTCCTATTGGAATTGTTGTGAACTAGTAATTGACAATAAAAAAAATACTATTTAGAAGATTAAACGTATAAAGAATTACATTTTACAGAATATAAAGAATATGTTTTGATAATAATATACGTATATTCCTTCGTACCTGGTATCATTTAATTCCTACACGTTTATGTTTTTAATGAAAACAAAACAATTTGGAAAGAGGTTTCCGCAAATAAAACAGCGATATCAAATAATACTTTTCTCGGTATTCTTCCGCACCGTTTGGGTTCTCGCATCTTTCTCCCAAAGGAAAAATAAACCAAGCGAATTGTTTTTTTAAAGCTTCTCTTTTAAATAATAAAGATGGGTGCAGGGTTGTAGTATACAACAAGCTTCTTATTTATATAAAAATTACGATGTCTTTGTTTACCTTTGTTTCACACTGTTGATTTTCATATTGCGTTGTGAATGTTTTTCTATTTATTCGACGTACAATTAAAACTCATTCTGAATAAGTTGTCATCTCAATTCTGCTTTGTGACAAATGTAGATCAAACATTTCCGTTGGCCGATTCGAGTGGGTGCCATAGTAATATCATACTTCTTAAACTGTCATGGCTACCACGTGATTCACGGCGCTATTGGTTGGAATTATCATTTTCGTTTGAGACTTGCCGTCTTCATAGAACTGTCAAACTTATAAAATAACCTTTCACGTATTCTCAAGAATTGTTTTCGGAACACTTGACATTGCCTATCACATCTATTTCTAAAGTATTACTTATACAAACAACTTTCACGACACGTTTTGTGAGCTGACGTTTGACAGCTATAATTCCTAGATTGGCTAGTTTAGTTACAACTTCTGCCGGTGATCAAAATATAACGGTATATCAATAACATTTTTTTCTAGTGATTTTGTTCGTAGTTGCGCCACAACACAAAAGTTTATCTGTCTCCTTTTTTCCGGCGTAACACTCTGCGATGAGAAAAGTGTTTAAGAAGCATTTTGAAAGATTTCGCAACTGACGCCATGCCTAGCTACTTCTTGGGATTTTTATCTATCGTGCCACCAAAAGCCATTAGTATTTAAAGAATTTCTGTTCATTAACAGTGGTTTTAAAAATACGCTACAGGCATACAGAAACGAGTGTTATAATTTGCACTTCTTTATGTATTACTTATGGGCTTCACATACGAAACTGTTACTTAACAAAGTCGTTTTAATTTTTTTGTTGTCATGATGTCATCTTAATAAACAATTCCATCGCTGTATATTACAATGATACAATCGGTCATCTTTATAAATTTTTGTGGCACAGCCAAACTAATCGTTCATTATCTTCACTTCCTTATTACAATGTGTGACCAAACACTATTGAATTGGAACCGCCTGTGTATGGCTCTGAACTAATGACGTCTAAACTCCAATAAATCTACGTCTAACTGACGATAGTGCTTAAGAGTCTAGCTCCATACAATAAAATTTGAAGCATATCATTTTATCGATAAGAAAATTCGTTCGCTCCACCCTCTTCGATGCGCTCTGATTATTTTCCAGAACATTTCTCACAGTTGTCGCCATCTCTCGTCGGTTTTCGAAATAATTACTTTCGCATTTTAATAATAATTTTATCTAATTCTTTTGAAAGAGGTTTTTAAGTACCCTTTTAATATTCGTGAAATGTAATGAGAGGCGGTGTGATCGTTAATAAAAAATAATGTGATAATATTAAATTTACTGTTAAACGCCAAAGAACAAAGGGGAGAAAATGATCGATAATCTGATTATATTAAAAGGGTAGGTATTGTAAATGTGATTGAAGTGTCACTTATATTTTCTGAGGCCGGAAACTAGACTGAATTTATGATTTATAATCAATGCGATCGCACATTCTAAACGTAAGGAGCTCCAAATAAAATATTGACATAATAATTGGACGTTAACTAGATGCTGGTGATATTGATATAGATATATTATCGGCAGTTCATTTTTAATATAAAATTAAATTTTAAAACTTTGTAATACAACAAGTGGAATAAAAAAAATATCAAATTTTATTTTATATTGATAAAATAACATCAGTTCCAAAGAGTAACAAGTCAAAAAAATGCTGTTTTGAATTCAGTATGAGAAAATGCTTAAAATACCTATATTTAGCAGTTCCAATGTGTAACAAGCGGTTATCTGCAGTTATTTTATAACGGCGGTGAATGTTATTCTTAAATAAAACCTGTAACAAGAATGAAAACTATGTGAAAACCTCGGAAATATTCGATTGTTAATATTTTTAAAAAATACTATATTATATTAATTATGTAAATGTATGTTTAAAGATATATTCAATTATTTCATTTTAACTTATATATATCGATATTAGAAAGGAAAATATCGTAACCCACACATAAAAAAATTTACAGGAGACACAAAAAACGTTTTTTGATGATCTTGGGCCAATGGCGAATTATGAAATATACAGAACCTTAAACTGCACGAAAACTGATAAACTACTGGTAATTGACTTTATCTAATGTTAATTAAATATATTAAAAACAATCTTTTTTTAAGACTTTTTTTCTGATCGCAATTTAGATATTAATTCGGCATTTTCAGCTTGCATCACAAAACGTTATATCCCTTTTCCTTTCCACAGTCGAATATATTCCATCAGATCATCTTTATTCAGCCAAGCATGCAATGTCCACACTATGGAATATTGTAGTTTAAATACACATCATTATTTATTTTTAAATAACTGACTCCACAGTCCTGATTATATTACCGAATCTTTGTCAAATGTTTACGTCAGTTATTTTACATTTTTTTTATTTAAAAAAAACTATTTTTTTAATATTACGCCTTACCTCCGACACGTGTATTCAAAAGCACTGTAAATACACGCATAGTAATTGATGTTTTGATGTTATACGAATTTGAAATTGACTTCAAAGTTTGAGTCACTAGTTTTAAATGGGTGGTTTGTATCTATCAACCAATAGTAAGTTACTTATAGTTATAAGAAACTTCAAAATTGCGAAAGTTCAATTTCGATTATAAACACTTTAAATATATATCAAATAAGTTTACTGAATCTTCAATGTTGTACTGGCAAGAAATTAAATTCGTATATTTGCGTTGTCATATTTTTTTTATTTTTATCTTTTTTCTGAGATTTTATACGCCTATATAAATAAATACATATGGAAATTTATGAGAGGACATTTCTCTTAATTGAATTTATTTTACGAAAGTGTTTTGTTATTGGGATGTAGGTAGGTACACTCGACCATATTTGCCCACAACTTTATGACATGGGTCATTTTGAAACGGTGCCAGGGGTATTGTACCTGCGACACGCGTATCGGATAGTTCAGATCATATCATTTTGATTGCCAAAAAACCTTGGGAAATTCGTAAATGGGAATTCATTGCGAAGTAGATTTGCATGATATCTTGTGAAGATATTTATAGAGCTTCGGTAGACATACGTAGATAACCACAAATACACATTTAGTATAGCGGTATCATCTAAGAATTTTCAAAACGAATTTCAATAGGAAAATATTTTGACATTAGTATAAATACAGTAAAACCCCTATTTACACTATAGTCGGGACCGTGTAATTGGGGGTAGTGCAATTGGGGGTAGTGCAATTGGGGGTGTGAATCACATACAAAATTAGGGATTTGGTTTTTTTCCACGGAAAATCCAAAACTAAGATTTCCCTTAGTTTTGCAAAAAAAAACGACGAATAGACGAAATATTTAGTTTTTGTAGTAGTAAATATCCCGCACACAGACAGACCGCCAGCTATGCGTGTATGGTCTGGTACGTGTTGAATACACAGACGCTAGCCAACATTTGACTGTGCGCGGCACAGACGACCGTCTCGTAGTAACGACAATGGAATGCGACCGTGCAATTGGGGGATTTGCGGCGAATATTTTAAGCCAGCGCGTAATTTGGGGTAGTGTAATTGGGGGTTCCACTGTATCTTACACTCAACTATTTTTTTAACACAGTAGATATGTATGTTCTACAAAAAAAACATGTAAAAAATAAACCGTGTAAAAGGGTAGTAGAATTGATTAAAGATTGGTTTCCTGAATTAAAAAAAAAAACAATGATTTTGAATAAAAATTTTCTAAGCAAAGCTAATTATGAAAAAAAATCTGGGGAGTTAGAAATGCGCTTGATCGTGAATGGATCTTGACCGTTATTGAGGTCTTGAGGGTTGCGGAGTCGTTATGGAATAAGACTACTCCGACTCCAACCTTAGCTTAAAACTAAAATTTAATTATTATTTTTTGCGTAGTAGCATGCGGTGGCGCCACTTTTGAGCGTAGCGATTTGAATACACATTTTCAAGGACTCGAAGTTACTCGTTATTTTTCGAGTATGACTCCAGTTAAAACAGTCCAACTCCACAGCCGTGCTAGTTACTGGACACCAGGGACGTTCCGTGGGCATAGGCGAGTAAGCAGTTGCCTAGAGGCGGCAAGTCTTAAGGAGCGACAAATGATCACAGATTTTTTAAAAAATATTTAATATTTTTGACACACGAATTTGGCTAAAAGCAAATATGATGCCTCAATGTCCTTAATAAAAAAAATGCAAAAAATATATTTCCAAATGTAATAACATTATGACCGATGGATATACAGTACTTAACTTTATCGCAAAAATCTTATTTAAATATGTCATTTGCCGATGGCAGTACTATAGGTAGCAGCTTTGGCGTAAATTAATAAAGCCGAACATAAATGGCCAGGGTTATAAAAGCAAAAGTATGGGTAAAAATTATTTCGAAAAATAGTAAGGCTGATTTAAACTCTGCCTAAGGGTGGCACATAGCATAGGAACGTCACTGCTAGGCACGTTTAAAAAAATAGTTTTTATGGTGCCTAAAAATGTTGACAGTGCCTGCCTGCAAAGCTTCGGTGTTGGCATGAAGTCCAATATAAAAGACAATAAATCTATTTCGACCAACATAATTTCACCTTTTGACCTGACGCCACCCAACGGGTTTTTTTTTGTGACGTCACTGAAACCTTTTGTGCTTCAGTTTAATGAAAATAAAATAAAGTTCTCTACGTCCTTCGAAATTTCATATTTTTTTTTGTTTTAGGTGCCCCGGCTTAATTTGGGAAAGAAATTCTTTTGTATTTATTTATCCTGATCACGCCAAACCTTTTCTGAAAATAAAATAAAAAAGGTTGCGGTATTATACCGTTTTTATTTAAATATAAATAATATGCCGCATCTGGAATTCATTTTCACACCTCCATACGGAACGGCCGCGAGGGTTATCATCTTTAAGGTGAATTTACAGAAGACTTAATCCTTGCAATAACATGTTACTAATATTTATCGATTTGTCAACATTTGTGACCAAGTATTTGGAGGCAAAAAATAAATGAAATCTAAAATCTGACGGTTTTAAAAAACCGGGGTTTGAAAGCCCGGTTTGTTTTTTAAACGAAATTTGCACCATTCGATTGTCGGTTTTATCAACTTGGTAATACAGTTTCTAAAATAAGAATTAATTTATAGTTAAAATATAAGATATTTTGGTTTGAGATCGTCATAGTTACAAATAAAACAAAATGAAATTATCTACATCTTCAGTATACACAGTAGGATTTTTTTGCCATGTTGGCAATTTGTGCATTAAGGGGGTATTCTAGTGTAGAAAAAATTCAAAACTCGAAAAGTTATCGGCTGGTAAAGGGAGGGGTCCAGAAAAGGGTAGTTTCCTGTCGTACCTTTCAACCTTTCTGGTCATCTGAAAAAAAAATCAGAAAATGGCAGCCGTTTGAAAAAAAAAACAGTTTCAATTTTTTTTAAAATAGTAAAAATTAAAATTTTGACTTAAATCTGCTACGGACTATAGAGAGATGTATATAAAAAGTTCACACAAAATTTCAAATAAACCGATTGGGTAGAACTTGAGATATTATGTACGTCAGCTTGAAAAAAGTAGTTTCGAGAAAAACGCGTTTAAAGTTTTGAGTTTCGATCTTTTCCGGTCGGACCAGCTTAGTTGCTGCGTCACCAAAATTGCTGTAACTCGGTAAATAATTAAAATTTTGAAAAATCCTTTTGATGACATACTCTCAAATGTCTAAACATAAGAAAAACTTAAAAAAGAAAGAATCGATTTTTTCAAAATTCTGCACTAGAATACCCCCTTAAGTAACAATCGATTGCTTATAATTGCATAGGCGTAATAAAAATATTCACTCGTTTCCAGAACACCGATAATTTCTTTGAGATTAAGTGAGCCGCTTGTTAACGTATTGGGAGCCCACCGCTGTATAGATCACCTCTCTGTTGTGGTTTGGGTCTACGCCGTGTCTGCTTTAATGTTGTGGTATAATATTAAAAACAATTCATTCACTAAGTTTCACAAATGGACCGATTAAAGATCCCATCGACCCCCAAAAGACGGCGTTAGGTTATTGAGCAGTTTGCGGCTAAGGGTGCGCTTAATTGCCAGATAATATATAAACCTTCACCACTTTTGTAAGACGAGGGTATATCTAAAGCGTTTTAATCAGTAAGTTACTTGGAAACAACTCTACTTGTATTCGAATCGATTAATTATACCGAGAAGCAATAAAAAACTTTTCTTTCATTGTCGAATACGTTTTCAACTTTTCATAAACACTGTGTTTTACTTTATTTTCGAGGAAAATATAAAAGGATAATATGTATTGTTTTGGCACAGTATTTTTTGTTAATCTATGTCCGCTTTTAATGTGGATCATATGCAGTGATGTGCTGCTTGGGTTCGCACTAGGGATTCTGTGTCGATACGTCCCGGGACTTGTGAGGTTTTTTACTGTCTTGAGTCTTTTTACCGTGATTTAAAGTGTGCTAATAAATTGTACATTTTAATTTTTAAAAAACAATTCTTGCGATAAAGAAACCCTCAAAAGGACTGATGTGTATTAAATTAAAACAGGTATAAAAGGGGAGCCCCAAGTAAAGCGTAACTGTATACTAAATATAACTGTAGAAAACCAAATTACAAAATATTAAAATTAAATTTTCATATCTGATGTTGTTTTATTTACAAATGCTTTTTTCATTATTATGCAAAGATACCAATATCTCAATGGGACAAAAAAGGTCTAAAGCTGTATTGTGAAGTTACGGTCGTAAATTTACTTCTGACTGCGGCCGAATTCATTGATATTTTTTCAATGCATTTACCGTTATCATCCCTTAGTAAAAATCAACCGTAAGCCTTTCACATATCCATTACATAAGAAAAACAATAATTATTAAACATTGTTTTAAAAAAACTCGATTTTTACTAGTGCGTACTTTCAAAAGGCGCCGACTGTATGTAATATATACATACTTAGATTTAATTATAATAAATTTATAATTGTATTGAATGGAAAATAAACGTCTCGAGTCCCGGGACATTGAAAACCCCGAGACTTCAGAATCCCTAGTTCGCACTGACTATCAAACCGGTTCCTAAAATAATTTTGGTTCGGAGAGCTGGTTCTTAAAATAAGGTTTTTTTAATTATCGTATTTCCGAGATGTATTTCTTACACGATCACAATACTTGATCCAATATGGATAACGCAAAAACTTGCGACTGTTTTGTGTACTATTTTGTACTAAATGATAGAGGAATAATACCTGTCACGGCTAAAGTTTCAAATAAAAATCAAAACACTATTTGGAATGAGTAAATTATGTAATGTATAAATTATGTAACGCAATAAATAATTTTTAAATGCATGTTTTTTTTTAATTTAAAAAAAATGTAAAAAATTGGGGGTTTGTGTTTCACAAGGTGCGAGTCGGTTGATAGAAATTCATCAGAACATCACTGATTATATGGCCTCCTAATACAGGTTTTTCAACAGATGTTCTTCTAAAAGAAACTGCTTGTCACTCGGTTGTACGGCGTCTTTTTTTTCAAAAGAGAGTAGAGATATGAATGATAGAATTAAGACATGACTAGTAGTTGTACAATTGCTGTCGCTACGCCCCGTTATTTTAAGATTGAAAAGTTGTGGCGGACGTACTGGGATTCGAACCCGTGAGATCTGTCACAGAAGCCAACGGAGTTAACTACTGCGCTAATGACACATTTAATGTTATTTAGTAATGTTAAGATTTAATAAACAAAGATTTTTTTATAACATTGTGTATTATTTTAATCTTTTAAAGGCATAAATGATTTAATTTATTGAGTAAAGAAGCAATTTAGAATATCCACGATGTATAATCACTGAACAGTTGAATATGAGTGAGAATGAACCGTTTGTCAACATACTGGTGTTGTTGCTTGAAAAAAAATGTGGATTTTGTAAGTTTATATAGTTTTTCAGTACATAATATTAAAATATATGTTATAATATATTTTAGCCAATGGTGAAAAGATTGTAGCTCCTAAAATACTTTTACCAATATTTTTTTTTTATATTATGCAATTTCAGTACGACATATGTATTATTTTTCCATGTCCGCTCCCAATGTGGAGCATATGGTCTCCTAATGTAGGTATCTCAACAGAAGTCTTTCTACGAGTTCAACCTCTCTTTTCCAAAGTAGGTATAGAAGGATAAGGCTAGGACAGTTATTGAAGGATGGGAAAGGTGGGAGGGAAATTATGACATCACAAACACCCGTGCCTTCAAACAGAAATTGATAAATCGTGTTGTAAAAAAATGCTGTTCGTACCAGGACTCGAACCCGTAAAGTCCTGCACAGAAGCACACCACGTTAACCGCTACACCATAGGACCCGACAAACACAATGTTTTTCGTAATTTCCCTTTGCAGTCATATTTTAAATTAAAATAGCTTTTACTATATGTATTATGAAACGCTGTAGTTCTTGGAATTGCAAGATTTATTGTGAGATATCATTGGGCAGCGAAAAAAAAATAGGAGTGAATAATTTTTTTGGAATTTAATAATGAAGCCTCATAGCAACACTGTTGCGGCTTTACACTTTTCCGAGAATTTAAATTTCCGCTTCAGGGTTATATCATTAGAACCTCAACGTATATTTCACGCTACCACAGTACTGCAACTGACAGCGCTTTAATGTTTCATCGTAGCTGGCTGTAAAACGTCTACGGCGTAGCAACCGTATCTATTTCTAGGTAAAAAGTACAACAATTTAAAAGCATGCATAAAAACGAGAAACCAATTTTCAGTGTAGTTTTTTAGAGGTTCTTTTAAAAGTTAACGGATTCAACTTTATACTGTCAGTATATGGCCAGAAAACTTGCGTTTAAAAATGGCTAATGGTAATAGCTTTTTAGTTGTACAGATTTCTTATTTCTACAGTTACCCAAAGACTGTATTTTTTTGGTTAATTCGCAATCCGAGTACTACAAGGTTCTATGTGTTTTTTTTTTTCCGAAACAGAAGTTACAATGCGGCAGTCTTTCGAGCACTAGTATCGGATACATTGTTATTATTATTTCGTCAAAATTTTTCACATAGAACCTTATAGTACTCGGGTCGCAAAATGTTGTTTATTCGGCCACGCTTTATTTAAGTTCGCCTTATCACATCTAAATAGTACAAATAAAATACATCAATTTAAATTTGAATTATTTTTATTCTGTAAACTTCCATATTTTTTTTCGATAACGACCCGGATTTCGCCTTTTGGCATTTTCTGGTTTTATCAGGTGAAATCAAAAGAACACTTCCAAACCTGCATGCGTCAATCAGTCATCTGTGCCGATTCCACAACAGAGCGCAGTACAGGGCAGACGCATGTAATACAATCATACGTACGCAGGTCTGTGCTTCTTCATGTAATACAAAATCTGTGCTGCCTGCGCTGCACTGCGCTGCGTCGCATTCGTCTCAGCGTACGCTGAAGTGGCCTAGTCTTGGTACCTTATACACGATGAAAAATACCAAGCAAGGCGTTTTGGCATAGTTCTTTGTGGCTGTGACGATGCTGTTATTTTATGCAAGTCTTGTAAGCCAAAATGCTTTGGAATTGTTATTAAATTTTAGTCTAGCCTTATCGCATGCCCAGTTTTCTTTGCATGTACACGCGCACAACACAGTCACTTCGAGGATTTTCTTTTTAACCTCATCGTCTTTGCTGAGAGAACCATTAAATTGAAGTGCTCTTTCGACAGGCGTATTAAACGCAAGATCGCTAAGATGTCAGTCGGTTACTGATATCCCTGTTTTTCTTTCTTTCACGTTAGCAGATAATGTAATATCAAACATAATACACTGCTTACGCTAGCTTTCTATAAACACTCAGTTCGTGATTGATATTGACATCACATGTGCTATATGATATTGTTTACCGTTTGGCTGCATTATATAATACAACACTTTTCATTGTTATTTTATGACCCCATTAAAGGTGAAGTAAGTCAAGTAGTATTTTAGAAAAAATAAGTTAGATTCGTTGTAATATTCTACACATTCTAAAGCAGTGTCAAACTACTGTGTTGCAAGAAGTCTCAGGTGTGCCGCGGTGGAAGAAGTTTTAAAAATGTTAATCTAAATAATGCCTATTCGTATAAATTTTCTTCAATTTTAAATAAATTCAACATCTACACATTCAAACAAATATTTGTCACGTTCATACATAGTGGTCAACGTGACACATTTCCTTTTTGAAATGTACGTTTCCTTTATTAAAGCATTTTTATTTGGTGTGCCGTGGTACTAGTCCCATTCACCAGTGTGCCGTGAAGTTAAAAAGTTTGACAGATAATGTTCCGCTTCTTTCCAGGAATACCACTACGAATAGCACTAAGATTAAGCGAGCCCCTTGTTAGAGGATTGCCACCCCGCTACTGGGCATGGGTGTCTCGGATATCTAAAATTGTTCTCCATCACCGATCTGATCCTAAAATGGGGTGCAATGAAGCTGATTAGCTAACTACTGGTCCTGCCCTAGGTCTATCTTTTTATCTCTATTCTCTTCGAAAAGGAGAGGTTGAACAACTTGGTAACAAGCGCTTCTTGTAGTGAAACTACTAAAATCTAAAAAAATCTAAAACTAAAAAATCTGTTGCGAAAAACCATATCGAGAGCGGGCATGTTAATATATATATATATATATATATATTTATCATCTTTATATATCTGCCAATCTATAACGCAGTACACACACACACACACACTCTCTCTCACTATTTATGGATCATATGTATTGAACGAATCACAACAGATGCCGGTTGGTTAACGCTAGCGGACGCTGTAAGGCCCTTTGATAAATTAATTAAATTCTATATACATTTTTATTCCAAAGTCATGTGATGTTTACATTTCTTTTCACTTTCTTCCTATCCGAATTTCAAAAACAGTGTGTAATATATTCACTGCAAAATTACCTCCACAACCCGCCACGGCCATACATCTGTGTCCAACAGACGTTTCCCGTGTCGTGAGGAACGTTATGCGTTGCTCAGTTTTGTGCTAAGATTGTTTTTATTGTAATTCATTCATTATCCAAAGCGATCGTTCAATCCATTCACTATTCAAAAAAAGAAAAGTTGAGCGGCGGGAATTGAGGTGTCAAGGTAAGAAGTCATGTTTTTGTCGATATACACTTTTTAATTTTAATACTTACAATTCAATGAATGTTTCATACTTCAAGTGTATTAAAGTCAACATTAAATTACTAGAAAAAGTGGCCAAGTCAAGGGCATTTTAATGGTAAGAGTAAACGCTTGAAAAAGCTACTAAACATTGTAGTAGCTTTTTCGTTGTTATTAATGTTAATTCGCATTAAAAAGTAGTCCAACAAACTTTCGACCCTCCTGACAAATAAAGTAAAACTGACTTGACCGTGTTTGATATTGGACTCCTCAATTTTTCGTAATTTGGCAAAAATAAACTTCCGTGGAAATGCTCTATAAGGAGTTTATAATTTTTATATTTTTAATTAATTTTAAAAGCGTACTAGGTTCGTAAAAATAATTACTCAAATTTCTATTCACTGTTTTATTTTGATACGTACCTTATGTCAAATATTTACCATGAACACTTGTAAATTATGTTTAAATCGTATCACATTATAACCTAATACGTTTGACGTATGAAATTAGACACCACTGTCCTGGAACCTTTTTGATCCTTAAGGACCCATTAAAATGTACCCATCTGATGCTGTATGTACTACAGACGACTACAGTATTTTCTGTGTTGTTGCTTTAAGAGCCGGACGGGTCCCGGGTTGTATGTAGTATATTAACGTTTGACATTTCGAGACGGGGTTTTATTTTTAAGCGTTAGGTTTTATATTATACAAAAAAGTTTTCACATTCTGAAGCGTAGCAATGTCTACGTCTGTACTTTCAATGCACTCAGTAAATTCTTACTGACTTGTCATAACACGGTTTAATATTTTAATTGGGTTCGGTACTACCGCCCATACGGAAAAGGGGGATCGGGTTGGGGTAAATTAGATAACTACTTTAAGTCCCACATTTAAAAAAATATAATATTTAAACTGCAGTATTTTATGATATTTCGTGAAATACAATACTCTACAGACAGAAAAAAATTGTGATTGTGACAAATAATAATTGCCGTGTGATATTTGTTTTCAATATGAAAACATACTCGTTGGTGTGAGTCAAAAGGAGATATTGAATTTGTATATATATATCGACCAATACAAAATGGCTTAATCTAAAATGAGGACTGTTAATTGATTCGTTTATAAAACTCAGTAGCTACAAATTACAAAAAAAAAACTATAAAGATATCTAAATTTTGCATGTAATATAGTAATGGTGCACAACCCGCGGCCCTTTTTGAAGTTTATGGCGACTCTCAATTTTTTTCTCAAAATAATACACACATGTTTTTCGCGTAAAACATTTATTTATTATAATAAAATTAGCAAACTTTTTATTTAATGTAGGAAAATAAATCGGTTTGTAGAAACAGGCTTACTGATGAAAATTTGGATTTGATTGTGCGGCTTAATACTACAAATATTAAGTCGAATTATAATGAATTAGTTTATAATTAACAAAGACAAAGATCGTAGTAAATTTTGAATAACATATAAATAAAACATCTATACCTAAATATTTCACAATAAAAACCTTTTTAATAATCAAGTACTCATAATCCTCGCTTTGCATGGTTTATTTATTCTCACGTTTTCAAAATAGCGCAGTCAAAATAATGTAATGGAAACTATCATTCATTTGTCTAAATTAACTTAATCTTTTTTACACGGCTTTTTTGCATGTTCTGTTCGACACGTATCTCCCGTGTAAAAGAGGATTAAGCGTACCTTAAATTATTATTTTTTACGGCCCGACATAATTTGTTTTATGCGGCCCGCTATGAAATGAAGGTTGTGCATATCTGTACTATAGCCATAACCAACAGGGTGCTTAACACGTATTTTATTTTGCACTGAAAATATTTATGAAAAGTGACTATAGAGTAACGTCAAAACGCATGGATTTTAAATTTTACCGATGTCCGAATCATTGTTTTGAACAAACAAATTCAAATGTGATTTCTGAATATCATTTAAGAAGTGATTTTTTATTATTTTTTTATTTTTATCCGGTAAGATAATATTATCTATCGCACATTCACGGCGAGTCGATAGCTATTTTTGGATTGGGCGAATACTGCCTTTTTTCGGCCAACCAGTTTAGATTTGGTTATACGTTATCGAGATCTGATGTTTACAAAAAAACGTAGATACAAGATAATATACAGTGCAAAATGGTCCACTGTACAAATATGTTATATGAATTAGATATTTTTTTCAAAAATATAAATATTTTCACTGTAATATTCTATGCGTAATGAAGTTGGTAATAGGCTTCTTCAATTCATTCAATTCAATTAATTCAATCTTTACAATGACGGGAAAGATATCATTTTTTTGTCAATGGCAATAACTAACCAACTTTTATACGTCATTAAAAAATACTGAAATTGTAGAAAACATAATTATTATTCACATTATAAATATTTTTCTTCTTCTTTTGTTTCTTATATAAAAATATTCCATTCAATCTCTCGACTATTTCCATTTCGTTGATACATTTAACAAATTGAGCGGTGAAATTTTTTCAGATGTAATTTACTACGGTCCATCTTTATACGTTAATCAAATTTATATTGACTCTCTTTGTGGTTAAGTTGGTAACAACATAACCTTATCGATCAAGTGGATTGGGTTCAAGCCACAGTGCTGTCAAATTTATATATATACATATATTTTTTTTAATCTACAACATGGGTTTTTGCGATGTCTCTTCTCTCCGAGATGATCTCGAGTGAGTCTATACGAGTGAATTTATCTTGTCTTCAAATTTGAACATATTTTACGCATTGGCATGCCAAATATTGATTTTATTTACGTAATAAAAGGTAACGTTACATCAGAGCCAGTGGCGGATTACACTATAAGCGCATGAGGCGCGCGCTTGGGGCCTCCAAATCTTAGGGGCCTAAAAAATAGCTTATATTATACAGCACGCTTACTTTTTTTTTTTAATTTTAATATATATTTATTATTTCACATGTAATTTTCTGATGTTTTTACGTTATCTAAAAAACAGGGCCTCCAAATTTTATTACGCCTGGGAACTCCCATGGGCATTATCCGCTACTGATCAGAGCGTAAGCTCAATATTATCATAATAAATACCCTAATCAACTTAATTTATTTGCAGAATGTGAACAATATATTATGTCAATTTCGCAGAACCTGAAGCTTTTTACTCTCAATACTAAACGATTGTGCATTTAAATATTTTTCTCGATAAACTAAACCACGTGTTAAAAAAGTTTCGATTTCCGGGAAATTTACAGGACTCAAAAGTGATGTCTCGAATTCCGGGACTTTTCAATAGAATTACCTGGTTATCTATATATTAATAGTCGATAATGTCCGTCTGTCTGTTTGTCTGTCTGTCGGTCCCCGATTTAAATATATAGGTTTATTCAATATATAGGTTTGTAATTTATTTTTCACGCCAGTAAATTTTCTGACTACTTAAAAATGCAACAAAAATCCCCCCGTTGAGGTCAACGGGCTTACAGCTAGTAAATCATTATCAGTACTATTTGCTTTGATGTTATTACGTCAGATGCATTTCCACTGCGGATTACATTAATAATATATTGTATTCCAGAAATCCTTTGAGATTCAACTGACTGACAAGTTTACCTGATATTTTATTAAGTACCTACTTAAGTTTCCTGGTACTTTGTATGTCATACCTTACTGCCACTGCAAATATGGTTTGCATGTAGTTAAGTTGGTATCCGCGGAAATTCTCCAGTGAATCATAATATTCTACCACGAGCCAGAAAATATAAAGATTTTTCGCAAATCATAATGTTGATATGTCGTTTTTTTTTAACATTCGGTGCCGATAACCAATAATTGCGTTTCAAAGTTTCAATTGCATCTTGAATTATCGAAATAATTTAAATTTTTATTTAAGATATTTTTTTCTAATCTCGTACGCAAAATACGGTAATCTTAAGCGTCACAGTAAGGTAAATTGCGTTTTAAACCAATAATTGTGCAATATCACCTAGGGCAGGGATGGTGAACCTTTTTGGGTCTGCGTGCCATAAATCCTCAATTATTATTTCTCGATTTTGTGGCGTGCCCAGACAGTAATTTTTTTTTAACAAAATAGAAAAAATAAAAAATGATCTTTTTAAACGATCGTCGTTTATCTTGGGAAACATTTGAAAATTAATAAATCGGAATAAATTAACAATTTACGGATTATTCAATCAAAAGTTTAATTTTTTAAACTTGAAAATCGTTCGCGTGTTATCCAAATTTTCAAACGTGCCACCTTGGGCACGCGTGCCGTAGGTTTGCCATCCCTGGCCTAGGGCGTGTCGTCAAAAATTTTAGAACGTTATCTCATTCTCCTGGTATTATTTAGGGCCTGTGCATTTTAGCGTTTTGACTCATTATCGTTTGTTCTACGTGGACCCCGGTTGAGAAACGTTGATCTAGAGAACTGAAAGTTGTCAGTATAATATCAGGATAGGCATTGACCATATATTACTGTTTATTAACCGCATTTAAATAATTCCTTTATCGAACTTAGTACGAGAGTAATTTAAAAAAAACCTTCTAATATAAAAATTATAAATTGTCGGCTACGATTTTCTGCCTATTATGGGTTGATTGATATTATTGTAGTGTAAATAAAGGAAATCCAGTATACAGCGGTGGGCTGCTTGCTCTTAACAAGGGACTCGGTAAATGTTATTCATTTTTTTATCCATGTCCGCTCCCAATGTCGAGCATATGACCTCCTAATAAAGGTATCTCAACAAAAGATATTTTTCTACGAGAACTGCTTGTTATTTAGTCGCTCAAGCTCTCTTTTCCAAAGAGGGTAGTAAGAATAAAATGATTAGGATAAAACAGGACTAGTGATTAATTAATAGTAGCGCCCAGTAGAATTGAAGGATCGGAAGAGTGGGGGGGCAATATTAAGACATCACAAACACCCATGCCTTCGAACAGAAAATAGATAAATCGATCGAAAAATGCTGTTTCGTACTGGGACTCGAGCCCGTGAGATCAGACACGGAAGCCCACAACGCTGAATAAAAAAATGAAGGGACAACTAATTTTCAAATTTAACCATCTACAGAAATTGCAGTTATGTGATGATTTGATCTAAGACGAATGATTTTCTTATCTTAACAAGGGGCTCGCGCGAACCCCTTCCAGCTCATCCCTGCCAGTATACTATAAACAACATCGCAAAAAGAGAACGTTACTGTATACCCTCTGCGACGTTTACGTTTACGAGAATAGCACTGCATAATAATAACTTACCCCACCATTTAAATCTAATTGAGGTATGAAATGGCTTTACTAAAGCTTGATTTTAATTTCAAATTATTTTAATGCATATGGTTAAGGGCTTATCATCATCAGCATCTGATGATATGGTAACCTAGATTTGAGGCTACGCGCGATACACGATTTTAATATGGTCAGAATAGAGTGCATAGCTCGTAACTCCGTAAACTGCAATTTTATAGGACCACATAAAACGTGATTAATTTTTTATGAGTCTATCGAGTTTATATCTATCAATAAGAATTTTGTTGGAATTGTGAAACGAGAAAACAATGATTGGACTATTTAAAAAAAAAATGTAGTTAGAATTTGTATTTGAGTTTCATTTTTACAAAATATAGGCTGGAAAATATATCGTTGTAATTTGGCAATATATCGTTGTAACATAATGGCTTGATGACGCTCTTTTTCCAAACGCTTGCGTATGATTTTTTGATCAAAGTGAATACTCTGATCAATTCAAAAGGCCGCATCAGAGTACTCAAAAGGCCGCAGATTCCCCTTCACTGGTCTATGGTAATTAATTTCATGTTTAATAGTGACCACTTTGCATTCCATGACATTGAATAGTGTACATAGTTCAGCAAGATATAATAATACAATAAACTAAAAAAATATATGTCTATAAGATTAATAATTATAATGATATCACTCGTAGAAGTTTCAATAAAGGCAGTAGAAGAATATAAGCATTAGAAGCATTAGAAGGAATAATAATCACATTTTCTTTGAATAGTTAGTACTTTACCAACTTATTCAAGTTAACTTGTTAACATTTTAAAAAATGATTGCTCAAAGGTTTCGATATTAACAGACAATGAAATATTGAAATAGTATTATTAAATCATAAATATGTAATAAACACATTAAACGATTATTTCCATAACGTCAAAATAAGTGGATTTTAGTAACTTATATAATATTCTGCCTAATCCTAATTTTCTATTGTATTCAAATAAGTTTTTTTCGGCTCTAGTGTATGTACGACGGAGGTGAAGAGTTGACGTTTGATTTCTTATAGTAAAGGTAAACGTTTTTTGTGCGATATATTTGTTATTTGTAATAATAATCTTTTAAAATTAATATAATCTAATTAATTCTTTGTATAAAATAAATACGTGACACGGGTCCGTATCTAAAATAAAAACGTAAAATAATTTATACTTTTATACTGTATTCCTTAATTATTTAAAAATTGACAATTTAAGCTAGTCTTTTTTCAGATACATTGTGGGACATGTACGCTTTATATACAGTTTTTTTGCTCAATCATTGAATATTATATTTTCCCGACACGGCTTACCAAAAAGCAAAATTTGATTTACCTTAAAATAAATGTAACTACTTTTAGGGTAACAATAAATGAATAAAACAACTTTTTTTTTAAATGCTGTATATTTATCACCCGATAGATTTAAAACCCAAAAAATACGAAATCGGTTAAAAGAATCTCAATTTGGAGAAATTAAAATCTAAAAATGTGTTGAATTTTAACCGTATAATGTACATACATATAAGAATATTTTGACGGTTATTTCGGACCATAAAGCTATTATCAAAACCGCCAATCCTTCGTTAACGCTGACCTACTTTTATCCTATTGCATTGCCAATTGTTAAGAGAATATTTGTTTCTATTATACTAAGCTTATATTAATATAGAAAATCAACTTATTTCATTACTCACCATTTACTATGTTAAATTCTTATTCCACTATTGAAACATATAACTTTTAAATAAAGTTTATAACCGCCTTAAAACAAGAAGTAAGTGGAGAAGATTAAATAGTGAATTGTATTTTTTTAAGGTACGATTCAATTAACCATTTTCAATGTTTTTTATTTACATATTTACGAAAGAAGTATTATTATCGTTTTCTTTTGATGTGTTGTAGATTAAATCTATTATATAAAAAGAGAAATCTCAACTGTTTCATTATTATTTTTATCTAGATCATTTCTATAGTACTAACAAATAAATTATTTGATTCAATTCTCTTTTTTTAAGCAATGTAAAATTCAGTTTACAATACCTTTTTGTGAATTCCGGGAATTTGATGATAGTCTGATGTACACATAACCTACATTCACACAAATAAATTCTCACCATTGTTGATAACACAACAAAATTACTACACCACCGGGTTCGTGTGTTACCCACTTCACTGTCCGATAATTAAATGCAATAATTAATTATGTTTATTTACACTTAGAAAAGAGGTGAAAACAAAAAATGTATTATATTATTATTTTGTTCTGAATGTTGCCGCGACGCGCGCTGCTTGTCGTCATTTCGGGTTGTGTGCGCTTTGGACTTTTCCGACGATAGAATGTCGACCCTTCGGCGGGCGGCGGCCGACTGCTGTACGCAGTCTGCCACCCCAAAAGCCTGCGAGTATAATAGTGCGGGGTATATGGATCGAAATATTCCATTTTATTCATAGTCTTGTGGTGAAATTGTTTGCTATAAAACAAAGCCAATAATGAATTCATTTTCAAAAATAATTTACATAATACACTCTTATTTAACACGGCTTTGAAATAACGCTGCCCGCTAAAAAAGACGAATACAATATTTTATACGAACTTTATTGTTACAAATATTTTTTAAAACGATTCTCAGAAATAAAAAAGCACAGAAACGGATTACGGATTTCTTGGATAACAAGAAATTCAGCTATACAAGATAGTAATAAAAAACAAAAGGCTTTATTAAATCCTAACACATTAGAGGTGACAGACATTTCTAGCGATGAAAGCGAATAATATCCAGTCTCTCGTAAAAGTTTCCGTGTGTAATTAATGTAATTATTTTTCTAAATTAAAATACATATTATGAATAATATATTGAGTCTTCATTATTACCTTTTTTGACACGATTATCTTTTAATATTTTATCAAATAATACGGATTTTTAATTCTAAGAACCAAATCATCAATTTTCCTATAAAATCTATAACTTAAAAAAACACATTTTATTGTATTTTAAATCAAATTCTGCCAACAATGTTTTTTTAGAGATCATCTTTGCTTTCAATGTGAATTGATATTGTACGCAATGTGCACTTGTTGTTACTTACCGACTTCTACCAGTACAGCGAAGATATGTTCTCCAAAAGGAACTAATTTCAACATAAGTTCTTTGCATTCCTGCCGAATAGTTATCAAATTTTGTCTATAGATACTTCGACATTGCACTATCGTTAGAACTGCTTATTATAATTAAAACCTATTATATTATTCTAGTGATGACGTGATACTGATAAGCAATATTATGTTGATACTTCTTGTAGGATTAAAATATAATAATTAAACCTCATATTATTCTTAGTTTGGAGCCAAAAATTGGATATGTATATTTTTATTGAAAACATATAAATTTACCCTAAGTCCAATTTAATTTATCAATTTACATTTGACTTTAATTGACTCGTCATTCTTGATATATTAACTGGCTACAAATAAACAAAACATGATTAATTAAAATAATTAGCAATTTATGCCGATTATCTATTTTAACGATGATATAATATATGAATGTGTACTTCATTTTTAATATGATAATATTTCATTTTAGTTAAATCGAAATTTGTTTACTAAAATTCAAATATCTACAACTGGCAATAAACTCTTTATATTATTGTTTACTGTGTAATTTTAAAAATAGAATAGTCCATTTGAAAGCATTAAAACAAAGCACGATATATATTGGCGATACGGCCCATCTCTATTTTAAAGCGGGAAAATCTGAGGGAAATTTTCTATGGTGTGAGTAAACTGTAAAACAGCGCAGGCGCACACACAACGCTCTGAGTTGGAAAATGCAAGAAAAACCAGTGATGCACGAACAGCATTTCTCCACTGATTTACACCCAAGTGCCGTACCTCACAATAGCGACTTGGCATACAAAGAACTCGGAGAAACATTTTCCCAATTACTGTTCATAAAAGGAACGTAAAAAGCAATAGACTAATAATAAAGCTATTATTCTCTGTAGTCACCGTTATAATAAAAATATTATATGATTCTATTTCTAATTTTAAGCCAAAAAAAAATGAACGCATACCAGTGCTGGTGCTAAGTGCAAGCGGAGCAGTCGACAGCCTGTAATGGTAAATCTAGAGATATCTGGAAAGGTGGCTAAATGTCTAAACGACTAAAATAATTGTATAGCCAGGGCGAAAATATACAATCTTGCCAAGGCAAAGCGGCCAAATTTCTAGTGTCGACCCTGATGGATACAATTCATTCGGGCAAAATAAAATGTGATCAAATATATCACAAAATAAATATGGCATACAAAATAGTATATTGTTATATTCACCGTTATGAAGTAAATTTGTACTTGTAAAGATACTTAATTACACATTTAAAAAAAAGATAGTTGAAAAGTCGTAAGAGAAACGAAGACCAGGCTGACCTAAGAGTGTAAAATTATGGAGAACTGTTGCTATCAACAGGACAAGAAGGAGCCAAATCTTTAAAAGGAGTAATTATGTTTAAATCTTTGGCCTGAGTTGTGGCGTCAGGGAGAAGAATGGTTATATTCGACCGTCACAAGTATGTTGTAATTCAAATGTGGCAATAGATTTAATTATAAATAATAAATAGCGTATATTTATTTTAATAGATCCTTTTGGTTTTCCTTCTCTGAATATTTGTGAAGCGTCGCTGCAACAGTTCTAGAAGGCACTTAGCGACTTCAAAGAACAAAGGTGTTCCTTATGTCAACCTACTTAAAAGCTTGTAATAAATAATGCCTTCTTACGGTGTCAAAACGTTAAAACAATGGAGATGCAATGTACGTCCTGGCAGGAGCATTTGTTTTGTCTCGCTTTGCTTAATAAGTATTATATACGCTTTATTTATGAAACCTTCTGAGCTCATACATAATAATATAATACTTTTTAGTTTAAAACGAAGTTTTAGAATAATATCATCACTATAAGCACGAAGGTGGCAACTCGTGGTAGCTTCAATTTTTGCTATTCCAATTCAATTTGGTATTCCAAATTTAATAGTTGGTCTAGTTTGTTAGAGCTTGCTCTACCGATCAGGTGGGTCTGGGTTCGATTCCCGGTAAGGTCAGTATCAAATTGGATTTTTTCAATTCTAATTTGAGATCTAAGACATGTTTGTTTGTTTGGAAGTTAATTCTCCTTTATTTAATCTCATGTGACTTTTAAAAATTCTCATCGAGTATATCTCGTATGATCTTTCAAACTTCAAAATATTTAACTCATTGGCGTAAGCAGTAATGTCAAATATTAAAAATATATATATATATAAATACTATATTATATAAGAGTTTGACATCGACAGTTGCTCTAGCAGAGAATACTTGGTTTGCTTTTGTTATTTTACCCTAGCTGATTACTTGACATTGTGTTCTCTGGTTTTTATTCATCCATAAGGAATACGTCACTCAATCATCAATGTCGAATGAATCGTTCGCGGACAGTCTGTAGACAGTGACGTTCCTAGGCTATGTGCCGCCCCTAGGCAGACCCCTAAAATAGCGCCCATTTTCCTTCATTACTTCCCATAATTCTAGAAATAAATATACACATATAGAAGTTCGAATCCTCTACTCACTTACACATACTCAAACAAATATTTTGTCACTTATTCCGTTTTGCTTTCAGGTGATTCATAGTATGTACCTTATTGACAAAGATCCTCACAAATAAATATGATCCAAAAGCCCACATTATTGTTCAATAATTATGAAAAAATAGCTATTACCTTCAAATACACATCATAAAAAATAATGTAAATTTTAAATGCACTTAAATAACATAAGTATCGAATCTTGATTTGGTATTTTGTTAATCAAAGACATTGAGGCATCATATTTATTCTAAACCAAATTTATTTTTAAAAAATCTGTGATCATTTGCCGCTCCCTAGGACTTGCCGCCCCTAGGCAACTGCCCACTCGCCCATGCCCTCGGGACGTCCCTGTCTGTAGACCTCAGCGTTCTTCGATCCACATCTTATTTTACTGTTTTGGATACGTCCTTTTCAGAAATCTTTATTAAACGCTCGTTTTGTAATGTATAGTGAACACCGGTCTTGTGAGTTTCTTGTAAATAATGTACACTCTTGTATATCCATAGTGCAGGGAACACTAAAAAGTGACATTTATTAATTACCGCAGTGATCTCATTGTCTTAGTTTTGATGTATTTGATTTGATATTTTCTTAGACATAATACATTTTTTATATCTGCTTAAAATCAAAAGGTTTTTCATTTCTCTTTGTGTAATAATACGCCCTAGGCTTCGAAATAATTTATATTATATTATTATTTCTTGTTCTCACTCAGTTTGATTGTTTGGTTCAAACGATTAAAAAAACATATTTCAATGCTGGTAATAACTGATTAACATTATAATGTTTACAACATCTTCAATTCTTGAGAAACCAAAATATTTATTGAGCGAATTGGCCGCAAAAAAACCTGTAGCAGTTAAGATAATAATTCTCGATTTGTAGAATTACACATTCAAAGTAACAACGATGTTTTGAAATATCTACTAAAACATTATTTTAACTGAAAAAAGTTATAGTTAACTAGTTTACGATCTGTGTTTAGGATCCGATGAAGTGTGGAATGGGTTATTTTTTTATTATTTTGTAAGTATCCTCATAGGTTTACAAATGTTAATAAACGTATAATTAATCGAAGTTTAGTAAATACATCACAAGTCATAAAAATCTTATAACGATGATACAATTATATGTATTAAACATTAAGAGTTACTTTACTCTAACAATATTTTCATCCTGACAATATCCTTTTCTCAAGCCGCACTTTACTAGCTCGCGTAGAGCGTTTATTGGTAAAACACTTCCTTTGAATGCAAATAGTTGCAATTCTGACATCCTTAGGATTGTTCAATTTAGTGCTCTTAATAACTATCTTCGCGGTAGATATTATTAAATATGTTTTACTTTAATGTTTACTTCTTGTCTAACATAATGATTTCGAGACTTCTTGTTTTAATTTAATTTAATATTTTTGGAAAATTGAACAGTAAAAAAATACGGGCACTTCCGACTGCAACATTTTTAAAAATGATTTGATTGTGACTCTGAAGAAAAAAAGGATACAAAAATTTAAGCAAGTATATTCTTTGCGTATTTTTTTTAACATCATTCTGCTAAAATACATAACTTTTTGTATTTTAAATCAGTTTAAAGAAAGAAATCCATTTTTACAAAAGTTAATTGTTTTACCACGACTCGACTATAACAAGAATTAATTATTTGATAGAGTTAACAAATAAATCAAATATACTATTCGTTTTCTGCGTATAGTCTTCTCGGACCATTCATTATGACAGTGTTAATAGATAAATAAAGCAATTTGTATCTTATTTTTACGGAATGATAACATTATAATATTATATGTTATGTTATAATCCTTAAAACGTGCCTACAGATAGTGATATGTCAACCATTAGTTTTTTTATTAATTATATCCCTCTTTCTTTACATACTCTTCCAGAAGAAAGAATTTAATGACTGACTTATGGCGATTTGATAATGTTTCATAAGGAGTCCATGTGCATAATGATAAAGCATGGTAAACAAACTATATGATAGTGCTATTGCATAAGTTTAAATATACGTTGCCATCAATTCACAGCTGTCAATAATAAATTTAATTTCCAATGCTGCTCCGGAAATGGCTCTCTGATCCGGCACAAAACGGCACACGTAGCAACTAGCAAAGCTTGCTAAGTACACCGAATAAATATCGCTGGCTCTGTGAGTCAATTTACATAATTAAATCATAAAAAAATATCTCTCGTTCGGGAGATATGCAAAAACGGAACGTTGGCGCCGGGAAATACGGAGTAACGAAATGAAATCATCTTCGATTCGTTTATAAAAAATTTCAGGACGTCAAGTCATTTTTTTTACAGATTTATTCAGCTTTGTTTTACATGTCGTAAGGATAAAATTATAAATATTTAGGTATTTCACATGTTGTCAGCTTAGCATAGCTCTGTATCAGAGACTAACAAAGAAACACGCAAAGGCGTAACTAGGGGGTGTCGGTCAGTACTATTATGGGCTAAAAGATTGGTGAAGGTATTTTTTTACATTAACTTTCGTGGGATGTATTTTATTTTCTTTTGTAATTGATATTGAAGAATCAGTCTCATATTTTGAAAAATATGTCAAAAACTTTTTGGACAACAAATTACGCACTTCGGACGACCGAGACGTAATATCATGTATAGACCCTGTTCTTAGAATAACATAAAAGCGTTGCAAAAATCTACTTAATTTTAAATATATGGGCTTTATATAACACCTGCTTTTTATAGGCCAAAATCGCGCGCCTCCCGCCTTTATGGGGGTAATCAGCCACAGACTGACAGTAATATAAACAACTTAAAAGTTATATAATTTAACCTGTGATTGATAGAGAAAATATTATACCTACATAATAATATATTCAAAATGCTGTGATCTCTAAGGTGAATATCACCAGTAAATGATTTTTATTTTCAAGCAAAGCACATCAAAAATGATTACAACAGGGATAATGTTTTATATAATATTATAATAAATAGTACTTTTTTATAATATGTAACACTACGTTTGAGAAAATATTATTCAAGTCCATAATATTTTCTCAAACGAGAAAAAATAGCATTGATTTACATGTTTGCACACTTCTTTACTTTATTTACATGTTTGAACTCAACTTTAGGGAAAAAATAATTTTGATTTACATGTTTGCACACTTCAACCTAAACCTTCTCGTCAAACCGAAATTTTCGTCTTACTAAGTAATGTGGTAAAGTTGAAACTCGTGAATTAAGACATTTAAGGCATGGTTGTCTGTAACTTTATGTATCTTTCCGCTTACCCCCTATCCAATCTTGAAATGGAGCGGAGAATAACATTTTTTATGCCTTAGTTCTATCCTAAGATAAAATGGATAATATATTAATATTAGATTTTGTTGAAATACTCGATTAGTCCTTTTTGCTCCATACTAGGTGGCAAAGAAAAAAATAATATGGATATATGTAAATTCTCTTTGCCATCCTAACGTGATTGCATAAATCATAGTCGATTGTTGAATTTTAATTTGAAATCGGATCGTGGATTAGTCTTGCAACGTTTTTATTTGTTATATCCTCACTAAAATGTTCCGATTTTATCTCAATAAATAAAATAATGTACTTATCTACACAAAATATAAAATATTTCTGTTATAAACTCAAATAGGATATTTTATTTTAGGGTGATAAAATAAATAATCAAAATACTTTTTTCATTTTTACGCTGCTTACGTTACATCAATAATATTATTATACGTTCATTTACTGAAATTATAATATTTTAATGGATCATAGTTTGTTATCGTTCATAAAAACGTGAAAAAAGTAATAAAAAAATATTTCAAATAAAGGTACAGGTATTTTTAAAAATAATTATCCATGAAAGTGATATAATAACTCAAACAAACTTTATTTTTCGAACACATCTCCGTCGTAACTCGTAATTCCTATAGTGACAGTCGGTTTTTAAAAATATTTTATATGGCAGCACTTCAGTAGCTGAGAATCTTTGTGATGTCAACATACTGCGGATGACATACCGTCGTAATCGCATTTCAATAAATATTTAACAATATCGTGTCATGTGAAAACATATAAATATTGTCACACAGCGCAGCATATTAGATATCACCACTGGTGTAGTGCATCCGAATCATACCGCAGCAAAATGAAGAACTTTCAAAATGTGATGTTTTATTCGCGGAAGTGTAATACAACAACTCTTCAATACGACGAAGCGTGCCTTACAGTTGTTTCTGACAGAAATATATCGCTGTGGAAACAATATACAGAGTGCGATGGTTGCGATAATGTTAAAATATCCGACATAACAACGGGAATAGGTAAATTTCTAGTGAAAACCATTTGGCCAGTGAGGTATGATATCAAAGATGGCGACGACAGATCCATTTGTAATGGCACTTACCAATTCAAAGAATACGGGAAATATAAGCTGAATATTACTTCGAAGGGCTGTTCGGACATTATCGTAACAGACCAACCCGATGAGCCTCTCTTACCTTTGTTGATAGGAGTTGTAATTGCCTTGGCTCTTGCAACTTTATGGTACCTTGTGAAAGGTCTTTACAAGAGAGTGTCCCAAACAGCGCTATGGGTTCAAATATTCAGAAGGTATGTTCAATTATTGGAATTTAATTAACTGCTTTACAATTTATCAAGCTCTCTTGTTCTTATATGTGATCTATATAGTATAATTAATTGTGCTTTGTCCCCCTAAAATTGCAATTTATATTATCACACTTACCATAAATATGGTACACTTACTATTTTTATGAATGTTATTGATCAATCTAATTGACGTTAACTTGATTGAAATTCAATATTATACCAAATCTCAAACTACTGACACTACTGAAACCACTGACACTCATATGACATTCAATCTTCTATCGGGGCTTTAGACGTTCAGCCTTTTTTAAAGATCTTACTCATCAGCAAAATGCACATACCCAGAAAAAACCATTTGTTTAACACTTTGAGTTGAGTTAATTTTTACTATTAATTAATTTAGTTTTCACATTTATTTTGATTATTTTTACTACAAACAAAAATATAAAAACACTTTTTTTTACTTATTGATCCATCTGGGAAGAATTTTACTTATTATTTCAAAAAGTAAATATTTTTGTTGAATTTTAAAACTCAGTTAAAAGTGTAAATTAAACTAATTCACTATTACTTTTAAACAATTTTCTAGAAGCTATTACTTCTGATTCAGGCCTAGGTCTCTTTTTGCTTTCATCTGTGGGCATGTCGCGCTCTACTGACATTGTTCCAGAAGGGGGATCGCGACGAAATGGAATTTTACGCTTAATATTCTATAGCTACCGATTTGTATACAAATATGAACCTTTTTTCAAAATTCTATTTTTTATTTGCAACAAAGAATAATAATAATATGAATGCCAAAAATCACAGATAAATATGTTTTTTATCCAAATGTAAAGAAATAATAACAATTCAATAAAAAAAAACATTAGAATGGCATTAGATATTAGACAACACAACTTTCAGACGCACATACGAGGCTATACTCCTCAAAGGGTCAAGGAAACAAAATGCATTCATTTTTTCGCTTAGAGTAAGAGATTCTTGCAAAAATGATTATTGTCTCCACGGTTAGTTATATTCGGATTGGGATCTTTCCTTTTTATTCATTATATCAATCTGTTTTGTGCAAGAAAGACTCCAATACTTATGTGTATTGAAGGTTTAAATATGTTTAAAAAAAAGTTTTCAAACATAATAAAAATCGTTTAATCCTTATTCGATTTACATTAAAATGTTAGTAACACCTAAATTTATGGCAGTGAAAGTTGGCATATTTTGTGGATTTCGCGATAAATTTACAAAATTTCACCGGTTGTGTAACTGGGTGTGATACGTTTTTCACCCATGAGGGTATAATAAAAATAAGAATCATCGGACATGCTCTGATTAGAAATTTTATGCATTAGCTAGTCTGGAGATGCTTTTCAAAGTAACAAACGCCTGTCACACCCGGTGAAATAATAAATGTATCAATTTTTATTTTATTTTTATTTATGTGAAAGTTAACCTCCTTTTTTGTCAAATTATTCACCAACGATTCAGGCCAAAATTTGTTGGAAAGTACACATGCAACTTATTATAGTTTGCAGCCTTGAAATTCAGTACTGCCAGATCATGCTAACATAAATGACTTTTCGAACATCTATCAAGGCTATGAAATTCAGATGTAATTAATATTTGTGACAAATATAGTATTATTTTTTTAAAATACACTATAATCATCACAACTTTTTATTGACGGCAATTTTACATTAGACTTCACTTATGATATTATTTCTTTACAAACCTTGAAAATACAACTGTACCGTTGAACATTGATCGAACATTATAGGCTTAGAGAGAGTCTCGTGTCATGGAAATATTATGGTCGTTCTTCTACCTGTTATGGCTGCCATGGGATTCACAGCATTACTAAATGGAATTGTTTTTTTTTGCCGTACAACTAATGACCAAAAACCTTGATTATTCTGAATAAACTGCCATTTCACTGTTTTGAAGCGAATAGAGAACAACCATTATAAATTGTATGCTAAGAGAGGTCACTGGAATAATGTTGTCATACTACTTAAACTGCCACGGCGGCTACAAAATTCACAGCATTTTTTAAATTTAAATTATCAATTATTTTTATTTGAGTTTTTCACAGAACTGTGTTCTTAATAGGTCAACCCCTCCCACATTTATATGGTATTTCTAATCAAAACAACTTTATTGCCATGCGACAACTACTAGACCAAGATTTATTATTTTAGTTCTGACTTCTGCTGGCGGCCAAGATATAATGATCAATAGTCAGGTACTGATGTTTACTGATCTTCAAAATGCCATCTTCGCCACTACAATTAACATAATATCAAACCTTTCCTCTAAGAATTGATAGTGGACACATTAAAAGTGCTTTATGTTGATCATGATTATTACGATGATCACATCAAGAAGATATTTATTATTATTGACTACTACATTTAACATTCTCATATCGTTACACACTGTTAGGGCTTCAGGGGTTAAGAAACAATTATTTTGCAATTTTGCCTTGAAATACAAACTAAATTTTAATATGAAAGCTAATGCTCCAATTTTAATTTAAAAAAATGTACTATTGACACAAAAATTGCTTACGAGGTTGTTTTATAATTTTTTGTCGGTGTTATTATATTATACTTCAGCGAGTGAGCAACAATTATTATTTTATACATTTTTATGTTCTATCTCTGTTGTGTAGGGTTAGGAACTTTACTCTAGTGATTGGATGGACCTGAGTTCAAGTTCTGGTATGGTCAATGTCAAATTTATGTTTGATAATTAAACGTATATTTGAGTTTGGGCTCAATTCCCAGAACGAGCAGCATTTTTTCAATTGATTTATCAATTTTTGTACGAAGGCAGGGGTGTTTGTGATATCTGAAAATTCCCTTCCAGATTTCCACTCCTAGAATAATGTAGTGTAGCGAAAGCAATTAGATAACCACTATTCATGTCTTTCTATATCTTTATGTAGGCGTTTGCGGTTCTTCAAACATCAACCCTTGATCTTATCACATTTTGTACTCTAAAAATCTATTTATTTATGGTTTTCTGATAAATTTGCTATCCTGTTTCCTTGACAACTTGACTCATGTCACTTGAAAGTCTGTCAACCTCTGCCGTACACTATAACCATACATATACATGCGCATACAATACATAAAGAAGTAAACTGAAGGACGATATTTTCATGATGCTAAAGGTCGTGTTTGCAGTTGTATGAATTTATCAAAGAAAAATCAAATCTACGGGGATTCGTCGAGCAGAATTGCTCTCGGCCTATTGACAAACAAATAAATTAATTACCCATTATTGACTACTAGCATCCGCAAACAGAGATAGCAACGTAGACTCTTATCGCTTCTTGCATTTTCTTCTAGCTTTCTTCATTAACTCGTTCAAAATAATGTTATTGATGAGAACTACAATATTTTTGTTTTTTTTTTATCAAATAAACATGGCATACCTCATGATTAATTAATGAATTCTTCACACTTTTGCTTTGTTTTATTTTAACCTACTGATGTACTTCAGAATCGGTGCAATGTACCCACAGCTATATCTATATGTTTACACTTTTTTAAGTACCTGAAAAAAGATTGCGCTTCAGTGGCAACTTATTGAATTGAAAAAATTTACACAAAACAAACATTCGCTGCTGCCAAACTTTTTTTACAACGCAATTATGCCAAGAATAGTATCTGAATGCATTGACGTATAGTCTCGGTATTTTTAAATGATTTTTTTTATTCTGCATGTAATATTACGTATCAATATAATTTGTCATTGTATAACCTATTCACTGCTGGAGGTGAAAGCTTCTCTGATTTTCTGTCTCACTAGATTACTTTTACATATTACTACTATCATTGGTATACCATATCCTAAGTTGTCATATTTATATGACATATTTATATCTTTGTGAAAGACTAATATAATATTGTGTTAGGTGCTACTATCAGAGCTGTGGAATTGTTAAAAAATAAGACGACTCTGAACTTGACTTAAAACATGACTTACTATTTTTTTTGGTGCCACTTTTGACCGTAGCGATTTGAATACACATTTTTTTAAAAGTACTCGTAAGTTTTTTTCGAGTCCGACTACACAACCTTTGTTACTATGACCGAGTTTTTTCATAGGTCATTCAAAGTGCCCGTACACTGTAACTTCATAGCACCTTCTATGGTTCCCTTGACTATATTCGTTTTCTCATAATGAAGTATTGACTTAAACTTTCCTTTGCTTATTTACCTCTTCCACAAATTAGAGAGCCTTGAGATCTTACAGTAATCTTTTTGTCCTCATTGGGTTTCTTTCTATATCAATATTCTTACATATCGTACATTAACAAAGATTGGCAAGTAAAATAAAGAAATAAGAAAAAACGATGATTATGAGAAAATTATTTCTTAACAAATTTATGTATCATGTTTTTGTCGATTTTGGAATCTTTGAATATGGAATGCATCTTATAATCAATGATGCCATAAAATCGCTGTCATATATGCATGATTCAGAAAAATTTGATACCTAATACGATAAAATTTTATGCTGGTGGCAAAGAAGTATGTTTTCAATATAGCTATTTTTCATGATTTGTATGGTCATCATTTAACTTATTTTTTAACACAAAGATTTCATTATGGCTTTATTAATTGTATTTAAAAATAAGTTTGTGTCGTATAGCCGAGGAAATAGTTTACCTAAACATATAAGATATTCAATGATTGTAAATTTTTCAATATATACTTATATTGTATTATTCTAAATTTATCCTTGAGGAATGTATAGTGGTGCTGATGAATCAATACAATTTTATATTTACTCGTCACATGACTGACTTATCAACCACAGTAGATAATGTAATTTGCATAGAAAACGTCTAATATAATTATATTTAAACTATGCTATTGAATGACTCAGTAGTTATTTATAAGACAAGAAATTACAAAAGATTTATTTATATTTATTATTTCCTTGATTAAAAGTTTTATTACATTCATCATCAGATACAAAAAGAAACTTTCTTTAACGTTGCAGTCTAAAGATATGTCAAAAAAATAGTCTAAATCTTCATCTTAGATCACAAATATTGCACTTTCTCTTTCCCATGACTTTTGCGTCTGTTGAAACCTAATTTTAACAATTCTTTTGATGATTTATTTATTTAATTAACATTGCATAAGCTTGAAAAAATTGTAAATTTAAATATATAGATAATTTAGATCAATTTATATTAAAACTATTTTTGATTGTATTTGTTTGTTTGTTCTGTGAGTTATACGCTTCTCATAACAGAGGAGGGAAGTTGCACTACATAGAAAAATATAACCAGAAATTAAATAAATTATATTGATTCTTTCCGAGTAGTTTTGTATTGAATGTATGTCGATTCTGACGCTAAAAGATACCAATGATGTCACCGCTACAATATTAAATCAGAATAATATATACATAACGATTTGTTTATACTATTAGTCAATAATAATAATTTGTGTCAATAATAATTATTTATTTACTGATAAGTGAAAAGCAATTTAATATTCACAGTAGTCTATGAATAATAATTGTTTTATACCTTCATAATATTCAATTTGAATTATAACAGAGAATTTGTCCTGTGCCACTGTTATCATTATGTAAACAAATTTAATTAGAAACCATTTGACATGTTAATTTATCCTTCATGATGACTTTTGCAGTGTTGCATTGGTGTTTTATATTGGTGGAAAAATGTTGCAGTGTATTCTAAAAAATAGTATTTGAACAATTAAATTTAGTACAAAAAATGATAGACGATAAAAAAAATATAAACCAATGATTATTTTCAATTCTTCAGTTTAATCTATATACCGTGACAGATGCTCAAATGTAAATTCCAAATCTCAAATCAAAAGTAGATGCAACCTTGAGTTTGGTTTTCGTTTGCATAGGCGTTTGTGGCTCTTCATGCATCAACTCTTGAAGTTATCACATTTTTAACACTAAAAATCTATATTGCATAGTTATGACTCTCCGATACCAAGTCGTCGGTCCTTTGATCATCATTCTATCTGAATCCTACTGTAAATACTCCATTTAATTGATACAAACAACTAGGCATAATGTATAATGTAGGGATTTTTTTATTTTTTTTAATCCATGTTCGCTCCCAATGTGGAGCATATGGCCTCCTAATGGAAGTATCTTAACAGTATTTTTTTCTATGAGAACTGTTTGTTACTCAGTCACTCAACCTCACTTTTCTTAAAGTGAGTAGTAGGGAAAGAAGGATAAGGCTAGAACAGGACTAGTGATTGGCTAATCGCTATTGCTAAACCCAATTATTAAAGGATGGGAGGAGAGGAAATTATGTGAATTGACATCCCACAAACACCCAGTCTTCGATCGCAACTTTGAATTGAATAATTCTCAAATTCACTGTGATCTGACCGGGAATCGAACCCAGACCTGCGTGATCAGTAGAGCAAGCTCTAACCAACTAGGCTACAGCAGGCGATGTAGGGATTACTTATTTAATATTTCTTTTTTCACTAGCATCACCGACACAAGGCAAAACATTGAGGTCAGTCAACGTAAAAATGTAAAATATATGAACAAGCAAAGCATGCTACCAGTTTTTTTTTACTCTAGTTTCTCCATTTATAATTTATTTTGTCATTCTTTTAAAAAAACTTCAGGAATTTACTGTTTATCTATTCTTATGTGGTAGGTTAGGTGATACCAACACCTCATGTATTTACAATTCTACTTCACAGCAAATTGTCCAGATTTTTTTTTATTAATTCATAAACGATTTTTTATTGCAGAGGTGAAGTAGGCGCCGAACTGTTAGGCGCTCCGGGAACCACGGGTGCATCGGGACGTACCAGTGCACGTCTTAAGTCGGCCGATGTCTTCAGAGGTTTCACGATCGCCCTCATGGTGATGGTCAACTATGGTGGAGGAGGCTACAAAGGACTGACGCATGCTCCGTGGAATGGACTCACCCTCGCGGACCTCGTGTTTCCGTGGTTTGCGTTTCTGATGGGAATTTCAGTGTGCCTATCTTTGCATACCAGATTAAGGACCGCCATGACGAGATGGAAAGCTTTTCTCCAAGTAAATCTTGCTAATATCTTTTACTTGATAGGATCATCCATATCATTGGCACTCTTGTGACAGATATATTTCATTATCAGCCATTCAATGCATCGATTATGCGACTTGTTAATTTAAGAAATACTGATATTGGTTCTGATTCAAATTGAAATCTGTTATCACTCGCAATCAACTTCTTCTATTTGTATATTTTAAATATAGCATAAAATCTTTGAATAGTATTGCTTGATAATTTGCTCGTAAAGATATCACATGCAAGAGGCAAACAGTACTTCAGTACATGGTATTCCCAACCTGTTCATGTCATAGCAGACAAGTAACTTCGGACCCCGTGTCATATTTTCATAGTAAAAAAATACAGATTAAATAAAACACACTAATATGCTTCAATGATGCACTTCATATGGATGCACATTTGCAGATGTGCAGTGGTCAATGCCGTTGGCTTCTGTGACGCATCTCACAGGTTCAAGTCCTAGAACAAACGGCATTATTTTAATCGATTTGTCGACTTCTGTTCGAAGGCATGGATGTTTGTGATGTCTAAAAATTCTCTCCTTAAACAGAGCCTAGCGAGAGTGAATACCTAATCACTACCCCTGTCCTACACTTTCTATGCCTACTCTATGAAAAAAAGAAAGGTCAAGGAAAGCTGTGAATCAAGCCGTTTACGTGGGAAAACTTCTTTCTAGATACCTTCATTAGAAGATCATATGCTCCACATCGAAAGCAAACATGGTCAAAAAAAAAATATCATAATTTTATTGTCATTGTACCAAATTTTTTATTTCATTTTAAATGTAAAATTTAAATCTTTCAGATTTTGCGTCGTTCTGCAATTTTAATAATCCTCGGCATTATTATTGGCTCAAAACGCCGCGCTATTGAAGAGTTGAGACTTCCTGGAGTTCTCCAGAGATTGGGACTCGCTTATTTCATCGTCGGCGGTCTGGAGTGTTTGGGGATGAATGCATCACACAACTATATGCCAGGTTTGTGCATTAATAGTTTTGTTCCCAGTTTTCACTACATAATTATATTCAGATAACCAAGAAATCATTAATATTTTCATATGATTCACAGTTCACTGTAGGAATTAATTTTCAATGCAAAATATGATAAATGCCTCTTTATTTGTAATAAGAGCCTTATTTTATAATATTTGCAATTCACTCTCTTCTTTCATGATAAGGTACTGCATTACTGAGAGACTTCCGTTCAACGTGGAAACAGTGGGGAGGAACCGCACTGCTTGTAGCAATTCATTCTGCAGTTACGTTTGGCTGGGAGATTCCCAATTGTCCTCGAGGCTACATGGGTCCCGGCGGACTGCATAACCATTCATCGGCATTCAATTGCACGGGAGGAGTGGCTGGCTACATTGACAGGTACTATCAGATTAAAGTTTACTTCAAACTGCTGTTGAATATTTACCGAAAATAGTCAATCGTTCAAAAGAAGATTTTTATTAATGAAAGAATTATTTTGGTTTGGAAAAAATTATATCTTATAATCCCTTTGTTGAATTTCTAAAATCCTACTATCGAAAGATGTAATGCGATTGATATTCTCAACTCCGACATTTATTTATTTTCAGGATGGTTTTTGGAGAATCCCACATTTACAAAGGAGGCACTTTCCGAGATATTTATAAACCTGAAATAGCTTTTGATCCGGAAGGACTTCTCGGCACTCTCAATTGCGCCTTAGTCGTCCAGTTGGGCTGCCAAGCTGCAAGAATTTTGCTGGCTTATGCACATGCCAGGTAACATTTATTTTTCTTATCATGATGTCTTTTTTGTGATCATCTACGTACACTCAATCCTCAATCGACACAGGGAGACGTACCATGTAAAAAGAAAAACAGTGAACATAGATATCGTTATACTTGACTACAAAAAGAGAATCCGTTGTGCTTCATTCTACTAAAGATGTTTTGAGTACAGCAAAGGTGATAATCATGAGAATAATCTTAACACATTGTATGCGGGAAAGGGAGAAGTTAATCCTCAGCGCCCTGCCCCACTCAGAGAAAGCAAGAGAGAGTAATCTAAATGTTTCAAACTTTAAATGTTGTCACCGGCTAACAATGATTTTCTTCTTATTTTTTATTACACTCGTATATTTTGTCAACTTCTATATATTCGTGCGCATGAAAAAAAAATTCAAATAAAAATACCTTAGTATCTTGGAAATTTTTCAATCCGAAAATCATGACATGCACGCCCATTTTTATATTAATTAATTTAGGCAAACTTAAGCTTTAATCATGAGTAAAAATAAATATTTTTTTATAAAATAAAGTTTATATTAAAAATGTCAAATTAATGGATCAACTGCAAAAAAATCATTTCCTGTAAATAGTCTACACACCTTTTTTGTTATCTCAACTCTACCCACAAGATAAAGCTTAATTCTATTCTATACTAATCAAACGTTACCTCTTAGTAGAATACCATTTAAATAGAGAGAAAAATGTTCCAGGGCTCGCGTCTTACGTTGGCTAATGTGGGGGGTTCTGTTGGGTTTGGCAGCCGGCGGTCTCTGCTGCTTTTCAAAGAACGGAGGACCTATTCCAATCAACAAGAGTCTCTGGTCGTTGTCTTACTGCCTCGCGGCATCCAGTACTGCATTCTTCATTCAGGTAGGATTTATTCTTTCCAGCCAACGAACCACCATCCACACTTAAACTGTGTCAATAGTGAGAACATTCATTTATCTTATATGAGGAGCAAACATTCAAAAAGTGATGTCACAAATTTTGAAAAATACCGTTATAAAATCTATGAATGGAAATCATAATCATCATTTCCCAAGCTCTGTATTTGTGTGACAAATCAATTTTTGAATGTTTGTTCCTCATATCTGCTTTGGCTGTGTAATAAGGTGAAAGGCATGTAAACATTTTACCTTGGCATTCAAATTGAATAATAATATTGAAAAAAGTCCACTGTATCCTTGCCGTAAGAGCTCTGCTTAGCGATCTGAAGGTCCAAGCTCAAATTCTGCAACATCAATATAAAATAGTGTCCTTTTTTTAAAATTTAATATTTTAGCTCTTGGACATGACTATGATGTCTTTTCCCATTGATTTTGATTTTGAAATGTATTAAATATCTATCGTTTTGGTAGATAAAATTAGCTAATGCTTAGTCATCACTTTGGTATTTTCAGAGTGAAATGGCTCATAAAACACAAAACGCTTGCAGCTGTATTTCAATATGTATATTTACATATTTATTGTGCTCAACAATACTCGTCAATAAACTACTAACATTAATAATGCTTTTATTACATTTGCAACAGTCTTGACCAAATTGTCACTAATTTTCTACAAACACGTATCTCAATTTTTGTCAGTTTTGTGTTTTTTGACTTATTCAATTAAGAATTTCAATACTCACAAATTTCATTTACTCGTATCTCAAATTATGTTTTATTTAATGCTCTATTTAATAAAAATAATATGGTCGTGTGCTTTGTTTGGCATGAATGAGAGGGTGGCATTCATGGAAACGTCTTTGTTTCCTGCCTTATTGATATTGAGGACGAAACCATTCTAGTGTTATTTTACAGCGGTAAAAAGCGATAGAATAAAGTATATTTATGTGTCTCCTGAAAACTTTTTTGAGATAACAGGTTGTGGAAAATTGCTTAACCTTGCTATTTTTGTTGGAGTTACTATATATATTTCACAACAACACTAGTGGTAATAATTTCTATCAATTCATCATAATATGTAATAGGAGTTATTTACTCCAGTAGTTTATCTGTATTCTGTTTGCTTGGGTTATTTTTGAAGCAATAGCATCATTTCTTCCTGCTTCTTCATAAGGATATCCTAAAAGTTCTATAACCATTTTAATCAAAAGACTCAATCTAATAAAATTTCATTCAATTTACACCAAAATATCACTAAATATTAATTCAATTCCAGGCCATACTGTACCTTGCTGTAGACATGTATGCAGTGTGGGGTGGTCGACCGTTCTATTACGCCGGACGCAACGCCTTGCTTCTCTATATTGGACACGAACTCATGAAGAATCGGTTCCCATTCGAATGGAAGATCAGGCACCCGTCGCACATGCAGTTGCTCGCCATGAACAGCTTCGCCGTCGCCTTGTGGTTGACCATCGCCGTGTTTTTGCATAGGAAAAAAGTTATTCTGACCATATAAGACCCGAAAGCGGATTGACATTTATTTACAAACGAAGCAATACTACAACTTGATATTATTACACTAAATTTTTATCATAAAATCGTCGAAAATAACTTTTATATACACCATTATGATATTGTTTACGTTTTTGATATAACAATTTTATTTTGTCAACCGATTGAGTTCATAATCACCGGGTAGTCGAATTTTGAAATTGAGTGGCATACAGTTTTTCACTACGAATCATAAGAAGATAAAACTTGGATTGAAATTTTATTGGAATAATAATTGAGCTCAGTGAGTAAATTGAAAATTGTTTGTGAGCACTGTTAAAAATTGATGCTCGTGTACTGAAAACCATGCCAAAATAATATTTGAAGATTTTTACAATGTTGTGATAAGAAATATACACAGCAACCTTTCCTTTTCTATCGTTGCAAGCTTCCGTTTCAAGGACAGAAACATATTGCATAATAATAAACATCACAACGCTTTCATAATTTTTAAACAATTATTTTATGTGACTTGTGGAATGTATATAAATGTGGAATGTGTATAAAATTGCTTCATTTTGAATTATTTATGACCTATGAAACTCAAGGGCTAGTCCATAAGCAAGTAATTTTGTCTTTCTCGTAGCGTGTAAGTTCTCAACAAACACTATGTAGTCAAAACAAAAATTATGTTCTAAAAATAATAACGATTTATCATATTACCATTAAGGTGTTACCTATGAACATCGTTCATATTTATTGATTTGGTTTGTTTCCACGTTAAAACAATCATTTTCATTAGCGGAATCTTAACACCAGGTCACGCACAGTAAATGCTGTATGTGACAATATGATATCCCCTTTCATGAAAGTTCGGTCAATCAATGGACATCTTATTTATAAGATAACACTCGCTTTCAAAAAAGGCAATAATGCAGAGTGCGAGCTATCTTACTTACTTAAATCGAAAGAAGTCAGTAAAAAATATTTCAAATTGGTGAATGTCTACTGTAATAGTTTTTAGTTTAAGTTTCTGACCCTCACTAAATTGACATCATTTTATAATTATAGTTACATACCAACATGTAAATAAAAAAAACTACATTAGCTATATTTAGTACTTACGATTTCTGATTAACTTCATTCATTAAATAAAATTTCTCATAAAAAGCAGCTAAATATTGCATTGTAAATTTGTACCATGCCGCATTGGCCCTTTGGCAGTTGCAGACTTTAATCTAGAAGGAAATTTATTATGTCTAAAACATAAATTATAACTCTCTCGAAATCATCTTATTCTAAAAATGACTAATTACGTTTTATCGAAAGTAAAGATTGAATTATTATGTACTTACAGAATATATTTTCTTATATAATGGCTAATTAATGTTGAACAACCACGTATTTTTAGGTTTTGCTTGCAAGCTTGTCGTTTTGATTTCACCTATTTTAATGATGAGATTTTATTACAGAAGTTATTGAATATTCCGAAACTTTTCCTATTTATCAATTACTGAGTAAAGGGAAGTCGTCATCATAATTTATACTCACTTATGTCAATTTTACTTCTGATCTAAACACTGGAGAGATTGAATGGACTAAGATGAAAGCGTTATAAGAAGAGGTGGGTCCAATTATATCCAGATTTTTTTCTTTTGAACACCGCCTTTGAAAATGTCTCCAGTAATTTACCAATATCTCTTACATATAATGATTTCATGGCTTTCCTCTTGTCAAGATTGATGTGACTACTATACATATTTTTAGTTAAATTTCTAAACTGATCTGGTTTAGATTACACAGTTAGATAACAGTTAAACAGGAAATGTCAAATTAAATCAACCATAAAGATACAGTTGATAACTCATGAGTGTCATGATTGATTTCACCATAAATAATTATCGTTCATCATGGTATTCAAAGGAAAGGGTGAAATGTTCTTAAAAATTGAAAAATTTGTTGTTAATACATATGCTATAATAACTACGCTGCGTTTATGAATAAAGGAGAAAAGGGAATAGTCGAATCAAGACCGCTGATTTAGTAAATTTCGTATAGAAACTTCACATTTATAGAATGTTTTCAATAACCCAAATACTCTTTCAGCTCTCCTGAAAAGTTGCGATGTCAGATAACACCCTTTTCCTTTCATACAATGGTATATATTTTGTAACTTAAATTATTCTGTAGTATTCCTTTTAAGCGATTAACGGAAATAAGTTCAGAATGGTTATCTTTTATGCTCTATCGCTTGTATGCATACTTAACATCAAAGGAACTATATTCCTAATTGACGTGCATCATATATTTGCTGCTTAAAAACATTGATTCAGAAAATATATATTTGTAAACTGAATATCATTGGCAAAATATGCATTATTTTGCTGAATTGTGATAAAAAAACTATTGGCATTAATTATTAGAGACTATTATAATTTGTTTTTTATACTAGTTTAAGTACCTATTTACTAAACGGTTACAATTATTTTTAAAAAAAAGAGAAAACTGGTCAGTAAATAACAATCTTTCATATAAGTCAATTTTTGTACAACTTAATTTCTCTAATTGAAAGAACTCTTTATAAGTCATTCGAATAAATTATACTAAAGATAGCAGTAGGGAAACAGTTGAATTTCTGTGTTTCTTATTATGACTTTTTAGAAATATAAATAGATGCTCATCTATTCGATATCTCATTTTTAAAATTCCTGTACGGATTGAGTACCTGCTGTTCATAAGCAATATTGTTTGCTGACCATGTTCAATATTATTTACGAGCAGGTTGTGGGCTTACAAATCGATAGTGTGCCTTTTTATAATCCTTTCATTATTATTGAAATATATGCTGTTAATGTATAAGCGCTAGTGTATTTTATAATTTATTATTACATAATGTATTTCTGAATAAAATACTATTGGATTATGAATTTTAAGCCTGTTTTTCATTTCTTTTCCCTTCTCAAACTTGCTGTATCCGATAGGAGTTCATACATAAGTATGAACTCCTATCGGATACATGCAAATGTGATTACATAAAAGTGGATATACAAGATAAATGATAATACAGAAAATACATAAGTCTGGTTTCTCACAAAAGAAAACATAAACACAAAGACAAATGTAGCGCTTAGAATCAAAGCTCACATTTTGTATTTTTGATATTTTTAGTTAAGTGTGCCAAGTGAATCTAAATGCATTAATACATCTGTATTTTTTATAGTTTAATAGTATATTTTTCAATTTGAAAAATCCTACTTTTCACCAAGCAAAAATATTTATAGTAATAATTATAACTTTTTTTTAAACTACAAAACATAGTGCTCCTATGGATTTTCTCATAACTTAACTCAATTTTCGTAAAATGTGAGTTATCATTTTAGGCCATTTAAATGATAAGTCTGCCCTAGAAACTCAGTATAAATGCCGGGTAAAATAAAAACTTATTACATAGTTACTCTAGAAGCTAACAAGAATACCTGATACTGAGAAACTTTCAGTGTATATTCTTATTCAAACATAAATAGGTTGTCAAAATGTATTCAAATATTAGTGGTCTATCGTTGAAGCTTATAATAAATCTTCAGTTGTTCTACATATTGGTCTTAAAAAGGCATTTTATTGACGGTGGTTTTCCTTTTTCTTCAACCATTGCAGTGATTCAGTATTTTTGTCAATCCGACTCCATCTGCACCTATCTAGCCCAGCCATTATAATTTATCTTCAGCCTCAAGATAGTATTCTTATGATACTTACTACGTATGGATATTTATCAATCTACCAGTCTAAATTTATAGCATTCTGGGTGAGCAGGGCTATCTCATTCAAAATATGAGAAATTTGTTCCATATGCTCAGCCAGGTAATTAATGGCTAAAAGTCTACTTGTGAACCTTGTAACCTTGCATTGTAAATTGGTGAAATCCAGTGATATGTCATTCTGAACAGGTACCGCTTCTCTTTAACCATAACAGCCGTGGTATTGTTGATCTCAAAGTTAAATCACTGTAATGTAAAAATAATGAAACAGCAAAATATAGTGTGTTTATTTTATTGAGAAAAGAAAATGTTTTATTCAAACTGTCTAGGTGTAGTTATGTCATCATAACCGTAAAATTATTCCATACTGAATAGTTTTGTGGGAAATATATGAAATCTGTCAACCTAAGCAAATGAGTCAATCCAAAAATGTGTTGAATAAATTAATAGTTTAGTGATTGCGTTTTACAAAAAAAATATTTTATTCTACGCCATTTTCAAATTTCGTTTGATATAATTGAGTTAACAGACAGACAAACTCAAACTTAAAATTTGATTTATAAAAAAAAAAAAAAAAAAAATATTCATCACAAGCTGATTGATATAAATATAATTTGTAAGAAAAGGGAGTTTTAAATCACGACTGCATATGTTATAAAACATTGATTTTGCGATGTGTTAATAAATTTAGCTGACCTTTGCGATTCATATATATCCCATAAACAAATAACTTTAACAGTTTTTAATCGGTCTTAACATTAATGTACACAATGAATTACTAATTGAACATTTATTTTCTTGGCAATATTTTGGTAATTTTTGAAAAATAATTATAAACAAACATATTGTTATTTATTTAACATTAATGTTTTATGATACGTCTTATAATTAAAAGATTATTACTAGTTTTTTTTTTCTTTTAAAATGATGTATCCTTTTGGTTGGCATGATGAAATTCCTACAAAAATTTCATAATTCATTAAACAGATATGATGGGATGATTTGATATGAGTGATTTTTTAACTGTAACTTTACTGAGCAATTTTACTAAGAATACCTTTTGTAATAAAGTAAATTAGCTGAATTAGAAAATGTTGATAATAATTTTACACCAGACACATTTTGGTAGACAATTAGTATCATATATACTCAGCAACTATGATGCAGATATTATTATTGATATTCGTTAATAAAATGGCAGTTTTTAATGAATCATCATTTGAGCCCATGAGAAGTGAAGTGAGCCAAGTAGTAAAATGGCAAATTTTACCTGAACTGAATTCACTTTTACGATACTTGTAATTATTTTTTTTTCTAAAAAACAACTTGACTCGCTTCACCTCTCAGGGTTTCGTGTAATTTATTTAATTATCGTAATTTTTAATGATTCATTGAGAAATAATGACAAGAATGTAAAAAATTCTAACAAAAATGTGTCTATTAAATCATGTCATAAAGTCTGAGAATGTCACTGACCAATAATGTGAGGTATTTTTTTTGCGTTCTACTGATAGAAAAAATGATTACGAAGTATTACATTCGAGCAAAAACACCACTCATATTCCAACCATTCCCACAGTAAATTAATTTGGTTTTGATATTGAAATTTAGTCACAGTCTCATCACAGAAGAAATAGCAAACTGAAATTATGCACCGAGACAGTAATATTTTTGCGCAACATATTTATCAATATTAACAAGTTGCCAGACATGACAAAATTATTTATTTTAATGGCACACGCATCTGAAGAAGCGATCAAAGTATTCATACGTAGCAAGTTATATTACAAAACATCACAGCGCTTTCACTCTAATAAATACAAACTTATAAAAAGGACACGAATAATGTAAACCCGCCCGCAATCATTAATATTTTTAGATAAGTTTTATAAACAGTTTGTGCAATGGCTAATATCTATGATGTGCAGTAATTATTTATTATTTTGGCAGTCTGTAGAACTTAATTCGTATTTCCAAAAAAGAAATTTCAACTTAACAATAATATGGCAATGCTGTTAAATGTATGGCAAAACCTTAATTTTTAGTATAAGGTATTGGGATATTCGAATATTGGCCTCATATAAAAGGAACTTGACGACCGATTCGATAAAACTAAGTGAAATTATTATCAGGCTCAACGAATTGTAAATAATATTAAGTGGCATTTCCTGCTAAATAAAAATAAACATTTATATCAATGTTCTGTGGGCTGTTCGGAGTTTTCGATAAATGTTAGGTACATTAAAACATTAAAACTATTAATAAATAACAAAAAAACAATAGATTTAATATCACAAATAAACCAATACATATGTCTTACAAATGCAAATAGTTTTCAATCACCAAATTGGAAGTAAAGATATTTGAAATCAGTCAAACAGCCATTTTAAAAGCTTAATAAAGTCTTATAATCAATCCAATAATAATACTGATATTATATTACATGAAATTTTGACCAATAGGAACGAGTTAAGTAAGGAAACAAATATTAATAACAGAATTGATATATTCACAGTTTGACTAGCAGCAGGATAAATTACTTGAGAATTCTAAGGGATAGATATTTTCTTGAAAAACTACTTTTGTTCTATTTTTATGTAGGTACCTACCTACTTGCAATGTTTAGATATTTGGAACATACAGTTTATGTAATATGATAACAAATTGACTTAAATGTTTTCATAAAAAAACAATTGTCTGAAGTTTTCTTCAGACAATTGTTTTTTTACCAATTGATGTTGCATAAAGTATTAAATCAATTATATTTTTATAGACAGAAGCAGTGGTAATAAAAGATGTTAGATGTAGTCTCTTGACAATCCATATTTGTTCTGTTCTGCAAATTACAATACTTACATTCATTCACGCTATTTTATACCATTGTATGTATGTGACTCTTAGGCCGCCATTACAAGAGATGAGTGGACAACGTAGAAAACGATGTCAGTTTCATCAATTTAACTTGGTGAAAAGAAAAAACTCAGGATCGAGATATTTGGAAAGTGTTTGTGTAGTCGGTCGTGGCCCTGGACGGTCTTAACAGCTTAACGACCGCACATTTTTCTTATAAAATTTCACCTGGCGAAATAAAATTTTGCGAAAAATTCGCAAAAATTGTAATTTTACTAAATTCACTATAATTTGTAAGCAAATTGAGATATCTTTACAAAATTTAATTTTCTTAGCTTCCAGATACTTCGCCTATACGCATATATGTGTCCGCCGGCCAGCAACTGATTTACTCAGTTTAAACCATGATGGAGATGGCTACATTTGTTTTGTAACGTCAGATATGTCCGTGAAGCACTATTTCCATCTTTTATTACCATAAACAGAAACTGTAAAACAGTGATATAGAAGATTTAAAAACCTAATGCGGCAGATATGGACCCCGGACCCGATAAAAATGATTACTGTTATCAAATTTTTACTGAAAAGTGACATTTTGGTCGGTCATTATGGGTAAGATTTACAACACGTTGTATTAATATAATTTGAAATATCAATTTCGTCAGTCTTTCTTTTAAATAAAGTAAGTAAATAATTATATTATTTATCATAACAGCCGTCACTACGGGAGGTCACACTACACATTTTTTATTTATAATACTATTTTAATCCACAAAATGTTTTATTTAAGTATTAGTTATGATATATCTTTAACTCTTTTAATACTCGTCACGATGAGTCGATCGGTTGATCTTTGTTTTATTTATCTCCTCATTTAATGAAGTCAACGATATTTAAATTCAAATTTAATTCATTAATAAAACTTTTCCTTCTCACAGCCAATGTCTCTTGAACACTTTGAACTTCTAAAAAAAATTCTCTTACATATTAATTATTATTATGTTAAGTTCGATTGTGCACTCTTGTGTACACGGTGAAATAAATAAAATTCACAATGTAGTATCCGTCTCTCTTATGGCATTATTTAAAACTAACGTGCCTTCACCGCCTTAGAGCGCAGAACTGGCTTCGTCTTGCTCAATAGACGGAGAATCATTTTCGACAACGTTTTCACAACAATTCTCAACTTTAACATCTATTTTATCATTCCCCAATTTATCAGTACTCTTCTCCTGTTTACTGGCATCGCAGACATCTTCGCACTGTTTCACATCTACCTTTCTTTCACCGCCGTCTCTATCTCTTTTGGCACCCTCTTTGTCAGTGCCGCTTTTATCTCGCTTTTTACTTCGTTTTCTTCTTTTCGAATCGCGCGTTTTAGGCGAACGTTCCAACAAAAATAGGGCTTCGTGAAAATCGTCAGAGCTCAAATTAGATTCTTGAACGTGAAGAACGGAACTCAACGCACCGTCGGTCGACGACTTGGGAAAGTGAAACATTTCTCTGTCTCGTTCCGGTTCATTGGCACTTTTGGATTTCAATTTGGCATTGGCTTGTGTTTCATCTGCGAATTCTTGAGCGCTCGCTAGTGGCCTAGCAGACCATGATTTTTGAATAGTCGCCCCGCTGCTGTTTATAATTGCGATTCCTGTGGGAGAATTTGGTAAAGACATTTCAAATGCTATCTGGTCATTGATCACAGACTGTGGGTATATATTTTCATACAAAGCTTCTTCTGCATGTTTTGGCGAATTACATTTATAATCTTGACTGCAACTCGGTTTCGAGCAATCTTGGGTCAACCCGATGGAAGCCACATTACTTATCATTATACCCCCACTGTGGCAGCCAGTATAGACGGTTCCCCTCAATGAACACCTACTCGAACTGTTTGAATTCTCCAGTCGCAAGCCGCCGTCACCGCAATCCATCATAAGTCCGGGATCGTCGTCATCTAGAAAGACGTCATCGCTGAAATGGGAAGGGGGCAAAACGGTTATATCAAGAATACCGAGATTCGAGGTCCCGTCATCTACAAAGGCTGACATAACCGGTGCCGTAGGAGTAGCAGACCTCAGTAGAGACGGGGTGTATATCTCTTGAGAACCACTGCTAGTTTCTGCAGCTATATTTCTCTCACTACACGGAGAAAGAGATGGAGAAGTCACTCTCACGACGACAGGACTTGAAGGTAATTCAAACGTCTCTGATGAAACGACGTCTAATTCTCTCCAAGATGTTTTCTGCCTCACTTTCGGAGATCTCTGTTGCTGTTCAGAAGCGATGTTGCTGATTCTGAAGGAATCGTTTCTCGCAAAATATTGTGCAACATTTGAATCAGACCCTGCGGCATGTACGACTGCAGACGTTGTCATTTTAGGAGAAGTGGTCTCTCGACAAATCGACACTCCAGATATATAAAGTGTGGGGGATTTCGGTATTCCTGTTTCCGATTCGCATTCATTGCTGCTGTCGGTCTCTAAGCCGCGACGTATTTTATGAGGAGTCTCTTCCGTCGGTGGGTTAGTATTTTTATCAACGTCGCAAATTCTTATACTGAGAGCTCTCCCTCTTGATTCCGTATTCTTCAATTTCTTAGAAGGACTCTCTTTTTTATTGCTATCGGCTATAATGCTGATATTGTCTGGAATGATAAACATAGACTTTTCACCAATATGTTTTTCTGAACTGGAAGCTTTCACGGGCGGCGGATGCTGTCCTCTTTCAGACCTCGGTATGTGATCGGAATGCCTTCGGAAGTTGTCACCGATTATTTCATTTTGATTCAAAGATTGCTTGGATATTGAATCTCCCAGCAGCCCTATATGTTTGTTTATTGCGAGCCTAGTCAAGTACGTATTTACTTTTAAATGGCTTGAATTTAAATCGGGTAAATGTATGGTTTTATCATTGCTGAAGTCAAAAACCGAGACACCCGAATTGATTTTTCCCCGGCAATCCACGCTGACTGTGGCCGGTGGTTCGGCATCGGGCACGATCAAACCGATTTTGGTTTGCCTAATTTCTTTTCCTTTCGGTGGAGACTGTCCCAAAATATTACTGTTATTTGTAACGACGCATTTCCTCTCACAGCAAAACTGGCCCCATGGAGGTGTCATCGGAAATGAGGGCGGAATTCTTCTTTCTTTTGAAATTTTATTAATATTGGATGGCGTCGTAGGTGCTTGGTTACTAGTAATATTAATTGTTTTTAAATGTTGATCTGAAGAACTCGGATTATTTTTCACTGCACTGGTATTTATCGTGATATCATTTACTTGACGGTCATGAGTTGAGCTGTCATTTGCCGGGCTGCTTCTGGTGATTGTTATATCATGGACTCTTCTGTCATCGGACGGGAATTGAGTTTGAGACTTTTGCTGGGAATGTGAATGCTGCTGTTGCTGATGAGCTGGTGACACCCCTAAAGGTTTTCGATCATGATTTTCGTGAGGAAGAGGTTCTGAAACGAGAGAATATATTTTATTCCTTTAATATATTACTATACCAACATGCATGGGAACAATACGAGGTATTATTTTTTAATTAAGACCCACACTAAATTTCTCTTGGCACGAAAGAGAGAATTGCTATCCGCCTTTAATTTATGAATATTATCATATTTATAGTAATATCGACTAATTGAAATTGTATTATATCCTTATTTCTCAGGCGTTACAATTACTGGATGAGATCCTCTGAGTAATTGTAATATATTAGAAATACCCAATGCTTACTTACTGCATTGGCGGATTAAGCACATGGGAGGCTCCAGGCGCAATAAAATTCAGAGGCCTTGTCTTTCGGATTAACATTACATAGAAAATTCTATGTAAAATAGTTAAAATCTGAAAAAAAAGTATATGGGCTATACATAATATAAGCTATTTTGGAGGCCCCAATTTTGCGCGCCTTATTCGCTTACAGGATAATCCGCCACTGTTACTGAGCATAATGCAATGAGATTACAGTCATGAATCATTAATCCTTTGGGAGGTATGGGTACACATGTGCGTCAACAAGTTGTGTCATCTCTATTATCTTATGTCATACTTGTAATTTTCATTAAATTATCATTATTTCTTTGTATAAAGATACTAGCTATATCGAGCAGTGATTTATAACACTCACACTATTTTTGATGAACAAAAAGTGTAAATATTTGGAAAAAATCTGTATGTATATATGTAAAATAATAAAGTAAGTTAATGAATCACTGAATTTAAATTTTTACTTTAACTTTTAAAAATCAAATAATTTACATACTACTAGATATTTAAAAAAACTTAATACGAAATAGGGTAAATTATAAAATATGAACATAAATGATTCTTTTATTTACCTAATTCGGATCCGATGAATGAATCTTCCATCATTTTGTTGTACCTGGAAATAAAATTACATAAATGGAAAATAATTACTATATTATGATTATTACACTTTTTATGAAACAAAGTTTTTGTTATCACAACTTTTATTTGTATTTTAGCATATTATGCACAGGAAATATAATGCTCTTTTCAAGAATTGGTGGTTGTATACGGGAAGGGTATTTAGAATTTATAAGTATCGTCAGGTAAAGAATAAAAACCCATTTGATATTTTCAGTATCAAATTGATTTAATTTATTATCACAAAAAAGGTGGTCAGAAATTGAGTTTATATTAGTGAAATTGATTACGATTCAACAACAAATTATATTTCGAAACAATTTTATATTTGATAATTTATTGTCTTTTTCATTTAATTACTTTTTTTTTGAATGGGTCATTTGTAAACGAGTTGTTTCAATCCATTGATACTTTGTTTGTCATGGATGCTATCATAAATTTGTAACAGGAATTCAATTTCAATAAACATATTAGTGATATGCAGTGAGTACTGTACCACAATACTAAGGGGATCAATGTAATGCCATGTTTTTGACATAAAATAGTAATTTATTTTTGGTTTTGCACTGATTAAAGTAGGTGCGATCACTTATACTTAATATCTTAATGTATAAATATAATTCATGGCAAAACAAGAAGTAGTAAATAGAAAAAAAAACCTACGTATTGGTGTCTTCAGTGCTTGTACTTCTAACGGAAATATCTCCCATACTCCAAGAGCGACGCATACGACTTCCGCAACTTTGCCGAAGCAACGGTGGTCGCTGACCGCAGGCTCCAGATCGTAACAGAGGAGGCCTTATTTGGTTGGAACCTGAAACATATAGTAATATCGAACAGGATGCTCACTGATACAGTTTATTCGATAAACACAAATATTGGCAAACTCGGAAAATTTAATATTTTGCTTGTAAAATATTTTGAATGGTAGACATTGTTATGTACGCAGGATTATGACAAAAAATAATCATTTTTTACTGCAAATTACACTTATCAGTACCTTATGCAGTATGAAAACATTTTAGGTTATTTTATAATAAACATCAAAAACGATTTCGAAATATAGAAAAGAAAATTAAACACTTTGATTAAATGTTAGTAAAAATACAACTAATTGGTTTTATGCCAAACATACCATCTCGACAGTAAGTGAAGAAACCTGATGTTGCGTAGCTGCTTCCGGCTGTCATCTGATCTTCCCTCCCTTGACTGGATCCTGACCCGTCCTCATACCCGCCCATCTAGAAATGAAAAAAGTGTTTCAATAATAATTTTAACCCTGCAAAAACCTCCTTTGAAAACAAATAACATTAAATTTTCCACCTGTCGAGAGAGCAAATCTTTGCTGGCCTTGTCTTGGCGTGGAGTGAGTAAGTCTAGACCGAGTGCCAAATTAGGCAAATCCAATGGAGCTCCGCCCAGTGCCTTCAAGAAGTAGCCAACTGTTATGTCTGCGGCTCTCGACCACCTCTCCTCCTGAAATTTAAATAAAAAACATACATTATTAAGTCACGACAGTGTATCTCAAATAATTTTATTAAAAGCCATAACCATCAGACACATTTAAAGTAATTTAACATTTAAATTTTTAAAGTAAGAACTGTAACCAAATATAACTGACTTGTCGCATGAGGCGAGCACTCCTTGAAAATTCGGCATCTATAGTGTTATCTTTTCCTAAATCGGTGTTGAATCTTTGACTCCTGTCTGCAGCGTTTGAGCCTCCAGCTTCCGAATCTAAGCCCCTCTGGTCACTGTAATCAGTCATTGCCATCTTCGAGTCGGATGTCGCCCTCAAACGAGCCATCATTGGCTCTTGGAGTGACAGCTGGATGGCCAATTTTAATTGGTCGTCTGATAGGCTCACTTTGTCCTCTAGAAATTACAAGAAATGGTTAATTTTATAAAAGTTTGTATATTGGCGAGATAGAACATAATTATCATAGATTGCCAGCCAAGAAAGACAGAAATGAAACAGGCATTGCAAAGATTGGGAGCCTGTTAAAAAAAAGGTTACTTTGAAGATTTAGACATATGAAAATAAAACGACAAAAGTAATAGTGTGACTCTTCAGAAATACAAATGAGGAGCAAACATTCAAAAAGTGTTTTGTCACACAAATGCTGAACTTGGGAAATGATGAAAAACGTGTCATTTGATAACGTAGCCCAAGTTCTTAAAAAAATGTTATTAACAGTAAACTGTTAACGGAATGAATTTTAATCTACGTATTTTGTATAATCTAGAAATCTTGGATTAGCTAATTTTTTGGTTTGAAATTTGGACAAAACACTTTTTGCATGAAACTTGTGGACAAAACACTATTTGAATGAAAATTAATAGTTTTTTGTTATATCGTTATTAATATTATTATATTTTATTAATATTATAGAGCACGGGTTCCCAACCTATGGGTCGCCAACTTTTTTCGATTTTGTATTTGAACAACAAAACTAAAACTACAGTCAACTAAAATTACCTTTTTAGAACCTCGACTGAAGGTGCTTGATGGAAGTTTATCTTTAGATTAGAACTATTTTCATTATGTACGTTTCCATTATAATTTTGGCCGAACATGACCCGGGTTTCGCCTCTCGGCATCTTCCGGTGCTATCCTGTGCGCGAATGCACTCGAACTGACAGGTAGCGGAAGTTTTGTATTGTCTATATACAAACACAACTTCCACTACCTGTCAGTTTGAGTGCATTCGCGCACTGGATAGCACTGGTAGATGCCGAGAGGCGAAACCCGGGACGTGTTCGGCCAAAATTATAATGGAAACGTACATAATAAAAATAGTTCTAATCTAAAATTACCTTGTTAAAAAAAAAGCCCTTTTCAATTGCATCGGGGCCGCGGGTCACATGGCTTTTATAAAAAGGGGTCTCCACCCAAAAAAGGTTGAGAATACAATTATATACATATCATCAATGCTTTTTTCCCCATATGATGCGGTGGAACGGCGTTCCGGCACGTTTTTTCTCGATATTTTTAATGTTTTAAATCAATTTTTATTTTCCTTGATTTTTTTTTAATTTTTCTATCGAAAGACGTTTGAAAATATTTTTTTTAATCGTAATTTTACAAAAAGGTTAAAATGGTAAACAAAGAATTATTATAACTAAGATAAGACCTAAAAGATCGATTTTCTCGAAGGTGTTGGTATTTGTGATATCTATACCTCTCACTCTACCAATCCTAAAATTAACAAGACAAAGCGAGAGCGATTAGTTAACCATTAGTCCGGTTCTAGCCCCATCTTTCTATCCGCACTCTTTTAAAAAGAAAAGTTAAGCAACTGACTAACAAGCAGTTATCGTAAAAAAAATCTTGAGATACCTTTATTAGGAAACCATTTAGTCCAAATTGAGAACGGAGATGAATTATAAAAAAAAGCTTCACAAAAATTGAGTTCCGGCAGTTTTTTTTAAAAGAGCACTGCATATTGTTGTATAGTTTAAAGTTCTGGCTCCATCATCACATAGGATATCTTCTTATATACTGTATTTTTGTACCACGCTACAAGTCCTCTATTTTCATGTTCCTGCCAATCGTCAAACATTATTTTTAGCAATTTACTGGCATATTTTTTTCTTTTTTGTGATATTAAATGAGATAATAGCAGCTTGTTTGGTTGGAATCATTGCAAATGGGAATACAATATGCCTTTTTTTACTTAGCAACTGTATTGTTCTGCGTTATCGGAAATATAATGATCTTTTTTATTTCCTCTGAACAATACACATTTTTGCCGAGTAGTGATATTTCTATTTTCATGATGTTCGTTTTACATCACTTAAGAATTAGAAGTCTTTATATAATTTGTTCAGGGACTTAATATCCATTATTTCCCAATCTTCGCCCATCAAATCGATCTGGCCAATTTGCTTATAAACTTCTTAATATTCTTCCGGAATCAAAATGGGTTGTTTTTCACATCGCACTCTATCTGCTGACCTAAAAACATGGACTGCTAGTAAATAGCTATATGACAGTGTACAGGGGAATACAGTTCAACTTTTTTTATTATTCTTTCAGCCGTGAATATGAAATGCATTATTGTTTGGGCAATAATATCTTCTATATTTTGTGAAACACATCTATCACACAACAGTCGAAGACTGTTTTTCCTTGTACATTTTTTAAATGGTGTAAGCAAGGATGATGCATTTTTTGGCTTCCTTTCTCAGCTTTTTCTTCTGGCCAGTTATAGAGTCACGGTTTTGTGGCATCAGGAACAACAATGCAGAAATTATAAAAAATGGGTTGTCATGGTCGTCTCTTTATAGGCACTGTTTGTATTGAGGAAGCAATGGTAGTATATTGTCTCAGTTTGACAGGCTGGGAATATATTGTAATAATGTGTAAAAACGTTGCATCCACTAAATGTAGAATATATTTTCTTTTTGGGTTCAGATCGTTTGCCGCCCGTGAATTTTTCTTTTCTAGAGCCAATATTGGCTTGTCCAATTTACTCTTCACTATCTTCTTGCATCGTATATATTTTAATAATAAATTTGGTATTTAAAAATAACTGTTAACAAATAAAGTCAGTAAAGAAAGTATAGTAGTTCCAATTTTCATGCAAAATGCGTTTTGTCCAAATTCAATATGACGGCTTCTACGCTGTGATTGGTCGAGAGGACAAAACATCTTTTGATTGAATTTGGGTGTTGGAGAAAACACGTTTTGCATGAACGTGTCAACTTTATGATTTATTTTTAATAGGAAAAAACTTTTTTTGAACGTTTATTGTGATTTCCATTCATAGATTTTACGATTGACTATCAGAACTGATATTAAACAGAATTTTTTTAAATTTGTGACAAAACACTTTTTGAATGTTTGCTCCTCAAATATGATTTATACCAACCGTAATCAGATGGTGCACCAATGGAGACAGAAATGTTAAGCCGAGCAGGGCGCTGACGACTATGGCTGAGAGTTACATCTGCAAAAAGAAATTCATTTTGGAAGCACGTAGTTTGATTTCAATGAATGATATTTTTTCATGTTTATATGACAAAATTTCCCAAATATACTATGTGTTACCAAATTCATTACTCTCAATTCAACTCTCTATTGACTGTAGAGAGTTGAAGTGACAAGTGAGAAAAGCCATGTTGTCAAGGAAAAGGGTTAGCAAAGGTATCAGAGAATCATAAATATGCAATATAGATAGATTTTTAGGGTTTAAAACGTGAGTTGTTGTCTGAAAAGACACAAACACCTATGCAAAGAGCCGGGTTTGAAAACCACTGCACTAGGTTGAAATTCAAATATTTTTCTATCAAGTTCGCTCCCAATTGGAAACAAATGGTCTTTCAATGGAGCATCGCAAGTTATTTAACAGAAACTGATAGTAAGCATGTCCTCCGATCTCACTCTTCTTACGGTATGTAAAAATAATGGGTTAAGTAGATAACTGCTTTCTCTACACCTCATTTACAGGATCGGATAAGGGATGGTTGGAAGGTGATTGTGACATCATTGTGTGAAAGTGTCTGTTTGGGATTCAAGCCCTTAAACACGCAATTAAGTAACAAGAAAGCCAAAGAATTTGAATACACAATATATTTAAGAAAGCCTCATACCACGCATACTTATTTATGGCATTACCTGCCAGGCATAACATATAATAACAGTCCATTTTTGAGACGAGTGACTTGTGTAAAGTTTTTATGTTAAAGTTCAATGAAACATCTTTTTACATAAAATAGGTTTCATACAAAAATGATTTCAAATGGCACTGAAGAGAATTAATTATATTGGAAATTATAAAACATTCCAGTTGAGTGTGTATCTGCCGAACCTGGAGAATAGGAAGTATCTGGGTCTCCTCCCCTTCTGGCCTGTTCTTCCAGCATTTGAAGCCGAGACATCTCTAGAGCAATGATCAGATCCATATTGTACTCTGATACGTTGATTCGGTATACTGTAAAATTGAAAAACATCGCTTGTCAGATAAAATGAGTTGGGTGTTTAAACACCAAAGGTTAACCTTTACTCCACTGGAATATGATATCGCAAAATAACTGCTTTGTTTGACATATTTATAATTAGTTATCTATTATTTTTAATTGAACTATTTTCTAAAGCAAAAACCCAAACATGAATAGCTCTTTTTTTAGTGGAATCCAATCAATAATGTGGTAAGCATGGACAGACGAACACGACAAAGATGAAAGAGTTCGTTTGAACACGTTTATAAACCCATGGCAGTGAATGGGTTGAGATAGTAATGCAACAATTATTCGTATTAAAGAAAACAGTTTAGATAAGAGCATAATAGATAGAAGCATCCGGGAAAAAGATTCCTGACTGATCAACAGTGGTATTTTTGCACAGCAGATAGATAATGCCTTGAGAGGACACATCTACCATGATTTGTCCCATTTTCAATATACAGATACTATCAAAACAAAGTAATTACAATATTTGTGTTACGCTTACCATCTGCATCAGTTGACGTGTTTGATCTTTCTGGGGCTGAGCGAGGTGAAATGGTGAGCTGAGGTTCCTAAAAAATATTATTCAAATTCTTATCGAAAAGAGTTTATATTGTTGGGAGGGATTCGGCTAAGTTTAGTGGAAATTGAGTGAACAGACAGAGTGAAGCCAACCACGTCGAACATTCGCTAGCATTACAAATATTCACAATTACATTATTTTTCATTTTGACTTTCAAGACAACCGATCAATATTATAAATAAGTAAACAATTATTAATTACATCAGGGATAAGACAATAGTTGTCCAGATATAATTGTATTTACCTGCAGTATGGTGTGATCAGGAGTCGGTTCAGGCAAACGAAGTGGTTCACCTCTTGGACCCAAAGAGAACCTCCAAGGATCTCTGGCGTCTAGTCTACCTCTGGCATATAGTCTCGCCTGTAGAAAAAAAAGAAAATATTACAGATATCCATTTTTTAGGCAATTGAAAAACAGATATAAAAGCCCATGGTTTATTTTTTAATTTTCCGGTAACACTTGATCACTGAATTTTTTTTTAATGAAAATAAAATTCTTATAAAATCATCTGCAGTAAATATATGTTTTATCACATATTCTGTTTTCTAGAAAGTTCTCACAGTTTTAAAGTTTCAGATTTAAGGTGTTCACTGTCAATTCTTGGTGGAAGAGCATTTTATTGTTATTTTTAATAAAACACTTCTTATACTAATCCACATTATTTATTATCAGGACCAAAACAGAACGGTTTAGTATGAAGTGAATTGTGAAGCTAACCATTAATCTTAATTCAGGAGCAGATAACGCAGCAGGTGGAGGAGGTGATCTGGTAATTCTCACAAGGGCCAATCGCCACCTTCGGCAAATAGAAGATGTTCTTTGCAAAGCTTTGAGGGGGGCTTCAACAATCTCTCGCCCTACCAGGAAAGCCAGGCGAGCACCGCATCTCTCCAACTCCTCCTAAAAAAGTTAGCAAATACTACATAAGTTTTGAATAATAACGTCAATACCGATTGTTACTTTGATGGGGCTTAAGTGTTGTATTGGTTTTTAGGAAATATTATACAATCTAATATAAGACAAACCTGAGCATAGTGAAAAGCTGCTCTATGCGGTGCAGTGGACGGCATAACAAAAGTGTATGCACAAGATCCTGCCAACAATCGCCTGCAAAGCGCTAATTCTCTAGCAGCTGCTTCTAAAACACCGCAAGCTGCACCTGAAACAGCATAACTTAGTTATTACCTTGCCAAAACCTTGGTGCTTGCAAAAAATGCCAAATCTGATTTCTACTCAGATCGTTGGCGGATCCAAGGGGGGGGGGCATGGGGGCCATGGCCCCCTCCTTGGGAGAATTTATTTTCCATTTTTATAATTTATTAAAACTTTATTTTGAAATAGGGTCTTTAATTGTTTAGTTTACTATGTTTTATAGAATACATACTTACTTAATTATGTATTGACTATTTTTATATACACCCAATCTTTTTTTAAGCGATACATTGGAGAAAGGTGGCGCGTAAAAAAACCTCACTTTCGTATGATTTGATAAATCGGTTACAAAAATCAAAATATCGCGTAAAAAAGTATCAAGAATGTATGAAAAAAAAAATTGTTCCTCAAATTAGCGCAAAAAATATTTTTTTACGGTGCCGTCCAAAAAAATCGCGTAATTTCAAAATCGCGCAAAAAAAATCGCATAAAAAAAGGCTTTCATCTATTTTTTAATGTATTATTTATGTATCATGCTTATTTTCAAATTGAATGGCCCCCTCCTGGTACAATATCTGGATCCGCCACTGACTCAGATGATAAATATCTTCCTCCTATAAACCCTATCAGATTCAGGAAGGGCTGCTGACTTAGGCCTCAAGTATCAGGTGTATCAATTTTGACTAAGCCTAGTGTGCTATGGGATTTCAAAAAATATTGATTGCAACAAATTGAGCATTTTCATATTTGTATTTTACTTTCAAGAAAGCTTGCAAATATCGAAATTTGATCATGTTTATTCATGAACACTACACTCTTTTTATAAAAAGTTTTTTTTACACAGTTTACTAAGTCCTACACTTATGTAAAGGAAATAATTTAATAGATATTGTTTTAAAGATCAAAAAACATGCATTCATATTTTATATTTTCATTCGTTAAGCTTCAAGAAGATCATTAGCCCCAAGCCTCGTATGTCAATGAAAGACCCTGTCCCTGGCATTATCCCCATGGTGGATAACAACATCATATTTTAAGGCTCGAGACCGAAAATAAATGATGCTGGTCAAGCTTAAGAAAAAATAGATGGGGACGGAGCAAAGTCAACAAAAAGGTTTCAGTGACAGAGGCAACGAGAAACAACTGTTATAAAACATTCCATTGTAAAACCACAATACAATTCGACCAGGATATTTTTACTAACCTTCTATATATGACGGCACCGAGAGAAAAAGATTTGGGCCTGAACATCCATATCAATAAAACAACATATTTGACAAAAAGTAATAATTTTTTTATGATACTTCTGAACCAAATGATAGGTAGCTCATTCTGACCTGTGGGATCGAGTGCTCGAGCTTTAGCCGGAATGGCAGCAAGTAAAGTCTTTTCTGCGGCCCATCTTAATTCGTGCCTTCTAAACCTAGCACACTGCACGGCAAACCTCCATTGTTCCTGCGCTTCCACATTTTGAACCTTCAAACAACAAATGCAATACGATGATTTTATTACAATATTAAATGTTGCACTCAGTTTAAATCGGTTGCCATTGCCAAGTGAGCTTAGGTCCAACCTGGTTGAACTGTCAAAAGATCAAATATAGATAGATCATAAAATCTATTTATTTTTTAATACATCTACGAATGTGTTGTTTTCATATGTTTCCTTCCTTCCCATTCACCCTATATAATCCCAACCAAAGCGCATAGAGAGTGCTGAGCTAACTGTTGGTCCTTCCCATGTTTCATCCTTCCATTCTTACATGCATAGAATGTGTGTAAGCATAACTTACAATCATATTAAGAATGGTTTCATTGAGTCAATATTATATATTGTACAATTAAATTTGAATGATAACATTAAGATTAATCCTACCCTAGCTTCGGCGAGGGCGGCTCCTCTGGATTGATCTGCTCTCGTAGCAGCCTCTTCTCTCGTGCATCTGAAGTATCCACCTGTCGCTGACCCATGACGCTTCCAACTCTCAAGACACACCCAGCAGAAATCAAACTTGCACTGCAACAATAAAATAAATGTAACTCACCAATAAGTTATCAAATTAGAAGTGGACTTTATAAGAAAAAATTGTGAATTCTATATCATTATATATTAAGTCAAAGAACAGTGAAGATACTTAGAGAGTAAAGGTACAGTTGTGATGGAATATACGATTAAATTTGATTACAGTTGCAAAGGATCATCGCCACTAGATTTGAGAGGATAAAGCATTTTCGTATCAATTCTTTCACTTGCTGAAAATGACAAAGTATGCGGCGCCTCAAAGAACTAGATCTAAATGAGTGGATAATGCTAAAATCTTAGTGCAGCGCCATGCGCCTGTGTACGCCGCACGTGCGCCTGTGTTCACCGCACTCTTTGCACACACATGCTGTAATGTTGTAAATAATAAATGAATTAAGTGTTCAGTCGATACCTTTGTGCACTTCATATGGTTACATCCATCATTTTTCTGAATGGGACAAGAGCATGAAGGACAGGGCTTGCAATGCGCCAGTAGCCAGAGACTGGAGGCAGCACTTTCTGCCCCGCAAGCTGCTGCCATTGGAGCTGGAGGGGCATTTCCTGCGCGCGCAGACCATCTGGCCCATGATGCACAACCCAGAGGGGCGTGGGCTTCGCCTGGGAATACGATCCAATATCAAAAACAATAATTTACGCGATTGCCTCCACAGTGAGCATACAATGGAAGATATTTAAATGTAAACTTCATTGTGATGAACTACAGTTTAAGACCTATATTTCATATAAAATAAAACAGTCTTAACAAAAAACAAAATCAGAAAAGAAAAAAAACTATTCTGACAAATTTTAATGTGAAATAACATTTTTTTACATGTTCCTCATTATTCCTATTGGAGGGTGTTCCCGTTATTTCATATATACTTGCATTTGTCATCATAAATACTAGATTATATTTTTAAAAATGTGGTTTTACGGAAGGACAGTTTTATATGAATTATAAATAGGTTTGCTTAGACAAAATTTATTTGATTCGAATCGTCTCAGCATCACAGTGATATCTGAGAGCTAAAGCCAGTTCTGGCGCTACGTGCAATTGGAGCAGGTGACTGCCTGTATCGGTAAATCTGGAGAACTGGAAAGGGGGCAAAATGTCTAAAAAGCTCATAAAAGAATTTTATAACTAGGGTGAAAAAATAGAATCTTGCACAAAGTTTTAGCGCCGTCCGTGACTTATGAAAATAGTTTTTTTTATTACTTCTGTCCACTTAAATTGAAATTATACTTTTTTGACTTACGATTTTATTTTATTGATAATGCTACGGTAAAAAACAAATATAGTACAGTAGAACCCCCTACTGTGATGAGAAAGGGGGGTCATTATCGGGGGTGTCACTATAGGGGGTTATGATTTTCAATTGTATTTTTCATTAATATGAAATGATATGAAAAGGGGGTTATGTCACTGTAAGAAAAATTGTCTCAAAAATAATATGGGGTTTTATAGTATGTGGTGTCATTATAGGGGGTACTGCTGTACTATAAATGCATCAAATTTGCACTGGCAGGGTGTCTTTCAATTCCAAAGCAGCTGATATTTTAAGGTTTATAAGCAGCGTCTTTGCACAAGTTTGTATATAGAACCTGTTTTTGTTCATTACTTATTGTATAATATTTCTCTTCCTGTTTTATATCTCTCAGTAAAATATAGATACAAATATTACAGCTATTTTTAAACACAGTTATCTATAGTTAAGACTTTGTACATCAAAAATTGACAGAAATGTGTTCCTATGCTACAATTTAAAAAAATATTGAACAAGTCACTACAAACCATTGCATTCCCAGCAAAAGAAATGGAAATCCCCACAGTCTACACCCCTAGAGATTGTAGGGTAGCCTCCGGGACTTGGGTCTTCAGTGTCATCCCCACCGGTAGGAGCTCCAACTGGAACCTATAAAATGAAGGGTAAAATATATATTGCGATGATGCAATGAGACATGTTGTTATCTCTATCAATCACAGGTGCGTTAATTTCTTTGCAGCAGTGTATTTGTTTTCTTCTGCATGAAATGTTTGACATGTTTGGTATAAATTAATAGATGTAAAAGCAGAAATGTTTTTTTGTAATTTCATTTTTGTTTAGGAAGGGGGTTGAATAATTTTACTGTGGTAAATGATTTCACTAAGATTAAGCAGCACTGCTTAAGTCTGAAACTGACTTGTTTGGATACACCATAATATTTTTTTCTATGCTTGTAAACACCCTCAACAACAAAAAAAATGTGAAAAATTTATCGATTTCTCTTGGCAAATTTTTCTTGCATTTTTAGAAATTTATTAATCAGTAAATTTTTTATAGGGCTTATGATGAATGAATAAGATGATAAAAATGAAATTTAAGCTTACAGATAATTCTGGTTCTAATAGCCGTACAGCTCTGCCGCAACCAGCAATGGGACACCACTTCATCCCTCGGGAGCTTTCGACAAAAGCCTTAAACATACATGGAAAACTTTAACCTCAGCACCGAGTAAACATTATTCAACATTAGTTAGGTTGGTATTTTGAAATATACAATAAATATTAAGGTTTTTACCTTTATATCAAATAGAAGATACTTTCTCTGCGTGTCAGGTGTAAGACAGGATTGCAGCAATGCTGGAGGTGCAGGTCGACGACACCGCGGAGCAGGACAGACTGGCCGAGCATCTCCATCACGGACACGTCCGGATAAGTAACGCCTCCAGCATGAACCGCAGTAAGCATGTCCACAAGACCCTCCTCCAGCCTCTTGAACTGGGACATCTTCACAGCATATGCCGCACTGTTATTAGAAAATAAATTGCATTAAATACTATACATTATTTTTACACTCTTATTTTATATTACTGATGAAGCATATTAACGTTTTTCAATTTTAGATCAGATTCATTTCAAAGTCTGAGTGATGCAGATTCTATTTATGAAGTAATGAGTTTATTCAAGCTTTTTACTTATATAAATTCAATATATTTTACCTCAATGGTCTTCTGTTGTTGCTGTCCAGCGATTGCATCATCGGGATGTTCACTGTCAAGAGATCCCGTCCCTGGTAGTGGAAGGGACACCCCGGCTGCTTGGCAGCAACTCAAAGCATCCTTCATCCACCTTTCCACCAGAACATCTTTGCACCATTCTATGGATATTTAAATATAACTTCTCGTACTATGCTTCTTGAAGTCTGATCAAACTTTTGCGTGAATGTCCGGAGTGCAGACAAAATTAAGCAGGTGCTACACTAACGAATGACATGCAATTTGACAATTCAATAAATTATTCATTTTTGTTTAACCCTCCAGAGGCGAGAGCTTTTTTTCGATAATTTTTTTTTTTTTTTAACCATATTGAAGTCACGGATAACTTTTATTCCTAACAAAAATTTAAAAAAAAAACGCAGTCGTATAGAAACCCTGCATGGCTATATGGTCATGCTCATCCTTTTATTACCATGTAATATTGTGTACGGACAGTAGTAAAGACAAAGGTGACTATGAGCATGCAAACATTCAGGGTAGAAATATAGCTAAACGTGAAATTTTTAAAAATATTTACATTTTGACCTCTTTAAATTAAAAAAATCGCATGTGCTTTTGGTGGCCGTTTCTGTCGCTGCAGCTGATGACTAACTGAAGTCTGTACCCTTCTTAACCAAATATGAGTGAAAGCAACGATATTCAGATAGAAAAAGGATGAATAGTGGGATCAATAGACAATGGTGTTTACTGTGACCATATGGTCACGCTCGTCCTTGGAGGGTTAATCATCTCACCATTATCCCTGAGTAATGCTTCAGCTGTAAATAGGGGCACCCTGAGCATATCACTTGTATCAACAAGCAATCGGTCTTTAGCTTCGCGGAGTTCTTGTGGGCGCAGACCGTCGTGCGTTCCCGGACCTGTAGTCAGATTTGAATCAACTTTTGACTCCTCTTCAGCTTCTTGTTCAACCAGCTCCGTAGGCGTCCATCCCCAACGGTTGGAGCACCAATCGATGGGTTCTTCGGACTGGAAACATAAGTTTCACTTTTTGAATGACAACCATTCACCACATATAAGTTTGTTAAATTTTAATAAAAAAATGTTTATTTCATTGAATTATTACTTACAAACAACATTGCACTCTCCAGTAGCGAAGCCAATCTGGCATGACCGGCTGTCTTTGCACGTTGCGCTGCAGTGCGCCCTCTGTTATCTCTGGTCAGTGAACGTGCACCACCTGATAATAAAAGGCGCGCTCCACCCGCCAAGCCTGCTGAAGCAGCCATATGTAAAGCACTGCTACCTTCCTGTTATTCAATAAAAAATATCAACTAAGAATCTGTAGAACCATTCAACTATTTTTTTCAAACAAGCAAACCAAGAAAAACTTGATATTTGTTCACTTATCAGCACATAATCTCAGACACGACAATTAACTTAGTCTGATAATGCTCTCCATGAATGTCAAGCAAGTGTAACTCTGATTCATACAGATATTTGTCGCTTACTCTGGAGGTATATCATTGTTATATCAGTGTATCTACCCAAAGGATGTATTTGACAAAACTACATGATGCTATGTGACATGGGAGGAAGCAAAGAGATTGGCAGTAGACACAGAGCAAAGAGAGCAAATGTCTGCTCCAAATGGCTAATATGACAAAAAAAAGTAGTAAACATTTTTTTTTTTTTAAATCATCTGTACCAGATGATTTATTGTCATAAAATGCCTGTATACTTCAAATATACGATTCACTTAAAGTCAATCTCAACATTACAATTAAGTTACAAAAATATGTATAAAATAACGGAGAACTATGTAGGTATATATAATATACATGAACAAAATATTTTATATCACAATCTTAAAATAAAATAACTGTTTAGCGGCTGAAGTAGACATGAGTAAAATGTATACCCTGTCAATCGCATCGATCTGCACTTTGTCCCTGTCATCTGAATTGGGCAATCTTGATCCCCTCCATTGCAGGAGAAGAGCGACGCAAGCGGCTCGTCTCTCTTGTGCGCTTGCCGTCAAGGGGGCTGCCACTGTCTCAGCCCCTGGACTGACATTGCCAGGCGTATATCCGCTGCCACTGTTGTTGGTATTGCTGGCTAAGAATCACAAATAAAACAATGTTAATCATGCAGTTAAAAACTTTTCTACCTCTAGATTTGGACTTTATAAATCTGACGAATGCGGAGTATTAAATTTAAGATTTACATGGATTCACTAGTTACTGGAAAACTAACTATACATGTATGTTTCAACGTCATCGTTTGAAAATAATGTCACTTGGATAGACTTCACTCCACCATATTACAGTATATTATTGCGACTGACTACAACTCCATATTTCAAAATTGTGGTTGGAATATGTTGAATTTTAAATTTAATTCATGAAACTGTAAGTAACACCATGACTATCTGTATTTAACCCTAAAAAGGGGCATTGACCGAGTGATTAGTTGACTATTGCGTTCCTAGCTTAATTCTTCCATCTTTGGACGTCTCTCAGAAGGCTGGCTGTGTGACATATTTACAAGTAATTTTTGATAAAAACCTTCTATTGAATGTGGAATCCATTTAGTCCAAATTAAGAAAAGACATTATCAAAAAATGTTTGATTTTAATGCTAATTTATCCTAACACACGGTATTAGTTAAGTTATCAAAGTTGTAAAGATTAAGAAATCTTATATGCCCATACACAAACAATGTATTTTTTATAAAATGCTTTATCACCACATATAATGAAATTATTAAGGTACAGAGTACTCCAAGAAGTGTTAGTATTATGGTTTGTTTTTCAGCCTCAAGGGGATGTGTGAGCAAAATATCAATAGAAGTATGCGGTAATTAAAACATCAGTCATTAAATATTCTAGCTTCAAATCCCAAATGGATTATTTCCATTTTTTTTTTAAATAGATAGATATTCAAAACAAGCCCGTAAAATAAATAAAGAAATTGATCTTTATACCAGTGACTTGAACACAGCTTATGGATATGTGAGTAGCGACAGGTTGGACGTTTGGTGCTGTACTGCAAGCGCTGTGAAGGACGGTCTCATCAAAGGCATTCCTCTTGTTAGGGTCGCCACCGAGGTCATTTAGGAATGTCCTCAGAAGATGTTTCATGCCTAAACAATATTTAAAATTAATTATCTACCGTATGTTCAATTGGTGCAGTTCACTACACAATCGTATCTAGAAATAAAGAAGTACATTAACCTACAAATATTTTATCAATATGCAAGTGAAATAAACAAATTAAAATTGTGTATCCAAAGTTTCTTTCTGCTTTCTATTTTTCGTTCTTCCCCAGTAATTCTGTAGTTAGGATGATTATGGTGCTTTTCCCAAAGCTGTGGAGTCCGAGTCAGGTGTTTTTTCTGGATACAGAGCCGGAGCCGGAAAAATCAAAGAAAATATTCATCATATAGATTGGTGAAATCTACTAGAATGAACTGATGATATAAAAAAATTTTACCCGACTCCGCAACCCTGGTTTTTTCTTAGTTTATTCTCTTTCATCCCAAATGAAACTGACTTTAATCACAGCTACACACAGTTTCTAAAGTAATACACAGGTAAAAAGGTGCATCACATAGTACAATAAAACCACCATTTACGAAAGTCGGGACCACGTGATTGGGAGTCACGTAATTGGGGGAGTGAATCTTATACAAAATTAGGGGTTACGTTTTTTTTTGCGAAAAATGCAAAACTGCCAAAACTAAGAATAAATGAAAAAAAATATATGGACGAAATATTTAGTTAACTAGTGGTAAAATGCATAGCGCTCGCCAACGTTTGACTGTATGTACCACACAGCAGCTGACTGGCTGTGTGTGTATAGCCTGGCACTTGCCAAATACACAGACACTTGCCAACGTTTGACTGTATGCACGACACAGACAGCCGCAGTAGAATGCGACCGCACAATTGGGGGATTTGCGGCGAATATTTTTGTTCAGCACGTAATTCGAGGTAGCATAATTGGTTCCACTGTACAGCAACAAACAATGCTTATGAATGATTACTTAGTTGCAGGTGTGAGTTATTGTTAATTTTCAACAAAAATGTATCTCAATTTTTGTCAGTTTTAAGTTTTTTGATGTAATGAATATAGATTCTCAATACACACATATGCCATTGTACTCATACCCGAAAATATATTTAATGTTATTCTTTATTTGATCATATACAAAAACATTGGCAAATAATATGGTCAAGTGCTTTGTTTGGCATGAAGGAGAAGGTGACATGGATGGAATTGTCTTTGCTTCCTGCCTTATTAACGTCCTCACAAACATTGAGGACAAAACCATTCCAGTGGTGTTTTATAAAGCGATGGGTGTGCATGTTGTAAACTGGTAGAATGAAATACATTTATGTCTCCTGAAAACTTTTTGAGATTGTGGAAATTTAGTGACGATATGGAATTTTTTAAACATTAGTTTCAGTATAACCCTATAAAATAACTTTAATATGAGGCTCAAATCTTCATGCAATTTCCATGATTAATTTATAAGTCATATGTGCTACAGGCATATTGATTATAAGTTGCATAACAGTCATCTACGGAGTGAGGGTTTATCTGTGAATCGTTAATCCGCCACTGCAAAAATTGTATGAATTTGCGCTTTAAATATCTACAATATATTCATTTAATATATATAATTAAATGATTTTTAATGGATGGCTGCCACAGACGAGATATCTTGTCAAATTTTTCGTGCTCAACAGAGACATGTTACCTTGTCAATTAATAATTGCAAATTATAGCTGGCGTGCTTTTTTGCTACGGCAGCCAAAAGGTTAAATATTAATAGCTAATATAAACATACCATGCCTGGCAGCATAGTGCATTGCCGTGCTGTGATGCCTGCTCTCACCGTAACTGAGATTCGGATCGAAACTCTTCTTGAGCTCAGGGGAACTCCTGTACACTTGCATCGCCGCGTATTCGTCGCCATTTTGAACATATTTTTTGAACTTAGAAGAATTGCTACCCATATCCGGTGGCAATAAATAAGTCAATTGAAAAAATGATTCTGAATGTGTTTCAATATAGAGCTTGAATATTTAGAAACAACAAACGGCAGAAGAACATTCTTTTACATTGTTTTTCTTACAGGACAGCATTGTGGAATAATTATGTGACATATTTTGAATTCAATGCAAATTATATTGTAGTTTATTGATTAATTTTACAGTAGCGCTAATGTATGAATAGTCAATTCACTGAAATTGAACATTTAATTGATTGAAAATCAATTTTTCGAAAGCAACGGTCGATTTATTTTTCTTTATATCCTTTATATGTAACGATGATATAAAATTGAATCGCATAAGACTCTAGGTCAATATATTGCGTAATAATATAGTTCGGCCGGAGATCGGAAAATTTAAATAATCGACAGTCCTCAATTATTGGCAACAACACAAGAATACAAATTAAATTAATCCATGACATTCATTTATATGTGAGGATGTATTGACAATGTTGAAAATTTGAATTTTTTAATTATATATCAAAATTTTCTATTGTCAATTAATGAAGATGCACTGCTTCAGATTTTATACGGATTTGGTTTAGTTGTATGTGCGGATGTCGACAATATATATTTTTTTATACCTTAATTGGTATTCATCTATCATTTATGTTTTATAGCTTTCAAGTATCTCCGATAAGCAGGGTAAATCTTTATACTATAGATTCAAAGAGACATCTACAACTGTATGACTTTTGCAGTTCTTTAAATAGCAGTTTCAAGGTAAAAAGACAAATTTTAAAAATCTTTTAGCATATGAAACTCTTTCAAGGTTTCCTTTAAATGCCTTACATAATATTCTGTTGGATAGTCGTTTCCTTTGTATGTACACTTTAAGGTTTCAACTTTCAATTTGTAATATTTATTATTTATATAGTTAATTACTATTTTTCTTAATATCAGTGATGATAAGCAAGTCTTCTTGATCACAATATCGTTGTAATAAGCTAAGCTTGTGCCTATTCACTATTTTAGTTGTGCTTCCAGAATTGCAACCTGAAAATAAAATTGAAATGATATTAGGTATTCAGTATAAGTAATTTTACTCAAAAACTGTAAATGTTAATTTGCTGTTTATGAGTGAACATAAAATGTTAAAAGCAGCTGTAACCTCGTTTCTTACTTTGAAAGTGTTAAAATAATAAACCACGCATCATTAATTAAATCTGTATAATTGCAGCAGATTATTCTTTGGGAGTCCTTGCGAAGTGTTCACATACGAGAATTTTGGTGTTTCTGGTGATTCTTTAAATAAATAATCACTCTGGATTATTCAATTCTTAGCCACTTATAGGGCACAAATTTTGACTTTATCTATAGCAGTGTTTCCCAATTATATTTTGTTGCGGAACCATTATAATGAACAAAAATGTGTAAAAAAATTTCAAAGCTAGATTCTCTTTTTGTCTTATTAATAAATTCGTCTATAAACTTTCGTATAAAACAAAATTTTCTTCAATCCCTTACTTGCCTTAAAATATAAATGGGTGAACAATTTTTTTCAAATTCTACACTGAAACCTTAGTTTTTAAAAAATTACAAACTGAATGCAATAAAACAATTCTTTTGTGCATAACTGTTCAAATGTTGCCGCAGTAAACTTTTTAGAAGTAAAATATTAAGATTATTTATTCTATGTAAAGACTATTTAACTATTTAACAGAGGAAATAAAAAAAAATATATAATATATTTTATATAGAAAACATTACCCACCATTGCAAAAGTTTGGCTGTATTTTTTTTAGAGAATTTCATACATCTCTGGCTCACAAAAATTCTCGCTTGTCATTTCAAGAATAGGGCCCCAAATTGAATTGACACACATTTTTAAGTGTGATAAAACGTATAAAAATATGGGCAAGCAATGTAAAATTCATTACCAATAAAAAAGATGGCGCAGTTCTTATTCGTGCTATCGTGTTAAATAATATTGGCGTGTTCAGCTTGTGATGATTTCAGGAGATGATGAGGGCTCAAGCAATTTTTGGGCTCGTGTCATGATCCAAAATTATTTTTGAATGGACCATACCACAACACCATCTGAAATAATAACACCAAAACCCTGATATAATTTGATAAATTTACTTATTGGAATTGAATATTTTTATAACTATTTTTGATTTTTTTAAGCCTGCATTTACATAGCATTTACTTACATAGATTAATATGCTCAGTACACAGATCAACTATTGTTATTAGATCCAAGGAAATAAAAAAAGCCACAAGTACCAAAAAAAAAAAAAAAAAGTGAATATGCAGAAATATTCTATGCGACACATAGATTTATATACTCATATATTTAAATTTAATATCTGAAGATGGCTGTCTGTTATTCATTTCTCCGCGAATTTATTTTTGAGTGAAAATCTTCATCAAATTTAAAATTTTAAAAAATTTTGGCGCAATTTGACACACCAAATATTTGTTTTAAATTTATGCACAATTATTAAAATCGAAAAATAAAATTACACCCATGAGAACGTAGGTGTTTAATTAAATATTAATTTTGATCTAATATAACATACGTATTTACAATGACGAATTAAGCAATTGGGAGGCCCAAGGCGCAATCATATTTAGACGACCTCTTTTTCGAATTTTCAAAACTGAATTCACCTTTTTATAGAATATCCGTTTTATAGAATATACATGTTATTTTGAGGTAGCTAAGTTTAGAGGCCCAAAGCACGCGCCTCTAATTAAGCCCCAAGCAGTTGTATACTTTGTCTACTCACTTTTGTAATTATTTTATTTTAGCAAACGCACATTTAACATTTGTTATCGCTTTGAATATTTATTTTTCTCAATATACTATGTAGGTATATTCCCAGACATGATTTGTATTGAAAATTGCCAACAGAATCACTTTATATATTTTACGCGGAAATGTGCATGTTTTCATTCTACAATGGCCTGATAAAAACGTTATATCATAATTCAATAATCAGCTTTAATATACAACAACAAATAACGGACATACAACAAGACGCTATCTTAAAATAATATATTTTTTTCCATTGTTCTTCAACAATATTCTGCACTGTGTAAGAAGTAAACAAAAAAGGTCAAGATGTTTCAGACATATTTTATCAACGTAACCATCTCGGTATTTTTGATCAGATAGTACTTACGCTGGATTCGAATCCACACATCTTTAGCGACATATTATTCCATGGCACATTTTTATGGCATTTTTAAATCATTTTTATTATTTGGACGAAAGAGAAAATTTGCCCTGACCAAGGCGAACTGACGGCTCTCATCACATTGTTACATTAGTTGAGCTGTCTTGCTATCAACATATTTATAATAGAAATCAACAATAGAGTGGAACTTGGGCTAATCCAAATCCCGTTCTTAAATTACAATATAGACCAGGAGTCACCAAACTTTTTGAGAAGCGGGCCGGATTGAACTTTTTAAAAACTAAGCGGGCCGGACGACAAATAAATTTTTATTGGAACTCAATCGGAATATTATTTCATTTTATGTGGTTACATAATAATTAGAATGGAAACAAATGTTTGCCCTTCTTAGAATTTCAATAAATGAGAATATTCGAGATTTTTTTGAGTAAACGAACATCTGGTCGTCTCGCTTCCAATTTCTATCCAACTTCCTTCACTTTAAGTCCCCTTCCAGATAGTTGTATGACAATTGATGATTTTAAATAAATAGTTGTCGTGAATTTACAACTAAATCATGAAAAATTATATTTCTTATATGAATAATGTCTATGCAAAAGTTCAGAACTTTTCGCGGGCCGAATGAAAATCATCGGCGGGCCGTAGTTTGGTGATCGCTGATATAGACTATAGACTAAAACTTGGCCTAACCTGGGTTTTCGAGGTTTCACAAATATGACAATCCAATAAAAAAAGCAAAAAATTAGTTAAAATTAAACAAGTTAAAAAAAAATGCTGCTGCTGTTTACACATTATTTAATTATGTAAACTTCTATGATACTTTTCATCTTAATTGTAGTTTTATATTTAAAAATGTCAAGCAGGAGTGACGCCAGATGAAGCAAAAAGAAAATGTGACATAATGTTTGACTGTTCATCACACTTCGCATAGTAGCAAAACAATGTTTCTTGCATAAAGTGATATCATTAAAATATAAAAAAATAGACTGTAAGTATTTATTACCTGTTGATTTTTGAAAAAATTGAGATTTAGTACATTAGCTTTTATAAATGAGTCTCTCGTATGATTGATTTCCAATTATCCAATTTATACAAAAATAAATCCACTTAAGAAACATCTTTTACTTCAAAGCTCTACAGCTCGAATTAAATATCGTTATCAATTAATTTCACTTAATTATACAGTGAGAGTTACTAGTTAGAAGCTTATTGCAGTGATCATATTATTCTCTCCCCCAATTTATCGATTGTTATTTTCGTATGATGATATCAACCATAGACAATAGTTACAGTTTATAAGGATATAGGTAAAATGTATTCAATATTATGGCGTATACCTATCCAACAAGAAAGACTTTGTTGGAACAAGAGCCGGCGATACTAATTTATTAAATTCTTGCCTCCATTTTATCTACGACTTTTTGCGACGTTAGGTTTGTTTGTATAATTGAAAAAAATAGATACATACTATTTCGTTATAACTCGTTATTTAAATGTTGTTATTTGATTTTGTATTAAATGCCATTTAAATACTGAGGTACTTTTGGTGATTGACCCGATCAAGGTCTAGTTATTTAATTAATCATAAAATATCACATTAAAAGTAGTTTCTTAAATAATCTGTGAGACTAATAGTTCACTGTATTAATAATCATGGTAAAATACCGTTTTTATTAATATACACCAACGTTAGACACTTTCATTGTACTCAAATTATTCAGGTGTGGGGCTATTTATAAAAAGACGACAATAATTGTCTTATTTACGTGATCATTTTAAGAATGTAACATTTCGATGGATTCGGCGGTAACTTTGTGGAAGTTCATTTTAATATAAAATAAAAATAGCTTAGGTTATTCCACGTATTCCACAATACGTGGAATAATCTAAGTTGTTTTAATTTTATATTAATGTAACATTTTTTTTTGTAATATCAACGCGTCTCATAAAAGCCGTAAGAGTGATTGTTTGAAGTTGTATAGTTTTAGACATATATTTGGTATATTCAATATGTATGATAATAGCAATCCAGTAATATAATAAAATATAATATACGCAACGAAAGGAAACGCCAACTATAGTTTATGTATAATATGTACCTCGATTGTCTATCACTTTAGTTTAATATATTTGTCTATACCACTGACTTTTTAAAGAGGAATTTCCCGATGTTGCGATACTGTCTATGCCTCCGAATTGTAAAAAGTATTTTTATGAAAGTTTTGTTGTACCTATTATAAAAAAATACCTTTAATTCGTACCAGGTCCCGACACCGTGCCTTTTACTTTTAATATCTTATCTAAAAATATAGTTGATATCGTTAACCATCTTATAAACTCTTATTGAACGACTATTTTCGTAAACTTGGGTGATTCTGTGACATCATAATATAAGATAATGGCCTATTCACTGAGAAAAAACGTTCGAGATACAACAATACAATATTCATCTTGTCGCAAAAGAATTAAGACCAAAACCCTTTTACATGACACAATCCAAAATCTTGCAAATAGAAGCGATAAATCTCCAATAGAATGTCCCTTTTGTGATCAGCAAGAAGATGAAGTGAAATTGGTTTCTCAAGAAAGCTCTGCCCTTTGTGAACGTACAGCCTTATATTTGTGGATTAATAATGACAAACTTAAATTATCAGGTGAGTTCAAGTATGTCTTGACACTATTTTTATAAAATGTCTTGTGATTATCCCTGATGATTGTATTGTTTTCATAGCTTTAGTAAATAAATTGCAATGGTAGCTTAAATCAGATTGTTTCACTTAAGATCTTTTGCCGATTATTGGACGATGTATTGCAGTGCTTATTTCTTAGATACTTGATTGACACGGCCATCTAAGCGTAGTTTGCCAAACAAAGGTAGTCATGTAATGTAGTCAGGTAAATAGATATGAGAAAGTTGGAAATTTGCTTTCATGATTTGCAATATAAAGATGTAATTTATGATTTAAACAATAATTTCCCACATTGAAAGATTTTTGGCACAGATTTTCCTAATAGTATTTATGGTTTCCTCAAAAGTTCAAATTTTTGAGTGTGCAATTCCATGAGATGGTCGATATCATTTGAACTTATAAATTATTTTATTTTAGATTTAGATGAAACAAAAAAACATCCGGCCATGAGTGTTGTGAATTATGGAGTTTACGATAGAAAAAAACACCTCTGTCCTATTGATACCAAATACTATGACGGCATTGAGGGATGGATAGTATCATTAAAAGGCTGTGTTCTGCTGACTACTAGAAGTGGTGAGACTCTGAAAAAACATGTCGAAGATATACCTATACACAGCTGGTAAGTATTCTGCTTTAAATCTTGATTTGTTTTGTGGATTTTTTTACACATTTATATTATCGTCACTGTTCTGGGATGAAATATTTATTACAAGATGCCTTTGATCCGTTATCATTTATCGGACTCTTCCTTGTACAACTGATGGAACACATTTTTCAATTTTATTCTCCCCTATTGCTATGCTTCTGATTATTGCAATTTAATACCCCTCCCTTGCACTCAAGGCCAAAACCAAATTTTGTAAACAGTGTTGTAACACTGTTGACGACTCCAGTTGTAATGACTGTAACATCAGTTGATAATGCTCGCAATTTGAGAAACCAGTTCTGACCTTTTAAATAAAGTGGAATAAAGTACAAAGGAATATGTTTTTATTCAAATAGTTATTGTAACAAATTCTTGTATGACAAGGCATAGCAAAAGTTGATTATTCTCAAATTCACAATTCTCAAATATGTCAAACCAAAGTTTAAAAAAACTTTACTAAGATTTTGGATAACACATTCAATCTATCCTTTATAAAAATACCTTTTATGAACATTAAAGCCCTGTTGAATAGATTTTGTTTCCTTAAAACAAATTTTGAGTGAAATTTATATTTACTCTTTCCCGTATTCAGTCGAGATAAATGTAATTAAATAAGTTCTATTTTAATTCAAGGTACATAAGAGACGATGAAGATCAATTGCGTGTTGTTCTGTCATCAACATTTGTTGATTACACGCTTGTGGATGTGGACACTGACTATTCTGATCTTATGCGCAGCTTCTTGGATAAAATATTGGTTACAAGAGCTACAATGGTGTATCTACTGAAAAACTACTCCCATCAACCTACGTATGAAGGCTTGATAGCAGCTGTTTTACAAAGTTCGAGAAATATGGCAAACCATATGAACTTGACAAAAGACATATTTCATAAGCACCTGCATTTCATTTGTGAAGAAATACAAAGTCATCAACAAATAAATGAAAAAACACCACCGCTTTTGAGTATACCTTTCATGCAAAGTCTCATGAGTGAGTTTAATATAAATTTGACTAAAAACACCGAAAATCGGAATATCAAAGGTATTTTTCCGGTAACAAAAGCTACCACTACATATCTTGTTCGGAAAGCATTTGAAAATATTTTTTCTGACCATTTAGCTGACATTGATACCTTAAAAGTCGTCAACATCAGTCAAAGCGTACCAGAGAACAATTCAAAGCGAGTGTCAACAATATTGCTTCCTTTCGCTGATCATCTTATACTCTCATCCGTGGCAGGTGAGAAGATTTGTTCAGAAAAGATGAATATTTACTATAGGTCAATTGTTATTAAAGAAAAAAAATTTAAATGTGAAGATTTTATTGAATTTAAAATGAGCGGAGAAGATGCATTATGTATTGGCAGAATTGTTTACATTTGGGTTGATACTGATGAAAACAAAATATACTTTCATGTCCAGATATTTATTGAAGGACATGATACTATTTTAGGAGACATTGCCGAACCCAAGGAGATATACTTAACCGACAAGTGTATTAAGGTTTCTATTTGTTTTGTTATTCAACGTGTCAATGTTATCAAAAAAATAATTCCGAATGATTGGTCTAAATTAGGAGATAAGTGTGGTGATGATCTAGAGGTAAATAATTCTGAAACATCTTACTTCTATCAGAAAAAGTATGATGAAGCAACTGCACGATTTGACGACATACCGGAAGAATTATCAATATCGATAGCATCAAATAAACATAGATATTGCATTTCATGCTATAATAAAAGTGTCCAATTTATGTCAAACATTCCTTCTGTGACCGATGTGGTTCATAAATTTATAGGGAACTACCAAGAGTGTACATCTGTGAAGTGGAAAGGATCCGAGTACAAAAACGGTGATTCTGTCTTTCTTGCCCCGTCTACATTCAGATTCAATCATGCAATGTTTAAAACAGTAATTGATGAAAAGATTGAAAAAGATGAAAGTATATTTACTGAATATTACAGGTATAATGATGAAAGCACTGAATGTTTAAATTCCAACACGAGGGAACCGTTTTGCGTAGGTTACATTAGTGCCATTCTGGCCAAAGTTGGTGAACGTCTTGTAGATCCACAAAATATATATCTAGAGGTGTTTGTGATGTACCGACCTGAAAATACTTTTTTATCTGACCCACACACTGAAGATCTCAACTTAGTGTACTGGTCGGACAGGAAAGAAATCGTACACTTCTCAAAAGTCACTGGCTCGTGTGATTTGGCCTTTATTGATAATATTACATCGTGGACCACTATTGAAGAGTGGTCTCGCAGAAGTTTTACAAGATTTTACTTCAAAAACTGCTATGATATCGAAAGTAGGAAATTATTAAATGTACCTGAAATAGCATTAACTGTTGGAGAATTTTTGAAATTAAAACATCAAAATCAGGAAACTGCGAGTCCTCTTCGAGGGTTAGATATTTTTGCAGGATGTGGAGGATTATCGAAAGGCCTTCATGACTCGGGAACCGTTCAGAAATCTTGGGCTGTGGAACTAGACCCGTCAGCAGCCGCAGCGTATCAATTAAACATGCCAGACTCAGTTGTATTTACTGAAGATTGTAATATAATTCTGAAACATGTTATGAAAGGTGACATATTCTCTTCACATGGAAAACCTTTGCCAAAACCCGGCGATGTCGAAATACTGTGCGGAGGACCCCCATGTCAAGGATTTTCCGGATTGAATAGATTCACTAAAGAAGAAAGCGCTACTTTTAAAAACTCACTCATTGTAACATTTCTATCATATTGTGATTTCTATCGTCCGAAATACATCATTATGGAAAATGTACGTAATTTTGCTTTCTACAATAAAGGGATAATTCTCAAGCTGACTCTAAATTGTCTTCTAAAGATCGGGTATCAGTGCACCTTTGGCATTTTACAAGCTGGTAACTTCGGAGTGCCTCAGACGCGTCGTCGATTCATTTTATTTGCAGCGGCTCCCGGATACAAGCTTCCCTATCTTCCCGAACCAACACACGTGTTCAGCCGAAAAGCTTGTTGGTTGTCTGTGACAGTAGACAATAAAAGGTTTGATTCTCCATGTGAGTGGGAAATTTCAGCACCGAGGCGAACTTGTACAATTCAAGATGCAATCAGTGACTTGCCCCCCATTGCGAATGGGAATAATGAAGTCATAATGGATTATATAAATCCTCCTCAATCACATGTCCAAAGACTTGCGAGAAGTCATTATAATTCAAATGAATTAAGAGATCATATATGTAAGCTTATGGGACCAATGATGTATGCCAGAATTTGTCATATTCCGATTAATTCTAAAGCAGATTGGAGGGATATTCCTAACATTGAGCAGACCTTGTCCGATGGTACCGAGTGTAAGGTAAACATCTTATCTAGTTACAATTTTGTTCATTATTTTCTCTTTACACATTTGTAATATGAAAGATATTTAACCAACCCTCGGAATCAATATTTTTCTCATTATTGTGCTGTTTTTGGAGATAAATATTACCCGCACTACTCGCCACCATTCAATCCTTCCATTCATTTATTGTGCAATAAGCTGAGCCCGTGGTCAACATTATTGGTTACGGTTGCAGTGCTCAGGAGTTTCATTAATTGGTGTTTTAATTGACTTACAGATTTCTGTTTGACAGCATGGATTCGTTCAGATGTCTTAAATTCCCTCCACTCATCAGATCCTAAAAAGGGGCGTAGTGAAAATGGTAACCTAAGCACTAGTCCTGTCCTAACCTTATTCCTCTATCCCTACTCTCTTTGAAAAGAGATATTGAGCAACTTGTTAACAGACAGTTCTTGTGAGAAAGATTTTGCTTAGATATGCTCCACTTAGAAGTCCACATTGGGAGCAAACAGTTAAAAAATAATAAATGTGCAATATAATCCTTATTATAACATATTATATTATTATCATAAGGTACAGTGTTGATATTAATAAAAATTCCAGAAACTAATTTACACACATGCTTTAAAAAATGGCCAAGGAGTAAATGTTCTAAAAGGAGTGTGTGTGTGTGCTGCAGGTAAATTATGCAGAGCAGAATATAAACAAAACAATACTTTGATACCTTGGTTTTTGCCGCATTCTGCTAATAGAACTAACAACTGGAGTGGTGTGTGTGGTGAGATATACTTAAATTCCTATTATCCTATTAGCAAAAAAAAATCGTTTCATGAATTTATTTAATTATTCATGTAATTGATAAAGTGTAGATAACTAGTATTTTAAAAATGCAGCAATTTATTAAGGCATTTCTTATACTTTCAATGCTCAATTATATACATACCAACAACTTAAATCATATTAACAACATTGTCTTTTCAATATATAATACAAGCTTCCCTCATAAATTTCTGAGGCTGTAAGTATCTGAAAATAAATTATGAATAATGTCAAATTTGTAACAAAAATCTGAGGTCAATCATATGAAGCACTATTAGCGTCTAAAATTTTTGCAATAACACCAAGAGGTTTTTTTCGCCGCAATTTTCCAGCCGTGCTGATACAGAATTCAATGTTTTAGAAATATTAATAATGTAATGGTACAATGAAAACTGTATGAATGAAATATTTGTTGAAGAAAAGAAAACATTCAAACAATTATTATTGACATATTAAACTTCAAATAAGATGTTACAATAATTGTTATACAGGACGGTTGACTTGGGATGGATATTTCAGCACTACGATAACAAACCCTGAACCCCTGGGTAAACAGGGCCGCGTTCTTCATCCCACTCAACAAAGAGTTGTATCAGTGAGAGAATGTGCAAGGTCGCAAGGATTTCCTGATTCATTTTATTTTGTTGGCGACATAAGTGAAAAACATCAACAGGTAAGCGTAACTATTCAACACTCGATACAAGCTTTTATTATATATTTAGCTTACTCTGAACATTGAAACATGAACTAATTTCTAGTTAAACAAATTTCAAAGATTAAAGTCATCAGTTTATTTACTGGACGTTAGCTGTCTTTTTGTTCATGATGGCATGGAGTATTCACTCTTTCTAGGACTCTTATTCTCTCGTATTCACTCTTGATCTGATATAAAGATGCTCGGCAGAACGAGTTTTAAGAATAGTTGGCTGTAAGCCAATCACTTTTATGTTGTGATTTCAGGAATGAGTAAAGTTAAAGTAGAAAGGGTCCAAAATTACGCATGTATTATGTATATCATCTAAAATATAATTATTTTACATCGATTGGTTTTTTTTTAGATCGGAAATGCAGTACCACCTACACTAGCAGCTGCTTTGGGTCAAGAAATCTACAAACTCCTGAAGTCCTTCAAGTTGACTTAATAATATACAAATAGTTTTCTCATAAGAACCTTTTTTTTACTTTAATATAATTTTTATTAACATCCTTCTATGTAGTCTTTAAAATAAGATGTTGAAATTCTCATAAAAGTTTTTTCAAATGCAATTCCTTTTATTTTAACCTTCCTGAGAAGAGTTTTTTTTCAATAAAAAAAATATTGAGCCCTATTGGTAACACAAAAAACACAAAGTCATTGTATAGAAACGCCACGTGACTACATAGTCATGCTCATCCTTATAGGCCTCGTGTAATATTATGTAAGGACGAGCGTGATCGTAGGGTCACACAAACATTCGAAGTTGAAATATAGCCAAACGTGAAATTTTAGATCAACAAAATTTAAACACAATTATATAAGTAAAAGTAGTGTTAATAATTTAAAGTTTTGATAAAACAATAACTTAACAATTTCAAAATGTAGATTAAAAATAAGTTGAAAATTGCAAAATTTGGTACAGTGGAACCCCAATCTACCGTTCTCGCATTGTTCGTTTTCCCGCATGGATCGTTTATTTTTCATAGTCCCGGCCAAACACCAATAAGAACAATGTAAAAGAATCCCGCATTAATCGTTCCCCGATTTACGGTTTTCCCTCGATCTATCGTTTAAATATTTTGGTCCCTTCACGAATATTATCCCGATTGACCGTTTTCGTTGAATATTTTTCATAAATAGTTTTGCCTCACATTTTGTTTCACTTTTTTTCAGTGAAACCCCGATCTACCGTTTTTGCTATCTTCGTTTTTTTGCATGAATCGTTTATTTTTTACTTGACCAAGACCCCGTCATAACAATATTTAATAAATCAACGTTTATCATTCCCCGATTTACTGGTTTCCTCGATCTATCATCTAAATATTATCGTTCCGTCCCAATTATTATCCCGATTGATTGTTTTTGTATTATATTTTTTTTTCACTCAAATATTTTTACATCGCATTTACTTAGTAACATAAATAAATAAGTTTTTTGAAAATTAAAATTTTTTTAAATATTATTTTAAGATTTCCCGCATTATCGGTTTCCCGCATTGTTCGTTCATTTATTACGGTCCCTTGAAAAACATAGAATCGAGGTTCCACTGTATTGTGGAATACAGAGATTAGAAGTCAAATTGATTGTCAGTATCCGAGACATGAAAAATCTTCAATCTGTATATATGCCAATGTCTGGTAAAAACCTGTGCTGTGGAGTCTGGTAAAAAAGAAAAGACTCTGACTCTGGCTTTAAATAAGAACCGATTCCGGCTCTGAGTTGATTTTTTCAATCATTTACATTTAACTTACCTGTATTCCATCGATTCATTCTAGTAGATTTTACCAATCTACATATATGATGAATAGACTCATAATTTTTCAATATTGCTTAAATTAATTTTCTCCAACTTCCGACTCGACTTCTCATCCGAAAACAAATTAATTGACTCCACAGCCCTGGGAAAAACAAAAACAGTAAAGAAAACGGTAACTGTCAAACATATAATGGGTTGACGCTCCTTTCCAAGCGCTTGAGTATAATTTTTTGATCAAGGTGAATATTTTTAGCCAGAACAAAAAGTTGCATCAGAGTAGCCAAGAGGTCGCAGGTTCCGCTCCACTGAAATTGACTATTGTGATAAATATTATCAGGGCTGTGGAGTTGGAGTCGCGGTATTTTGGCCGGAGTCGTCTTTTTTTCACGCAACTCCACAGCCCTGAATATTATATATTGAAATAAAAGTGATCAAATGCATCTAAAAATGCACCTATTTCATAAAATAAAACATTTAATTATAATTAAATTGTAAAAGCGTTATTAATTTTTAATGTGATGAATGTTCCTGGATATTTGAAAAGGTAAAATTTATATTTGACTTAAATGATGTAACTGCAAGATGGAGAACTGAATATATTTTGAGTCAAGATCGTTACCGTGTTTTGATTGCTGTGACAGATGAAAAGGCTTTTTCACATAAATATGTTGTGGAGTATTGAATTAGAATTTTCATCGCCTCCTCTCAGCAAAGAGTATTTACTTTTTATATAAAGCCAAAACTGAGGTCTTATAAGGATGAATGAAATTGAATTTTGAGAGTGTCGTCGGATGAAAGATCGACGAGGCTTTCTTTTAGCTTCATGCATAAATTGATATCTTGAATTTTCGCACCAAACGGATCTATTATCAATATATTACCATGTCTAGAATCTTCATTTAAGGTAATAATGAGCAAAAGATTTTGTGAGTGATTTCAAGTGCTTTTTAACCAGGCTTACTTGATACTTGATTGATATCATTCTCCTTCATATATTCTTCAAAATTTGAAATCATTTGCAAATAGTCTTCAATCAATCGTGTTTGCTACATTAATATATTTTTTTAAAAGCATCCATTTGTCTTCGTATTGTTAACATGTCCTTAAATTCTCCTTGCAAAGATATATTTAGTTCATTTAACAGAGAAAAAATATCTGCTAAGTATGCAAGCCATTCAACGTTAAATAACAAGTTTCCTCAGCCGACGGCATTAGTGGATCCAGAAATTGTCCTAGGAGGGGGCCATTCAAGTTGAAAATAAACATGATACATAAATAATACATTAAAAAATAGATGATTTTAAAATAATATATCTACATAAAAATAGACAATACATAATTAAGTATGTATTCTATAAAACATAGTAAACTAAACAATTAAAGAGCCCATTTCACAATAAAGTTTTGATAAAATATAAAAATGGTAAAAAAATCTTCTTAGGGGGGGCATGGCCCCCATAGCCCCCCCTTGGATCCGCCAATAGCCGACGGCTGCTCTATAATATAATATCAAAACTAAAATAAAATTAATAAATGTCATTATTGTGTCTAGCAACACTACCCAACCTGTTTGACGTTTGGAGAGGTATTCCACAGACAATATTAATGGAATGTTTTGTTTACATCATGTTTACATTTTGAGTAAACTTTGTTGCTGTCGTATGTTTGTAACAAAGCATTTAAAACTACAATCGGCGAAAAAAATAACTATTATTGAATTATTTTCGATACACTAAAATTCGTCGTTATACACTACAGGAAAATGATTAAGGTACACATTATAATAGTTTTAATTTATTATTTTCAAATTATCAATAAACGATATGGCGAAACCGTATGTATCGTTTTGCTCAGTTTGAAAACATTTCCGTTAAAAATACGAAATTAATTTGTAGCAAGATTGTGCAAATTAAAAATTATTGAATTTCGACTTGAATGATCGTTTGTATGATAACATATTCATCAAATTTGATGCTTGGTTAGGTAATACAGTACAACCTCGATACATAACTAGTTAATACGGACAAGAGATGTCCGTTGACACTAGAACTAGTTCAACTTGACATGTTATAGTGACTTTGGTAAATTTGTCATACTTCATCGTACGGACTATTGCGGCGAAAAACTTCACAAACTGAGCTAAAAACCACTCCACGATTTAAAATTATCATCTGAGATCATGGGAATCGCGTTAAAACCACACATTATTACGAAGAACACTGATAAATTAAGCGAAATGTTACGTATTTCGCTTAATTTATCAGTGTTCTTCGTAATAATGTGTGGTTTTAACGCGATTCCCATGATCTCAGATGATAATTTAAATCGTGGAGTGGTTTTTAGCTCAGTTTGTGAAGTTTTTCGCCGTAATAGTCCGTGCGATGAAGTCATACTTTATATAATTTATTTATCAGTGTTCTTCTTAATAATGTGTGGTTTTAACGAGATTCCCATGATCTCAGATAATAATTTTAAATCGTGGAGTGGTTTTTAGCTTAGTTTGTGAAGTTTTTCGCCGCAATAGTCCGTACGATGGAGTATGACAAATTTACCGTGACTTTTCATACTGATATTATTTTCGTATTTCACATAAATTATCCGTTTCCCTGATTCTTGTGTATGATAGTTTGGCATTTTTCTATTCGTAATTAAATTTTCTAAAGAACTCCATTACTATTAGCGGTATATAGTTAATTTTCGATAAGAAAGAGTTCCATGTAGAAAAGCATATTTACCAAAAATAAAAGATTCCATTAAAGTAATTCAATTGATTATTTCTCACCAGTCAGATATTGTATTTTGGCTACCGTATTATATGTCTCATGATTGTGGCAAACTTTAAAGTGTGGTTCGATTTGTACTTTTTTAAAGTGGTAATAGTTAACGTTCTTTTGTTCTAGATAGTATTCTCATAATGAATAAACCACTTAAAAAAATCTGTGCAGATTCTAAAAATCATATTGTGAAGCGAAGAAGTGGAGAGAAATTAGAAGGTAAAGAAAAGCAAATCATCTTTAATGTTTTCAACTATCTTCGGACCAAAAATCCCGAGCAATCCGTCAGTAGAACAGTTGAAGATACGGCAGAAGCAACAGGGTGTTCGACGCAAACTGTGTTCAGAATACGAAAAGAAGCAGCAAATGGGCCATTTAAATCTCCATCAAAGACTAAACCCAGAAAACAAATGAATAAAAATAGTAGACTGATCAAGTATGATGATTGTATTCGCAGTATAATCAGAAGCAAAGTACACGATTGTCTTTTTAAAAACTTGCCATTAACTCTTAATTCTGTTTTGTCAATCGTAAACATTGATTCAGAGCTTCCGAATTTCAAGAGGTCAACACTTCACAAAGTTTTAAATGAAATGGGATTTAATTACGAAAAGAAAGGTAAAAATGCAATGTATATCGAAAAGCCGGACCTCATCAATGCAAGGCACAATTATCTTCTGGATATACGTAAGCTGAGAATTGAAAAAAGAAATATTGTTTATGTGGGAGAAACAATCCTACAAAATTTTAATAAAAGTATTGGTGACATAGAGGGAGATGTGTTAGGAAACAATGACTTATACGCTGAGGATATATCAGCGATGCCTTCGGAAGCAAAATATTTAAATAAACATGTTGTTATGCTGGCAGGCAATGAAAATGGGTTTGTTAAAGACGGAGTCCTAGTATATTTACACAATAAACTGTTGACGCAAGAAAATGAAATAGCTGAACGTAGTAAATTTGAAGAGTGGATCAAAAACAGGCTACTTCCAAGCTTGCCGCCATCTTCGATAATCGTCGTTGACAATTCTTCTCTGAGGCGTTGGAGGAGTGATCCAGTACCAGATAAAACTTGGCAAAGAGATAATATACGGGAGTGGTTATTAGCGAAACAAGTGCAATTTAAGAGTGAACTGTTAAAAAAAGATCTATTAGACATAGTGTTATCTGTGAAAGATAAATTATCTGATTACAAAATGGAAGAGTTTGTTCAGAGTCGCGGTCATACTGTTCTAAGGTTGCCAATGAACCATTATGAATTGAGTCCATTTGGAGTATTATGGGTAGAAATAAAGCAGTATATAACAGCTCAGTTTAAGTCAGTTAAGGTTAATGATTTTGAACATGTAGTATGGGAAGCTCTTAGATGCGTAACAATAAAAAATTGGCAGATGCAAATGGGACACGTGCTAAAAGTTGAGGATAGAATGTGGCGAGCCGATATGCTTCAAGAAGCGATAATAAAAGACAATACAAATACATCAGGAGTAGTTCCGATAGACTCACCGTCAGAATCCAATGAACAATCCGTTGGAAGAGATCCTCTACCTGCTGATCAAGCCGTTTGGTTTTCTGATTTTATGCGTTTGAGAACAGGTGAAGGTTATCATCAATATTATGAAGACAGGCAACAGAATGGTTTTGATATGATAAAATAATCGGCTTGATCTTTTCTATTCAAGTGAATATGATTGAATATATATTTTTTAGTCACATTCAAATGAAGTTGTTGACTGAAGCAAACTGTATATAGTTGAATAGTTATTTCTCTATTTTATGATAATGTGGAATAGTCAACCATGTATTTATTTTAAAAAATGGATGTTAATTAGTTAAGACTGAATAGTTTAAAAAAATATTAAGAAAAGGTTCTTACTTATCATCATGAGTAGTGATGTGCTGCTAAAATTCTATCAACTGGCTCGCATTTTGGTAAACATCAACCCTCAACTTTTATACATTTTTCTTTCAAATTAAAAAAAAAAACAATCACACATTACAAAATTATTTATTCACATTACATCATTTATAAAGTACATAAATTCATTCCAAAAAGTGTTAGATTTTTATTCAAAACTTTAACCGTGACGGGTCTTATTCGTCTATCATCTGCTGTGTGATGATGACTTCTCAGCTATGATTTAACGAATGGCGTAGAATCCTATGAAGTCAGTGGCAAACCTATCCAATTAATGGTCAATAAATCTGATTTATGTTGAATACTTAAATTTGCCCTTTTTCTGAAAAAATAGTATTCATTAACGAAAATCCTCGTTCCGCATCTGCAGAGCTTATTGCAATTGTATTAATAATATTTTTATATGCAAACAAAATAGTAAACAAAACGGCAAAAACTTTATCCATATTGGATCAAGTATTGTAATTGTGTAAAAATTCGATCTCAGAATCACGATAATTAACAAAAATTAAAAACCGTATTTTAAGAACCAGCTCTCCAAACCAAAATTATTTTAACAACTAGCCTGATAGAGCCGGTGCAATCTATAGCAGCACATCACTGATCATAAGTAATGTTCCATTATTTAGTATTTGTAGCCTTAAAGTCTATTCTGTTGTACAGAAAAATCAAATATAAGATGCTGCCATTTCACCGACAGTGATTGCTTTTTTTAATGTTGGGTAATATTGTCACTGTTAGTGGTCTAACAAGAGCTTTGCGTTTGCGGTGGATTTAAAATGTTTCAATTTAAATTTGAATTCTTGGACGTGGGTGTTTGTGATATATCTTCTCCTCGAGTGGTAAAAATTCTCATCGATTTTATTTCGTATGATTTTCGTAGTGGCATTAGCTTTAATGCCAAATATTGCTTTTTTAATTTGAAATTATAAAAAAAAACAATACCATTTTATTGATTAACATGTGAATTCTGCTATTGACTGATTTTTTCTGATATTGCAGTATAGTGAGCAATATAGGAATCATTTTGCAAGCTGCATGACTGCCATATTCTTTTTTGACAGAAATGAAAAAAATAAATCTTTTTTCTACTCAGAACTTTTTGTCAGAAATATTGTGTGATGTTATAATACTGTGAAATGAGGTAAATCTAGTAGCCCTTTTAGCTAAAACACAAAGGAGATGAATAATATTTTTGATGTTAAATCTAATTTTATCGAGTTTCCCTGATTTTTTTTTAGTAGATTGTGTTTATTGCTTTTGATAAGTGAATATTAATCATATGAATAATACGACTACCTATGGTTTTTGATGCCTTCTCTAACATGTGTTAGTCAGTTGTGAGAATGCAGCGTGCAATTTATTACAGAAAAAAAAACAACTTTATCTCCTTGCCAGCATAACATATGGTTTCATTGCATCTAATACATTATAGTTTCAAAGCATAGCTAATAAATTTGACATTTACATCCTCAAATAAAAACACATATATTCTTTAAATCTGGTTTTTATTTTTGTTTACATAAAAATAATTAATTTTACAAATTTTGTTTTATCTGCTCTTCAGTAAATACATCTAACTAGTAAAAAAAATTCATCCGACCATGGTGCGTTTTCTACCTCTAGCACTAATCTCTTCATATTTCTGTAACACTTCTTTAGATTCTTTTTTGCCTACTTTCTTGTATCTTTCCAATACTTTTATGAATAAATCTGGGGCGATACTATGTGTACTAGTAAGAGCTCTTTCCAGAACATATAAATCGACACCTTTGTCTTCTGCGGCCGATGCAACAAATGACAAGCCAAAGTCTATGAGTACAATTTCAGATGCTTTCAGATCACCTTTTGAATCATCACTTTCAGTTGGAATCGGTGTTAAAAGCATATTTGATGTCGTTAAATCTCCATGAATTATGTTATTTTTATGCATACATGCCAAAGTTTCACCGATTTTGTCAGTCAATCGATCGAGTGAATCGCCGAGAGCATTACTGCCATTTGAATTTGAATCTACGTCATCTGTGAGCTTGATTATATAATCCTTAACTGTAATGCTGTTTTCTATGTATTCCATGTAAATTCTTCTCCTCTCAAAGTCTACTAAATATAATGCGGGTGTTCTTATTCCTGAAGATTTGCACCTGACAATTGATCTCGCCTCTGCTTTCATTCTATCTTTAGTAAGTTTGGGGTCTAAGTCTGGATGTCTATATCTTTTTAAAAACCTCTCCTTAACAATTGCCGTTTTACTGAGATAATCACCTACATACAGCCTGGCCTCGGCTCCCTGCTTTATTAGCTTGAATCCAGATTCGGTGAGAGAAGTCGTGTTCTGAAATCAATTTTGAATACAGTATTAAAAGAGTTAAATTTATAAAAAACTTCAAATACAAGTGAACCTATGAAGTGAAAGTGGTTAATGAGTGCTTAATTTTTTTTCTACCATATTCATTCCCGGTGTAAGGCATATTATAGACTCGTAATAGTATGTCTTTATCAAGACAGTTTTTATCAATAAGAATTGGGTTTAAGTGACTATGCCCATTTTCTAAATGGTTAGAAAAGAAATAGTGGGAAGCAATATTCCCTCTAACCCAAGAGGTTAGCTGCGCGGACCGATCAAATATTAATTGACCAACTGTCTTATAGTGCGCGCCAACCCAGAATGAGTGCGCGAAAGCCTCCCAATTGCCGCGCACGCGCGCAGCTTAGAAGAAACGTTGGTGGGAAGCTAATCGCTCTCACTGTAAGCTGTTTTTCTGGATCAGGGTGAAAGGGTTGAAAACTTTATAAATACCCATGCCTTTGGATCGAAACATTTAAAATGTTGGCCAGTGACTTTGCAACAGACTGTTCGAAGTTCAAGAGTATTGACTAGTCAACTTAACTACTGGAAATATAAATGTTGCTGTAAAAAAAAAACTATTTTAAGATGATGAGGAAAGCAATATTCAAAAGATCACCATAAATCAATCATTAATCTTCTGTGCCTGAGATTTATACATTTATTATTATTGGTAAATTTGTCATACTACATCGTACGGACTATTACGGCGAAAAACTTCACAAACTGAGCTAAAAACCACTCCACGATTTAAAATTATTATCTGAGATCATGGGAATCGCGTTAAAACCACAAATTATTACGAAGAACACTGATAAATTAAGCGAAATACGTAACATTTCGCTTAATTTATCAGTGTTCTTCGTAATAATTTGTGGTTTTAACGCGATTCCCATGATCTCAGATAATAATTTTAAATCGTGGAGTGGTTTTTAGCTCAGTTTGTGAAGTTTTTCGCCGTAATAGTCCGTGCGATGAAGTCATACTTTATATAATTTATTTATCAGTGTTCTTCTTAATAATGTGTGGTTTTAACGCGATTCCCATGATCTCAGATAATAATTTTAAATCGTGGAGTGGTTTTTAGCTCAGTTTGTGAAGTTTTTCGCCGCAATAGTCCGTACGATGTAGTATGACAAATTTACCTTATTATTTTATGGGGAGACAAAGAGCGACATGTTGTAACGCATATTTACCATTATTGTTTTTTCAGCGATTATTACATTGTAGCGATTGAAAAAAATGTGGCAAATAAAAGATGCAGAAGTACATGTATGTATTTCTATGAACGAAAATACAAATATATCTGGCGAATAATAATTGACGGAGTTATTTTGACAACATTGACATATACTCAATGGAGATAGACGGACAATTGCCGAATACATATTTTGTAGAAAATATTTAATGATAAAAAGTAATATCAAGACCTTAATAATTTAATAAAGAATATACAATATGTATGTTTAGTTATTCAGTCTACTATTATTGTAAATATGGCCAATTGAGAAAAATTAACGTGTAAATCACCATTCTAACCTGCGAAAACGAATAGGAAGTTTTGAGTTAACTGTAAGAGAATAATATTTCCATTCTAAAACTAGTGTTTCTGTTTTTTTAATTTACAAACCTTTTCCGACATGATGTTTTCATTTAACCCAACACAAGTTATGATAATGACAATGAGAAGTGTCAAATTCAGGGATGTCAGATTAAAGCATAAACTGATTCAAACTGACATGAAGTACCATAGACATTTATACGTGTACTTAGCCAGCTTTTTGTTGGTAGTTTTAGATTGATTGGTAAATAAAATTCATAGGCCTTGAAAAATAGCTTTTAAATTATTAAATCCTGAATATAATAGAAGTTCATGTTTCTTGATTTGGTTATGATGTCATTGTAATTCATCAAAAAACTTACATTGTACGGAAATATATTTTCAGTACGGCAGCACAGGCAGCGTAAACATTTAACAAGTTTTTACTGCAAGCCGGCTAGCTGCGCGCTGACAGACCATTCCAAACTGAGACCATTTCATAGCACTCTTCATTCTCCAAACTGAAATCATTCTTTCAATCGCAACCGGCAATACCAGATTGTTAACCAGGGGTGCTTGCCGCGCGTCCATCTCATTTCGTTAATTTACCGTTCCTAGTCACGCCGACGGATTTTTTTAAAAATCGTTCTTAGTCTGCAGTCTGAAAATTCGCAAGAGACTGTGCGTTGTGTATTTTATTGTGTCGCTGCATTTAAGTGATTTTATAAACCCATATTTAAAATGTCTGTAGAAGGATTGGAATACGAAACCATCGTACAGAATGGACCGAAAAAGGTAAAATATTTAATTAATGATTTCTGAATGAGAGGATGATATTTTATTAATGATTTTTAATATTTCCATTAGTTCCTATTGTCTTGTCTTTATTTTACATTTTATCGCCCGTAACTTTCTTAATAGATTAAATGTTTTTCACACCTGTTAAATGAATTACCGATATTTTATTGCTTTAAATATAAATAATTAATTGAAATATATCATAATAATAGTGCGTGCTTAAAAATATAAAATTATTGGAAAGAAAACCGCAACTTCTGATGATTTCTTACAGAAACTATTAAATAATATTGTATAAAAATAATAATGACTGTATTAGAATCTTATAAGAACCTAATCGGAATTACATTCACATTACAGATAATCGTTTTCGTTATGTACCTATTCTCTTTTTCTATATATTTTGAATTGATTCACTTTTTTTTGTAATCACGGTATCATTTTGTGTTATTTTTACGAAATAGACATTTGTTAAATGTTATTATAATTATGAATAGAACCCATTCATACATTATTCGGAATGTCATAGAAACAATTTTATTAAACATCTGGGCTTCGTCACTTACGCAGACATGCATTCTATCCTCTAATGTTCATCTTTGTTTATTCAATTTCCGGAGAATGATCTTGTCTGAATACGTAATTTTTTTAACGTCTTAACAGATCGCGATTCGAAATACAGATGTAACAATAAATGTTGCGATTTTCAATTATAGTAGAACTTCAGTAGAAGCAGGTAACAGTGGTGCAATGATTTTATTTTAGCCCATTCGGGATGGCTATATGGTTTTTTTTTTTCATTTTAATTTAGATATTTATTGTAAAGTCACTATCTTTAAATGCCTCGTAGACTTTCAAATATGCGGCTTGTTCGCAGATGCTCGCATGTTCTATTTTTTATTTGTTTCAATGGACCCGTGACCTGCAATGCAAATATTTTACTGTACTCGCTGACTTCATTTTAGTAGACGGTCTAGTCAAAAATGGTGAGAGATTTAATGCAAAAGTTTGTCTGTTTTTATCAACATGCAACTGGACCGATTTGCTTGGCAATGAATCATTGGCCTCGTTAATATGTGTGCCTGATAGTTGCGTTAGTGTTAGAAAGATAACGAACATGTTTTTAGACGTTTGATTTTTTTATTTGTATTAGGCATGTGACAATAAGAAGTGACTTAATTGAATAATTAAAAGCTATGTTTTTGGTGAAGAGCATCGTTCAAATTTTTCAAACTCTTTCTCTAACTCACATTTAATTATCTGAATAAATACAATTTATAATTTATTAGTGAAAAAATACATTTATCTATTTTTTTAGCTTCATTTGGAAAACTTGATTTAATTAAAATGTACTTTATTTGATTGGAATTAATTAACGCTTACTAATATTTAACTCTCAAATGTTGATAAAACTTGAGTGAAAACTGATGCGTGAAGATTATTATTTCGCCAAGAATAATGAATGACACCATTCATTGTCATGCTTGAGAATCTTGCGACTATAATTTTATAATTAGTTACATTTCGAAAAAAACGTTACTTTACGAAATAGTGACATAAAGCAAGACTGCTTTATTTTTTATTTTTTTTGATTGTATGTGTTTCATTTTTACGTGTCGATGTTACATTTTTCAGTTACATCGCAAATCATGCCTTTTTATTTCCATTTACGTATCTATTTTTTAAATAAAAAATGTTATTTAACCCGTTTTACCGTACATACATACCTAAAAAAATAATACTCATCTCTTACGACATTTTTCAGTTTTGGATATTAATTACAAAAATTAATAAACATTTTTTAAAATAAATACTTTTGTGACATTTTTTTATCAAACGGAGAGGCGTCGCGTGAGTAATTTTTATAAAATAATATTCTTTCAATGTCATATATTATGCGTTCTTTCGTTTTATTTATTACTGCTGGTAGGGTGACTGTTCCTATAGTCAGCCGTGTCCAGTAGTCAGCCTTTTAGCTTAAACATGAATAATAAGTATCGACACTGAAAAAAAACAGAATTGTTTAAATATGTGTCAGTAGTTAACCACTTGAAGATGTATATTTGTACTAAACTGACTTCTAAAAGTTAACGACTACGAAAGGCTAAGGCTAAAAAAAGATTTTTTTGCCATTTTTCGGAAAACTGTTTTTATTTTATGTGTGAAGCGATATTATCCCTTTTATTTTCACTTGATTACATTATTTGTTTTATAAAATACCAGTGGAAAAAACATTTATTCATTAATTCAATATATCTTTCGAAAAAAAACCCGTCCCTTAACTGGCTGACTACTGGAACGATCGCCCTATTTAAAAAGTGTAACTATTCAATAAGTATTACGTGCATTCAAATCTTGGGTTAGTAGTTGTCGTATATTTGATAACACTTTTTAATTTTGTCTATTAAGTTGAATTCTTTTTCCAGGTTTGAAAATCTTTTAGCAATGGTACATTCACATAAATTAATTTTCAGTTTTTTAAGATTATCAAATGAGCCAAAGACTGATAGCTAAATAAAATTAATTTGTAATACCAATTAATGTAATTAATATACGTTTATACTTCCTTCAGTCATGTCTACTAGCTAGAGACCGAAACTGGGCTGTAAGCTTTCAATTCAATTTTGATTTTTTTCACACCATTTTTTGACTTTGTATGAATATATATTTTTTTGTAATATGGCAACATTTCGCTTTGGTGATCCGGACTAGGGATTCCAACTATTCGTCATTTTCAACTATCCGGATATCGAATAGTAAAATTGAAACTATCCGGATATATCCGGATATCCGGATAGTTTCAGTTAGTATGAACATAACAAAACATTACTACATATATAAATGTATGTACTAAAATAATACATTAAAAACGAGTTCATTCGTAATATTAGTCATTTATTCATATTTTAAAAATAAGATAGCATTAAATTACCATATTTTAAATTTGATTTTAATTTAGTTTTAATTTTCCCTGCTGTTGAAAATACTCGTTCCGTTGCTGTTGATGTTGGTTTTATTGTTAGAAGTGTTTTAAACAATAGTAATATTATGAGATTTTAGATGATTTATCATAGGAGTCGTTGAAGATCCTTTGCATCCAATAGTTTTCCTACATTTATTTATTACCGCTGACTGCAAATTATCATATTTTCTCATAAAATGAGTCCATACTCCGAGCGTCTTGACATGGCTAAAATTTTATACAAAATTATTAAAATTTAAAACAAAATATTTTTTAACATATTTTAATAAACAAGGAATAACAGGCTGCTTTTGTTAACATGAAGACAGTCTCGATTGCTTGGTTTTCAGTAATAAATTGTAGAACTCGCACGCAAATGAAGATGCTTCACGATCAAAGTTTCATGATCAACTGATCCTGACTAAATCCTTTCCTACTTCTGCAATTCATTAGATAGAGAAAATACACATTTCAATACTATTCCATCATATTAAAATATTGGAAATTTGCAGCATTTCTTCAATGAATGAAATTTCAGCGTCCGAGCTGATTCGCCAAACTTTTAAGTATTAAGATAAGATATTAATATATAAGTTTGGGGAAAGTAAAAAAAAACACTACTCCTAAGTAATCGTTTCTCCCAGGTAGTACATAAATACCCCAGTATTCATATCATCTTTCGTCGATTTTGTAAAATATGTATTTCATTTAAAATTATAACGAATATTATCCGGATATTTCCCCAAATATCCGGATATCGAATAGTTAAAAAAGGCCGGATATATCCGGATATCGGATATCCGGATATCCGAGTTGGAATCCCTAATCCGGACTCCAAATTTTGCGAGTCGTGTGGGTATGACAAATGCGCAGGGTTATCCTGATTCATCAAATTTTCCAACATTTCTTAACCGAATTTTTCAACCAAAACGGTGGCATGTTCATTATGTTATTCTATTATTTTCTTTACAAGCCATTTGCGAGGTTTGATACAACTTAAAAGCTTTTTTTAAATCTGTAATAGCGAGATCTTTTTAAAATGCTGATATCTTAATATATATATTAAACACATGGTAAAGCATGCCCGATACTTTTGTATAGGGTAAAATATATCAATCTCATAGTTGACTATTTCGTCTTCCATGTGAAAGTTTTTTTCCTTGTGAATATTGAATTATGTGCATTCAAAGAATAGAAATAGGTTGACAAAGGAAGATTAAACAGCATGTATGTATTAATTTGCAATCAATAACACATCAATCTGATATTAGAAGTCTCGAAAATAACATGAACAAAAAAAACTAGTGTCATCAAATGATATTATATTTCCTTATTTTTATTAATTTGTTCATGTTTTATTATCTTTTTTTATTTTTATTGTTTTTTTTTTCAATATAAATATAAATACAAATGCACCCACGTATTCATATTTCATTATTTATTTTATTTTCAAAAAACATTAAGATTATTTACGATTTGTAAAAATGGCATATTTTGTCACGCCAATCAAATCTAATTTGCCATCACTGATGTGGAATGAACGGAAATTGCATAAAAGTCGATCGCTAGTGATTTCCGTATAAATCTAAAAAAATAATATGATTTTACTAGGTACTATTTTGTGGGAATAAAAAAAAACAAAAAAATATGTAAGTATAAGCATACAATTCAAAAATTAAATACTCATTTGTACTAATTCTTCTTTTATTTAATATGACCAGTACCGGTTTCGCTTATTACGATCATTATCAACTGATGATGCCTTTCCACCAAGCACTGACAGCGAACCCCCAGAAAGTGACATGCATACAAATTGACTGTGAAATGTGAATGTACAGACAGTTATAATCAAATAATTTAATGCAAGCTTTTCAGTCTAATGTGGTTTGCAAGAACTGTACTATTTCCGGTAACTATGTGTTATCCATAATATAATGCCGACTTTTTCGTCTTATAATAGCAAATTAAAAATAGACTGCACTTTTTCTTGTGAAGAAGCATATGAATTTTGACCCCCCTCGACACTTGGTGACGACAATATTTGCGGAAAGCCTATCTTTCGTCCGAAAGTATGAATTTTTATCATTTTCTCAATAACATGAAATACGTGCTTCCTATTATGGAATAATAACAATTTAAATGATATTCAATTATACCAATTTTTACATGACATATTCTTTTATAACATCACAAAATTTGTATAAAGCCTGACATATTTTCACATCTAAGGTCCTTACCATTTTCCATCATCCGTATAACTTTGTAATTGATTAAAAACGAAACGGAAAACGGTTCAAAATCGTCAAATTATCATTTAGGGTGTCTTACCAAAATTATGATTTTATGATCACAAACCGCGAAATTTAAAAAAAAAGTAACTTGAACCTTGCAGTATGCGGTGAATTCAACAATATCGTTAATACTTGTGCGTGTTTTGATGAGATTGCACAGCGTAGTAAAAAAACATACCACACTGAATAAAACTCTTTACCGTAAGTCGTAAATAAAAATAATCAATAGCTACGGACATTAATTTATCGGTTGCGGTGAAAATACCTGTATTTACGATCAATTACTACTACTTACTCGGAATGAAATTGTACTCTGAACTACTGTTCTTTATTTTTTGATAGTAAAGCTACTTTTACTGCTGGCCCTCCAAAATTTTCTATTCACCATATTGATCGGTAAAACGTACTAGAATTATTATAGTGACTGGAATAATCTGATGGTATACAGATATGTAAGTTAAACGGAAATGATAAAAAAATCGTTTTATTTTTACCCGATTCCACAGCCCTGATAATAAGGTAAAATATATCAATGTATTTTAGTTATTTCGGCCTTCATCAGAACTGCGTTGAAACTTATATCAACTTTGCTATATACTGGCTTAGAAGAGATACACAATATAACCTCTCATCCACCCTAACATACTAATTTATATTTTATTTTTTATTAGCTACATTATCGTCTTGTAAGAGTTTTAGCAGTGCTAATTCATGGATATTTGTTTGGACATTAAGGATGTCATTGGCTTGATTGTGTTTATTATTTATTTCTAGTTGTTCTAGTGCATTTAGCTTATGGTATTTTATATAAATACACAAAGATGTAAAGTGCTGGATTAAATTTATGCTGTGAGTAATGAGATTCTTTTGTGAGATGCTTGAAAATTGAAAGTCATGTAATTTTATTATGCATTGACCTTATGTTCTTAAGTTTGAGTCGATATACTTCTTCATATGTAGGTATGTCGAATTGCAAGGCCACAGGACATCTCATAGATACCGCTTCTGTTAAGTCTGTTAATTTTATCATATAATTAATATAATCACATTTATTATAACAATATACAGGGCAACGAAATAGTATCATGTGAAATGGAAACATCACAACGATCTTACGAACTAATTCATAAATTTAGTAAATCATTGTCGCATAATCGTGTTTATTGGTGACACATGTGTGTCCGAAGCAGCGTAGACATGGCAATTTATTTAAATTAGATTATTCTTAATAAAAGCCAGTGTAGTCTTTGCGAGACAATAATTAATGATGTGTGACACGAGTACTAAGTCTCTACATATCTGCGGTTACTTGATTAATGTTACTTGACTAAAAAATTTAATTATATTTCATTTATATTAAATGCAGTTAGTAATAATTGCCTAAAAAGAATACGGAACTATATTATAATATCCATTAGTCGGTTTGCAACAGGGAAAGGTGTCAAGAAGAGACAGTGCGACGATATAACATATGTATATATTCAACAACTCGCATATTGAACCGTGTCATTGAATGCAGATCTTTTCTGAGGATGAAGTTAATCTATGCAAAAGCACGTTCTGACAACACTTTTGTGATATCAAATAGAGTTTTGATGTACCTAAAACTTTTGAACCAACGAAATCTAGGAAACCAAACCAACAAAGATAAGTTACATTCGAAAGCCGGTTTCTTCAATTTGGTAACTCTAAAATTAATATATATATTTAGAATGAAACTTGAAACTGCATTGGATATAATTAAAACGAGATGAAATATATAGTTTAATAATCAGTTAAAAATATTTTTCTTGTGAAAGTAAAAGTTTTAGTGGCGATGAATTGCAAGGACTATTGTGTTGAAAATTGAAATTGTCTGAGAAATAATCGATAATGTCCATATTTCTGATAAATTCACTCCATTTTTGGAATACTTTGAAAACATGTTTTGTAACCACGTTCAAAAATTATCTCTAGTATTCGGGTACGTTGAACAGAAGATTAAAAATATTGAAGATTTCAGTGCCCTGACACTACTTGTATCGTGTATGAATTTTTACAATACTCGCACAAATTTACATGGTATTGTATTATGATGTTGATACTGGAATGCTTGTTAGTAGTGGCTTTTCATATTTTTTTGATAGCAGTCCGCGCCGTGCAACTAATTTGGTTGTGAGAACGCCGCGCTTTGGACTTGGCGCATAGGGTTGACGAAGCGTTGATTTTCGCGGTTATCGATTGTCGGCTGTTTCGTTATGCAATATTATTCGGTAGAAGGTATGTTCAACTTTATTCTGCGTCGTCTGGCGGATTCAATGTGGCGCTAAAAATTTGAAACATGTCAATGAGATATGGTTTAATTATCAACTAACTCCTGACAGTAACATAAGTGATTGTCATCAACATTAATATTATGCCATACACATAAAAATATGCTATTTGAATACAAAAAATGAAACTACCTGTTTAAGTAGATTTGTTGTTGAGAAACACATCAATAAACTGAATTTATTAAATATAGTTGCATACAATCAATCATCTTTTTACTAGGACGATACGTACAATACAAAACATTCGTGTAAAAATGTATTTAATATATATAAATGAAAGATATATTCTATGACTCTTCTTCATTCTTTTATCCTTTACAAGAGGGTCGCGAGTGTTATTTTTCCGTTATTCAATGAATGGCCGAATTCTCTCGCGAATTTCATCAGTCAGAGATCTTGGCGTACAATTTGAGAGCAAACTAACATTCTATAATCACATTAAGATTACTTGCAAGAAAGCATTACAAATGTTGGGCTTTGTCATCCGTACCACCAGAGTCTTTTCGGGAGTTAAAGTTCTAATATTAATGTACAACGCTTTGGTTCGAAGCAGACTTGAGAGTGGGTCAATTGTTTGGGCCCCAAGATGCTCGAAATATACCCTTATGGTGGAGAAGATTCAGAAGAAATTTTTGAGACTTCTCTATATGAGGGTGTATGGATATTACCCATGGCTTTATCCAACTGACTTTCTCTTAGGCATGCTTAACTTCAATAGTTTGAATGTTCGAAGAGAAATGTATCTGGCCATATATTTCTTTCGACTTATACGTGGCCAAAATGAGAATTCCACCATTCTTGAGAATGTGAATCTAAATGTTCCTGATTATTTTTTGAGAAATCGTGGACATGAATTGTTTGTTCTCCCAAGGTGTAGAACCAGCCTGCCAATGGGGATGCCACTGGGGAGAGCTTTAACGGTGTTCAACAATATTGCTTCGGATGTCGACATATTCCACGTAGACGTGGGTGAGTTCCGACGAATACTATTTTTTATGTATTAAAGTAGAGTTCGTCGGAGCTTACTCAGTTGACTTCTTTGCCATTTTTTTTTCTACTGATTTTAATATTAAATTGTACTATTTTTTTTCTCCATTGTAAAAGTTTTAAATTTATAATTTGTCAACCTTTTGCAATGTTAATTAAATAATTAAATAAATAAATAAATGACATTGGACTGTGCAATTTCGAAATCGTGTTTAAATAATCCGAGGAAAAAGAGGATTTAAAGCATTTTTTCTTCATCGATGACTTACATGCTCTTAATTTCTATCTGCGTGGCCGATATCATGTTTTTTTTTTAATATGTTATTCGCATCAGGCGTGTGGGACGACAGATGCAAGGGCTGCACACAGCGATTTAGACATCAGCAATATTGTCCATATTTTGCATTCGTTGCTGTCTTAATTCATGTAATGATATGTTGGCGTTTTTATATATTTTTGTTTTGTTTTAAATTGTGTATATTTTAGTCCAATATATACAAAACCCATTGGCACTTGTTATATACTAAAATATCTAAAATGATTACTTTTTTTTAATATTCAGTAACGATAGCAAAAATGGAAATACAATTATGTTATAAGTATATTCTTCCGTGGAAGATAAAGACCCCGAGGGTCACGAAACGTCACGCTCTAAGCAAACTTGTTAAGCGCTGCAAGTTTGTATACAAATGTTGTATTAAAGCGCTAACGAATTCGCTTAGAGCGTGAGGTTTCGAGGCTTATGTGTATTACCCATACATAGTTTTTTCCCATGAGTTTTATGACGCATTTTTTCATCTATACTCATATTTTTAAGAAATATTTCCATTTTTCCAACATATACATACATACAGCCATATCTTTTAGATGTAAATTCATATAATTATTTTAAGTGTTTCTACTCGAGAATCCAAACCGTTATTTGAACGAAAAAATATTTGAAAAATATAATATTCATAAGTAATGAAAAAAAGTTTGGAAGTTACTGATTGTTGGGTAGATGCCTAATTTAACATTTTTTTGTTGTGACGCTATGTCGCACACACGGTCGATAGTGACCCAAAAAATGAAAACATTTTTGGACTATTTTCTATGTTATTTATACAAAATAATTCAATCTTATGTACATTATGGTAATTAGCCACATATGTATGTATACTTTTTTTGAGCTAGGTAACCTGATATTCGGTGTACCGGTCGTACAATTAGTGGAATCGCGACCGTGACAGCCATTTCGCCGACAATTTTCGTTCGTATATTCATTATTCAAAATATTATGTTCCATTTTTTCGAGAGTAGGTAAAATCTCAATTTAATATGTACTACTTATATTATTCATAATGTATACATGTACTAATTAATCGTGTGTCTCGATGTATTATTTATGATTTTAAACGGGATTTTCACGAAATTAATACATGGTTTCATTTGCTTCAGTTTTTACAGTCATAATTTTTATCGACTGCATATGCGAGTATAAAAAAAACGCTCTTGGGCTTTCGTCTTACTCAGTTGTGCGGTCAACTATTCGAATCCCAAAATTCTCATCCGACTCCTAAACGGTCGACCCGATTATAATACGGGCCTAGAAAGAGCGACCAGCCTACTCCCATATTAAAATCTGAAAAGAGTGGTTGACCGAATAGTTTAAAACCGTTTCTCGCTAAAACTTCATAGAAATAGTTAATTCAGATCATTTTATGTATCGTATAACACAACCTGGTCAGACTTAATATTAGATTGATTTCATTTCGCGAATTTTTATGCGTTACCATTTACCAATCATGTGCCTGAAAATCGCTACGGCGAAATTTATAAGGAGGCTTGGAGCACTGTGTAAAACGAGGGTGTTTAACTAGGTCTTCCAATCCCGGGATCACCAGATGTATCGGGATTCATTATAAGATGTTAAAATATCAAATTTAAAATCTTAATACTTCTCGATTTACTACCATATTTAATGATAACCTATATAATAAATAAATGATTTGTGGTTATACTCTCTTTTGTTTTGCAGCAGTCGTAGACAGGAGCATACAATTTTATGGTTTTTATTTTTTTATAATTTTGTATAAAAATCAGTGGCATTCCGCTAGTGGAACTACTGTTAATAAATTGTCGATTGTTTCTATTATTAAATAATCAAATCTCTTTCTTCGTTAATGTTTGCCAGTTTCTTGATAAATTAAAAAAAAAATGATGTCTACAAAATCAGATCTTAAGCATGGGTGTTTTTGATATTTCTTCCCCTCGAATTGATTTCATCAAACTGTATCTTAAAAATATCGCCTTGGTCGAAATATTAAAAAATAATCATAAATGATCAATACCGGGATCGCAAAAATAGTTCGAGATCGGATGCCCTATCTGTCACGTATTGAAAAAAACAAATAATTAACTTGTAATGTTTTATATTTTTCATCCTAAAGGTCTGATTATATACATAAAGTTTTTATTATAAGACAACGCCATATTGAAGTTTTGTACATGGTAATAACTCATAATCTGTTATTATTTTATACAACTGTAAAAAGTTCTGTTACGATCAGTGAAGGATTACGCACTTGGGAAACCCCATGCGCAATCAATTTCGGAGGCCCTGTTATTCCAATATCATAAAAGCGTTACAAAAGTCTACATGGAATAAAAATAATTATTTAAAACTGAATTAAAAATATACATGGGCTTTTTATAATATATGTTATTTTTTAGGACCCAAGCACGACGCGCCTCTTGCGCTTCTGGGGAAATCCGCCACTGGTTACGATTATTAACGTGTGTATTTATTTATTCCACAAATCTATCTACGTATATAAGTCTGAATTTATCCAAAAAACTGAAAAAAAATTGAAATCGTTCTTACATAAAACAGCGCGTTCGGAAAATACATAGTTTTCATAAAGGCAAATTGCAAATAGATAGGAAGGATTCCGAACACTCGTATTTTAAAATTTCGAACTATCATATAATCAGTGCTTTTTTTTGGAAAAAAAGGTGCCGGAACGCACTTTTTTCGAGCATTTTCTAAGAAGGTATATTATTTATTATATATTCGAATATCATTTTGTCTGTGGCCGAATGTCTTCCTCTAAGTAACCATTGATCAACGTATTTTGAAGGATCAAAAAGTATCAAAGGTGGTCTGACGAGTTTAATAAACAAAAGTGACGAAACTGTTTTGGTCATCAACGAAGCTCTCATTGGGCTGATAATTAAATTATTTTCTGAAAACCCGCGTTCACATTCACTTGAAGAAATGGGAATAGAATTCAGTGCATAAATTAAACGCCCTTTCCAAGAAAGTAAATACCTGATAATCTTTTCCATGACATTAATTTGTGGGTCTTATAATACCATGTATATTCAAAAGGGATCAACAGCCAATGGCTTCCAAGAAAAGAAATGAAAGTTTTAAAATAGAAAAAATAAAATTTTACGAACATTTATTAAAATTCCGAGAAAAAAAGGTGCCGGAACGCCGTTCCGCCGCGTTACAGGGTAAAAAAAGCCCTGATTATACTATTTGAAATCGTGATTTGTTGGTATTATAGCTGTCACATATATGTATTTTTATGATTTAATGTTGGTTGGTTTGTAAATCTATCTAGTTAAAATTTAATTATACTCGTACGTTTTGTATCATTATTCCTACATCATCGCGTGAATATCCAATTTCACGGTGAAGTGTCTGTTGTTAAAATATAAAAAAATGTGTGTATGAAACTTTCCCAAATATATTTATTGTATTAAATGATACGTTACTATTTACGGCCACTTTCATGTATAATATAATATTACTTCTACATGCGTACTTCTATGGCAGCAGTTTTCAATCGATGGTCCGCAGGAAAAAAATCTCAATATCATAAGAGCCAATAATTACACACATATTCAGTGGCCGATTAAGCATATGGGAGGCCCAATTCGCAATAAAATTTGGAGGCCCTGTTTTTCGGATAACATAAAATCGTCCGAAAATTCCAAGTAAAATATATAAAAATCTGAGCAAAAAGTGTATGGGTTATATTATGTAAGCAATTTTTGAGGCCCTTCAGATTCGGAGACTCAAAGCGCGCACTTCATTTGCTTATAAGATATTCCGCCAATGCACATATTTAAAACATGCAGTTAAAATTTTTCACTGATTGATGTCCTTTAATTTAAAAAGACCATTTCGAAAGAGGTTCGAATAGTTGGCCATCGCTGCTTGAGCGTGCATTGGAAACACGTTCACATTTTAGAAAATTAAAAATCTACCGCAATTAAAATATTCTATGATATTGCGGGTGATTGTTTTTATGTACTTTGGTTAAAATATCAGTTTTATAGCCAAATATGTATATTTAAAAAAGAATATGTGTTGAGCTTACCGATTCAAAAATGAAGACATTTTTACGAGAACAAAGTAAATTAATTATAATCATTTATTAAATGAAATGAATGGTTTTTATGAACACGTTTTTTAAAATATGGCGTCTCATTGACAGCAGTCATATAATTTTACAAAATATACATTACAGAATATATATTTTTTATTTCACAACATACTCGTTAGTTTCTCAATATTCTCACTGTATAATTAACGTTAGGAAATAATTGTTCACATACAAATTTGCTTTTTTAAATTTAATATGCACTGAGGACGACTACTAAGATAAGGTGACCAGGTTTTGAAAATGTCAAAGGAGGACACTTCTGGTTTTGCGGATTTATCCAAATAATCAGCGTGAGACCTTTTTTTGAACTCTTACGGGAATTTCAAATCCCAAATCCCAGAAAATTGCTGATTTACCCAAATAACCAGCGTGGGGCCTTTTTTTAGGTCTTAGGATTATAAATCCTAAATTATTGAAATTTAATTAAAGGAGGACAATTGAGACAATTTTCTCTAGAGGAGGACAAAGCAGGACAAACTTTATAAAAGGAGGACAATCCTCCTCAAATGAGGACGTCCGGTCACCCTAACTATGAGCGACGCTTTTATTTACCGCTTGGCGTCTCCTGGTTTGTGTAAATGGTCATGCACTTCTGAATAATATAAACTTAAAACTGGGGACTGAAAAATCGTACGAATATATCAATAGCGGTTTTTCGGTGTTTCGTATTAAATATCGGTGTTATAAAAAAAGTCAAATAAAACAAAAAAATATGACTAATTGGCATCTCAATACCGGGCGAGAAATTTAAAATCGATATTTTGAATTTCATATAAACACCGTCATTTTTAAAAAATCATAAAATATATCATAAAAGTCTTACGGTTGCTAAAAAAAATAATCCACCACCAAAAAGTGTCATAAATTCTGGAGCCTGTCAATATTGATAAAACTCTTAGTAGATTCAAAACATTTCATTTAATCGCAAAGGATTTTGTTAATATTTCTATACATTCAAAATTCGGTTTTGTCTCATTTTTAACACTGAAATACTGGTATTTTTGCATTTTGAAAATCGGTATTTCCGTATTGAAAAAAAAACTGAATACCGGGATGCCGGTTTCGATAATAATACTATTATTCCGATTCCTATTTGAAACCAAAATGGCGGTAGGACTTCTTCGTGAAAAATATTCATTGGTTGGTGTTAAGTAAATCCATTGGAATGGCCTTTAACTAAACAATCCAAAAACTAATTAATTTTTGCCAAAACATTTATCTTAAAAAACTTGGTACAGCGTGTAGGTTACTGTTATAATCTTAATATTTTGCTTTAAATATGATATTGGTTTTAGCATAATAGATGTATAATGCTATTCTGCATTCAATTATGTATGTACATAAAACGGAAGCAGCTGTTTAAATAACGATGTACAGTTTGTGAAAGCGGATGAAGTAGACGTGAAATAATAAATTTAATATTTAAAAATCTGAGATAAATAAATAAATACCAGTTACCTGATTTCCAAAGAAAACACATTTGAATGACATGATCGATTTTTCATTTTTTTTTTTTAAATATATTTGTCAGTTTTCCAAACGTTTTTCATTTACTATTTTAAATGCTTATAATACGGCATTTATCTCTTCCATATCTGTGTCGAATTTCTTAGTAACGTAGCTCAAAATATGAAGACATAAGCACTTTCCTTGAATGCATGGATAAAAAAGTACAACTAGAAAATGTAATGAGTAGCTCAACATAAACTGCATAACTCGCAATACCCTTAAATATTTAGATGTATATTATTTGATTTAAGGAAAACACCTAAATGTATTAGTTGTAGTAGATGACGTATTTTCTTTCATATATTAGATTAATTCGTTATCATATCTAACTGGTCCGAAAGTTTTTCTGTGTGAAAAATAAAATAATCAAGTCAAAAACCTCTGCGAACGTCTGAAACCGTTGGAGCAGGGATGGGCTCGGAGGGGCTCGCGCGAGCCCCTTGTTAAGATAAGAAAATCATTATTCTTATATCAAATCATCACATAACTGCAATTTCTGTTGATGGTTAAATTTGAAAATTAGTTGTCGATCGATTTATCTATTTTCTGTTCGGAGGCATGGGTGTTTGTGATGTTTTAAGATTGCCTCCCACTCTTGCGATCCTTTAATTCAACTAGGCGCTACTATTAGTTAATCACTAGTCCTGTCTTATCCTTATCATTTTATCCCTACTACTTTGAAAAGGAGAGGTTGAGTGACTAAGTAACAAGCAGTTTTCGTAGAAAAATAACTTTTGTTGAGATACCTTTATTAGGAGGCCATATGCTCGACATTGGGAGCGGACATCGATAAAAAAATGGATGACATTTACCGAGCCCCTTGTTAAGATATTGGCAGCCCACCGCTGCGTTGGAGAAAATACAATTTATCTCAAATAAAACAGTTGACGACACAAATTAATATGCAGTTTTATTGCGGTTTACATGTCACTTGGAATTCGCGTGGCTGTGCATTATTTTTGTTAAATGGCATTCAGTTACCATGTGGGTTACTATAATGAATGCATTTATCATTAACCTGCTGACGATGCTTACTTGTCCACGACTGCTTTCCCATCCGTTAATTTTAATTCGGTGGTGTAGCAAAAGTGTATCAACAGTATTGCTCCCTTGAATGGGAGTGTCTTAGGAGCCCTAGACTTGGTGTCGTGTCGTGCACATATATATATAACGTCGTGAATTATTTAAAAGGCTGGTTATTTGCCTTATTATCTACTAGGTCGCCGTGGCCGATCGGTCCTACTTGGACTTGCTGATTGGATGGATCGACTTGCGCGGTTCTTTCCCCTCGTTCTACATTGAATGGCACTCCCATAGGATGTGTTATTATCCTAAAACCCAGAAAATTGCGGATTTACAAAAATTACCAGCGTTTTTTTTTAGGTCTTCTAAAGATTTTTGAATCCAAAATCTCAGGAATTAACGAATTTACAAAAAATAACATAATTGACCGATCAAGTCACAAGGCCGCACCAGAGTAGCCAGAAGGCCGCAGGTTCCCCACGACTGCTCTAGATAATGTTTAGATTCTAGGGAAACGATGTAAAAATTACACTGGAATATATAAGAGTATTTTTTCATAAATTGATACTTAATTAGCTGCACTGGCGACTGGTTGACCACGGTTCAAAGCTTTGGCCGTCTCCGTTGCAGAGGGTCTTTTGTATGATATACAATATTATGTGCAACTAAGTAGCGACGTCAAATAAACTAAACGAGTGCATTTATTCTGTGTCTATATAATTTGTAACTTATTCCCATTTTGACAACAACGCGGGGGCGTGCGTCGTCATTTATAAATAGTAAACAGAATGCATACCACATTCCCGGATGGATCAGAATGAATGGCGGCCAGTTATCGTGATGGCGTTGATGATGCTCATGATTTAGATGTGTAGGATGTTGGTACGCATCACTTGACAAGCATACAGCGTTTTATAATAATGTATGTTATTTTGTTCGTCTCGTGTTGTGACATTTGGACGTCTGCGTCTGCTATAGATCCGTATGTTACAGACAGAAGCCCTCAATCAAATAAACGTTGTGAAAAACCATATTTGAATATCGACGTTTAGCTGGCAAAAGATATTACGTCTAAGCATTGTAATTTCAGTACCGCCAAAACGAATTGTCTTTATGAGATGAGCGTCACAAACCAATCTTTAAAAAGTACACGGATGAACATGAACTTGCACTTGAATACATGAAGATACCAAAAGGCTAAAACCGGGTAATTGGTGACAAAACGCATGTGAATTTACAAAAATTTAACTATGTGTTCCTCAACAATATTGAAATCCCTTTGAGAACCTTCAGTTGAAACCTTAAATTATATTAAAAAAGTGTCATTATAAATACGATAAAAGTGCAAATTTTGCAAGGACCCAACGCGTGGCATAAAAACTATGCAATTTCTCATGTTTGATATTATTTAAAAACATATATATATATTCTAATTTTGACTTAATTCGACTTCTTGCTCTATCTTTAATATCGAAATACCAGGACCCCTGTTTGGTAATACTGGTGCTGCAGTTGAAACTACATATAGCTGAGTGAGAATGTTTAATATTACTTGGGATAAGGGATTCTGTGTCGAGACGTCCCGGGACTTGTCGGTTATTTTGCTGTCTTAAGGCCCGGGAATTGTGACTGTGATTTATAACACTTACCCGGGGTTTTAAAAAAATAAGTATGCATATATAAAAGGGACCTGATAGAAAAAAAAACGTTTGTGATTTATAATTTCGTAGAAGTTTCAAATACCATGTGTTTATATATTGTATAATTAGCAAAAGTAAATTACAAAATATTAAAATTAAATGTTGATACCCGATGTTGTTTTATGTACAAATGTTTTTTCACTATTTCACAAAGGTACTAATGTCTCAATAGGACAAAAAAAGTCTAAAAGCTGTATTATGAAGTTACGGTCATAAATTTACTCCTGACGGCTACTTCATTGATATTTTTTCATTACATGTACCGTTATGATCCCTTAGTAAAAATTAGCCGTAAGCATTGCACACATCCATTACACAAGAAAAATAATAATTATTAAACATTGCCGAGTGTATGTAATACATAAATATTACTAATATGTATGTATTTATTACTAATATTTATGTATCTAATACATAAATACATGTAATACATACATGCATGCAAATATTTAATTTTAATAAAATTATATTTTTATTGAAGGGGAAGTAAAAGTCTCGAGTCCCGAGACTTTGAAAACACCGAGACTTCAGAATCCCTACTTGGGATAAACTAGAGGAGAAAATACATTTAAAACACGCTGTCTAATGTTTAATTGAAATTTTCACAACAAGGAAACTGGATAATCCAGATTTATCTAACCGTTATGGTGAATCTCTTCTCACAAAACTACAGAGGCCGACATTTCTAAAATATTTGTCAGGAATATCGCATACAATTTTTAAAAAATATCCGGTCATGTTCGCTAGATTTCTCGTCGTGTTGTTTTACAAAAATCGTATCGGTTAAAAAGTCGCACACTCAAAGGTAAGCTGATTCCAAAATGGGCCGGATATTTATTATCTCTGTCGTCGCGGATGCATTTTCAAGAGCAAAGCGCGCCAGCAATACTATAAGAGGTGTAAGCAGTTTGGGATATTATTTAAATCAGAGTAGTGGCGTGCCTAGGTCGGGAGTGAGGGTCAGACTATCAGCGGGCAAGGAGGGCTCGCTTCTCAGAGCTATTTGGTATGGTCTGGGGAAGGGTCAGATGTTTTAATCACTCTTATACAATTATTAGAACCATCAAATGTTACTTAGCATACTTGTATTATGACACAATATAATTATAAATATTAATACTTCGCTGAAACATGCTTTGTTAAACTGCAAGAGTGAAGTTTGAGTTGAAAAGAAAGAAAATGGATCAAGATTAGCACAGAAATATGTGCTATTCTTCTCGCTCCAATTCTATGTTTTAAACGTTATACTTAATATGTCAGAAATTGCATTTAAGTACCGATTTGATCTGAGAATATTGTGATTTTTAATGTAACAAGGTGCTCTTTAAATCCGCCTTTAGCCCACCCCTGTTTTTTTTTATCATACTGTCAATGTGTTAACTTTCAATTATTGGTGGAAAGGCATGGGGTATATTTATAAAAAAAACTTTCTTGAAGATGATGATTTTTATTTTGATTTTTTGAACCGTTTCCCTCACTAACGATTGCCTGCAAAAAAGTTGCGTTATTGTAATTTTGATTTCTGATCATATCCTCTCCTTGTGTTTAGTATATAGCTGCAAAGCGGCGACTTCATCACTCCTTGTCTCCCTTTAATTTCTTTACTTCCTTCAATGACATCCACTTAACTTTCATTTTGGGAATTTTTTGCCCCACCGAAAATTACCTTGCAGTACGCCAATATGACAAACACAGACGTGCTGTGTATAAGTCGTTAGTGCAAGTGTGTGTATTGAATGAATTGTGTGCAGTGTTTTCGTGTGGGTGAGGTCCGCCGAGAGATTTCGGAGGAGGGTTCGACGACCTCCTCAGTCGGGACTTAAACCCCATGACCTTTACGTTCGCTACCATTTGACCAGATTTTTTTCCCCAATCACAAAAGCCTACTGCCGGGCCTGCGGCACTGATTGCTCCGGCCAAATTGAAATGTGTAATTATTTTGTTATTGAGTAGGCAATGTTTCTGGCTGGCAGAAGCTATTCGGCAATAAAACTAACTGGAACTGCCTCGTTTGGTAGTAGACTAATAATATCAGTGTCTAATGTCTATGGATTCATTTTATATCAGCTAATGGCTATTACTCACGTAGACAAAAGTGGAAGCCAAAATATTGAAAAACATGTTTGAGAATTCCTATATGAAGCGAATTATGTTGTGTAATAAAATAATCAATAAATTATACAATAAAGAAAATTACTATCAATACTGGCAGCTTTATCAAATGTTGTTTTTTCTTAGTTCTGCCAAAAAACTATTATGACAGTATTAGTCGGCTTAAATCATATGCGCTTTCACGCATGATTTAAGTCGTGTGTTATGATTTTTTTTTGTTGTTTTGAATTATACAAATCACCCGATCTCACGTGAAATGGTTTGTGTAAAGTTGGCTATTGGCTGAAAACATTATTATATTATGTTAAAGCATATGGAGGTTTCGGTGTTATTATTAATTATGCAAACAATCGTTTTGACGAATTAATAGTCCACTGCAATACCGTTCTGTCGATAGAGAAAATTAGCACATTCATTGAATACATATATCACTCAAGAAAAATGTTGCGAAAATAAAGAAAAAACAAATCATTCATTTTCTCAACACCTGTGTTTCCCAACAACCGTTTTAAACCTCGAAAACACTTAATGCAAATGTCTCGAAATCACTTTACTTCGACGTTTACCGGTGCTGGAGGGATCCCTTCAAATATCAAACAATGTTTTTGACATTATCATAAAACATATGTACGTTGTCATTTGATGATTCAAGTTTTTTTAAACTTATTTTAAATACACATGAATTATGTACATAATTTTCATAAACAAAACATTCGTTCGATTTGTCCATTATTTTTAGGGTTTTCATCTGAAATTATAGCATCAATAATAAATGCTCACTAGCTGAGCGAAACCGGTGATGTAAAAAAAAATATCAAATACCAACGATCTATATTTTTTTCTCATCAATCTTATCCATGGTTATTGGGTTGCTGCTGATTAATCTAGCGTCCAAGCGATAGTAATTAATTCACATAATTGCGGCCAGTGTTTAATTAATCAGATCCCGAAACTCAGAAAGATTAATTAACGGAGATAAAATGAGAGTTGAAAATGCTAGGCGCCTTGCCTTCCATTACGCATTGGAATACGGTGCCTACATAAACGAACGACTGTAAAGTTTGCTTCTCTTGGAAGTTCGAAATACAGTATGTATCCGATTTGAAATAATGACCGCTTCCGAAGTGTATATCACTTATACGACATCAACGGTGACTTTCCCTAAAAAAAACTGACTACCTTAAACCAGATTCAAAATGCCGCACTTACCGTAGATATATATTCCATGTTTGCTTCCAATGTGGCATATGGTCTCCTAATTGAAATATAGTGAAACCCCGATTCTACGATCTTCAAGCGACAAAAAACGAAAAAATGCGGAAAACCGATGTTTCGAGAAAGCTTCAAATCATACCAAAAAATGTTAAGTTTTGAAAATACTTATTTTACATATTTTTATTATAGGATACTTACATATATTTAAAAAAAAATCTTAATATGTACTATGTTTCATATTTGCAGTTATATCAATTTCAACAAAGATCACTCAACCTCGCGTATTCTAAGTCATTTTTTTCGCTATGTGAACTCGTTTTTCTCCTGATTTTTTTTCAATTTCAGATTCAATTCTAGTTTTCTTCATGAAAAATTCTCGAGTTCGCATCAGTTCTGGCAAAAAATGCCATTTTCGAAAATTAAAAAAAAAAACACTATTTTGCACTAATCTCACGTATATTTAATATGATCAGGACCGCTTTCATTCATCACGAGCGTTTTCAACTGAAAAATATTTACAGTGGAACCCGATCTACCGTTCTCGCCTTATCCGTTTTCCGATGGTTCGTTCATTTATCATAGTCCCGGAAACACCATAGAACAATGTAAATATTCCGCATTAACGTTCCGCGATATACCGTTTTCCTCGATTACCGTTCAAAATATTTAGGTCGTCAAAAATATTATCCGTTGACGTTTTCGATGAATGATTTCTCATAACTATTCTTACCTCCGCATTTCGTTTCGCGTTTTTTCAGTTTGAACCCGATCTTCCGTTTCTCACTATCTTCGTCTATATGCAGTATCGTTTATTTTTTTTTTAGACAAGACCACCCGTAATAGGCAATGTTAGTAATTCCGTTAATCATTTCTCGATATACCGATTTCTTCGATTCTATCATTAACTATTATCGTTCCGTCCAGTACTATTATTCGATTGACTTTTGTAGGAATATTTTTATGGCTCATAAATAATCTTAATATATCTGGTTGCGTAAATTTATCTAACTCAAAAGTCAAAACAAAATACCTAATGAAGAAACAGAACATAGTTGAGACATGAACATAATTAAAGGGACATTGGAAAAAAAGAAAAGCAAAGCAAAAAAAAAAACCAAAGCAAAAAGGAGTTAGTTGACTTAGAAATGTACGCGATTTTTGAAGAGTGTTTTGTTAAAATTTAAGTCCCCAAAACAGAAATCGGCTACTTAGTTTGTAATTTAACAAGTAAAATACTACATTTATTTGTTCTTTACTAATAAATAATGAGTTTTTTGAAAAATAAACATTTTTGTGAATTTGAGCTTTCGCATTATCGGTTCCGCATAATTCGTTCATTTATTTACGATCCTTGAAAAGTAGATCGAGGTTCCACTGTACTATAACATGTGTCTTTTCGCCGTTTTTGTCAGGAATAGAACCATGTTAATTTAACCTTTTTCATATTGGGTTGTTTTTTTTGTTTTTTAATGTCAAGAATGAGACCGGCTTGTGATGTGTAGGATAAGAATATACATGAATACAGGGCTATGTTTAACAATCCAAGTGCAGCTATTAAGGGTGTAGCCAATGATTGATAATAAACAATTGTTTTAAAACCTCTTTATTACAAATAATCTTGAATATGGCATATATACTTTTGTCATATTATGTAACCTTTTTAGCTGTGTCTTTTCACAAACGTGTTATCGAAGCCTTCTACTCGGCTTCGATAAAAGGCGCTAAAATCTACTGTTTTTTCCCGTAAGATTATCAAACAAAAAAATCATCGCCACCGTAACTGATTGGTATTTTTGAGTGAACAACTAATAAACAATTTCAGCTTTCGGGGTAAAGGGTGGATATTAAAATATACATGCATTTATGTATGAAGATCTGACACAAACAAGAGTTTAAAAAAATAATTGACAGGTACAATCTTCTGTCTTAAAATAAAATAATAATTACAGGTGAAAAAATGCTGTTTTGTCAAACTGGTAAAATAAATGCACCGGCTGAGTAATTCCAGACAAACAATTGATATCCAAGAAACTTGTTGTATATTTAACTCATTTTAGTCAATTTTGTGACTTGCCAACTTCTGCCAGCACAGTGACGACATATGTATAACAACATTAGGCATGACAATTTAAGAGTATTGTAGCTAAAAAACGGTTTTTCGAAATAGTTTATGGATTAATATTTTGCTCACACGCCTTTTTATGCAGATTAAAACATGTGAATATGGGTGCGTCCATCGCAAATTTCTCGGCTTTTGTTAAAGCATCTAAATTCCGCACGGTGCACATCGATTCTTTTCAGTAGACGCGAAGTTCGGCTGTGTCCATTATTTATTACTAGATAGGATGATAGGACGCAATAAATAACATCCAAGATAACCGGTTTATTTCGTTTTAAAGTTTGACTTAGCGAATTATTGTATCGAGACACTTTTGACTCTTTCGATACGGCGGGTCGGCAGACACGCCGATTGAAAAATCCACTCGTCCGATCGACGACATAATATTGAAATTCATAATTATTGCACGAAAATTCGATGAATAAACGTTTACTACTCCACCGTGTTACCTATCTTGCCAAATTCTTCTTTAAAGCGTTAATTAAAATTCCTTTTTTATTCCATTGCTGGCGTTGTAAAGAATTTTCATGACGGAATTTGCATGGAAATAATTAATTTCGGAATACCTTTCTGGAATACTGTAATTTAATTTGCCTTTTAATTGCTAATTTTAAGACCGAAATCGCATTGGAGAAAAAAAAGTTTTCCCGGTTTTATGAATAGACTTTTAAGCGTACAGTTTTTATTGCTTTATTTAAGATTACATTTCTTTTTTAGTAACACTGTTAATAGAATTTTAGTGTGTTAGTGTCACTTGGCTCGCCATCCTTCAGTTGAAGAAAAATTTACAAACATTTTTTTAAAAATTGTATCGTATATACCTACCATTTTTTTGTACTAGTAAACTCAATAATCAATATATATGTTTATTAATTATTGAGGTTTGTGTAAAAAATCCTAAATATGTAAAAAACACAAACTAGCAATACGATAAAACACAAACATATTTAATCTTGCGCCCTAAATCTCAAATTAAATAGCTATTTGTTCGATCGATGATTTAGGAATTGAACCCAGACCCTTCTGGATGGCAATCTAAGTTATTCATTTCTTAAGGCTTACGCCAAGCTGGGCGCTAAGAGCTATACATACAATTGATCACTCGTAAGTTTTTAAATTAATTAATACAAAATCAAATCCGTATGTATCATGGTTCTTCTCAGTGTCCAGACAAATAGTTACGAACCGAAATAAGTTTGATGGCTTTTGTAGTAGGAAATGTGCAAACTCTCCTGAAAGGTTAAATAACTATTTTTTTTATCACTCGCAGAGTCAAAAGCGCCAATAATCGTTTCCAAGAATTTTAACCGCATAGTGTTATATAGTTTGCTGTATTAAAATACATATGTTATGTTATTATATTTTATATCCTTAGTTACAAAGTTTTAAGAAATCTTACAATCCTTTTAATAGTTTTCTATGTACATATGTGTAAAATATTAAGCCAGTTTGCGTAGTATAGAGTAAATGTATTCAGTGGCATATCAACGATATGGGTGCCAAATGCTAATCTGAAAAAAGTTTATCGATTGCATACACGAGCTAAATAAAAGTGTATAAGTCATGGAAATGTATTCTTTTTAATTTGTCTTCTATTAGAGATTACTATGAATTTTATGTTTGGCAGTTACCGTATTTGGTTTAAAATATCATTCGAATTGGTGTTGACCTCTATTTATTTCCCTTAAACTTTTCCCGTAAATCATTTCAACATTTTCGGTAGGTAATAGGCATGATTTATACCTAAAGTAAAACCTGTGCAAGACAGTTTTATTTATGATGTTGATAATTTATTTTATTTTTAGCAAACACTACTTAAATTCAGAATTTATATAATTGCATGTAAAAATATTTTTTTTCTAAAAATCGGGACCATTATTCTATCGGGATAGTGTGGCTTTATTGATCATATTGCCGACCTCGTTCGGATTTCGGCCTTGCGGGCGCTGCGGTCATCCTCTGTCAATGTTCAAAGAAAAACGTTTTATATTATTATTCCTAGCAGACTTTTTTGTATCAATCATTTTACTGCTGCGGTAATAAATCGTCGATTAATATCGGTTTGGCAGATGGGCTATTTATATATATTTCCGTAGCTTTATTTTTGCAAGGAAGCTGGTAAGTACATTGTCGTGTTTCGTTTTTTGCGGCAGAAATTGTTTTGAAGCTCTTGAAACACTGCCGGTAATGAGCTGACTGTTAATTGGTATGTTTCTTTTTTGGAAAAAAAATCACCGGAAAAAACATGAATTGAGAATACAAAAAAAAATAAGTGCCTAACAAACTTGTTATTTTAACCATCACGATAATAAAATAAAGATGTTATTTAAATATAATATAAATGCACCATGTGTATTAGAGCGAGGAGTATAATCCGGGGTCCAAATCATGACGTCAAACCAAGTGACATTCGTTTTTTTTTTTCAATTTCATATTATATGTAACGCAATAAATATGTTTGGTATTGAATTATAATGAATTTGCTGTGTATTTTATGTAAAAAGAAAGCGATACAACTCTTGTATTGAATGTGATTCATTTTTTCAGTTATGACTGTCTATTTGACTTTTAACTTTTAAATTCATGTATGGTATAAGTCAAGGTCGTATCTTTTTATATGTCAAGAAATACCATAGCTAGATAAAGTTCAGTGTCAAAATTATATTTCAATCCATCTTTTATTATTAACCTCGGTGAAAACGTCGTTGGTAATATGAGTAACGTTTGTCACAATATTAAATACAGCCTACATAAAAATTATACTTAAGGGTCAGTGCAACGGTCTAAAGCAGCGTTGTCCAACAGAAATCGTGGGCTAAATAAAATATTACAGGTACTATGGTGGGCCGCATAAAAAACGATGTAATAATTAATAATTACCATGATACTTTCTTTATTTTAAAAACAGCCAAACAATTATGCGAACATTTTATTTACTTAATAATTAATGTGACACTTGTTTTTTCAGACTATTTGATTTTTTTCATATCGACTGGTAATTTATTCGATGCACATCGCAGTTGATTGGTTAAGTTTTCATCGGCCAGCTTGTTGCGACATTTCGTTTTTACTATTTCCAATTTTGAAAAGAACGACTCGCAGCTATATGTGGTCCCAAATGCAGCTGTAATGTATATTGCCAGCTTTTTTAATTTTTGGAAATTTATCCTCGAGGATATATTTCGGATAGAACTCACGTTTAATTTCTTCAAAAATGCATTTTTACCCAATGCTTGATTTGAAGTCTATTAACTCCATTTGTGACCCAGCTGTCATGAAAACAATTGGATGTCATACACAAAATGCTGATATAAATTTGGCAAATTCACGTCAGTGCTTTTTTTGTTAGATTTATGAATAACATGCAAAATATATTTGTAGAAGGCCAATAGGGCCGCAGAAAATCTTCAACTGGGCCTCGTGTTGAACATCGCTGGTCTAACGCGACACATATAATCAAGAAAAAATGTCAAGTGACTTACTTACAAACATTCATGTAATTTAGGCATCGGCAACCTGCGGCCCGCGAGGCGTCGTGGTGCGGCCCGCAAGATTCTCGCCGCAACGCATGTAAGGGCACATGTCATTACAGTGTAATGATGTGTGACCCAAGTGCGGCCTGCACTAATCCCCACGTAAAATATTTTGCACTTTTACAACAAAAGGTTGCCGACCCTTGTAATTGATACAATTTAACTTAATAGGATTTTCAAAACATCCCAGTTGAATTAAGAATGCCTTATTATTCTATTATAATAACATTTATCTGTAAAAAAACCTACTATTTTTTTTTCAATACATAATTGCATCTCAACCAAACCGCACTATTTATTTTAAAAAATATATTAAACGTTACCAAAATAAAATACTTTAATATTAACATATTTTTAAAAAATAATTCTCTGTTTGACACTAACTATTTCAACATTTAATTAGCTATGAATGTCAAATAAAACCTGAAAAAAACCAAAAGGTAAAACTTTAGTGTCTATGCTACCGACCACTGATGGCATACATCTTCACCCTTTGTACTTATTCGCGTAACTATTTTAATGATAACTATAACGGAGAATTGATTTATAAAAAAACAATTGAATCCAAAAACTATTTTTTTGTTTACGCAAGGGGTTAGGGTGGCAATCCTCTTTTTGTCTAAAGTCCGCATTCATTTTTCAGATTCAACATAAGGCCGCAGTAAATAAACATTGTCTAGGTCTAGGGAATCTTTTTCCGGAAAAAATTTCATGCCAATTTGTAAATCCCAGAAATTTGCGGATTTCCCAAAAGTAACAGCGTGGGACCTTTTTTTAGGTCTTCCAAGGGTTAAGACATCCAAAATCTCAAAGAATTTACAGATTTCCCAAAATTACCATCGTGGGAGTTTTTTTCTAGCTCTTCCAAAAGTTTTCGAATTTAAAATCTCGAGAATTAACGAATTTACAAAAATTTGCAGAATTGGCTGATCAGGTCAAAGGCCGCACCAGACTAGCCAAAAGGCCGCAGGTTCCCCACGACTGCGCTAGGGCATGACTAGTGATAAACTATTCGCTCGTGATACGTGATTTACGTCCCATCGAATAAGTTGGGTTAGCCACCGAACAGAAATCAATTTAAGAAATAAAATTCTCATTCAGAATATTTCGTACGATTTTCCACGTTCAAAATATTTGGCTAAATATATGGCTGATTAAAATTGATTGAAAAATCTGTCCATGCTGGTTATCGAACCCGTGAGCTCTCCCCAACAGAAGAAGCCAACGACATCGACCACGGATCCGATTTGCAAAAAAATATTAATTATACTATTATGAATGCAACACATTATATTTCAATTCGATGTATTTTTTTATCGGCCTTTCGCCCGTCACTACTTTTTTCAATCTCGAAAGCGGCTGCGACCACAATTGGGTTGGGAGCCTCTAGTCTAGATACACTGTAATTTCGCACAGTTCGTCGATCTTTTGCAAATCATCCGTCGCGTTCGTTCGATTATTGACTCCATAATTAGCTGCAATTGATTGTTATTTATTTGCGGTTCTTTTAATCGCCTTTATTGTGAGAAACGACTTTATCTGTTTGCCTTTTGCTTATCGGCGCAATACAGTTTATTTTTATTGTTATTGAGGAATCGACTTGTACCGCTGCGCGCTGGATGCGTTGCGGAATCGAACGGATTCAACTGTACATAATATAAATGTAATAATCGATGACTTCAGTATTAGGGTATCCAATCCCGGAGCCTTTTTCCAATCCCGGGATTTCGGGATTGATAAATTTTCAATCCCGGGATCCCGGGATCCCGGGATTGAGATAAATTTACCGAGGAATTTGAAATCTCCGATTTGGTATACTTTTTCCCCGTATTCTCACGAAACCTCGTTTTTTTTTTTTTTTAGCTCACCGAGGAATTCGAAATCCTCAATTTGGTATACTTTTTCCCCGAATTCTCACAAAACCTCGTTTTTTTTTTTTTTTTTAGCTCACCGAGGAATTTGAAATCCTCAATTTGGTATACTTTTTCCCCGAATTCTCACGAAACCTCGTTTTTTTTTTTTTTTTAGCTCACCGAGGAATTTCAATCGACAATTTGCCAATTTCATCTCACTTTTCGAGATTTACTCCTAATTTCTCAATCCCGAAATCCCGGGATCGCGGCCATGTCAATCCCGGGATTTCGGGATCAGAAAATTGAACGGGATCCCGGGATTACGGGATCCCGGATCCCGGGATTGGATGCCCTATTCAGTATTAACTGTTACTTCGAACATCCAGTAACCATTTTACGATTCCGTCGAAAAGTATTTCAGCTAATTCCAAATCGTTAATACACCGTACCTTATGCTTATAATACTATGAAACTGTACAACAGACAACGATGAAACATTAATGCTTAATTGATTTGTTATATGTATATATGAGGCGCCCAGTATCCAGTGGCGGATAAGACCTTGGGATGCCCCAGCCGCAACCAAATTTGGTAACCCTGTTTTTCAGATACTTTAAAAGCAGGGCTGTGGAGTCGTGAAAAAAAGACGACTCCAACTCTAGCTTTAAAATAATAAAAAAACGACTCCGACTCCGAGCTAAGCATGCAATGTAAACATTATGGACTCTTGTGGTTTGAATACACACATTTATTATTAATGTTTCTAGCCGCTCGTTTTTCACGACTCCGACTCCGGTCAAAACACCACGACTCCAACTCCACAGCCCTGCTTAAAAGCGTTGCAAAATTCCACGTAAAATAAAAATTAATGTAGAAAACAGAATTTAAAATATATTGGTTATGTATCATATGAGCTATTTTGAGGCCCCAAGCGCGCGCCTTATTCGCTTATAGGGTAATCCGCCACTGCCCGTATAAATTACGGTCAAGTCATGTTTTTTTTTTCGATTAAATATATGTTTATTAATTCAGGTAGGGAATTTTAAGACATACAATTTAATAAAAATACGTTTCGGACTTTTAAAATCGTACTACAATGAAAATCGACTTTAAATAATGATTTTACCATCGAAAGAAGCCAATTCAATGGCGTCTTGTTATCATACCGGCCAAATCGTTGAGAGCCAGCCAATGAGATTGCAGGATTCGAAACAATTGATTGAATGGCATTCAGATTTTTTATGGAACGTTAAGGCGACTCAGTAGGAATGCAAAACTTAAATTTGACCTACAGCATAAATATTGCACTGACTGAAATAGGTAACCACCACTATACGTATTTTTACAGTATCAAAACAAGCAAAACATTTTTATATTTCAATACAAAAATAACAATACCACCTAACACACGAATGGGTATATAGACAGTAATGAGGTATTGCAATGCACATGGTAGCAACAGTAAGCTATCGTATTTCATAAAGTAACGGTTTTCGGAGAAGCAAAGCAAACCATACAATACAAAATTCTCAAACTTTCTCTAATATATTGAAATAATTAATTTTTATTTTTAATTTTTTATAACCTATTTGTTATGATATTGTTTTAATATGATTTGTTATGATATTGATATTGATGAATACAGTTTTGAAAAATAATTTTGTTGCATAAAAAGATTAAAACATAAAAAATATTGATATAATAAGATTAAAATAGAAAAGTATTGAGTAAAAGAATTATAAGTTGCAATTGATAGTTATTTCTGGTTCGCGCTATAGTTTTCACTATGTATTTAATCCGAAAATTATCTTAACTTTGTCTTATATTTCGTGTTAGACAAAAAACTTCGATATTTTTAAATTATTGTAAGTTAAGTAATCCTTCTTATCAAATCGATTGAACATTTCGCACAGTGAATTCTTTACGTTTTTTATTAATAGCGTCTAAAATGTATTGCGGATTCCATATTTCTAAAGACCTTGTGAATCTAGGATCCAAAATCTCAGGATGATCCGTTGGTTCCAGATAGTGGTGCGTAAAAACAAAATATTTTCATATAATTTGATAAATCGGTTCCAAAATCGTGTAAAAAAGTACCAAAAATGTATGAAAAAGCGTAACGGTGCCGTCCAAAAAAATCGCGGAAACTCAAAATCGCGAAAAAATAAATCGCGTAAAAAAAGGATTGTGTGTATATTTTACTGAATGCGCGGAATAACAATATTTTTTATCAGAAAACTTAATTATTCCACTGATTGCTTAGAATGAATGTAAACATCATTAACTAATAGCTTGACGATTAATAGTTGGTCTGAAAACGCTTCTCGAAAAAGCCAAATACGTGTTACAATTTGTAAACGATCAGTGGAATAACAAAGTTTATTTGTTATAAAATGACTTTTTCTTAAGTGACTACCGAAACTATCGAAAATATTCATAATCCATGTTAATAATTCTTTCAAGCCATTAGTAAATTTTATTATGTGCTTATTTTTACTTCAAGTTTATATAATATATAACTCAATAAGGAAGAAACTAAATGAATATTATATCTGATCAAAAGAAATTATTCGAATAATTTATATCGAATGCATAAATGTTTGGGAACATTTAGTTCTACGCCAATATACAAGTTCAACATTCAGGGTTGTGCCAAGAAAACACAATACTAATAATATTAAAAGTAATTCAAACCATGTGATTGATTTGAATATTAATGTATTGTAGGTATATTATTGTTACATAATTTGGTAAGTTATCGAAAAAATATGGTTTTCAATCATTTAATATAATAGATAAATTAAAGTCGTTAAGTTATATCGGCTGCATCGGACTAACTTTGTTGGGTGGTACAAAACAATGACTTAAATGTATGAATTAATATATTTCACAAGTTTATTTTGTATCCATACATATGTATATATATTTTTCATATATCAATTTCGAATATTTTCTAGCATTCTGTTTTGTTCAATTATAAGTTTATAAAAACACGTTTGACGGTAGAAAAATGTATTCAATTAAAAAAAACTCTAGGTTGCAAAAAACATGGTTTACTATTTGTATATTATGTAAAAAATATTTACTAATAAAAAATTACCTTTTCCAATAATTTTGAAGTTTTTTTCCATTTATGCCTTTTATTCAACTACTGTTACTATTATATTGAATAGAATCTCTTTTTAAAACCATTGCCGAATAATTATTTCAAAATGCTTATCCATAAACTAAAGTAATACTGGTCTTTACAAGTATTTCGACTGAACAAGACATTATTGTATTATAAATAATAATATTATTTATCAGCGCTTTGCGCAACCCTAACCCCAACAGATATATAACAGTTTTTTATGGTAGTGTAAAAAATACATTGCTTTGATTCATATCTCTAATGTTCGTTGACCAGTGATTTAAAAATATCTAAAGAAATTTTCGACACGTCCACTCTAGACCAAGCCTCATCTCAAACTGAGCTCAAACTGAAGAATGGTAGGTAAGAAAAAGACATCCCCGAAAAATGGTTACCATTTATTGGTATTATTAATTTTTTTTTTTTTTTTTGGTTTTAAATGTAAACAATAAAATGTTTTATCATTCCAATTTTTTGTAGAAGTATTTATGATCCAATTATGCTTTAAAAATCAGTCAGAAAAAGTGGGAGAAATGGTACATTTCAAATGGATGTACAATCATTACAAAACATAAATTGGAAATTCTGCTCAATTCACTTTCTTAAACAAACCTTTATCTGCATTTCTTTCTAAGACATTAAACTTCGGTATCTTATAATAATCTCTAAAAATGATTTCAACGTAAAGCAGTTTTTCAAATTCCGTTTTTTGTGTTTGCCGTGTTTCCTTTAAAATATGACTATTCTCATGAAAAAAAATGCAATAGTGTAAAAAAGCGTTTGGAAAATGTAATTATTGAAAAAAAAATTTTTTGAGTGAACGGTTCACGAGATTTAGTCGACGGCAAACGATCGATTTACTCTGTTTTCAGGCGAAAAGGTACTGTATCCTCTTAATGCTTGACGATTACTGACGTTAGTGTCTGGGTTTTTCGTAGTTATTTAAATCAATTTGCATTAAAATTTCGTTGAAACGTAGTCAAACAAACTTTCGGCTCCCCCTCAAAAAGTAATGTGAAACTGAGTTGGCCGTGGTTGATACAGGACGCCTCATATATTGACTGCGTTGTTTTTCTACTTTTTATGTATTTTAATCTAAAATGCGTTCAAAGAAAAACCAATAAAATAAACAAAAAACAACAATCTTCCAATGTGCCAACGTTATAATATGAAAATATTACGTTATACAAAAATTATAGAATATAGTTACATTTTGGTAACACGCGGAAATATATAACAAATATTTTCCATAATTCTTGTAGAACTGAATAGTATACCTTAGCACAGTGGCGTACTGACAAGTACATGCCAATTCAATGAATAAATTTATTTCATTGACCTTAATTTCTCATTAAACATTTAAAAATGAAATTCATCCTACACATAAAATTAAGAAGATTTTATTGAATAAATCTAAACACTTTTTTTCCAAGGTACTTAGTAAAGTGGATTGTAAACCCGTGCCGAAGCATCATTAAAAACATTGAAATTATTTCCGTGAGTGTCTTATTACAGGGCCGGCGCCACCATTTAGGCGAAATAGGCAACCGCCTAGGACGCATAAATCGAGAATTATTTTAATGAGATCCTTTCATTAGGAAGCCATGTGGTTCACATCGGGAGCGGACATGCATATATCTATATATATATATATATATATATCTAATGATCCCGAATTGTTTTTTTTTTCATTATTTCGATAAAAAATAAGACTTTTTGTTAAAGAAGGGGCAAGCCAATAACCGTTAACTAGGGCGCAAAATATCCTCGCGCCGGTACTGTGTCTCAATAGAACATATCTACAACTTTCAGTTGACTGATGTGCTTGTTTTTTTGTTTATGCTACCAAGAGAAAAATAATCATGATTAATATTTGTAATAATAAACCACCAAAAAAAGACAAAACATAAAATCATGTTGCAAATTGTAGCCATTTTCTTTTAGGCATCGCATCGATAGCAATAATGAAGAAATTTAACATTAAATACTTTTCTCAAACGAGTCGATAGCACCTGATGATGAATCGAGAATATGACATTGGGTGGTACCTATATGAAAACATTTTTATTCCAGAACATCAGGGGCGTAGATTGATTTCGACAGTCGGCTGCATTATGGATGAATTCGGTGCCAAGTTTTTGTCGTAAAATATACGTTCATGACGTCATTCCAGAATTAGCTCGGTGCGTCAACTCGTGTTGTGTGGGGTTGGCGAAATGGCTAATGATTCGTCACCGAGGGTTTATGGGCAACATTGGGCGGATAACTTGATATTATCAAATGTCTGTCGGCAAATTATAAACATGTTGACATAGGAGTTGGGAATCCTCATATTCGAACAAGGAATTGAATAGGGCTTTTAATTTTATGTACGGTTTAATTAACTGAAGGAAAAACAACAAGATTTTGTGTTTCTAAGTCTTCAGCGATAAAATCCTGTTTTTTATCAAAAAATAAATCGGTAAGAGCTATGGAGGTTTTTTTTTTAAACAAAATAAGTACGATTTTACATTATTCGGATGTGCTAATAATTGATAATACAAACTGCAGTGGCGGCCGGTCAATGTGGCATTGGATCAATGCACCCCTTGTATTATAATATGCAGGGGCGGTTATATTTCAAGCGTGAAGAATTTAAAATGAGTGAATGGTATAGATGTGATGTTTGAATATTATTTCATGAAATATAACCGCCCCTGCATATTATAATACAAGAGGTGCATTGATAAAATGCTACATTGACCGGCCGCCATTGATACAGCGGTGGGCTGCCAATACGTTAACAAGGGGCTCGCTTAATCTCAAAGCAATTTTCACTGTTCTGGGGAAGGAGTGATTTTTTTTATCGCTCCTATGCAATTATATGCAATATTTAAATAAGCAATCGATTGTTAATTAATACACTTAATACAATATATAACAATATGAAATTTACCGTAAAATTATCAATGTTAATACCAAAAATGTACTACATACTGTGTACACTGAAGCTGTCGTAGATAATTTATACGTCAGAAATTGCAGTTATGTACTATGTAGATCTAAGAATACGGCTTTCTCCTAAATTAACAAGGGGCTCGCCGGCCTTAGAAAAATTTAACAAGGGGCTCGCGCGAGCCCCTCCGAGCCCCCTCCAGCCCACCCCTGCATTGCTACACAGTAAGTAAGTGCGAAAAATCTAAACCATCACGAATGCATTGTTGTATGTATAATTAGTTACAATATATTATTCTAAATAATTTAATTGTCTCGTTTCCAGTTATATTTATTTTAATTTATTATTGCAATTAATTACAAGTAAAACTCGTTTTTCTACAAAAATATACGAAATAAGGATGAATTTTAAAACAATAGGCTAAAACATTTTTATTCGTTACAAAATTAAAATAATGTAACTGAGTTCTAGATACTGTATTTACTTTGTCACCACGATTTTTTTCCAGATATGTTATTTCCCCAAAAATGTCATCGATAGGAAAATTAATAAGTTCACTAGAGATTCTTTGTACTGAAATTTGGCTCTTTGATAATAATCGATGCCATTTATTTTATTGTGTCTTCATTTATCAACGTATAGAAAATTGCGCTTGACTATGTTAAAACTTATATAAATATGAATATTAAATTGGAAAACAGCATTCGAAATTTGATAAAACCGTGGTCCAAATAAAAAATCTCTGATGCAAGTAAATATAAATCAGTTACGCCTAGGGAACGCTGATCGACATATTTTTAAATCCGCGTTGGTAGGGTTTTAAATAGTACTTAAGTACCAACTGCAAGACGTTGGCTGGTACATCACCACTAATCGTCTGAGAGCGTAAACCCGCCGTACTGGAGAAGTAAAGATGTCTATATTTGAACAGCACTCCCCTTCATAATAGCTATTTAGGAAATGTCAAACTGACGTCCACCAGACTTTTGAGATGCTATCACAGATTATTAATTCTTTGGAAACAATTTGAACAGGGTTTCTCAACCCTTTTACATCTGAGAACAGTTGGACTTTATTTTTTTATATACCGGAAAAATCGGTCTCACCGGTCCACAGATTGTCGGTTGGGAAAAACAGTTTAACAGCACAAAATTGACAGGTGCAGAAAAGCGAAACGGACATGTGCGACCAGTGTATACTGTGACAGCTGAGAAACACAAGAGAAGAATGACCTACAGTAACTCTTTAAATGTATTTTAATAGTAATCTACATGATAATGTTTTATCGTATAAACAAAGTTTAGTTGACACTAATGCGGTAAAATAAAAAAAGCGTCCAAAAGTGTACGAGTCATGTAGGAATCTGTGCTGGCACTTCAACGGAGCCCAAAACAGGGCAGATGTATGTTAGGTCTTGCTTTTTCATGTAATACAAAATATGTGCTGCTCTGCGCTGCGTCGCCTGTGTCTCAGCATACGCATAGCCTTAACACTTTTGTCCCAATGTTTTTTTAACGACTAATCTCGAAGATTTCCACAGTGGATTAGGATTAGGTAATCGAATTCACTGTCTCTTCGTGAAGTACGTCATATTTTCCCTGTAGAGATGAAATAATAATAACGACCATCGAAACCTAGAATCTACACAATCACCCGCGCTTCGTTTTCCAAGATGCTAGTAGTAAAAGAAGAGTTAAAACCATAATTTTAAGAAAACTTTGCGACTTCATTTATATGTTCTGTTTACTACTTTAAATGTATTCAAAAATACTCAATTGAATTTTGCGGAATGCTTCAAATTTTAGTTTGCTTATGTAACTAAAAATATTGTTATCTACGGTTTTGAATTACTGTACATCAGGGGTTTCCAACTTGTATGGTATTGCAATCGAATATTTCATTTTGAAAGTATTATTGAGCTACGTTTTCAGAATTTCTACTCAATATACACTTTTGGACAGTAAATTCATCAAAGCCTCTCACGAGAAGTGTCAAATGTCATTTTAGTAAATAGTTAATTTGTTCGTGTTATAAAACAACGTTGCCACAATTATTGAATAATATAAAATCATGTTTTTGGAATATTGCTGCAACCGAGCAAAAACGGTTTTGTGAATTACCGCTCGATTGTAGTCTAGATGGTAGACGGCTTTCTGTATTCCTATAATGATTTATATTCATATCCGTAACGCAGTATACATACACACATCTCTTTATCTCTAAACCTGCGCATGCGCAGAAAGGGTGTGTGTGCGAGCGTAAGTTTTGAATCAATTTTCAATGCACACACGTCCCACTATGTCTCCTCGCCGTTCCTATCAAACGTATTGAGCGGATGCTGACACTGCAACCTAGTAAATTTTCTGGTAGGGCTGTGGAGTCGGAGTCGCGGAATCTACATGTTTTTATCGGAGTCGGAAAAAAACTAACGTCTTTTTTATACTAGTACAAAGTGGTGGATGCTACTAAGCCTAAAAAATATTGAAGGTCCGAATCCATTAAAAACAATTAGGTAAATAAATATCATTTTGTAAGATGAAGATTTTTTCAATTCATTATCGAGATAAAGAGATAATATACTGACATGAAGAATTCACACCCTCGTTCACCTAGGAAGTTGTAATCTGTAAGTTCATACAGTTTTTTTAAGCCAAACATATTCGAAAAAAACTCCTATTTATCGTTTATTGGTGAAATAATAATGTGTGTACTAGAAGAAAGGGAAATGAAATGAAATATTTTTCACTATTTTTTTAAACCGAATTCTGTGTCGAAGTCGGAATCGGAGTAATGTTTTAATTTAAGGTTGGAGTCGTAGTCTTCACCGTGGTTATTAATAAATCAAAAAAATGTACGTATCAACCGTTACTAGGCTTCCATAGTTTAACATAATATAATAATAAATATTTATGTTCTGTATTGGAGACTTCTGTAGCGTTTAAGTTTTATAAGGCGGTACGCCAAAAACTATGTAGCAATTTTCCCACAAGAGGAAATCTAGTCAGATTTTTTATGATTTATACCGTCTTTATTGCCTGCCATTTCCTGTTGATAATTTCGCGCACTTGTTTAGAATTAGTGATGCAGCATGAGCGTTGCCTTGCCAAAAATTACAGCAGAAATCCTCTCCGCACAAATCTTTTGTATGCGTTGCGGGTACTCAATCTACCGCTGTGAATAATGTCGTCAAGTGATTGTCTATTCAACTCGTATGCACCGAGATTGTAGGAGATCAAGGTCCCATCAACTGACGCATGACAGCTTTACTACTATATTAGGTATGTTTTTCTACGGTAATCGTCAAATCCAGTCGTTTATTTCAAACGGCTCGATAAAATCTCCACTGCAGCACCGTATTTTGATTTAAAATGTCAACTGAGGGTACTTTATGGTACTTCAATGTCGAATTTAAATGCTTAAAATTTTGCACATTTCCTAAAGTTTTATCTTTTACGTGTAACGAGGCCGGTTTTACGATTCGGAATCTTCAAGCATTCAAGTGTCCGGGTGAACTCGAATTAACTTGAATTGAAATAACTTATAGATGTGAACAACATTTTAACGATTTACATTTGACATGGTTGAATTTAAGAATTTTTAAATTCTGTTCCATGTTTTCTAATTTACTGGATAATTTTAGAACTACAGAAACTTTTTTTGAAGTGAATTCATTCGGTTTTTCAGAATCATCAATATCAACTGATATCATCTTCAAGGTTAATTGACTGTTTTTTGCGCGGTTAAACGTTACATACGATTTCTTGGCCACAGTTAAGTGAAACTAGTCTCGCGTTCGTCGAGGTATGGGTGTTCCTATATTATTTGAATACCCAGAATGTTATTTGTTTCTTGTTAAGTAGCGCTTTTGCTGGTAGTATTTTCTAATTTTAACAACTACATTCTTCTCTCTTTGGCCATGTTCGCTCCCTATGTGGAGCATATGGCCGCCACGCGGCACCTCCATGTTTCCCTGTCTCCTGCCAATTGCTTTGCATCCTCCCATGACATGCCAGCATCCCTCAGTTCCGCCGAGTACATCCTATGGATAGTACCCGACGGACGTCCGGGACGCCGGAATCCCACCGGTCGAAAGAAAAGGCAGGCAGGATTGAGGCTTTCCGGAGGCATCCGCAGCACGTGACCCAGCCAGTTCCAACGTCTCTCCATAACCACTGACGTGACAGGACGCTGTCTTGTACGCTCCCTTATCTCTGAATTCCTCACAAAATCAAACCACCGTTACTACATTACCACAACTACATTACCTATATCTAAATTTCTCTTTCGTTTCATAAATGCACACATTCATCTTTCACTGTATTGTACTCTTTTTACAGTACTATGCGAAAATTGAGCTATTTTAGTATCCGACATTCGATAAGGAGCGAATTTTGTTTGCGCAATAATAATTTTATTATTTTTATCGCGTTTGTCAGCAAATAAGCATGCGTTTCAAACGGGATTTCAATCTTCAACAAACTGTGCAAAACGTATACATACTTACTGAAATGTATAACGTAGGTTTTTCAACCTAGGAATTAGGGATGGCAATACCAGGCGAATACATCGATACCGGTTGTTCGGTATTTCATATTAAATACCGTAATAGCTGATATCAATACCGGTATTATAAAAATAATAAAAAATAATACGGCCAATTTTGTTTACAATACCGGATGTGTAAATCAAATCGGCATTTCGTTATATCGTATGAAATACCGTCATTAATACTGGCGATTTTCTTAAATAACTTTCTGTCTTAAAATAATAATACGCCATTTAAAAGGGTCATCAATTCTGAAACCTGTCAATATTGATGCAACTCTCAATATATTAAAAAATTTAAATGATTTTATTAAAATATGCCATGGTGTATCTAAAAATCAAAAATATATTTTGATTAATACCAAAATTATGATATTTTTATATTTTCTATACCGGTATTTCGGTATTTAAAAAACGCGGGCTGTGGAGCCGTGTAAAAAAAACAACTATGACTTCGTTTTTAAATGAAAAACCGACTCTGAACTTTCAAAGAATTGAAAATTATTTTGGAATCTTGCAATTTCTCACATCTTTCCCTTGTCTCAAAAAACTTATGTGCTTTTATAAAAAACGGGTATCGGGCCCCGGAAAAAATATGAGACTCGAAACGGGCCACGGGCCCAAAAATGTTGAGAAACTATTGTTTATAGTATTGAACAGGGCTGTGGAGTCGGAGACGTGAAAAATGAGCGGCTCGAAAATTTAAAAATATATGTATTTAATGATGTGTATTTAATCCGTAATAGTCCATAGACTTGACATTGCATGCTTGGCTGACTTAAGATAATCTGATGGAATACTTATAAATTTATTGTATATATATATCAGCCCTGAAGACTGCACTGCGATTATAAGTTTCAGCCGCAATCTTTCAATGTACCTTAAAATGTTACCATCTCTTAATTTATGGTATGTTATTAATGTTTACTAAAATCATTGACATTTTTAATGATCATAATATGCCTATGGAAAAATGTGAATACGAGGCGAAAGATGAGCGAGTGTAAAAATATAATATGCAAGTTCATCGTGTATGCGAGTAATTTATTTATTGTACGCAATTAATAAACATTATTGTATGTTATTCGCAAAATCAGCGCGTTTTATTGTTAACGAAACATTTCGTCTAGTCGTTATTTTTGCCCAATTACGAAAAGAAGCCGATGAATCCAAAACGAATTAAATTTGTAACATTATTCCAGCCGTATATTGCTGCGCGCCTAAACACTGAAATCCATAGATAACTAGGTATTTTATGCAGTGGCGGTTTATCATATAAGCGCATGAGGCGCGCGCTTGGGGTCTCAAAAATAGCTTATATCATATAACCCATAAAAACTTTTTGTTCAAATTTCAATAATTTTACAAGGAAGTTTCTGTTTCTTTTTTATTTTACTCGAAAAACAGGGCCTCCAAATTTCGTTGCGCCTGGGGCCTCTCATATGCTTAATCCGCTACTGATTTTATGTTAAAAGGTTAAACATTATAATTCGTTACTCAGTGGCGTTCTCTTTGCCATATTTGTTATGTTCCACAGCGACGGACTCGGAAAAAATATTATTTAGAAAGTATTTTATACACGGAAAGTAAGAGTGCGTGGTCGAGTGGTCAACGTTGCGGTGCTCAAATATTTGAATCCCAGTACCGACAGTTTCTAATTTTTATTTTTTTTCAATCGATACATGGGTTCCATCCCTATTTCCTTTTAAAAATAAATGTTAAGCAACTATGTAACAAACGGTATTTTAGAACAGTGCTTCCCAAACTTTTTCATACAACGGCCCCCTAAATCTTAAAAACATAATCACAACATGCTTTGGGGCGGTCCCCAGTTTGGGAAGTACTTGTATTAGAGAGCCTCAGATGAGATTAACTCGATTTGGAATCTATATGCTCTACATTTATTGGAAGCGGAAAGGATTACAAAAAATACTTTAGAATTATAGAATTTGGTTGACATATATTTCGGCTTCACGGCATGTGACAATGAAAATAATACACGTAGTTTCTTCAAATGATATAAATGTTAAAAAAAAGAATCAAGTAAATGATTGTCCGACCAATCAAAATATAAAAAACAGAAAAACTTATTTTTTCAAATTTTCGAATTTCGTTTAAATTTATACTCGCACGCAACTGTATAATAATTTACTGATATTGTTTTGATGTTGGTAGTGATTCGTCGCTTTTGTTTAAAATACAAAATTCGTCTAATTAATTATTCAAAGATTACTGTTGTAATGTATTTTAATTGCAATCTTTTAGAAAGTAATTAGAGCCGCTGGTTACCGTAATGGTGGACTGAGTGGACCGTAATAATTGTAATAATTTAATGCTTACTTTCGTCAATTAGATTATATTTCGACCGTTCGTATAATTTAATATATTATTTCCCCTCTCCGTTACTAAATATCGTGGCGTCATACTATCAATGACTAGCATGTACACTTTTTGAGTAAATGAAGTTTTCTTTCTTTATAATATAATATCTACCTGAAAGCAAGAATGAGATAAAATGGGATCTATGGGATAGCTAGATACAAAAAATCCTAATATCCTCTTATCATAAGCCTCAAAATATTAATTTATTATTTATCTCAAGTTTGCTGCCATGTAGCGATATACACACAAATAAATTATGTTTCTACCCGCCGTAAATATTTTGTAATTATATAATCTTCCAGTAAACTAATTAATTATTTGGCTTCTCAGTTATACCCGTTGTATGATACACGCTTGAAAATATGTGTTGTTAAAAACAATCGTCAATATCTTATTAAGAAAATATTCTAAAATTTCTTTCACAGTTGATGAATCAGGAACTGAGTAACATGCTTGGGACATGCAGACGTGTCGAACTCATGGCCTAAAACAAAGTATTATGGCATGACAACCATAAATAATGTTTTATATATATTTTATCTATATTTTCAGACAATTAAAAAAAGATACCCCAAAGTTTACAAATTTTATAACAGTGTTTACCAAACTTTCGCGCCACACGGACCACGCGGTGTTACACTTTTTTATTTTAACAATAAAAATGTTATACACCGTACGAATTTGTATTGTTCAAGGATGTATACTCATTCAATAAATTAAGTTTTTTATGTGTGGCAGTTACTCATTATTCATTAATTAATGCGGCCCAAGAGAGTGAACACGTTGGACACACCCATGATATGATTTGGATACTTTTTGCAACACGCTTTCGTCAATAATTCGTCTAAGCTCGTAATTATATACAATGTCGTTCGGGCGACATAATGTGTTATCTATTTCGCAAACACACAGCTCAGGTTGTTTTATTGAATTATTGTGTTATATAACTTATAAATCTTATTAATTTTCGCGCAGCAAAAACAGCCCCCGAAAGCCTTAGCTAGACGAAAATTGTGTCACGAAGCAGCTTTGTCTTTTGTTTACTTTAATGGCAGGATGTTCAGCGGGGCTTGGGATACCTACATACAAATTCCAGGATATGCGGCGCCGACTAGCAATTCACGCCATTTATGAATCCAACTTATTATTTCGTATTGTCGTTTTCCGTGACGTCTCGACGCTGGAAAATTTAATAATTGATGCAATATGGTGGCGGGTGGTCTATCTAGAGAAGTAGACAATTTCTTTTGCTTGCTCTTTAGATATCTAGAACTTTTATTATGAAATAATACCTGGAAATCACCCTAATTATATAATACATTTCCTTCGTTATCATTGTACATTAATATCGTCGTTCGGCATACGGCTATGCGTTAGCGACAAAATATCAATTGTTCAGGAAACGGAAAAGGGGAAAGTTAATAATATATAATAGAATATATTGTAATTTTAATATTTCTTACTATTAAATAATATGTTTTCACACGTTCATTTCACTATTAATTCATTCATCTTTTAAATATACTAAAATAATACATATATAGTTTTTCCACAGTCGTACTTGTCGATAATAAATAATTATTGTACATATTATGATGCTTGCTGAAAGTTACGAATTAAAAAAAAACTATATTATGAAGAGGTACACGCTGATATTAAAATTATAATTAGGAAAATCTATAAACATTATTAAACACACATGCATTATGCATCATAGATGGCAGCAGTTATTTTATTTGCTGTGCCGACAAAATTACTTCAAATTAATGTTCGTATAACATTAAAATTTAATGAATTTTATTTTAGCTGATTACTTATGGAAACAGTAATAATTAATTGTTTGTAATTATAACAGAATTAAAGCAAAAAATAAATTTGTGTTTAATTTAAAAAAACAAAATGATTTATTTCAACATCAAAAGAAGAAATGCGTAATAATAATATAATTGATGTACGTACTTAACATTATCAAGAAAAGAAACTCACTCACACCATCGCTATGCAAATTGTGTATGTTAAAAAAATGTATAGTTGCTTTTCTTATTAGATTGTTCAATAAAACAGCGTAAATATATATTTTAATATACATAAACATTTTATTAAAACAGATGGGAATGATGGTTAGCACAATTATAGCCGGTTTTCTAACTCCCACAAAAATCGTATATGAATACTGATATGAGTGATAAGTACTTCACAACAATTGAAAAATAGCATCCCTGGGGCGGGGTGGTGTAAACGTACATTATTTGATTGGCGAGGCGACTCTGTATAATTATCATCTTGTGTGTTACATTAATAATCAGATAAGATAAAACAAAACGCAAACAAAATAATATATGCAATTTACGTAGTGGGTCACGGGATTTATATAATTTAGTCGCTTTTCCATATCGTATTATTATGCACCTACCTTTACGTCAATACACACATTATTTTTATACCTACCTACATACCTTGCTATCTGTGCACAATGGTTGCGGCGAATTTATCGGCGTTCCACGAATTACCGCAGTGACTTAAATTCTTGTTTTTTTGTTGTCTATGGAATTTGAATTTATTAAGAACGCTAATATCTATGACGAATAATTTGTGATTTATCATTCGAAAATATTTTTGACGTTCCAGTATTGTTTAGATTTCTTTATATAAACCTATATAATTTTATATTTTTAACTTTCTTTTTGTCAAACACGATGATAGACATTAAAACTATATACCTATAATTGTACAGATAATAATTATGTACATATATTATATTATGACATCGTATATTATGTAATTGGATCCGTAGCGCAGTGGTCTAGATCAGTGCTTCACAACCTTTTTCATTCCACGGCCCCCTAAATCTGAAAAAAAATCAATACAAAACATGTTCTGCGGTGGCGTCCAATCTAGGAAGCACTGATCTAGACCGTGACAGATCTTATTACGGGCTTGAATCCCAGTACATACAGCATTTTTTCAATCGATTTCTGTTCGAAGGCACTGTTGTGATGTCAAAAAATCCCCTCCCGCTGTCAACCCTCAAATAACAGGTACAGCGAGAGCGATTAGCCAACCACTAGTCCAGCCCTCGTACCATTTTTTTAATATCTCTACTCTCGCCAAAAATAAAAGATTGACCGACGGAGTAATAAGCAGTGTTCGCAGACAAACTTCTGTCGAGTTAACTGCATTATGTGACCATATGGTCCACTTAGGGAGCGGACATGGATTTTTTTAAAATCTAGATAGAAACGTTATGCAATCAAAAGTGACAGCTAGGAGAGCTGAAAAAATGACTTATTCTATATTTGAATTATATCGCAATGTCTTCGGTTTACTCTAATACAGTGGCTCTTAAACGGTGCACCGTGAGCTTGTTGCAAGTGCACCGCGAAAAAATGTTAAAAGCTAAAAAATCCGCGAAATTATGAAAGTCAACGAATCGATCGCACGTGTTGTCTCCGCGTAGAAAAGCCAACAAGCTCAGGTGTCACATTAATTGATTTTCACATAAAATAAGCTCCATTTTATTAAGGCTAATTTTAGTTCAGTTTTTTAAATTTCCATATGTACTATACGTATCGACTGTGGAAAGGGAAAAAGACGTAACCCACACATATCAAATTTTACAAGAGGCGCAAACAACTTGTTTTGATGATTTTGGGCCATATACAAATTATGAATTATACACAACCTTGAAATGCACGGAGACTTCTAAATTGGTGTATAATTGACATCATCTAATATTAATTGAAGAAATTGTCTAGGAAAAACCATTATTTCAGTTTTTTTTCTTGGTTTTAATTTTTTACAAGGTTATCTTTTTCAAACTTAAAAGCTAAATTTAGATGCTAATCCGGCATTTGCAGCTTGCATCATTTTGATAGAACGTGTATCAAGTTTGATACATTGTGATTATCGAAAAAAACCTTTGGGTTAAGTCTCAAGTCCTTTTTCCTTTCCACAGATGATATGTATATATTTTCTTTGACGATTTCTTGTTTTACAACTGTTATATTATCTGATAAATGCGTGATGAAGTTTATGTCTGCATATTTTTCTTTGTTTTCTACCCGCTTAATATTGGTGCACCGCCATTTCTTCTCATGACAAAAAGTGCACCGTGACTTCGAAAAGGTTAAGAAACATAGCTCCAATACCTTAATTATCGAAAGTGAATAAAACAAAAATGTCGTGAACTTTGTCGACTGATAGCGTTTTAGATTACAATAGCAGTAAAGTTAAGAGACAAGATCAGGTTTCACAATTAAAGCATGTTACAAACTATGTGAGAGGAATCCTGAGTACATAAAACAATGAATTAATTTAAACTCTGATCGCATAAACATAACTAGCGGGACCGCGAATAAATTTACCCGAAGCGGAGTTTAAAAATTTGAAATCCTTATTCATGACGACTTACTGTAACCTGATGATCTGTAGAATCTGATGCTTAGAAGTTTCTCCAAACCATACAAAAGTTTTTCGCGCGCATTCAGAATAATGGTTAGAAATGGCCATCCGCGAAATTTAAAACAGAACGTGACATTTGGGGGGAAGAGTAAAAATGTTTAACATAGTGTGACGACATTTATGAATCAAATATGGTCATAATTAATTAGATATTGGTATAGTTACTTTTAAATGTATACATTATTTATGTTTCGCTAAGGCTGACCAAGTGCGTACAAAGTCAGACCTCTGAAAATATACGAAGATGAGCGTGATCATATGGTCACATTAAACACTGTTGTCTATTGATCCCAATATTAATCCTTTTGCTACCTGAATATCGTTGCTTTCACTCATATTTGGTCAAGAATGGTACAGACTTCATTAAGTCATCAGCCGCGGGGACAAAACGGCCACCAAAAGCATATGCGATTTTTTTAATTTCCGTTTTTTTTAATGAACTTTTTGAAACTGTTAATTATTTTTTTTATCAAAACATCAAATTATTTACAGTTCTTTTAAAATTATGTTGATCTAAAGAGGTCAAATTGTAAATATTTTTAAAAATTTCACGTTTAGCTATATTTCAACACCAAATGTTTGCGTGCCCATACGGTCACGCTCTTCCTTACTACTGTCCGTACACAATATTCCACGGTAATAAACGGATGAGCATATTAACATTAGTCATGCGGGGTTTCTATACAACGAGTTTGCGTTTTTTTTTTTTTTAGGAATAAAAGTTATCCGTGACTTCAATATGGCTTAAAAAATATATTTTTTATCGAAAAAAAGCTCTCGTCTCTGGGGGTTAACTATACCCGCATGACTAGCGGTGAGTATGTACTAGGATTAAATTATGTGTCCAGCGGAGTTGCAAAATTTAAAATCTAACGCGCATTCTATTAATAAATTTAATATGTAAAAATTTAAATGCACAACTAACATACTCACTCGGCTGCGTTGCTGCCTTAGTGGGCGACGAACCCACTTTCATGGAAATAAACACATAAATAGCTGCGTTCGTCGCCGCGCTGAATCATGATCATTCTTTGTGTCTCTTGCACCCTTCGTTTGGTGATTGGTCCCAGTGGCGTCAGCATCTTATGTTTATAGTTATCATAACGTCTCTACGAGTTATAATAGTTGCTCTGCATTTTAACGCGTTTAAATAAACGAATCTATGATAAATTGAAAAAGTTGACGATTTCTAAATTGTTTTATTGTTTAGAATAGGGTTTCTTATTGGGGGTCCACAGCACAGCTTAGGGGGATCACGGAAAAATCTTTCGAAATCCCAAATTGTTTGTGATTTTCGATTCGAAATTCTTGGAAGAGCTTAAAAAAACTCCCACGCTGTTCATTTGTGCAAATCTGTAAATTCCTGATATTTTGGATTTAAAAATTCTTAGAAAAAGGTCCCACGATGGTAAATTTGGGAAATCCGCAAATTCCTGGGTTTTTGAAATTAGAATTTGTAAGGGAAGACAAAACGATGGTGTAGGGCAGTGATTTCTAACCTGGGAGGCGCGAACAGTCCAAAAAATTAATTTACACTTAAATACGTGGCTTTATTACAAATATGAAATAAAGGCTGGGGAGGCGCGAAGATATTTTTTCTTCAAAGGGAGACGCGATAACATAAAATTTTGAGAACATTATTTTGATGAATATGCGTAGTTCCATCTATAGGTTTTTAAAATATCGAATTCGAGTGTATTAGGCAAAATTATTTTTCTCAAAAACACGCAGTATCTCTGGGACATATTAATGATTTATTTGCACGGTACTTAAGCGTTTATTTTCAGGGCTGTGGAGTCGTGTAAAAAAAAGACGACTCCGACTCCAGATTTAAAATAATTAACGACTCCGACTCCGAGGAGATTTTTCAATAATTTCATTTTAACTTATACATATAAATGTATTCCATCAGATCATATTTAGTCAGCCAAGTATGAAATGTCAACACTTTGGCTTATTTTGTTTGAATACACATCATTAAGTAAATTTAAATTTTTCGCGACTCCGTTCGACTCCGGCCAAAATACCGCGACTCCGACTGACTCCACAGCCCTGGTTAATTTACATATAGATTCGGTACTGCACTGTCTGAATACGTACTCCCTGCTTCCTTCCTTTATTTCTTTGTAGAAAGTATGCGTCAGAAATAAGTTCCGACGAACTGAAAATATTATTTTGTTGGAAGGGTTACTTGTTCGTGTGTGTCATCTTTTCGCTGTCAATATGTCGACTTTTGGATTGACTGATTTCGGGAAATGGGGTCGCTTTTCAAAAAATACTTCCTGGCAAAACCGAATAGCAAGTGTACGTAAGCGCTATGGATTAGACATATTATATTATTATATATATACGCCATTTACTTCTTCTTCGTGTTATTGGGAAGGTATGTGCGGATCATTTTCACACTACAAAGCCTTAATATGTAAATTTTAATATTTTTAGATTTCACTATATATTAATGAAAGTAGCCAATCGTATGACATGGTAAATCTTCTCCATTGACTAGTTGGTTTTGAAATATAAATACTACTCGTACTTTTAAGTGTTTTTACATTTAAAATATTTTAACAAATTTTAATTTATTGATACAATATTTTTTTTAATCCATTTCCGCTCTCAATGTGGAGCATATGGCCTCCAAATGGAGGTATCTCAACAGAAGTTTTTTCTACTATAACTGTTTGTTACTCAGTCGCTGAACCTCAGTTTTTTTTAAGTGAGTAGTAGGGAAGGAAGGATAAGGCTAGAGCAGGACTAGTGGTTGGCTAATCGCTATTGCTACACCCAGTTATTAAAGGATCAGAAGGATGGGAGGAGAGGAGATGATGTGAATTGACATCACAATCAACCAGTGTTCGATCACAACTTTGAATTGAATAATTCTCAAATTCACTGTGATCTGACCGGGAATCGAACCCAGACCTGCGTGATCGGTAGAGTAAGCTCTAATCAACTGGGCCACAGCAGGCAACAATATCTTTAATCAACATAAAATTTAACAAAAATCCACATGCTACTCGTTCAGTTGAATATCTCTTCCATTCATCATATCGTCACAACTTTCAGCTCGAAGAAGGCTTTTGGCTTGGTCGAGTACTTATAGAAAAATTGCTTAATATTTTGCAACGTCAATAGCCATCGAAGATGTTGATCTCAGAATTGTATTTTTGGATCAATTTATGAATACGAACGCATAAAACGCAGCAGTTTTGACATCGTGTAACGTTAGTTGATCAATGTATGGTACATAGACCTATCAATACGAGAATTATAACAGCTGTCTTTTGATCACTGATTTTACGTTTTCGCTACCACAAAACGTGGTGCTTTTAACGTATACATATTATAGATTGTCGCCAAATTTCAGGTCGAGGGTGCAACGTTTTTGCTATTGTCCTTAAATCGTCTTTATCACTATCGGGTTGTCTCACCCCTTTTGATTGATAATATCATGAATCATTATGATTGTCATAACGAATGTTTTAATCTGCTGATTTCATAGATAAGCCGACTCGGTTGGCAAACCGATTGTGCAAACCATTTTTCTGTTGCCACATCCGTTTCCAGTTGGCAGTCGACTGTCAGATTTTGTTGTGTGAAGTTGTATAATAATTATTATCCTTATTAATTATTACAATTATATCTCTCTCAGTGGATTCAGTTTTATAATACTGCATATTTTATATCAAATAAATTGGTAAGGATTGAATTTATTTTGATATCAATTGTACACTGTTTCTTGACCATTTTTTGTATATATTTTTCATTTTGGAGGAAACGTTTTTACGACATTTAGTCAAGATAATTTATTAGATATTCTATGTGTATTTTTCTGTATTATTCTTGCCTATTTAATGTATTTCAAAATTCTCATGGAAGTTTTCTCGTATGATCTTTCAACATTAAAATATTTTAAGATTTCGACTGAAGGTGCTTGGTGGAACTTCAATATTAAATTTGAATCATTCAAATTATGTACATTAATTATGTACATTAATGTAGTAATTAGTGACAAAATCTGTGGGAGTGTACATAATTTGAATGATTCAAATTAAAATATTTCACGAACTGACATTAGCTGTAATTAAGGTTTCCGGAAACCTGTCCCGGATTGGCCGAGATTGTCCCGGAATTGGAAGCGCTGTCCCGGATCCCGTATGAGTACTAAATTGTCCCGGAAATTTTGAACGAATTGAGGATTTCAAATTCCTCGGTGAGCTAAAAAAAAAAGTAAAACGAGTTTCTGATATCCCAGGAAATGCTGGTATTTTGGTCATTTCAGTAAATTCCTGGGTTTTTGGATTCGAAAGTCATCAAATCGAATAAATGTCCCGGATTCATTTGCAAGAAATCTGGCAACCCTAGCTGTAATCCCAAGTATCTAATTAAAAAAGTATTAGTACTTTTTTCTGTGCGGCGATAATAGTTATCAGGAAAATAATTAATATTTTTGATACCAATATTGCTTTCTTTTAACAAAAGCTGTCATTTTCGGTATGTTTCAAACTTGCACTATTTTGAATAATGAAGTTGAACTAAAAAACAATGATAGATGATAACGTATAGTGTTTTCAGTGGTACAATTCAAAATCTCATTACAAATAAATTATTTTAGTGGATATATTTGGAACGGTATTGCAATGCCGGTATTACATAAACCAGGATTCCGGTATTTATTATGTTTTTTCAATACTAGTAATTCGGTATTAAAAATTAACTAAAACTAAATTTTTAATACATATAAAATGACACATATTTTAATAAAATTATACGCGACGAATTGAAACACTTTTAATCTGCCAATAGTTACAGTAATATGACTATCCAGAATGGATTATTATTTTAAGAAATCGTAAGTTGTTTAAGCACGTCTCCAGGTTTTGATATATACGACGGTATTTTATTTGAAATATCGAAATACCTATTTTGATTTACTCGCCCGGTATTCAGATCCCAATTCGGTCTCTGGGTCGTATTTTCTTTTTGTGTAATTAATAACCCGGGCGAATATATCAATACCGAAATACTGGTATTGGTATATTTGTCCGGTATATCAATCGCTAGTATTAGCTGATTGACCATACCTACATTTATTCACGTAGGACAGAAGGAGGGATCGAAATTATGAGGAGATCGTGGTCAGATATTGGCGCGATTTTCTTATTTTAATATTCGTGTATGGATAGACAATGCCATATGCATATTATACATATCTTCAGATGTCATAAAAATTCGACTTAAACATGGTTGATTAAAAAAATGCATGCGACAGATTCTCGAATGTTGGCATCTATTATTATTTGTTTTCATTTGCATGGAATTGAGATTTTCCACGAACCAATAGAAATAAATCGAGTAGTTTTTTTAGGCAGCACACGATAACAGTTCGTTTTAATAATTATTGTTATGATAGTATATTCTAATATCGTGCTATATGTTTTTTCAGTTGATGAGAAATGCATGCAAAATATACACCGACTCTCTTTTCGAAAACTTAATTACCGTTTGTTTTCTCAGCTGCTCTAAAATCGGTAATCGCGTATCTAGGAATTTTGTGGAGAAACGTTTTCTTATTACACGAATCATGATATTATATTTAACTTGCTGCTTATTTGCATTGCTGCGTTTTTTAAATTTATATTTTGTTCGTAAAGAATTTAACAACGTTGTTAAGCTTGTGGGTACATTTCAAAGATGCATAAATTAAAATCTATTATAATTTCTATTTATCTGCACTGCAGTGGCGGATTAATCACTCCGGAGGCCCCAGGCGTAATATAATTCTAGGTCTGGTTTTTTGGATTAGTCGCTAAATTCCACGCCACATATAATAAAAATAGATATTGAACACTGAATTCAAAAAAAAAAAATATGAATTATTTTGAGACCTCTACTGGTACATTTGATTTTCGGTGAAGACGTTTCAATAAACTATCTAAATAACTATTTGATGCATTTGTCACTGTCCGTTCTATATTTCGGATTACCTATACAAGGTTTCAAATTTAAACTCAATTCTGGTGTTCGATGAACTATCGAGTATTTTTGGTAAAATATCAGGCATAAAATATTCAATTATGCAAATACTATCTTTAATTAATTTGTATTAATTAAATGTGCTCAGCAACATTTTCTGTGCGGATTTTAATTGAAAATTACATACAAGTAACGTAATATTTTAAGAGGAAAGACTCTTCACAGTACGCTGTGAGACTATAGAGTAAATGTATTTAGCCATTTCGGAATTAATTAAAATTATTTTTTAAAAATTTAAAATAAAACTTCGAATAATTATTGAAATTACTTTAAAATAAAACGAAAAGTAAGAGCCCGTGCGACCCGACCCCGCTACACCACTGTATTCCTCTTTTGGCACAGTTTCGAAATTGCACGGTCCTATGTAATGGAACATATCTTTAATATTTATCTACGCACACTTGATATTTTTTACACGCTTGCATGAAACGTACCCTTCTCCCGCGAAAAAAAAAGATTGGTGTATTATAATAATAACATTGAAATAATTGCTACCATAATGTTAATCGATATCATAACTAAGAAATTGAATATCACCCTTATAATGATTCAATTTAAAGATACTCAAAAAAATTAAAGCTTTTTTTATTATTCTAATATATTTTTCAAACACTGCAAATTCCACAAACTCACTCTCATTGACGTTGAAATTTATTTAATAAAAAAATCTTTCGTCTTTTTCGAATTCCATCGCCATTATGACTCAATGTCGAAATAAAGTAAACTCTCTCTAAACATGCCTAAAAGATTCTTCTGATTAATGGGATTTTCCGGGTAAAATGTAAAAGGCCAGAAATATACGGCGTGCCACACCCCGGCTGATAAATCGCTATCTGCAAACTCCACTCGACTTCATTATTTTTTTTTTGTTATCAAACCAAAACGACTGGAGTGACACACTCGCCGAACAATGTTTCAGTGATTTATTTTTTGTGATAAATATTATTAGATAGCTGCGACTATCTCGCCTTGGTCAGTCGATCGATTTGGACCGTGCCTATTTCACCGACACTTTTACTACATTACCAAATATGGTAACATTTTTTTTAGTGGATTTCAGTATGTAACGTTCTTTTGTCCACTTTAGACGGCTTGCAGACAATTTTGCTATTATCACGTTACTTGCTTTTTAACGTTCGGTTTGATTTTTATGCGACAGTCCATTTAGGTAGATAGAAGTGACGGATTAAGCACTTGGGCGGCTCTAGGCGCAATCAAATTTGGAGGCTTTGTTTTTGAATTACTTGAATTAAAAACATTAATGGTTTTCATTGGCGGATCCAGGGGGGCACGGGGCCATGACCCCCCCCCTCTAAGGAGAATTTATTTCCCATTTTTATAATTTATTAAAACTTTATTGTGAAATGGGCTCTATAATTGTTTGGTTTACTATATTTTATAGAATACATACTTAATGGCATATTGACTATTTTTAAGTAGATATATTATTTTTAATCATCTATTTTGTTTCTATGTATCATGTTTATTTTGAAATTGAATGACCCTATATGATTTTATAAAATATATGCTATTTTGAGGCCCCAAGGGCGCGCGTCGTTCGCTTATGGGGTAAGTGCTACAACTGTTAAATAATATATTATAATAAATTCATATTAATTTACAACTGTGGAGTGTTAACAAAAACGGTTAATCGGGATAATATTTGTGACAGGACCATCATATTTAGACGATAGATCGAGGAAATCGGTAAATCGGGAACGATTAATGCGGGATTATTTAACAATCTTCTTGTGGGTGTTTGGCCGGGACTATGAAAAATAAACGATCAATGCGAGAAAACCAGCAGGGCGCCGATACGTTAACATGGGACTCACTTAATCTCAATGCAATTCTCGATGTTCTGGAGAAGGAGTGAATGTTTTTATCACTCATATGAAAGTATATGCCATAATTAAATAAGCAATCGATTGGTACTAAAATATACCAATAATATGTAACAATATGCAATTCACCGTAAACTTATCAATCTAAACGGCTAAAAGTGTACTACTGTGTATATACTGCAGCTGTCGTAATATAAGTCGGAAATTGCAGTTTTATACTAATTTGATCTGAAAATATTGTTTTCTCTTAAATTAACAAGGGGCTCGCCGGCCTACGTAAAATTTAACAAGGGGCTCGCGCGAGCCCCCTCCAGCCCATCTCTTGGGAAAACCAATAATGCGAGAATGGTAGAGTCCACTGTAAAGGAGAAATGCCTGTTGATCTAGCAAAACATCCAACAACATTAACGTTTTAATTCTCTAATACAAATAAATAAACGTGCTTTTGAATTTTCTTTATTTAACATTATTGTATTATTTGATTATTTTCGGCATTTATCATTTTTATAATATCCCCTTAAAAAACGAGAAATCACGATTCCACAAAATACCACATACAGAGTGATTGAAACTTCGTGTCCCACGCGCAGAAGTTGGTTTTCGGTTTAATTGGAAGGGCGATGATAAATAATCCATATAATTTAAATTCAGTTTTTATATTTATGTTTACTTAGCATGGGATTTTATAACACTTTCAAATTATCCAACAATCTTAGCCTCCAAATTCTATTGCGCCTGGGGCCTCCTAAGGACTTAATCTGCCACTGGCAAAGGGCGTACAAAAATGTATACGAAGACTTACATAAATGTGTTCAGGGTGTAAATTTGCAAACATTAAAACATATTTTTGTAGTGCAAGCGAAATTCGCAGTCAGTCAACCTTAATTCCAAAACTAAGAATGTTATTGTGCACATATATCAATACATATAATAAAAATGGTGTTGATTCGGAAATACAAATTGTCTATGCAGTTTTGAATAATTATTAAGAATTATCTATATTTCTATTGTTGCAGGTTGCAATGACGACGGGAATAGACAAAGACGAAGTAAGGGCAGCATATGATGATGTTAGATCAGATAACTCACTCACAGATTGGTAAGACTTTTTACTTTTTATTCTTTATATTTGATTGATTGCTCTATTGCTTGCACATCATTTTTACAGGACGAATTATCCAGTACGAATACAAAGTTAAGCTCATCTACCGTTTTTGTACCTGGTAGTGTCTCAGGAGCAACCTCTCAATATTTTAGGATCGATTTTCTCAATTAGTGAATCACTTTTGTGCCCTACAAACGATACCACAAACCTTTTAAAATGTTTAGTGATTCGATATATAGGCAGTAGGGTCTCCAATCCCGGGATCCCTACCAATCTTGTGATCCTGCAATCCCGGGATTGAGGATAAAAAGTAAATAAAGATCAAAATTTTAAAAAAAAGGTCGCGCAATCTGAAATTTTGGTAAAACTAAAAAATCGGGCAGCAAGCAAAAACTTCTTTTAATCCGCCAACGAGCTAAAAAAAAAGGTGTTTCAACTTCTGTACATCATTTTAAAATTTCTGATTTTTCCCAGTGAACGATCCCGAAAATTCACATCCCGAATTTATGGTGAATGATACTGAGATTTAAATAAATTGAGAATTCCAAAATCTCGGGATCACAAACTGGGTCCAGGATAGGATGCCCTAATAGGCATAGTCTCGGTACACAGGATCGGTGCACTGAGGCGGCTAAAAGGGTTAAATAGTGAGGGGCATTCCTGAGCACATCATTCACAATTGGATGGCAAATGTGATTTGAATCCTACGAAATTATTGTGCAACTTAGAATATATTTTGGTAGATAGAAATGAGACGAGAAAATATGAAACCTGGGATACGCGATTCTTTCAGCTTCTTCATTTAAAATTTCTGAACATCTATGAAGAAAAAAATTGGGGCCAATTGGAGTTGCTGCCCTTTCTGCCCTCCCTGTGTATGGGCCTGCCTACAGAATACCCAATTTGTAATACATATACTTTTTGTTTTGTTTACAGGGCAGTATTCAAATATGAAGGAGCACAAATTATCTGTTCAGGTACTGGCTCAGATTTCAATGAGTTCAGGGAACAGTTCTCCGAGGACGAAAGGGCCTTCGGGTACATCAGGTAACATAATCAAAAAATTATTTACATACAGGCATAAACAGAATGAAACAAATGTCCCGGAAAGGCAAAGAAGGCCACTGTCGAATATCTATTTTTGAATAATTTTAGAACAAGAATTTATGATCCTTGCGTCTCAAGTGATTTGAAAATATCTGCCATTTTGGCAATGAGATATATATTTTTTATAATTAAAAGTCTCTAGTTGAGTAGTTTCATAAATTGATTTTTGTCTTTTTATTCCTACTCTAAAAAAGGTTGAGGAAATGAGTGAAAAGAAATACTTATGTTAAGATAAACTCGATGAAGAGTTTATATGCTCAACATTGAGTGGATAGGGACAAAAAAAAAGATTCAGGGGAATTAGTGAACTTTTCATCAACTCCGTTCAATGTATTAATTAATTGTGAAATAAAGAATTTTACTGAGTGATGAAATAGAGTATTTGTTGTATACTACTCAATATGGTATCCGTGTTCGGATGACTAGCAAAAAGTCGTAGGGTAGTCACCTCATAGCAGTCATACAATAGATGACGGCACAAATTTATACATATTCAATGCAACAAAATTCATGGGGGGGGCCTTGTATGTTTGCATGAGGGTTCCAAATTTCCCTGGCCACTGATTCAAAAGAATCACACATTTTCATATTACATTTTGAAAAGGCCACTGGCAACAAGTCACTACAGCATCGATAATAAGTTGAATAAAATATTAGGTAACCGGATTTCATGTTTTATCTTTAATTTTCTCTTTTACTCTTGTAAATATTGTGTGATATATGATATGTAGTGATTACACTTGATTTGACAGCTTGCAGCTCATTTCATGATAACCACTATGTTATCTATTTATAATGTTTCATATCTAACAAACCATATTTTTTTGCTCCTCGACATTCATTGTTGGGTAATTTTATTTTTATTTTTAAACCGTGTGAATCATACATTTGTTTGAGTAAAAAATATTCTATACATATTCAAATAACAATATATTATTAACAACTCAAATAACTGAAGATTTAGTGCTGTAGTTTCGCATCTATTATTGCTATAACAGAGGTGGTGAAATATTTTCGAGTTTTATCCTAAAATATATCCTAACATGTATATTTTAAGATAAACAAGTCTGCTGCTGAAGTTAACGACTTTAGCTCAGGTTGCAGTGTTGCAGGTTTTGCTAACCATTAGCCTGATCCCAACCTTATCCTCTTTTTAAATATGATAAGTTGAGCAACTGAATAGCAAGTAGTTCTCGCAGAACAACTTCTGTTGAGATCTTCATTAGGAGTCCATATGCTCTATATTGGAAGCAAACATGCTTACATATGTTTAGAACGATATTACTCCCTACAAAGTGAGATTATTCTACTTCAATCCTAAAAAAAACTATTTCAAAAGGTTATATTAAATATGATATATAATATACCTACATAAAAATCAACATCATTGAGACTTGTCTTCTTCACTGAAATGTCTGTCTTTCAGAAACTTTGTAAGAGGTAGTGAAATCGAATGGAATTAAATTTTTCCAGCATCGAGTTCAAACAGGAAATGGAATTTTTGGTATAAATCAAAATCCGGGCTCATGTAATGAAATTCTTTCAGATTACAAATGGGGGATGAGATGTCCAAGAGGCGGAAGTTCTTGTTTGTGACGTGGGTAGGTCCCGGAGTATCCGTTATCAAGAGAGCTAAGATGTCCACCGACAAAGCGATGGTTAAAGACATCATCTCTGTAAGTGATTCTTTCTATTGTTAATAACCTGTACTGATAAGAAATTATCTTTTTTGGCTTATAACTAATGATGCAGAATTAGCAATCTGAGTATGATTGTGTGATAAAACAGTTAATAACAAAATAGCAGTCAATATTTGCAGACATTATGCAATTTTTTTTTTACATAGTGAACAGATTTATCATATATTTTTTTGTTTTACAGGGGAATAAAATGAGTAATAAAAATAGATTTTTCTAATAAATACTTATTTAATGAACAAAATTATATTTAGAATACATTTTAATTTACCGGTTTCCACAAAGAGTGGAAGGTCTTGTGGAAGAGTACACATTTTTTTTGTCTATGACATCAATCATAAAATGCACACATGAAACTAATTCTTGCAGTAACATTATTTGTCAGGTGCAATCGAAAGTTGTCATATACTTATATAGAATTATCTTTGTATTATTCATATAGCTGTTCAGAAGACATTTTGAAAAGGCATGAAACATTTTTCTTGTGTGCTGAATTTGTTTCATTTTGAATAAACTGAATGGTTGAAAATTGCAATTATATAAAATCGTAAAGATATTTTCTGAGATTAAAACCGACCATTCGAGAGATTGCGAGGACAAAGTCGTGACTGGCGGTGCATCTGTATTTAGAGTTGTCGTGCGATGCAGCCAGAAGTTGTAATGCGACAAGACTCGAAACTTGGCATAGTAGATTCGCAGTGAGGCCAACTCGTTCTTCTAATATTGCATAAAATATAGCCAGTAATCGATCCAGTGTGAAAAACTTTGGGCCGAGCTGCGCGTTCATTCTGGAACCAATTTTATTTGTGTTAAAGAAGAGTTATTATATGCAATACTAAACAAGAAAATTGGAATCTCAATCAGCAGTTTTGCTGTTACTATTTGTAAAAAGTGAAAAATTGACACCGTATAAGCTCATTTAAGGCCAACAATTAAAACATTTTCAGTAGATGATTGGTTCGCAAGTTATCATTACTTACTTATCGCTGAGTTTGGCCTTCGCATTAACTTGTTGAAGTCTCTTTCTTTGTTTTCCGTGATACTTCATGAATAGTCTTTTGTCTTCTTTAACGGGATTGTAGCTGGCTAAATATGCAGCAATCAATAAAAACTTTGCATAAAACGGCAACTCGAAGCTTTGAACTAAAGTCTTAGTGTTAGTTAATTCATCGGTGATCTTCTCATTTTTAATAATTGCCACATCATTGGAGGTGATACCCAAACGTTCCATCCGCAAATGAATGTCTCTGCTTGAAGGATCTTCTTTAATTTGCTCATGACTACCGGTCAATCTAAGATAGAGCGCTTCGAGTCCGGCTTTCAATGCCGGAGCGATGTTTCTCCAAAGTTTTGTAACATCGTCGGCTGGTATGGTGCCGTCTAATATCGGTTTGCAGTATTTAATGTAGTTTATTCGCGCCATGTGCCTTAATTCAATTAAGTCACGACACGGCCGGAAAAAGACACTGAGGAATGCATTTAAATAATTAGGAAACAGATCTGGTCTACGTATATCTTCGCATAGATTTTGATCTGCTTCTGTTCGACTTAAAACATAATCCGTACAAGTAGATTGATTAAGAAAAATTATGCGGTATATTTCTTCCTTTGAGTATTGAGGAAAAAATAGCTTTATAGGTTCACGTAGTCCTGTCTTAAGATGATATTTCTCAAAGGCTATGTTAGATACGAGTATTGTGCAAATATTTAAGTTGCAGAACTCTTTAAGTCTTAGAAATGCAGGTAAAATGTTTTGGTCCAGGTCTCTTAACCGCTCTGCTTTGTCAATAACAATTATAACAGGTTCATAAGCCTGGTTCGGAAGTATACTATTCAAATTTGTAATAAAGTCTTTCATATTGTCGCATTTGATTTTAGAAGCGTAACCCATTTCCCGTCCGTAATGATGGCCGCTTAGGGTATTCAGGATAGTTTCATATAATATTCTTGGAGAATAACACTCTACTGCGTTCATAAATGCACATGAATAATTAAGATATTTCAGAGTCGCAGACACACATGCGCTTTTGCCGGTCGATGTGTTTCCGTAAGCATAAATACACGGAGGAACCGGCTCGTCCGATTCGCCGATATAACTGAACAGCTGAGACAACTGGTTATCTCTACATGGAAGCAACTTGCGCGTTTCTTTGATGAATTCATCCATTTTTTAATATGAAATAGTAACACAAACTTTGAATAACAATAAAAAAAAAACAGCACAGCTTGAATCACTTTGTAGTAATAATCTAAAACATAATTCGCGCAAGTACTCGTAAACTGAATACTTTTTTTGGTTAAGAAACGAGGTGGTAACAGCGAGTTTCTTTTTAAATTTCACACAGCTGTCGTAAAATAGATTGTAACAAGTTTATATACTCGTTAAAAACTTTAAATGAATATATGCTTTCAATGAATCGCTTTTACAAAGGGCACTGAATTTGGAACGCCAGACGTCAAATAAATTACCGCGGGAAATAAGACATCAGTGTTGCCATTGCAAAAATGTATGTAATAATGTTACCAAGCAATCGACGTTCTTTTCCTAAGCAATGATTAGTTATAATGGAGCATCTCAAGTAATACCTCTAAAATTGTTACCTTATTTTAAAAACCTATCCATTATTATTTTTATTTTGAATACAGCATTGAACTTTTTTTTAGAATAGTAATCATTGTAAATAGCCACTTAAAATTGAATTGTTTTTAATCACTTATTTTCAGAATTTTGCAGTTGAGTTGCAACTAGAGAGCATCACTGAATTTGAGATTGAACAATTCCGAGACGCCCTCAATAGAGCTGGAGGTGCCAACTATGGCACAGGAGTTCGGGATTTATGAGATACTCGCCACAACCCTAACTCTCCCCAACACTCATCATCATAATCATAATATATCTATAATGTAAACAAATGGTCATGATCAGATTCTGGTAATTAAGTACAGTTTTAATTTTTGCAAGATTTCCTTTTTTTTTCATTCAGTTTTTACAGCGCACAGTGGTCTCGAATGCCAATTTTATTTCTGCACGATTCTTGTGGAGTCTTATTTTTCATATTCCTAAATAGATAAAATCTTACACGACATCCAATTTAGTCAATCTCCGTGTCTATCCCATTCGAAGAATATCTCAAAATATTTATTTTGAATGCTTATTGGTGTTATTTTGCTATTTTTTTTACCTGCTAGAATCTTTCTTGTGCATCATGTTGACTTAATTGAAATTTCTAGATTCATATCGAATTCATTGGTAATATTAATTATCGAGTAATAATGTACTTTGTAATAATATGTCTAGTAATTTGTTCTCTGAACAATATTTACTTTTATTGATATTTACATGGATTTTTTTTCTAATATTTGACAGCTGATTAGTCAAAGTGATATTTGTTTTTCATTTTAATGTAGCTCATTGAGTATTCAATATCAAAAAAAAACAATGAGCTGTCAATGATCTTTGGTATAGTAACCGCGTCATAATTCAGACTGGTCTTTCTGTCAATAGATCTTGTGTTGCATTCGAAAACATGAATTAAAACTGATGTTTCTGTATTTTATAGCTATAGATTATGCTTTGTAGTTGAACATTCTTCATAAGTGATGTTAATTTAATAGAATAGAAGTTAACCAGAATAAATACATTCAATGTTTTATTAGAAGTTAAATGTGAAATAATAATATATCTTCGTAAGCAAACTTAATATCAAATTCATGATTCATTCTGAGTGTCCGTAAATTAGTGTCGCATTATCAGACTAAATAATAAATGTGTGAGTAAATTTTGTACTAAGCCTGTAATGAACATTTTTCTTAAATTTTATTACTTCCTTTTGTTATGTTGTGTTTTAAATGAAATAAATGGATACCTACCTTTTTGAAAAAATCTTATTTTAATAACCGGTCAGACAAATAAATGGATAAGGTGAATAAAAGATAAAGAATGAAATAAAAAATTAAAATATATCGTTGTGAGCCATTGTTATGCTTATATTGTTTCATTTGTGTGAATTTTACTTTCCATGTAAAACTTTTATTTCTGTTTACTCTTCCGGCTGAGTGTAATGCGAATGAAATGTTTTTTGTAGAATAACCATATATATATTATATTATAATAATCAATAAATAATCGTTTCAAATGCTGCCATATTCAAAACATATGTATTGTATTTTTGTAATGATCTGACCCTTTTGTAATAGATGTATCAAATTATTTTAAAAGACACCAAGCATTTATATTATTTTATTACAAACCGTTTTAAAAGAATAACTAAGTAATATTTATGATCTCTTAATGATGCAAAATATGTTTGGTAACCAAATAAGCATCAGTCAGTTATAAAAGGGTTGATATTTATAAATAATCTTAACTAGTAATGCAATGTACATTTATTTATTACGCACATTTTTTTCGTTATGGTTTACGCATGTATATGCAAGGAAAAAGACCATTGCAATAAAAATAGTCTCAGTTATTCTTTCTGATGTATGAACATCTTCTATTATTATATTATTTTAGTCAGCTTTTATTAAGCCTAAATACTTAAGTGAATGGAAATTTTAAGAGATTTTATTTATTATGATTTAAAAATTATATATATTTTTAAAGATGTGGTGTCAAATGAGTCCATGTTTCTGTAATATTGATACATTTAATTAATGTTAAAACTATCTTGCCTGCTTACTTCTAAAAACTTTTGTCGGATACTTACTATTATTTGTTTCATATTTTATGGAAAGTGCAATATTTTTAAAACGGTGTCAACCTTAGTGTATTGCGTTTATATTACCAATGTAAAATTTTCACAAGGATTTCTCTTACAAATGATAAATAATATTAAAATATTTTTTTATCGATGAAACCACATATTTAAAATGAATGATCGATTAATGCCTTATACTTGTATACACGAGAAAAACGTTTTTTGAGGACTTTACAGTTTGTATTATTATTATTATTATTATTATTATTGAAATTATATACATTGCATAATAAAATTAATTGAAAATATTTAGAGATTTTTCATTTACCTGTTCTTATCTTTTTCCATTGAACATACTTACGACAGCATTATTCAACCTGTATTTATCGATTTTTCAATTAACAAATGACGCTATTATTTGCAAACCCGGCTCATTCCAAAATTGGTGAAAGGTGAATATGAATGTAATTAAGTAAATAAATACATATTTTTAGAAAAATATAAAATATCATTCCAAAGTAACATAAAACTAAAAATACTTTCAAAATGTATATTTTTTTACAATAAGAAATGTAAGATTTATTTTTCAACCATTTTGGAATGAGCCGAGCTTGCAAATAATAGCTTGAAATCAGTGTTGTCACTAAGTTCTGCGCGTGTGCGCGCACACATACATTACAACAGAGCGCACAAAAGTTACATCAGCTATACCACCACCAGAATAAATTAATTGAGATTAAATATTGTTGTTAATTATTAAAAATCAACCTTTTCGTTTATTAGGTCTAAATACCGTTATGTGGCACACAAATCTTTTTATTTCTTGTCATAGTTGCACAGCCAATGTCTATTGCGCAACATAACCTTCCAAAAATTAGAGGGAACATTGCTTGTAATGTAAAATTAAAACATATATACCGTATTTTCTAAGACTCCTAATTTTTTTTATTATAAAAGCATCACAAAAATTTTCTTTTAACAAAGAATTCATATAATGATAATGTCGAGAATTTTAAGTAAGTAAATGATGTGCACACTTTCTAGCCATTATACTGAAACTTGATTTTATTATATGATACATCTAAAAGATAAAACAGAATATTTTCTTTTCTGTCCATCAGAAAAAATCCTCCCGAATGGTAAACTGTGGGGACTTTTTCAGAAGATATTTTGAGTGCCATTTTAAGGTCAATTTTCGACTATTAGTTTTCATACTCGACCTTACATATGTAGTCATAACAACTCAAACATTGTTGACATCGTTTAGCAACCAAAAATATTATAAATGTCACAAATAATACACATCTATAGTGAATGGCAGAAATATTTTGATCAGGCTTACAAACATATTAAACCCAAGCCAAGATATTATTTCAGCATAAATTCTCAATCCTTTAAAATCTCATTAAAAATATTTTTAATGACAATATCTAGAGGTTTTCACGTTGCATGAAAGAGGAAACATCCAGCAAACCGTATCCACATGAATCCCTCAAGGAAGAGCAATCTACAATGTATGGTTATCCATTATACCGACGAAGGAAGCCAGATGACAGTGGATAAACAGCAACAGTGAAAAAGAAATCTGACAATGTTGGTGGATCGTCCTGTACAATCCTTTGCTTGTGAAGATTTTTGATGCCCACACCAAAGTTGAATGCTTCAACTCAGTATATTCTCAAGGGTTCAAGGTGTATTCAATCATTTATAATGGTATCGATATTTTTTTGGAGCAGGCCGCTATATTTCGATCAGTGAAGTTGTACAACATATTTTTAGATTTTCCATTCATAAACAACATCCCACAGTCTCGCACATCTTGAAGTACATCCAGAAAATGGGCAAAGTAATGTATTTAAGCCAGCTCACAATATTATATGGAAAATCCAGACAGAATTCTTCTAGCTCAGCAAAAATTATGGCTTTTCTAAGACATTATAGAATTGTAATGATTCAAAATTTTATATATGGGAGCAGTAAAAAAATGCCTTGTATCCTGTTTGGTGCAATTGTTGACAAACATGATGGCGCTCGTGGTCATGTTTTCTATGTGCTAGTCTGTAGTCAGAAACTTTGAATTTTATTACAAACAACTGTAATTGCACAAAGTTAAAGGTACACTATGCTCAAAGACTATTCCAGAATGAAACCTAAAAATATGCTGCATATTCGGATTCACCATTATAAGATTTTTTTCTGAAAATATTATGAACACCTAATGTTGAAAAATTCTCATCATCAACTCAAACAATATTGATCAACCCAGCCAAAGGGGGTTCGCAGAAGCTCATGCAAGTCCCTTGTTAAATTTTACCTAAGTCAGGGGTCAAGTAAATTCACCCTTTGGTGAATTAAGTAAAACAATATTCTTAGATATTTGTGTTATATAATTTATTTTTGCATTATATTTACTAAATCATAATGCTAAAATACTGTCACGGTTTTCGATAATCAAATTTAGGTTTTTTGTAAAAACAGCATAGAGATTAAAGTTATTTAATACATAGGGTATTTTTTATTCCATCAGCTTACCTTAAATTTGTATTATATCTGTAATTTGTATAATAATAATAAAAATAAATTGTATGCTTAGCAACGATCGTTAACTTTTATTTTTGCAATCTGTCGATGTACTTATTTTATCGATCAATCAACATATTATTATGTATCAGAAAAAAACCGTTTTTCATTCGTTCAAGCTAATAACTGTTTTGATCGATTAGTTTTGAATTTTGTTTATCAAAGAAAAAGTCAGATTAAATATTTTATATTGTGGATCTGTCAATTTGTTATTATTTTTGGATGAAAGTTCGTTCATTGCGCACACATTGCGCATGCAAATTTGAAATATTTAAATTACATCGTTTCCTGTTTTGTTACAATGGCTAATCGTACAACTGCTTATTTAACAAGTACTTATCTTTTGTATGCTGTAATTAAATTATTATAGGTGTAGCCATACGTTTATAGGTGTAATATACTAGTCTATGGGTGTAGCATAATAAAATTTTATTTTTCTATGTCTATAATATTAGCAATATTAGTCTATGGTTGTCAACTTAAAGCTGTCAGGCGGCTCACTGACAAAGTAAAACAACTTAAAATAAACTCTCAAGATTCGGGAGAGTAGGATTCATGTGATCTATTATAGGTATTGAATGAAGCGTAGGTAATAAGAGTGCCGTATTTTGTCTAAATAGGTTCATCTGTAAAAAAATAAATTGTCAAATAAACCAGACGATTTTCTACATTCATAACAAATCACTCTAATAAGGATTCATAATAACTTACTTATGGACACCTTTACGGTTATTAAAGATGAGTACGCAGGTTTGGTGTCGGAAGAGTCTCAAGATTATGTCTTAAAGAATATCAAATGCTCTGACGACAGGCAGGAATACAATACTGAAGTGGGTCTATTTTTTTTATTAATTGATTTTTATTAACGGGATAGCCTACTGTGCCAAGTAAATATTTATCCGGAAGTCTTTTATTGGTTAAATACGTGAATATGTTTGTTCAAGTTCTCTTAAATGTCTGGTAAATTTGCTTTACAACATGTTACCCTTTTTCTACCCAAAATTAAATGAAATGCTTTCAGTAACAATGCTTTACAGCATGCTACTCTTTTTCTACCTGAGCATTTGCTAAATGTGGCTAATAGAAATGCAGTTCTATAGGCAATTTAATTAAACATAAAATAATGCCAAATTATCATACATGGTAATCAGTGAAACCAATAATAAACGCGAAATACGAATATAATGTCAGTACGAAAAAGTCCCATAACATGTCTTAGAATAAATAACCATAGAGTAAATTTGAAATATGGTAATGGATTTCCATGATAATATTTCGTAATTCACATGATCTATCGGTCTTCTTGATTTTAACGTATTTTTTTTTGATAATCAAATGATTTTTTTTTTCAGTATTTAGTATATTTTCGAGTGACAAATAATAGCATGTTTTTCACACATTATTTTCACTTCCACTGAAAAGATGTGGAAATTTTATGCTACTTTATTTCTGTTATGGAATGTCAGTTTTTTTGTGATAAAGTTGTCGCCTGCTGTGGTTTTAGTTGGCAAGAGCTTGACTCCACCGATTGCGTGGGTCTGAGTTCGATTCCCAGTGAGTTTCTCAAGTGACTTGCAAACAAAAATTTCTCATTGAGTTTATCTTTTATGAACATTCAACTTCAAAATTATTTAGTACATTGACATGTGAATTTTTTAAAATAATATACAATTTACAGAAATGCAAAAACAATGTTTTGAAATCAGCATAAGTTATTATGTAAGCGCAATGATCATCCCAACATATACCTTTAATATATATTTGATGTCAATATTATTGATATTTTATTGTTGGAAGGTATATCTTTGACATATGAACTATATATAACAGCCTTCATTCACAAGTCTTCCTATGTGGGTGATATCTTCCATAAAAAAATCAAAAAATTACAAGTTCTAACTTTGTACTTTTGCCACATCAAAGAATGTATGCAATTGAAACATTTTATTGGAAGAAACTGAATCTATACCTCTGCCATAACAGTTTAAACTTTTTAGCTTCATATTCAAATGAGATCAGTTGTCCTATTATCAAAATTATGCCACTATATTATATTTTTAATGAATTTCAGCCGTATTTAGATGTAGAAAAACAAAATTATATGAAGAGGAAGTTAAGCACTACCAGTGCAATGGACGATTATGATGCAGATGAAATGATAGATTTTGAAAATTCACCTACATCCAAGTTAGAAGTAAACTTTGTAGAAGAGCTGCCCGATGAAGATTCAGACATACCTATCTGTTGGACCAGAAAGCAATTAGAGTCATTCCAAGAAAAGTATACCTATCTTACCACAAAAAAGGGTAAATTGGGTTGTTCGATATGCGCACAAGTTACAAATCTGGGATCTGAGACCGGAAAGTTTTATCATGTTTCAAAGCAGTGGCGGAACTGCGATGTGAAATGCAATGGGCATTCCAAAGCCACTAAGCAAGCTTCTTTACGGAAAAAGCTGTCAGAACACTTCGCATCGAGCTCTCATCTGAAAGCGCTTCGAATTGTACAGGCAAGGGAAGGAGAGCTACGCAATGGAATTGATATGTCCGATTTCGATGCAGACATGCAATACCAGAGCATAAATTTTGTTGAAGTAGATGTACAAACAAATCTGAAGGTAAAGTACCATGACTCGACAAATGTTTTTATTGTGACATTTAATAAATGGTTTGTTTGTGATCACTTTAGCTGAGCTAGTTTTTAAGACTGAGGTCCGTGGCAGTGTTAACATCGTTGGCTTTCGTGACAAATCTCATAAGCTCGAGTCCCAGTATGAACAGCTTTTTTTCAATTTATTCGTTTCTATTCGAAGGCAAGGGTGTTTGTGATGTCTAAATATTAACTCCCACCCCCAATCCTAAAATAATGGGCTTAGCAAGAGTGATTGGTTAATCACTAAAAAAAAAAATTAGCTCTTCACTCTACTAAAATACTACACTAAAAAAATATTTCAGTTGAATTCATCCAAGTAAAAATCATATAATATTTCTCAAATTTTAAAATTATTTTTACTTTAAGTAGGACGCATATTAAGGTTCTCAATAAATGTACTCTTGTTGTAAAATAAGAGAAAACAAACAACTTTTGATGATGACTGCTAAATAGTGGCGGATCTAGAAATTGTCCCAGTAGGGGGCCATTCAATTTAAAAATAAACATTATACATAAATAATACATTAAAAAATAAATGATTTTAAAATAGTTTATAAATAATTGAGTATCTATTCTATAAAACATAGTAAACTAAACAATTAAAAAGCCCATTTCACAATAAAGTTTTAATAAATTAGAAAAATGGAAAATAAATTCTCCATAGGGGGGGCATCCCCCCCCTGTGGATCTGCCAATGCTGCTAAATTTTGTCGAGCTTTTATGATCAAATGTGTTAAACAAGTGTGTTGATTTGATGGATATTTATGCTCTTGTGAATATTATATATTTATATTCTCTCGATAGGAAAATCTTTCTAACACCCAATCTGCGAGCAGACCTCTACCACCCACAACAGAAGAACACAAGTTCAGACGGAAAAGGCCAAGTAAACAGCAATTTTTAAATTACATGAAAAAGAAGAGAGCCGATGAAGACGAGTACGAGGCCATTGGAAAGATCGTTGCGGCAAAGCTACGCAAATTTCCAAAATGTCAAAAACTCATAGCTGAAAGATTACTCCATGAATTGTTATATCAAGGTCAAGTGTCAGGTCTTACAACCAATTCAATAATATATACTCCCACCAACCAAGTACCTGTGAATTCCATAGACAACAAAAATAATGACAATGAACTTTCCTGAAAATAATTCGACAGCAGAAAACATCTTTCTTGCTGTCAATATCCTGCCGAATGACCAACTTCATATTATTTTATTTCTCACGAGTGTTTCCTTTGATCAGTGTGTTTTTGCTTTGGATAATAAAGTATTTTTTTATAATGATATTTTTTAATATGCTGCAAAGCATAATTCTTTAACCCTTATACAGGAAGATTATATCATGAAATTACTACTACACATCTATGCATGGAGATATTGACTTATTTTTTAACAGCAAAACTTAACACTCGACTTAATGCCTCTGTAGGTATGAATGAATAGGATTTTTTGTATCTGTCATTTAGAAAATAAAAAAGATCAGTTTACCGATCATAAAAATACAAGCATTTTTGTACATCACTGATGTATCAGTTGCATGAGAATAAGAGGGTTACGAAACATGCTCATTAGTTTACGAATAGATTGTAGATTACTAATAGTTGGAATCCAATGAAGTTACATAACTGTTGTTCTGCTCATCAAATCCAGTTACCGTTCGTTTACAACTGATAAATCCGCTCAACAGACAAGTGTTTGACAAAAATTAAAATGGCACGTTTATAATTTTGAATAATTTATTTATTAAATCAATACAATAAGATTACAGACTTTATAACACGTTTGCACTTTCAATATAAAAATATACAATTGCTTAATTCATTATTGTTGAATCCTTGAAATTAAGACGTAGGAATATTTTACTTTAGCTACGTCTGGCTTTCTTTGCCGCTGGGACTGGCGATTGCGCCGGTTGGGCGAGAGATGCTGGACACATTTCTTTGAGCAGGGTTCGTCGCGAGTATTGACCAAAGAGGACCGCCAAAAGCGCTGTTCCAAATCCGGTAGCGCGTTCACCCTATAAAAAAAACATTGAAAATATTTAGTACAAGCCTTTGCTTGCACTCTTTAGTAATAAAAAAACGTAAACAAAACGTCCAGCATGATCCCGCGGAGAATATTTTTTCTATGAGATCAGTTTTACAAGTTGGTATGAATATGTTTATGTTGTTATCGACAATCGTATATTAAAAAATATAATTAAGTCAGCATTTACACGCAATCGTTTGTAAATCCCAAAATATTGAAAATGCCCCTTTGAACCTACCATTTTTCACATATCATGTGATAAAGAATAAAAACATCACATACATTATAGCTACAAATCCACAATCACTCAAAAAATCAATTTTAATTTTATTTGAGGATTTAAGCTTGTTTATATATTATTTATATGTTGGAATATTTTTTTTCAAATGCATAAAATAGCTCTAATATTCAATATCTAAGAACAATAAATATCATATATTTGCTTTTTAATTATTGCTACAAAAACAACGATGTAGATTTTTTTCAATTTAACTCAGTTACAAACCGAATATGAGGGTGCAGCAATATCAACATGAAGCCAAATCCCGGGGAAGTCCCATCCAAGTTGAGCCCCAATAAAGAGGCCAGCACATGATACTTGTGCATTGTTTCGATCCTGAAATTTATAAAGATTCAGATAAGTATTAAAAATTTATTTCGTAATTACTGTATTCAAGTATGTTCAGCATGCTTGAAATTGTCTTAAATATGACAAGAGGTTAGACAAATTTTTGAATGCATTATTCTACATCACAAAGTAAAGTTTTATTTATATGCAGTGCAGTACTTACAAACAGTTGTTCATAGCATCTACAAGCCGATATAAACAAGTCTCGATTACTATTGTAGTAAATGTTGATACATTGTCTTAAATAACCTGTATAATTTTATAAAAATTACGCAGAATTGAAAGAATATTTAAGACACTCACCGCTACACTGTTTTTCATATCAGCGATTGCAGATGTAAATTCAGTGAAATGCAGTTCTGGAGCGTACGGTACCGGAAAGACTACATCACCAGATACTCTGCCAGCTTGGCAAACGGCCGCCTCCCAAGTAGCACTGTTGGTCAGCACTGCAGCGTGATATTTGCCAACAGCTATACCCTGTTTAAATTAAATGTTTAGATTAAGTAGGAATCGAATTATTTTTATATGCATTCGGCACTACCATTGAGAAGGCGAACTCACTTGGGCACCAGTCAATGTGGCAACATCTACAATGATATCAGCACGGAGATCTTTTTGAGCGTAAGTGACACCATCGGCTAAGACTAAGCGGCCCTCTGCATCAGTGTTGTTGATTTCTACAGTTCGGCCAGAATATAGAGTGTGAACATCATCAGGCCTAAAGAAAAATGAAAATTGGTCAATAAGCAACGCAGATAAAATATAAAATAATTGCACATCAAGATTTCTCTGAGACATGTTTGAGTTATCGAATATTAATGCTTGCTAACAACAAAGTAGATACATCAGCCTTGTGTATTTTGCGAAATCACAGGGCCATTTGGTGTATGGCTTTTTGACGTACTTTTATGTTAACAAATTTTAACAAACATGGTGACGCCATATTTTATTAATAATGAATGTTTTAAAATCAAAACATGTCAACTGTGGTAATAAAATATGGTTACTTATGTTTTTTTTGTTTGATAAACCAGAGTGCTCATAAAGCAAGTGTTACTCGAATCATTGTACATATTATAAGTTATGGGGCTTTGTTATGCTGATTTTTTTATTCCATAATACTTTAATTTGTGATTTACGATACCTGAAAATTCATACTGTTCTTACACCTTCAAAATCGACTGTAATGAAAAACTTTACTGTCGTTAATTAAAAAAAAAAAAACAAAGGAATTACATGTCTCCACTCATGGTAAAACAAATCGCTTTTGTGAAAATATGCACATAGCCGAATTTAAAAGTACAATGTAATTTAGTATTTTTTAAATTTTTTGTCAAAAAAAAAAACAAATAATCAGTAAAGGAATTAATTTTAAGGACATTGTAACTGTTGAGAAAGATATTAAAATTCCACCAAAACTCTAAAAACAATATAAAACAATGCTGGTTTTTATAGTATCTATCAAGTTGCTGTAGCGCTAAAAGGATTAATACATACTAATAAAAAGTGCTTTCATTTGAACCCATGAGAAGTGAAGTCAGCCATGTCATATTTTAGAAAAAAAAATTAAGTGAGTTTAGTAAATACACACCGCATAAGTGTTTTCTCTAAATAAAAATATGAAATCCACAAAAACACCAAGGAACGACGTAATGGTACTTTTAAGTCCAATAGAACAGTACTCAATTGAAAATAGGATATTAAATTGCCTTTTTAATGAAATTGGCTATTCAATGTTTATTGAATTTTTTTTTTTTAGTTTCAATAAAAGGTGGTCAGTGGGAAATCTTTTCTTGGTACCTGTCCAGAAATGTTTCTGCAAATATATTAAATTATTACTACAGATTTGCATATTATTGATTAACACACCTGGTAGCGTCGGGTCCAACGCTGTTTTCAGCCAAACAAAGAACAGCATGCAAATTTTGTGTGAATCCACCTTTTACAGCAGCTCTGAATGCGCCTAAGATGGCTGCAGCTCCTCCACAGTCGCGTTTCATTCCTGGCATTCCGCTCTTTGATTTGATGCTGAGACCACCGGTATCGTATACGATTCCTTTACCGACCCACGCTACAGTCGCCGTTGCTCCATTGGGATGGTAACTCAAAACTGCTAACGCAGGGGGAACACTAGCTGCCTGAAAGTAGTTTATTTATAGATGTTAACTGTTTTTTACAATTTGTGTTTTTTTACAGCAGACAGATTTCTGTTACCTGAAATACATTTTCGGTCCCAGGAACGAATCATTCGTTTTTATGGCTATAGCCGTTAAATTGATAATAATATAAAATATTAGGTTTTGTAGCACAACTTTATTCCATCAAAACTTTGAGAGCCACTGATTTTTTTTTGAGATGAATAGTCCATGCAAACACATAATTTCAAAGATAAATGGATTTTTTGTTTTGAAAAATATCTCTAGTGACATTCTGCAGAAAATTATTACTCTCAGAATGCTGATTTAATGGTGAAGGTGTTGCCAACAAGCTCTAACATTGGCGAATGCTATTTACAAGGTTATTATTATGCCGATATTACATATAAATTAACATTTTCAAAACAATATTTGAAATCCGAAATGTACCCAATAACAAATGATAAATTAAACATTTGACTCCAGATAAAAATTAATAACTGAAAATTCAATCTTGTCTTTAGATAACTTAATTTAATGAAATCGGAGAACTATTACTATTTTAAATTGATGATAAAACAGGGAATTGTTTTCAAAACCATTACCTGGGTGCATTAGTCTGAGGGGATTGGTTTTTGATGCATGTGATGTGCATGTTAATGAGAGGTTAACTAGGATGTAACACGATTTGGTTACACTTTAGAGGTAAATAGAAGATTAAAAAAAAGAAAAACCTCTCTACCACGTATTTTTCCCATTGATTTGAGAGTTTTAGACACTTCTGTCCTTCCTTAATTTCCAAGGAAATATTATAATACACCTACAAGTAAAAACAACTCACTTTTCCAACTCCATAAATGCCACCGAATCCCTTCTCTTCTAATTTCTTCCCTCTGATGATGACTGGCTCCAATTTTAATTCTTTTCCAATCGCTTCCACCTCCTAAAAAAAAAATGCAGTCAAAAGAAACTTCTTGCCGAATATTTGAAATATCTCTGAGCCAGGTGGGTATACAAAATTTCACCGTTATATACGTCAATAGTTGTGAAACAAATGAAATCAAAACATGTTCGCAGCTTAAATAAGTTATATCTGACCTCTAAAAAGTGATCCACGTTCATCTCATTTGTAGGCTTGTCAACGATTTCAGCAGTGATCTGGATTGCTTTAATGGCATCATTAAGAGTTTCTATATCATCTTTAGTTATTTTGGTTGAAGCTAGATCTCCCGAAGGGTTCTCCCAGATTTTGTCATGAGGACTGCCAGCTACAAAAAGATTTAACTTAGAGCACAGTTCTAGATCATATCACCTACCCAAGGTCTAGAACAATGGTGGCGAACCAACGACCTCCGGGTCAGACACTTCCTCCCTCCCCCTTTCCAAGTGACGCCACTGACTTAGTAACCTGTGCGCTAGTATTTAAAAAAACATTGAACAAAATTCGACATTTCACAAAAGTGTGAGTCTAGAACATATATATATATATATATAATACTCCACAATGTTTTGGTTAATATTTCACATTAATAACACAATTTTGAAGATCAATTTAAGTTATTTTCACAATAAAATCCACAATCCGATGAAGATCGGAAACAATATTTTTCAAGAAAAAAAATGAACTGGTGACACATTAAATGTCATCAATACAATATTAAAACAAATAAAATATATATGTAAGTAAATGATGCTATATCTGTGGTCGAGTAGTTAACGTTGCTGGCTCCATTTGTGGGGCACATCGGTTTGAATGTCAGTACGAACAGTTCATAAATTGATTTATAGATTTCTATTTGGAAGGATGACCCGTCCAATCCTAAAAACGGGACAGGTGAAAGCGATACGCTAACCAGTAATTCTGTCCTAAGCCCACTCTCTTCAATATAACAAATAATCTTCATAGAATTTTTTTTTTTCAAAATAAATTCCATAAAGAGTACATATATATTCAGTTGTGCATAATGTGTTTGCCAAAATTACTTACTTGGTGCAGGAGCAGTAGGCGCTACAAGTATGAACTCAACGGCGACAGTAGCAGCAGATGTAGGAGAGTTGGAGTTGTTTGAGTTGGCCGCGTAGGGGGTAACTGTTCGCTTCGAGTACTGTGGGTAAGCCCTAGCAACTGCGCACACAGAAGCGTACAGTTCACTCTTTTCACAGACAACCTGTGACAATAAGAAATGTAAATAAATATTCCTACTATTGTATGAAAATTTGTAATGAATACTTGAAAAAAATATATACGCATTGGAACATTAATAAATTGAAAATGATACTTACGACAACAGAGTGGTCTGCAGCTGTCAAATGCTGCTTGGTTAACCTCGTCAGAGCAGCAGGCCTCGAGGGAGCACAGTGACGGGAGCAGTTTGACGGCAATACACCTATATTAGAGCGCACGACAAGAGGACAAAGTTCTCCTGCTTGCACGGAGCCCAGTGATTGCTTCCATACCTTAGAACAACAATCCAATAATGTAGTAACAGAAGGATTATCTAATGTTGTTAATAGCCATTTCTGTATTGCGCTTACATCAGAACTATAGAGTTTGTAATCATGATATTCTACTAAGTAAAAGCTATTTCAATAAATTGTAATTAAATAACACATCTCAAATGATAAGCTATTTTTTAAAATTAAATATAATTATTTATTGCCGCCTGTGTGGTCAACATCATTGGCTACCGCTACGGAGGGCACGGGTTCGAATCCCAGTACGGGCAGTTTTAAAAATCGATTTATGAATTTCTGTTCAAAGGCGTGGATGTATGTGATGTCTTGAATTCCCCCCTCCCACCCATCCTATCCTATGAATGGGGCGTATTGAGAGCGATTAGCTAACCACTAGTCCTGTCCTTGCCCTTTTCTTCTATCCCTACTATCTTTGGAAAAAGAGAGGTTGAGCAACTGAGTAACAAGCAGTTCTCGTAGAAAAAATTCTGTTGGGATAAACTCCATTAGGAGTCCATATGCTCCATATTGGGAGCGGACATGGTAAAAAAAAAATATATTTATTAAATTATTTAATTCACCTCCTCGGAAACTCCCGGCTGCAGCTTTACGCTAAGGGTAGCATAAGGCACTTGCTGAAGATGTCTAAGCTGACCGACAATTAGAACGGGGACTTTTAAAGGGTCCGATGGAGTCAGGTCAGCCGACAGGACAATCTTCGTAGGAGGAGGCATCCTCGAGTGAAAGCTCCCTGAAAGCCACAATATTTCAATAATAACAATAATTACAAGACTAAACACACTTTGTTTGAATTGCTTTTAACAAATATACCGAATCAAGTTAAGATAAGGCTTGTTATCATAGAGCGGTTGATAAACATAATCGGCATAAACTCAATTCACAAAATAAACAGATATGACTGTTAATTTATATAACTAACAAATTATCTAAATTGTAAAATGTCAATTTTGACAAAATCTATCAGGCAAAGGAAACCTTCTCTGATTCTGTCTTTGATTCAAGAGGTGGGCTGAATTATTAAATAAAATCAATTAAATGAATTGAAATAACTTGCTAATTTATATTTCATTTGTTTATATATCTGCCGTAGATTTTCGCCAGCTGCATGCACCAGTGAGCTATTAGCATAGCCCGCTCATAGTGTGTTAATATATAAAAAAAATATTTGAAAATTAATTAATAGATCACAACCGAGTTATATAAATTAATTAAAATATATCAAAAACCGGATGAATCTCGATAGTAATTAGAAAAAGATTTTCAGTGCAGGAAAAATCTGTAATTTGTGGAAATGAAATAATAAGGCATTCTACTCTAGGCTTTTAATTAAATCGTCATTATATATGTCATATGGATAAAAAAAACATATATCACTTTTAGGGTGTTCACTGTTAATACATGGTGGAAAAGCATTATATTTAGAAAAGACAATATTCCTTTGTACTTTATTTATATACCGGTTCATGAGCGAATCCGGTACTGACCTTTATAAATAAAGTGGAAATAAAGGACGAAGCAATATTGTCTTTTCTTAAAAAACATATATCTGTGATTTTTGGCAGTCGTATTATTTTTATTTGTTCCAAATGAATAAAACAATTTTATAAAAAGATTAATATTTCTACACAACTAATAGCAGCTGCAACCGGTAGCAGTACAATATTGAGCGTAAAATATCATTTTGGAGTGATTCCCTTCCGGGAATCGAGCGGAACATATTTACAGATGAACCCAAAAAAGGATCTAGGGCCTAGATTCTAGGCCCAATTTGGAAGTAATAGATTCTTGAAAATTATTGAAATGTAAAAATGAGTTATTATATTTACATTTATAATTAAGCATTGTAAAATTATAAAAAAAACATTTACCACCTGACCAATGTTCCCTAAGACGAGAGGTTAGAAGCGCGGGCCAATCTGACAAATACGTGGCATAATTTGTCATAATTTAGAAATAACTTTTTACTAAGTGTATTGAATAAAACGTAAGAAATAACGAACTCATTATATTTTTTCACATGAAATAAAATCTTACAAATTTGGAAAATATGCAAAATGAAATTAAAATTCAATCGCTAGTAACACATTATGTTAATAAATAAACAAATAGTTCTTCATGTCGTTCCTTGCAATGAATCCTTTACTCCATTTAGATCATTTTCTTCTAACATAAGAATTTAATTCTAGTTAAATTTCGGTAAATTAGAATTATTCCAATTTAAAAGAATATTACTTAAATAGTTTTTTTGTAGTACCGCCCACCAACCCGGAATGAGTGTGCGGGGGTTTTTAAACTGTTGCGCGGCCGCGCGCGCGCATCTTATAGGGAGCATTACACCTGACATTTTTTTCTATATTCATCCCAGACTGACCAATTAACAAAAAAAAAGTTTATTTATTTTTGTGTGTATTATAAGTAAAATAATAATAAGAAATAATAAGAATTTTAAAATAATAAGAATTTAAAAAAACATCAGGGTACAAACCTAAATAGGTACTTTGTTTTCGAAAACCGGCGAGTGTGTCAAAACTTTTCGAAGAGATAAGAGGTTATCGAACTGATAAAGGACACTAATTTAAGCATCACACCTAACAACGATGTAAACCTGATAATAACTTACTTATCAGAAACGGACAAGGTCCATATAGCAATTTGAAAGGTGAGAGCATCGTAAAACTAAAATTGAAAACTTCAGGCAGAACAAAATATAGCCATTTTACACAGCTACCAACACTCGAAATGAACCGGTTGTACAATGCGATATATGATTTTCAGTACCTTTAATTTAGATTTGTGGCATAAGAGTTGTTTACCTGGGTTTTAGTATCTGAAGAATTTGTTTTTCACTAGATACAGCGAAGAAGTTTACAAGTCAGCTAATTTTTCAACTAAAAAGGTCGTATATAGTATATTATCTATGACTGTAACGCAACGGCGTGAAGTGAGTTGTATTCAAGTATTACATGCAATTCCTAAAAGTGGCTATCGATGTACTTTCGTTTATTAGCCGGATAAAGTTTATTTATTGACAGTACATACTTAAAGGGTTAAAAATAATTAAGATTGTGGATTGGATGGTTTTCACTGGTGCAAGTGAACTTGATTTTTGATGTTGTTAAAAATATAACAATATATATTTAATATATTTTTTTTATCACAACCCTCCATGCATATAATCAGTGGCGGTTCGTGACCTAAAATCTTGGGTGGGCTAGAGAAAAGTTTAGCATTGTATCAGCGGTGGGCTGCCAATATTCTAACAAGGGGCTCGCTTAATCTCGGCCATAATACCTTTACATCAGGAATGATGAAAACCCCGTGACATGCGACCTGCTTGTTTTTTTGTGGCCCACAGATGTTTCATTTTTTAATTAAAATACCTATTCATATATAAAACAAAGTGGGGTTATTTACACCACGTATATCTCGAGAATTGCTGCATGGATTTCAATGATCTTTGATTTATTAAATTCGTATGCGCCTAGAATAGCAGAATAAGCATTAAAACATCGTAAAAATATCATGAAAAAGAAATTATAAAGAAAATAATATTTTCATACAGAACAAGATTTTCAAATGACGAACAGCTTCAAATAATGAAATGTTGTTTTATGCTGGGTTCAGGTAGATGACACTAGATGGCACTGTATTTATAAGATTGACTTTTAAATAATTTTAAATTTAGAGTATGGATTAGAATAAAAAAATCGATGATATGAAATGAAAACGAAAGAAAATCGGATAATATTGAAATGAGGTTATGTTTATAATTAGGTATGATACATTTTTTGATAACAATATTACAATGTTTGCACGAACGTTGGTCTACTCTGAGATGCCACGTTATTATACTTCGACGCTACATCGAAGATATTTTAACGTCGAAAGAAAGGCGATGCGGTTCCTGATCACCCAAATGACTACTGATGCGATAAACATAATCCACAGTCACCCTGAACACAAAGCATGTTCTGTGGCGGCCCCTAATTTGGAAAGTACTGTTCTATTAGATAAGAAATGAAAATCGTCATCTGATTTATTCGACAGCCTTCAAAATCTTAGACCAGAAGAGGATGTTCATTTTAAAGGTCTCTTAGTAATACCAAATAGGATGAAATATATATCTAAACAATAATATGCAGTGGCTGATTAACTTATAAGCGAATGAGGCGCGCACTTGTGGCTTCCAAATCTTAAGAGCCTCAAAAATAGTTTATATTATTTAATCTATAAGCTTTTTGTCGCCTGCTGTGGTCCAGTTGGTTAGAGCTTGCTCTATCGATCACGCAGGTCTGGGTTCGATTCTTGGTCAGATCACAGTGAATTTGAGAATTATTCAATTCAAAGTTGTGATCGAAGACAGGGTGTTTGTAATGTCAATTTACATTACTTCCTCTTCTCCCATCCTTCTGATCCTTTAATACTGGGTGTAGCAAAAGCGATTAGCCAACCACTAGTCCTGTTCTAGCCTTATCCTTCTTTCCCTACTACTTGCTTTGAAAAAAGTGAGTTTGAGTGACTGAGTTAGAAACAGTTCTCGTAGAAAAAACTTATGTTGAGATACCTTCATTAGAAGGCCATATGCTCCACATTGGGAGCGGACATGGATTAAAAAAAAATAAGAAAAACTGTTGTTCAGATATTTTTTTTTACAAGGAATTTTTTGACGTTTTTATGTTTAATTTGATTTAATTGCACCTGGGGCCTCCCATGTGCTTAATCCGCCACTGTTTAACAAGTAAACTAATGATATATAAAGTATGGTAAAGAAATAAAGCGGAAAATTAATTTTCTATGATTGTATCTTGGAGTATATAATTTTTAAAGGCTGCAGCACCACTAACTGTCATATTTAACATGTAACCTAAAAAATATAATTTCTCACCGAGAAATATTATATATATTATAATATATTAAGTACATCGTCGCCAAATATCTTTTTTTCCCCATGACATAACATATTTCACGCTAATCGGTGAGTGATATAAAATTACATTTAAAACTTGTGTTTTAAAATGTTTCTTAAAACTAAAATATATCTTTGATGTTTCCAGATTTATCATAATATACTAAAATTATGGTAAATATTCTTTACAGCATGTTACTTTTTTTCTACGTAAATATGGTAATTGTGTGTGAAAGCTAGTCATGGATTATTTCAGCGGAAAACTTCACTAAGCTTCAAGCTAAGCTAAAAACTACGCCACGATTTAAAATCTTTATTGAAGCTTTGATAATCGCGTTAAAATTACACATTATTACGAAGACCACTGATAAATTATGCGAAATATGAAATATTTTTCACTACTACGCCCAGTGGCGTAGCAAGGGGGGTGTGGAGGGGGCGGAAGGGGCTGACCGCCCCGGGCGGCACATTTCTGTGGGCGGCATTTTCGAAAATGAACATAAACTTTTAAAAGTAATATGGAAATAAAGATTGATATGTATACAGAACCAATGTAAGCAATATCACTTTCACTATATTTTCTTCCGCTTATTGACAATACATATATTCTTTTTTGGAAGCGGCATTTTTGAAATTTTCAAAGGTAAAAAAAACAAATACAAATTGTTTTGGATATAGAATCAATGCGAGCTTTATTTCAACATTATGCTTTCATTCGTCTAATTTGTGTTCTGTAACTCTTTGGGGGTCGCGTTTCTAAAGAAAAAAACTTCAGAGGTAATTTGTTTTCTATAAAAAATCAATGCAAGCGATAATTAATTCACCATTTTTTCCTCGCATGATTATGCTTTGTAAAACACTAAAAACAAGATCATGATGACATTACTCGGGAAGAATTAAAAAATTTGTTAGTATTCCTGCTAAGCAAACAGAGATATAGGTAAAATTTAAATACTCTTACTTACTTTCATACTTTTGCAATTTATTTAAAAAATCTCTTTCTTATTTAATTTACATTCATACCAGATTGACCAGTGGCGACTTTTGACTTTAGCGATTTGTACACTTAAAAAAATAAAAAAGCAGTAGGGGTCGTTAGTTTTTTCCGACTACGATAACGACTCCAACTCTACAACCATGTTTTTAATAATAATTTAACTGTCAGATAAAATAGATGTTGATATCATTACTAATGATATCAACATCTGAATAACTTACACTATGAATTAACTTACAACTTTAAAATTCGTTTACTTATCTGCAAAATGAATACTTATAATAATAGCAATAATTTGCCACTTTTCCTCTAAACATAATTAAAAAGACAATTGACTAATATTTTTTTTGACACATTAAAAAAAGTTTCAGCTCTAAAAATAACCATAAGAAAAAAGTAACAAAATACAATATTTTTAGAGAAATTATATTTATGAAAAAAAAAGCAGACTGTAGTATAATCTAATAGCTAAAAAAATATAAGTAATTTTTAAAAAAGTGGTGGAATTATTGGGGGGGGGGGAATTCAAGAAACGCCCTGGGTGGCGGGACCCCTTCCTACGCCACTGACTACGCCTCCATACCATAGACCAAGGATGGCGAACAAGGGACCCGCGTGAAAAATTATCTAGCCCGCTTGAACTTTTAGAAATGTTAAAAGGGCGGCATGTACCCTCGCTACGCCACTGGTGGGAAGGCTTGAAGAAAAATCTTTGCTCAAAGCTATTTTTATCCGGAAATCATTCCGCAATTGATGTCCCGGCCCGGCATTTTATATAAGCGCGTGTTTTCTTCATAATATTCTTATCATCGTTATTTAACATACACCGCTCCACAAGCTAAATTAATATTGATAAGATAATATTTGATTATAACCTATAATGATATTGTTTGTACATACAAGCCGACGTCTGCTCATTAAATATTATGCAATGATTTTGTCTGTGTAATATGTAAAAATTGACATGTCTCTCACAATGAAGATCAGGGGTAATGTATCATTCAGGGATGGTGGGTCAACATTCAAAAAATATTCGCGTTGCGGACTCTACCCACCGCTTTGTACTCGTATACATAGTTTTAAACAAAATCAAAGACAAATATAACGAACATTATATTGCCGTCATCAGAAAAAATATTACAGTCGCACTTGGTTATTCCGAGGAAGATGGGACCGACTGAATTTTCCCGTTATAAGCATATCAGAGAATATTTATTTTTAAATGCTTACAAACATACCCATCACATGAAGACATGAAGTATCTGGAGCGGTCACATAACACAAAAAGTCACAATTCAAAAAAAAGTACACGATTAGAATTTATATATATATTATGTAATAATATTTACACACATATTACATTTTTCTGTCAACCCAATTTTCTTATAAAATTGATGTTTGCTTAATTGTTTTTACATTGTCCCTCAAAGCACTCAACCCATTTAAAAACTCTTGGGTGGTCTCGGTGATCTGTGCAAAACAATCGACTAGCTCGTCCAATATATCAAAATCTCCATGGAGATCGTGAAAATTTCTGACGATATTTTTGCTCAGAATGCCCGAGAAGTAGTTCGTTATAAAAGTGATTAAATGTATGGAGAAAATCATATACGTCAACGAATGTTTCCTCATTACATCTGATCATAATAACCGAGTTCGACTTATATGAAATAAAACATAAATTGTGATTTCAATCTTAATTAATCTAGGTACTTTATTTAGTGATTGGGTGTCATGAATCAGTATTATAAAAAGTTGAATTAGAAGTTTATTTAGTAGGTATATCAACCGGAAAAAAATAAGCTAGGAATTTCATTCGCTAGTGAAACCTTCAATCCTGGAAAATGATTAATATTTTAGACTGTGAATGTTATTTCATTTTTTACTGGCAAGCGTAACAAAAAATAAACATCGCTTTTTCAAGTTCTATTTGATTTTGTATACATATTATATACTATGATAGTTAAATGATATTCAATTTGTGTATACACCTACTCACAAAATGTATTAATTGCCACAGGTGACTTTATTTTTTCCTAAATCAACTGTCCAAATATATGACCCAAAACGTGCAGTGAAGGAGATAAAAATTCTAATATATAACGTTAAAATAATTCAAAATGGCTTATTACATTAAAATTATCTTCATTCTGAGGTCGTACTCGAGGAATAATTAAGGGTTCGTGAACGGTCTCTCAGGTCAATCGGAATTATAAATACATCCAATACATACAATACAATACATACAATACATATTGGCAATCTATTTTATGAATTTAATTAACGATTTATATAATTGAACTCAACAGGCCTGCTAACTGAAATAAAGATTATTTTATGTCATATTAGCTATGTCATATTTAATATGAGTTTGTTTTATTGAAATTGAACAAACGAAGTTTGCTTTGATATTAGATTAAAAAATTTTGGACGTAAAAATTGGTGGAACAAAGCAATTCTTATGAAGCGGACGTGTGCTATAAATAGTCATGATGTCAAAATATTTAACAAGAAAACATCTCCCATCCGGCATAAAACGTTACATCGAAAAATTCACGTTTTGTGTTATACTAAAATATTTACAAGCTATATCGATTAGCAAAGCGTACAATTTAGTAACCTTTTGAATTCTTTTTAGCCCTTTCACTAAGGCTTCGAGTCACACACTTAACTGACACCACACTGCCACACCCGAGGGTTCAAGATTTGATTACGTGTTAAGCAAAGTTATAATGATGATAGATGATAAACCGGAAGATATATTCGGAAAAAAGATTTATAGTGGAAGTTGCTCAGACTTGAATACTGTTTTTTGATGTTTTCATGTCTAGTGGCCTGAATCTGAATACTTTTAAAAGATTTCATCTGTAGGGCTTCTTTTGAAAAATAATTTTCGTTAATTAACCCTTAAACGCTCGCGCGCTGTGCGCAAAAGAATTTACACACTGCCCGAGCATTTTTTCGCGAAATATTTGCGCCACCTGCATTCGTTAAAAAAAATATATCTCTTAAACTAGTCATCCTATTTGAGTAAAATAAAAAGTATTATCAAAATAAAAGATTGTTTATAATTTACAAAAGCTTTATTTGTATTTTTTTACATTGTACTAATTAAAATAAATGGATTAAAACGATTAAAATATTATTATCGATTATCGATTATATTATTAGATCGCAGATGTTTATATTACTCGAATGACAAAAATATGTATCGAAACCGAAAAGAAAATTATGGATCGTTATCTCAAAGACATTATTAATGTAAGCTTATATTCATATCTTGAATAATATTATCATAAATCAGTGTAATCCGATAGTGAAACGAACTATAATCAACGGTCCCGTAGTGGACCATTGTGCGTTTAATGGTTAAATAAGTATTTTTACGACAGATCACCAGCACGCTACTGTTTACATTTTACTTCATTATATCATAATTATTTTGTAAACATGCGTTGATAAGAACTATTGTCAACTGTCATTACGTATGTAGGTATTTTTATCTGCTAATTTCATTAATCACTTTCGTGAATAAATATGTTTTAGAACATAATATAGTTTTATTTATAACTTCATTTGGTTAGTGTCGGTACGAGGTGCTGTGATATCACCAGTAAGTTGATATTTGTTATTGTTTGAAAAACGTTATTAAAGTGTAAGCCAACAAATAGTACTTTAGTTAAAGCCTGGATATAAAATCAGCCTGGATAAAAAATGTTTTTTTTATTGTTTGAAAGCCATATAACCATATATTCTTTATTTTTTAAATTGTATTTAAAAAAATATTTGACATTACAGCTTACGCCAATGGGTCAAATATTTTGAAGTTGAAAGATCATACGAGATATACTCGATGAAAATTTTTGAAAGTCACATGAGATTAACTGAAGATAAATTAACTTCACAAACACCCATGTATTAGATCTCAAATTGAAATTGAAAAAATCTAATTTGATACTGAACTTACCGGGAATCGAACCCAAACCCACCTGATCGGTAGAGCAAGCTCTAACCCACTAGACCACAGCGGACGACAATCTATTCTATTTTACAATCAAAATAAATTTAATTTTGCACTAAATTTGATTTTTTATTGCAAATAATAATATATAGTAATAGTAATATATTTTAAACTTGCAGTGGTTAATTAATCATTTTTTTTTTATCGAGGTCTCGATCTCTTCTAATTGTTTATTTGTACTTCATCAAATCGAAAATCTATTGACGGTTCGATGATATGTGTTGTTTATTAACAAAATTAATAGGTCATGTGAGGCCAATAAAAAAATATTTGATGTGGCAGCACACACATAATACATATTTCATTAACGAACAATTTGTATTTCTTATGATATTATGATGAAGTAAAATTAGCAGTGATCTTTTATAAAAGATTATTGAACTCTTTCTATTTTTTTATATGTACATTCGTTAAATACGTAAAGGAGATATTCATTTATTAATAATTAAGGTGCGGGCTTGTCTTTAATATGTTGTTCATTTGACAGGCAGTGCACTTACATGGCACTAACGAATGGATTGCAGTCTGCACTCATTAATGTGTTCATAAAAGCAAATAACAAAAATGCGTTATTAAATTCAAAATATTGTACAATATTGGTAGTATTGGTACGCATGAATGTATTATTTTACTGTCGGCATTGGAGCTGTGTCAGCGGCAATAGGAACTAAATAATTCATAAAAATATTTTCATAAATACATACATAAAAGAAAATGATGTCTATTCAATTTCATCGAAGATAAACTATAATCAATGTGGAATTTATAAATGTTTTTTTTTTGTTACAGATATCCTTCGCACTAGAAAAATCTATTTCAGTGACAATGGGGCGGTTGTTGGTTTTTTCGGTTGTTGTAACATCTGCAATTGGTACAATAATAAAAGCGGCGCATCACACCACAGCTACCATGGAACAATCGTCCATGACACTTTTCGATTTCACCAAAATGAACAATGTTGACGGTTGGGTAGAACAATCAGACACAGTTAGAACACCAGGAATGTCAAAAGCCGTATTGACTTTGCAAAAGACACAGATATACCAACGTGCTATATTTTTTGCATTATTGAATCCTCAGCCAAACGGCGCAGGATTTGCTGGAGTCAGAAAGTTGGATCACTTCAGTAACCTTGCAGAATATAATGAACTTCATATCAAATGCAGAGGACAAGGAGTGTGTGATGGGTTTAAGGTCGTTCTCCGACACAAAGATCTTAACGATGAACCCAATTACACGTACGAGCAGACTTTCACTGGCCCGAAAGAAGACTTCGATATCATCAAACTGAAGTTGGATGATTTCAAACCTTATTATCGAGGCGCATTGGTAAACACAACTGAAACGTTGGACAAATCGAACATCACCGGTTTCGGAATTCAATTTTATGGCGGGGTATATTTACCTATAAAACAAAGTGGGCCTGCAACTCTTGAAGTTGATTGGATTAAAGCAGTAGCATAGACAATGTACATGAAAATTGTTTTTATTAATAAAATATCTTTGATTTCGTAAAAAATATGCTTTTTAAACACTTTTCAGAAAGAACCATCAAAAGTGTCTTAATTTATTAACTTATTTAGTATCTTTATTGCGTTGCTATTAGTGATGCGAGCCGGAAAATGGATGGAAATAAACGCCTTGGGAAAATTGGGAAAATTGGAAAAAAAGCATTATAATATCCTAATAATTTTTGGCATAATGCTTGTGCATTATTTACTCTATCCACAATTTTTAAGTTAATATGAACGTTATGGAGAGCTGTTATTGTAAAGCAGTGATGCACAACCTTCACCTTCTAGCGGGCCTTATAGTACGTGCTTATTAAAAATCGTTTCATTGTGAAATATTTATGTTTCATTTATATGCAAATCATAAGTTAATGCGTTTTTGGTCTTAGTTAATTTTTAACGATTTTTTTTAATTTGACATAATATTTGTAAGCGTGTTTCTATGAACCGATTTCTTCTCCTTCATTGAAGAAAAAGCTTGCTTACATTTGTTAAATAAATGTTTTACGTGAAAAAATTATGTTTGAGAAAAAGATTTAAGGGCCGCAACAATATTCAAAAAGGGCCGCGTATGTGCATCACTGTTTTAAAGCATATTAGTTTGACCAGTGACATCTAGGTATACTTGAATCCAAAAATAATATTTGGATATACTGTTTTTATGAAACTCAGCCAAATGCAAATCAGTATGTTGGAAAAACGACTACAAATATAAATTTTCCCCATTTTGTTCCAATCATTCGAACTTTTACCGGTTTTTTCCACCATTTCAAAATTTTCAGGTTTTCTGCATCCTCTAGTTACGATTAATGATCGCGATACCGATATTCAAACCGTTGAAAAAGGCTACGTTCAATTGGAAAACTGTAGCCATAATGAGCAAAAATATAAAACAAAACAAAAATTGTTATTCTATAATTCTATATTCTTAAAAGTTTTCTATTCTAGCAAACTCTTTTATTGATTACCTCTTTGTATGACTTATTTCATTATTGTGAGATATTTTCGCAGTCCAATCGGATTTTGTTGTAAGCCTCTCTTTCAACAGCGAAACACTCGAACAAAATGGTTAGTATTATTGCTGGTAGTTGAAAAACTAGTGATGGAAAAACGGCTGTGAAGTAGGAATCGGTGTTGTGGAGTCGTCGTGTTTTTTGTGGATTTATGTATTTTAGTAGATATAAAAAAATATGCATAGACTATGAGGAGCTTCAGACAAAAAATAACCAGACTCCCTATTTTTAACAAAGAAAAACACACAGATCTTATAAAAACTTGGACTTTTGATAAAAGGTCATATTTTGACCTTTAATTGCATGCAAACTACGAGGTTTTTAGTGACGTTAAAAGTGTATTCTGTTTTTTTTTTTAAATCAGTACTTCAATACTAAAGCGATGTCTCATTTTTTTCGCAAAACTGAATTTGGGAGCGTTTGATTCCAAATTTATCATATTTTATTTTTTTAAATCGGAGTCGTAGTCGGACTATTTGTTACTGCAAAAGTCCCTGGTATTATTATCACGACTCCACAGCCCAGGTAAAATACCACGTTGATGGTAACATTAATATAACGGATTAGGTACGTATTATGCTTTGAATATTGGGTAAACAATATGTTTTTAATATTAGCACAATTGGTATAGAATTTGAAACACTGTTAGTTGTTGATACCCAATTGAAATAATTTTAGTGTTTCCCAAAATTTCGACATATGTGTACTCCTTTTATAATTTTCGTAAGATCGATCAAAAAAAAACATCATGTATGTATTTACTTTAATAACAAATCAAAATACACTTATTTTTTCATTTCAATTCACAAGTCCGCTACAGCACGTACTCCCACCAAACTCTTCCCGTGCCCCAAGGGGTACGCGTACCACACTTTGGTATTTGTTATGTTTTGATACGTTAAACAATGACTATTTGACAACAGAATATAAACAAAAACATTCGGATATATTTTAACAATTTATTAATTATAAAAATCGGCATAGATGTTTTTGATAACATTTATAAAGTTTGTAATTAATTCTTTGGGATATTCAGTGAAACGCTGAAGGTAAAATTATATCGATTATTCTTGCATTCACGTGGATAAAATTCTACAATATAACATATAGGTATATTGATTAAAAATCAATTTGCTTTTACAAACAAAACAATTTGGCGCACGAGAGTGCATAGCAGTAAATTTACTGACTATAGAAAATTAGAAGGTTTGTAGAATTATTTAAAAGCTTCACGGTACAAACCTTTAACTGCACGATCGCAAGACAACCCGTAGGTATTGCATAGCAGACAAAAAGCTCGTGTGACCCTAAAGGTTTAACGTTCCCGATATATCGGTTGAAGGTTCCTCTATTAGTTCTTGTCGTGGTAAAATTTAGTGGGTAAAAACAAAATTTCCAAGCGTAGAGACATTAAGACACTTATAATAGATGGCAATTTATCTGCTACGCCACTCATAGCAAACCTATTATGACCCTGTCGTACGAGGCAAGAAAATGGATTGATCGTCAATAACGTAGACCAGTCATTAAAACTGGTTCAAATCCCAGTAAGAATAGCATTTGTTTCTATCGAGTTTGCAGAACGATTGTAATGACTGCCATCATATTCCTAAGTATCACGTTAAATGTGTCCACTGTCATTTCTTGGTGGAAAGGTTAATAAATTAAAAAGCTTTAACACTAATTCTACATTATTTAATCTGTATTAATAATATTTATGGTGATAACAAATACTTAAGAATTGTTTTTAAACTATCTGATGGACTCAGCGGTAATTTTGTAGAAGTTAATTTTTAAACTCATTGTAAGTACGTTTGTCACTAAACTACTTTTTAATCTGGTTTTATTTCTGATTGTAAATTTGTAGCATTTATTTCAAGGTTCCAATTTAATTTTTAGTTTTGGACGGTTAAAATATATTCCATAATATTTTCTTTCCCAATTGTCTATCATGCATTGTTATTATATTAGTCTTACGTCTCATTCAATTTTGTAGAAATAAGCCAGTAACTTTTATATCATCATCCGATAATTCTCCTGATAAAAAAATAAGTATAAAAGTATTTTATTTTTTAAAACTAATCTAATTCAATATATGTATTATATAACGGCTAGGATTTCTGTAATTTTGGAATGAAATCGTACAACGATAAAGTAGTGACTTTCAAATGTAAGGGGTTCAAGCAGCGGTGGGCTGCCAATATCTTAACAAGGGGCTCGGTAAATATTATCCATGTCCGCTCCCTATGTCGAGCATATGGCCTACTAATGAAGGTATCTCAACGAAAGTTATTTTTCTACGAGAACTGCTTGTTACTTAGTCGCTCAACCCTTTTTTTTCTAAAGAGGGTAGTAGGGATAAAATTAAAATCACGACTAGTGATTATCTAATAGTTGCGCCCAGTTGAATTGAAGGATCGGAAGAGTGGGAGGCAATTTTAAGACATCACAAACACGCATGCCTTCGAACAGAAAGTAGATAAATCAATCGAAAAAATGCTTTTCCGTACTGGGATTCGAGCCCGTGAGGTCCGACACGCAAGCCCACAACGCTGAATGGAAAAATGAACTATTTTTCAAATTTATCCATCTACAGAAATTGCAATTATGTGATAATTTGATTTAAGACGAATTATTTTCTTATTTTAACAAAGGGCTCGCCGGCCCGCGCCGAAATTTAACAAGGGGATCGCGCGAGCCCCCCCCCCCGAGCCCCCTCCAGCCCATCCATGGGTTCAAGCATAAAGCTCTACGCAGTATGTATATATGTATCTATTGTACATAATATTATTGTAGTAAAACGTTTGATGAAAAGGGGTAAAACTTATGCGGTTCTTAATACGTCAAAGCTAAAAGCAAATCCATTAGTTGAAAAAAATCGTTTCTATTGTGTTGTATTTTTTTTGGGTATACCTATGAATCATTATTCATTTCTTTTATGTTTTACTTAGTTTATAGCCATATCATTTGCTTTTTACTAGTTCAGTCGTGTATAAACACTGATGGAGGATTTGTGTTAACGTTAAAATTATTAATCTGTAGAAACCAACACCTTTGTTTAACTGATAATATATATATACGTATCTCAAAATATAATTGAAGCTTTGTTTGGTTGGTAAACATTTTTTTTCAATAATCATTCACACTTACAAAGTTGTGGAAAAAAATTGCAGCGATTTTAAGTAACTGACTGAAAACAGATTTTTGAGCGACTTTAATTTAACATAATATATTTTTGTATTGTGTAATTTATTCCTTTACATACAGTAAAACGTCAAAAGATTTATCAGTAGAAGGTCTTCAACCACTTATATCGTCACGGTATTTCTTCCGAATATACATATGTATGGTTGAATATATTGCACGAATTTTAATAGTGTTAAATTATTATAAAAAATAGGGTACTAAAATAAAACAATATTTAAATTTATACTTCTAGAAAAAAATACAGTTCTAAAAATTAATTATATGTAGCTGTCATTGCCCATAGTTTATGTATTATACATAATTAGCTGTTATAATCTACCAAGTCGGCCATCGTAGCCGAGTGATGCACTTAAAACCTTTTGTCTTTTATCGATGTCACGCATTTGAATCCGTCAAGTGAACAGCTTTATACATGAATTTTCAATCGATATTAGTGATGTTTTCATCTTTTATGTACACTGTATTGAATTCTAAAAACAGATCTTGCGAAATACCAATTTACTAATCTATAGTCGTTTATTAATTATTCGGAAAGCTAATTATTTTTTCAATTATCTAATTCATTTACTTGTTATTAAAAAAACACTGTAAGCTTGAAAAGGTTAAGTATTTCGTTTTATCCGCACAATAGATACAAATAATAATAACCCGATATCGAAAATAAAGGGAACCTGTAATAAAATGTGGAATGTAAGAGTTATTATCTTCGTTACTATATTGATTTGTAAAACTGTAGCGGAGAATGAATCGAGTGGATTTGATAATGGCTTGCTCGGAAATTGTAAGTGTTCCAGAAAATTGATATTATTTTCCACTTACATTTTAAATACCTATATAATAAAACCAGAAAATTAAACAACAGGGAAGGAGAAAATATTTACCCGCATTAATTGCTTAATTGTTGATATAGACCTCGAATGAAATGTAGGTCATTAGCTCACTTCGATGTTAAACTCGCTCATAAATCCTTGAAATGGGCTGGCAACCTGATCGTTAGGAATTTATTTTTGTACTAATAAAACAGTAAAATTTGTCGAATTCCAATTTAATGAAACATTAACGATAAAGCTTTCGTGGTAGTGAAATTTTTTGATGAAAGTTATTGAAATTGATTTCGATATTACTATTTCACCAACCATTCTCAGTATTGATGGGTGGCTCCGTAGAATAGTTACTCTTTTTCATAAAATGTATTTGACTCGGTTCTGGAAACTATTAAATATAAAAAGTTAAACCAAATCAATAATATATGACACAATTATAGAAGATTCACTGTTGTACTTCTCTTAACCGTCTTAACAAAATAAATGTTCAACAGAAAAATATAAAGCTTCTTTTATAAAAAGTAGATACAGTGCTAATTTTGGTTTAGTATGCTCCAAAAAAAATGCCATTCTGAATACAATGAACAATTTTTCATCCCTTTTTTGTATAAAGTTAAGCCATCATCATTGTGTTGAATTCGAATAGTTTTTTTTTATATGCAAACCCTCAAAGCCAAGCAAGCATACATTTCATTTCATTAAATATATTGTGACCTCCCAAAAATAAAAATTATTGTCTTTCGTTTCACAAAAAAATATATAATTAAGTTGATAGCTATTTCAGTACTACGCCATCACCAGAACTATTATAAACCCTTGGAACAGAGAAATAATACTTTATAATGATATAACTGATGTATCTAACTTTTGATTTACTACTTACAGATAACATAGCTTTTGAGTTAAAAATATGAAATATTACTGAACATTGTCGCTTTCGTTAAGTAGTTTATTTTAAGCACAAGTTTAGCTGTTTATTATAAAACTCTGTTACCAAACATTTCTTAAATGACTGCCAAAGAACTTTCTAGCTATTTAGTTTTCCAAGTTTTCAGAAGTGTATATCGCGAAACCCCTATTATACGTTTTTCAATGATCCCTAAGAAAAAAAGCAAAAGTTTATGCAGAAAGGTTTAAATAATGCCAAAATAGATGTTTTTTTTTATCATGGATTATATATATATGTATTTATTTGAAGATCTTGATACTAGGTTGCCTATTTAGAGTTAGACAAAAACCTCTCAATCTCGCGTACTTTACAAGTCAACCCGTTTTCCTCCTAGATTTTTTTAATGTCTTAAATTATTTTCAGTTTCTCAGCTAGAGTTTTAGAAATATTCAACAAAAATGATAAATCAGGATAATATTTGTGACTGAATCATAATATTTAGACGATAGATCGAGGACATCGATAAATCGGGTAACTTAATATAGTTCTTATGGTGGTTTGACTGGGACTAAGAAACATATTACATATATATGTATATTGCGGGAAAACGAAGAAATTCCTTACCCGGGCCCGGCCCGAGCCCGAATCCCAATTGCTCGTAAGGGCCCGGGCCCGCGCAGACCTCTAATATACATACGTATGTGAGCAAGCTTTTTGGTTGAAATGCATAATCGATTCATAGAAATACGCTAATTAAGATAGAAATAGGCTATTACTGATTTTGCGGATTATAAATCTTTAGTTAAGATTCGCAAAAGTCGCATCAATTTTTTAATTAGGAATACAACACGTATTGCTTAATATGTACACCGAATCTTCTTTTGCACGGTTTCAAAATAACACGGCTGAATGTAATAGAAACTAACTTTCACGTATTTATATTAGTGGTGCACAAGGTTTTTGAAAAAAGGACCAATTTATTAATTTTCTATTTTTTCGCGGGCCTCAGAGGATAAAAGTGTTGAAAAATAATTATATATTACACTAGACGAGAGATACATTCATTGTTAAAAGATGAATTTCGGTCACGAATCTATGCCCGTGAAAATAATATCATAATGTTGAATAATAAAAAATAGGATTATGTTTTCTATCGGTGATAATCCAGATTATATACCTTTGCTTCTAAATAATTTTTTCATATATCAAACACAGATTTTTATAGTATTCACTAAAAAAATTGGTAGAAAAAGTTTCTATTTTGGGCTGCAAAAAATGTTATTTTAAGCCGCATGCGGCCCGCGGCTTGTGCATCAATAAACTACATACAAGGCTATTTTACATGAAACGTATCCGCGTGTAAAAAGAGCGTACTTTAAATTTCATTTTTACATGCAAACCTAAGCTATCATAATTTGTTTTTTTGCTGTCTGTTCGATAAAAAAGGTTTTGCATGCCTGCTTTTACACTACGGATTGACAGTGAACACCTTAAATTTTATTTTAATCATTAAACAGCACATGCTTGATTTAAAGTTTGCTTCTTTAATCGTAATTATTTTCTTCACAAACGTTATACCTCGTTCCAAGTTCCAAGAAGAAGATCATAAAAAATCTTGAATGAAATACGGTAGACCGAAGTTCCACTGTTTATCATAAAATCACTGTTAATATAATGTATTTATTATTCACAAAGGTAAATTGGAAATCCTTGATTTGACTATATCAAAGCAGTCGACAGACTCCTTGAAGCTACTCCTGGCGACTGGAAACCAGAATGACAACTACCACGTCTACAATATTAGTAGAGCAGCGGCCATTATAAAGGATCCCTTCTTCAGGAAAGATTTCAGGACAGTGATATTCATACAGGGTTTTTCCGACAAGGCGCGAGGACCTGCGTCAGATAGGATCGCCGAATCTTATAAGGCTAGAGGAAGGCATAATATTATAATGCTTGATACAAGTAGCGTAACGTACTACGACTATTTCAGGTAAGTGTGTAACAGCAATACACATTTTGATATTATGGGTAGATTTAATTTTGTTTAGATACTTACATTAAGGTTATAGAAATTATGAACAAAGAATAGTAAATTTCCAAATATAGAATAGTACACCATACAAGTTCAGTACATAAATATATCAAGGGAAGCTCTTAAAATATAATGTTTGATGTTTTGTAACGAAGGGTATACGGAGGGTAGGAAAAGTGACGTCAAAATTACAACAAAATAGAAATTCATTTTTCCAAAGAAAAAAGCATTATATTATTTATTGAAGACGGCCTTGTGAATTTCACGTCGTTTAGGACAGTGCTTCCCAACCTGGGGTCCGCGAAAATTTTCTTTCTTTCAACATTCTTTGTGATACAATATGAAGATGTGAAATAAAAAAAAATTGGCGGTCCGCAGATTATTGTTTTCAGATTTACTAGTCCGTGGCATGAAAAAGGTTGGGAAGCACTGGTTTAGGAGACGGTGTCAAATATTTTGTATCTAATTTTGACGAATTTCAAAATGGCCGTAGGGAAGACTGGGGATAATGAATATTGGTACCTGTGGGAGACGCTATACTCAGTGGTGTAGTGGGGCCAGGTTGGCGACCTGGCACCTGAAAATGAGGAAGCCGCCCTCGCCACATTTTTGTCTTGTAACTTAATTTTCAAGTCCATACATATATTTAAAATTGATTAAAATTTTATTGATTTAATTATTAAGACTTGTGTTTTTTTAACTTCGGACGGATATGAAAAAAAAACTAAAATAATAGTGAAGAAATCAATGACCGACCTGGTACCTATTTATTTACCTCTACACCACTGGTTATACTTGACATTGATGAACAAATTATACACATTGTATTTTTCCCATACAAGGACTTGGGTCAGACTTTGTATAATGATCTGTCAAACGAGTGAAGTGTAGAATTATTATATATTATTTGAGTAGCTTAGGCCAACGATAGAGACGACCATAAGACTTCAGGATACAAAGTAAAATGTATAACGCTGTCATTTTTCTATTATACTAAAAACAAATTCATAACCTTGCAGAGCATCCAGGATGAGTCGTTTTGTGGGAAACCGCTTTGGCAAAGTGCTCGCCCAAATGGTTAAATCTGGCTTTCCGCTTCAGACCCTAGACCTGATAGGCTTCAGTCTCGGTGCTCATATAGCAGGTTTTACAGGAAAGTCATTAAAAAAAGTAACCGGAAAGCTGATGCCCAGGATTATTGGCTTGGATCCCTCAGGGCCTTGCTTCAGAAAAGCTCCGGCTGAAGATAGACTTGATAAGACTGATGCAGAGTTTGTACAGGTGAAAATAAGTTTTTTGAATTTCACATAACACTTGCAAAGTTTGCCTAGTATTGAAACGAGGGCTTACAATGCCGGGATCCCGACCAATTTATCGATCCTGTACTGAGTACTCTAAAATCTTCTCAATACCGATTCTAGGATTACAGGATTTCAGGATTCACTATGGACATGTAAAACATCAAGTTTAAATCTAAATTTTTCCAAATTTAATATCATACATATATTTAGTGGCAGATTACCTCATAAGCGCAAGAGGCGCGCGCTTGAGGCCTTCAAATCTCAGGGACCTCAAAAATAGAATAAATTACATACAACCTTGTATTTTAATTTCAGTTTTCAATATTCATTATTATCATTCGAAGAGTTTTTCAGCACTTTTATGTCATTCGAAATTGCCTTCAAAATTTATTGCGCCTAGGGACTCCAAAGTGCTTAATCCGCCACTGCATATATTTTAATAATTATATAATTTAATAATAATTCGCGACTGTTTATCTCAGTTTGTTTTTATACAAATATTTGTACAGTACCTACTACATACAAAATAAATAAACTGTGGTCCTACTCCCACTCATATTTTATAGAAGTCGCAGACAGTTTTTTTCATAATTTTATACAAAATTCAGCTGCAATCATTTCTTTTTAAGGGATATAAGATTTTTTTCAATTTTAATTTGACATCTCGGATATGGGTGTTTGTGATACCTTTTCCACTCGAATTGATCTCAATCAACTGCGTGTTCATTGAAGTTTTTCGGCACGGCAAGTAAATTATTAAAATTCTTTGAATTTTATTTTCAAAGGTGATTCATACGAACGGTGGAGAATTGGGCTTGTACAATCCTGTGGGCCACATAGACTTCTACGTTAACGGAGGTCGTCGTCAGAAATCAGAATATGGCCTCACCTGCGTATACCTCTGCAGCCATGATCGTGCCATCGACATCTGGAGGGCCACCATTGAATTTCCTGAAGCTTTTGTCGGAGTAAAGTGCTCGGGTGTTGAAGAATTACGAAAAGGGGAGTGTTATTATGCAAGGGAGAAGGCGCGGGCCACTATGGGCCCAGCAGCAAACCCGAAGGTTAATGGGATTTTCAGATTAGATACTGCTAATCGGTATCCTTACTTTTACGAGAATGAAGCGAAAGAGTATCACGAGCATAGACGATGGAAATGTTGAACTGGAACTGGAATACCAATACCGAGATGATTTATGAGATTTGTCAATACTGATAGAAGCTTCTGTCTTGATTGCACACAGCGTCTTAATATTTGCGCCTAATCTCAATGTTTCGGCATAACATGATTGTAAGTAGGGTATCCAATCCCGGAGCCTTTTTCCAATCCCGGGATTTCGGGATTGATAAATTTTCAATCCCGGGATCCCGGGATCCCGGGATTGAGATAAATTTACCGAGGAATTTGAAATCTCCGATTTGGTATACTTTTTCCCCGTATTCTCACGAAACCTCATTTTTTTTTTTTTTAGCTCACCGAGGAATTTGAAATCCTCAATTTGGTATACTTTTTCCCCGAATTCCCACATAGCTCGTTTTTTTTTTTTTTAGCTCACCGAGGAATTTCAATCGACACTGTGCCAATTTCATCTCCCTTTTCGAGATTTACTACAAATTTCTCAATCCCGAAAGCCCGGGATCGCGACCAGGCCAATCCCGGGATTTCGGGATCAGAAAATTGAACGGGATCCCGGGATTACGGGATCCCGGATCCCGGGATTGGATGCCCTAATTGTAAGCACGGTTGTATTTTATTCATGATTTTCAGTTCATAAAAAAATATTTTAATTTAATTATAATTTTAAAGCTTTGTTTTTATTATACTATAAATAGAATTATTGTATTAAACCATGTGCACTTTTTGTTTTGTTTTTATTATCCATTCAATTTAAATTCCACTTTGTAAGATTATTCGACTCCGAACCATTTTTCATGAAAAATATTTAAGGATGTGTATTTTGAAGTCACAAAATTCTCTAGTGTTGCCACTAGGACGGACCTCCAATCTCAAATATTGTGATCACGAAAACAATAGAACATGGAAAAAAAACACATTCAAAAGTCGTTTAGCTTTTATCATTCTGAGCAAAACTTTTTTAAAACTAAATTTGTGTGTACTAATTCCACAATTTTATGAGATGATCGAAATTGGTTTTTCTATTCGTTAGAATTTTCGACAGATTTTTAAATTTAAAAATAAATCTCAATTCACCAAGAATACCAGTTTGCCTAAGGTACGTATGTAAATTTTCAGCATATTTTCGGATGTATTATGTACCTTTCTGAATTCAAACCAAGCCGACTTTACAACAAAGAAATAATTAGTTTGTTGTTCTCGTATGTTTTTTTTTATTTTTCGCAAAATTTACAAAACCTTTTTTTTTTATTTTAATGATATATTTAGAAGTATGTATGTACAATTTATTTTATATAATAAATAAATGAATTATTAAACACCACAGTTAATCAACTTCAAAATTGTTTAATTGTAACTCTTATCCGGTGGCAGATTACTTCATAATGATTCGAGGCGCCAACTAGTAAGTTTAAATATATTAAATTTTAAGTTTTTCATACGTATTTTACATGGAATATTATTTTATTCCAAGAATAGAGTCTCCAAATTTTATTGCGCTTGCGGCCTCCCGAGTGTTTAATCCACCACTGTTCTTACTAGAAACCACACTGCAACGTTGGGAAAAATACATTTAAATAATGCCTCGTCAATCTTTGATTTTCATAGGCTTTGTGCCCGCTTTTCCCAAATGAAATGGATAGTTGTAAGTTGTCCGTATGTAAAATATGCCAGATACGTTTGGGTCTGCATTTGGGCCCATAACAGCCGTTCGCTGTTTACCACTGGTGTAACAATTGCCTTTATCTGCCAAATCAACATTCGTACATTCCACACCTATAAAATCTATAAAAAATAGACTATTAAATAAGAGGAAAAAAGTAAATAAAACGATCAAAAACAATATAAAAATACAATATAAGAAAGAGAAATAGAGCAAGAGCTTTTCTCTCTGTAAAAGATGAAAGACACCAGTCAGTATTATTAAAAAATAAGAATGATATCAAAGAATCCAGCGGCGTACCCACCTCATAGCAGTCATACAATGTATGAAGACCCAGTGAAGAGGGGGGGTCAAAATGTCTATATATGTACTGAATATAACAAAATGCATATGGGGGCGTTTGAATGAGGTTTGCATAGGGCTCCCAATTTTTTAGCTACGCCACTGATATATTTCGCTTAAAAATATTACAAAAGAGTAAAAAAGTCCTATTATTCGTATTTTATGCAGTTAACATTTCAGATCTTAAATTCGTCATATATTAAACAAAATGGTAAGATAAAGAGTTTTATATGATGCATGTACATATTAATCAACAATTAATAATCTAAGCACAAAACAAAATGCTACGGTTAATCCGTGTGTCAAATAACCCTATTCAACACAATTAAATTGAAATATTATCTAAAAATATCTCGAAAATACATAACAAAATACGAAGGCCAAAACTTCAAAATCGATTTTGCTCTGTTTGGTGCTTTTTCGATTGTGGCGAGTGGTGCAATACAGTGGAACTATTTTGGAATTATTTTCTGAAAAATGATGAATGATAATGCTCCATACCTTTTGGTGCATCCATGGCTGCCTGCCAAAGCAATAACACTCGCTGGTGACTACACAGTGTAAGACAGAAGAGTCCAAATTCTGATGGTTGCGTTCTTCCACCATTAACGTAAAAATCTACGTGTCCAACTGCATTAACAAGCCCTAGTCCACCACCGTTTGTATGAATGGCTTGGACGAATAAAGCATCTCCTTTATCGAGACGATCCTTGGGCTTTGCTTGCCTGAAGCATCCTCCAGCGGGGTCAAAGCCGACAATCGATGGAAGCTTTTTACCTATATAACGGAAAATTAAATTGCAAGAAGCAAATTAATTAATATCTAATTTTCAAATGTATTTTAATTTAATTATAATAAAACAGTTCGAGCCACCCGGTAACATAAATAATATTTGCACACCTCGCTAAAAATTAGTGACATTTCATTAATTTTCATGTTTAAAAAGAGTAGCATAATAACATGTCGGGTCCTATGACGCAACGGTGAGCGTTACTGGCTTCCGTACCGGGTCTCACGGGTTCGAGATCCAGTACGAACAGATTTTTTTTCGAACAGTACGAACAGCGATTTATCGATTTCTGTTCGAAGGCACGGGTGTTTGTGATGTCTTAATTTCCTTCCCATTCTTCAATAACTGGGCGTAGCGGGAGTGGTTAATTCACCACTAGTCCTGTCCTAGCCTTATTCTTCTATCCCAACTACTCTCTTTGGAAAAGAGAGGTTAAGCGACTGACTAACTGAAAAAAATCTGTTGAGATACCTCCAATTGGAGGTTATATGCTACACATTGGGAGTGGAGATGGATAAAAAACATGTTAATTGGGGCATTCAATCCTGGATCCTTTTTGTGATCCGGGGATTTCGGGATTCACAAATATTCAGGATACCAGGTTGTAACTGGGAAAAAAGTTAAAAATTAAAAGATACCAAAATAATTTTCAACTTGAACACCGTTTTTTTTAGCTCGATGACTCGAAAAAGTTGGGAATAGAAAGATTCTACAATTATTGAAATTAGTACTAAAACAATCCCAAGATTACGGGATCGTACAATTGGTCGGGGTTCCGAAATTTGAGGCCCTTATGCTAACCAAAAACTGTCTTTGTTTTTATGAGAAAAGTGTGTTTTCCTCTGTTCAGGAAAATGTGGATCAGGCCTTTTTTGATCCCAAACTCCTCAATTGTGTACTAACCATGGTTTATTTATTTTACCTGTGGTTTTAGAAAATGACTTTCCAGCGAAACCAACTATATGTGCACCGAGACTGTGTCCAGTAAGCTCAAATGTATCAACATTGAGTCCAGCTCTTACCATCTGAGCAAGAACAATTCCCAAACGGCTGCCAACATATCTTACTGCTCTTGAGGATCTAAAATTAAAAATTGAACGAAGAATTCAGTATCAAACATGGCCATGTTTTTGCCGATGTATACATATCGGAATAGTAAATTTTAATACCAACAATTCAATGTATGTTTCAGTTTAAAAACCATACATTCTAGTATGGTTTCTAGTACTTGCTTTTGTGTATGAAAATCAAGTTTAAACAATGATTTTTGGGATTTCCCTGAGATAAGTGGCTAAGTCAAAGGTCTCGTTATTATACCGGCCAAGCCATTGAAAGCCAATCAGATCGCAGGATTTGAACCAACTGACTTAATGTCATTCAGTATTTTGCACGGAATGTAAACCCAGTTGTAGATTAAGCACACGGGAGGTTCCAGGCGCAATACAATTTAGAGGCCCTGTTTTTCGGATAACATAAAACCCTAAATCCAGGGATGGGCTGGAGGGGGCTCGGGGGGGATCGCGCGAGCCCTGTTAAATTTTGGACCGGCCGGCGAGCCTTGTTAAGTTGAAAAAATCAATCATCTCAGGTTAACATCATCACCTAAATGTTGTTTCTGTCGACGGTTAAATTGCATGTACATTTAAACATAAGACTCTATTGGCCTTCAATTTGTTCGTATCATAATTTATTATCAGTTGCATATTAAAGGAACTTTTTTTTTGAGCCGGTTTTTTGACTATTGTCTAACCATGCCGATGTTTGATATTTTCTTGCTCAGATATCCAGGCGTCACAGTTTTATGAACCTACTTTCTAATTTACTTAACACGTGTACATTTTTTTCATTTCACGACCTGCAGTAATCGTTATTTTGCACTTTTTTGCTTTTGCAAGGACTAACATTTCTTTTATGATTTTTTATGATTTCTTCTTGGAATTGGAACGAGGTTAACTGTTTGTGAGAAAATAATTACGATTAAAGAAAGCAAACTTGATAAATCAAAGCATGTGCTATGTTTAATGATGATTTAAATAAAATTTAAGGTGTTCACTGTCAATCGTAGTGTAAAAGAGGCATGCGCAACTCTTTTTTATCGAAAGACAGCAAAAACAAATTAAGATAGCTTAGGTTTGCAATTAAAAATGAAATTTTAAAGTTACGGTTTTTACACGCGGATACGTTCATGTAAAATTGCTTTGTGTAGTTTAGTGAGCACAAGCCGCGGGCAGCATGAGGCTTAAAAATAACATTTTTAGCGCCCATAATAAAAAATTCTTCTACCAATTTTTTTAGTGAATACTATAAATCTGTGTTTGATATATGAAAAATTTTGCAGATGCAAAGGTATGTATATAACTCTGGATTATCACCGATAGAAAACATAATCATATTTTTTATTATTTCTTCTTTTTCTTCTTTGGGGCCATGTTCGCTCCCTATGTGGAGGCATATCGGCCGCCACGCGGCACCTCCATGTTTCCTGTCACTGCCAATTTGCTTTGCATCTCCAAGACATGCCAGCATCCTAGTTCCACCGAGTACACCTATGGATAGTACCCGACGGACGTCCGGGACGCCGAATCCACCGGCGAAAGAAAGGCAGGCTGGATTGAGGCTTTCCGGAGGCATCCGCAGCACGTGACCCAGCCAGTTCCAAGTCTCTCATAACCATGAAGTGAACAGGACGCTGTTGTACGCTCCCTTATCTTGAATTCCTCAAATCAAACCACCTCACCCCCATTATCGACGCAAGCATCTGTCTCGAAGCTCAGTATACGTTTTCTGAGTCTTCGTCAGGATGCCATGATTCGCATCGTAAAGCAGTACGGCAGAATGCAGCGTTGAAAACAAGTGGCATGTGGTTTTAATCGAGTAAGCTGTGTGTCCCAGTCAGTCGATTGATTGAATGTTGCTCCAGCCATTCCTAAACGAATGGCGAGCTCCTTTTTTGTACTAATGTTATTATTAGCATTTATGATATTATTTTCACGGGCATAGATTCGTGCCCGGAAATTCATCTTTTACATGAATGTATCTCTCGTCTAGTGTTATATATAATTATTTTTCATTACTTTTATCCTCTGAGGCCCGGAAAAAATAGAAATAATAAATTGGTCCTTCTTTCAAAACCTTGTGCCCACTGATACATTCGGCCGTGTTATTTTGAAACCGTGCAAAAGAGGATTGGTGTACATATTAAGCAATCGTGTTGTATTCCTAATTAAAAAATTGATGGACTTTTGCCTTTGTAAACTCTTAATAAATATTTATAATCCGCAAATCCAGTAATAGCTATTTTCTATCTTAATTAGCGTTTTCTATGAACGATTGCATTTCAACCAAAAAGCTTATCAATGATGTATGTATATTAGAGGTCTGCACGGGCCTGGGCCCTTACGAGCAATTGGGATTCGGGCTCGGGCCGGGCCCGGGTAAGAAATTTATTTCTCAGAAAAATATTTCAGACTATGTTGTGTCATAAAGTCAACCATTTTAATTTATTACCATTTATAGAGAATTGTAAATTGTTGTTCATTTGTTAAAAACGGTTTTTTTCGGTCTGAGAGTATAAAATCTGGCTTGGGTAACAAGTGTGGTATTAGAAATCGGGCCCTGGACGGGTCGGGCCCGTTTCTAATACCCTTTTACGATTTTTAATTTCGTTAAATTTCGCCCGTGCGAACTTAAAAATGTATACATATAAATCAAATAATTACTTAAAAATTGTACTATATTTTAATCAAAAAATGAAACATCTGTGGGCACAAAAAACAAGCGGTGCATGTACGGGATTTTTCATCATCTGATGTAAAGGTATTATGTCCGAGATAGCGAGCCCTTTGTTAGAATATTGGCAGCCCACGCTGCTTAAATCTTTTTCTCAAACATTTTTTTTTTTACGTAAAGCATTTATTTAATCAATGTAAGCAAGCTTTTTCTTCAGTGAATGAGAATAAATCGGTTCATAGAAACAGGCTTACAAATATTATGTCAAATTAAAAAAAAGTAGTTAAAAATTAACAAAGACCAAGAACGCATTAACTTATGAACTGCATATAAATGAAACATTAATATTTCACAATTAAATGACTTTTAATAAGCAAGTACTCATAATCCTTTTTTTGCATGGCTTATTTATTTTCGAAATAACACGGTCAAAATAATATAATGGAACCTATTACTCATTTTTTGCGGCCCGAACCCACGATAATTTGTTTTATGCGGCCCGCTACAAGGTAAAGGTTGTGCATCACTGGCTTATAGGGTAATCTGCCATCGTGTTAACCCTTAACGTTTGATAAGTTGATGCTTAGTGACGAGATTTTCGTAGTTATTAAAGTTAATTCGCATCAATATTTTGTTAAAAAGCATTAAAAAAAAACTTTCTCTAATGAAAAATAAAGTGAATTTGGTTTGGCCATGCTTGATACTGGGCGCCTTAAATATATTAAATTCATGTATACATACGTTCTAAATCAGTGTTCTTCAATCCTATGGTCCGCGGACCGGTACCGGTCCGCGAGAGTTTATTACCGGTCCGTAAAGATTTTTATATTTCAAAACATTTTCGACTTTTTTATCTCCTCGATGTTGATGCAAAATGGTGAATGAACTGTCTTCTGATATCTGTAAAGTGTTAGTTATCTCACGAATTTTCAATTTAAGATCAGTAAAAACTATATTGTGAACTTTTTTTATGTTTTCTGGAACAACTGCCTAATTCGGGCGACCAGAGCGTACAGAAATCAGTAAATCACTCCTTTACCATTTATCTCGATGAAACAGAGTTCAAATTACACTTGTCAAGCCATTTCTTTGCTTGAACGGTATTTTTTCTCTTTAAAAAGCAATGCTTTATCAACACACGAAATTATGATTTTTCCATTGTTTTGAAAATTACAAAAGTAGCGTTACTAAAACCACTGCACTGTAACTTGTGAATTAACCCTCAAGTGTTATGAAATTTTGACAAGTATTATTTGAATGTTGGTACTTTCTAAAAAACATGTGAATTTGTCAATAGTGGCACGATCTATATGTCATCCTACGAACTTATTGAGTGATGTTGGTTGACCCCGGTCCGCAAGATATTTTTACAATTTTTACCGGTCCGCGGATGTAAGAAGGTTGAAGAACACTGTTCTTAATGGTACCTCGACGTTAGCGCGCCATACAACCCCGACATAAACGGAACATAAGCATGTCGAAATTAAGAGACTGCTCATTTTAAGAAATTTACTTACCTAACATGCTTTTATCAGCTACAATCACATATTATTTCAATAAGTTGGATATTTTTACAAACAAAATTTTATTGATTGGAAAAAAATAAGATAAAGGCATTCCAGTGTTGTTTTTTTTATTATTTTTTTTAATCGTTTTTCATAGTTCTTTTTCGTGTACTTGTTTAAAGATTCTAAAATTTCCATATTTTCTTATTTTTTTTAAATGTGAAAAATATATTAATTTTGCACGCTATCGTCGCCGCACCTTCTAAATCAGGGTTTCCTAAACATTTTCTGGAATGGAATACTTCGCAAGTCCGGAAAATATAACGGAAAATTTAGCTGAATTTTTAAGATTTTTTAAAACTGTGTTGCAGCATATAAAACCATTCCAATTTTTTTTGGAACATAGTTTGGAAAACCCTGCTCTAAATATTGATCAAACAAACATTGGATATGTATGTAATTTATGTATCTAGGAGTCTAGGACAGTGCTTTGGAGTCACATTGTGCTGGTATCGAATCAAATTAAATAAATGAAAATTAATCGTCAAGTTCATTAGTCAGACAACTCAGAGAAATCTATATTTGAGTTGAATATGCAGATGCGTAAAATTTATCGATTCCAGCTATTTTAAATATTACATCCAAAAATGCTATTGACGATATACCTACTGATAAGGACTTAAACTAAAGCGTCCGCTGTGCTTTAATTGGTTAGAGCTTGTTTTACCGACCAGGTGGGTCTGGGTTCGATTCCCGGTAAGGTCAATGTCAAATTTAGATTTTTCAATTTCAATTTGAGACCTAAGACATGGGTGTTTGTGATGTCAATTTACCTCAAGTTTATCTCGAGTGACTTACATTACTAAAAATTTTCATCGAGTTTTTCTCGTATGATCTTTCAACATTATAAAATATTTGGCGCATTGGCTTTAGCTGTAATGCCAAATTAAAAAAAGAAAGAAAATGGCACTATCCAGATCATTACACGAATATTTTATTATGTTTTACTACTGAGGTTCACATACAAATGTATTGATTTTTGAGTTATTTTGGAATAGTTATCGCCTTTGAGAGCCGGTAAATTGCTCGAATGGAAATTCCTCGAATTACAAATTATTTGAATTGCTTGGTTATTTCAACGATTTTTCACGACTTTTTCCACGAATTTCATTTTTATCTTGTGCGACACTTGTTTAAAGAGTGAAATATAAAAATAATAAAAATAGTATTTATTTTAATCGTGTTCGCTCCAAATGCGGAACATATGATCTTTTAATGGAGTTTATCTCAACAGACGTGTTTCTACGAGAACTACTTATTAATTAGTTACTCAAACTGTTTCTATATATTTCCAGAACACATAGAAGACTAGGGCTAAGACAGAACAAACGGAAACAAATTGGTTATCTTGTTATTCGAGCAATTTCCATTCGAGCAATTTACCGGGAATCATCGCCTTTGTCATTGATAAGAACGACTTTTCGGGGCTCACCTCAAATAATTTAAATCACCAATAGCCGACAATGAGTGTAAAAAAAGGACATTATATTCTGGCTTCAATAAGTAGGCGGCCAATATTTCGTGATCATTCGACATTGGGGCAAGCAGCCAGCCGTGAGCAAACAGCATCGTCTTCCGACTGTTATTAAATCCTCTGTCTTGCAAGATGTTTGAGGCATTGTGAATTGCAAAACGTTTGAAGGGCATGCCGTTTCGCACCAATGCAATCTCTATGCCATCGGTCGAGCCTTTAGAGAATGTGAGATCCATTAAGCCGGGTACACCTGTAAATTTGACATAATTTGATGAACATTTCTGTGTGTGCATTTTAATATATATTCATACATTGGAGCCCAGATCTACCGTTCGTAGCGCATGATCTATCATCTAAATATTATTGTCCCGCCACAAATATTACCCCGATTGACCGTTTTCGTTGATATTTTTTTTAGTCATAAATAGTCATGTCTCGCAAAAACTTTTTTTATTTTACCATGTACGCTCCCAATGTGAAGCATACGGATTATCTCAACAGAAGTGTTTCTACGAGAACTGCTCGTTACTCAGTTGCTCAACCTCTCTTTCTTCAAAGAGAGTAGAAATGTGTGGAAGGATAGAGCTAGAACAGGACTAGTGGTTAGCTAATCGCTCTCGATACGCGCCGTTCATACGATAGGATGGGTGGGAGGGAGGAATTCAAGATATCACATACATCTATGCCTTCAAAATATCTTAGATTGTTCCATGTATTGTGTTACTAACTGTGACACGTGTTTCGCCTCTTTTAGTGGCATCCTCAGACAATGTTACTTTTGCAAAGCTTGATTAAGTACTTAAAGTATGTAATATAATAAAAATATATTAAATTTGAACAAAAAGTATATGGGTTATACAATATAAAGTGTTTTTGAGCCCCCTGAAGTTCATATGCCCCATGCGCCATGGCGAATCGATAAAATTTGGTTCATCTCCATGCGTTTTCTCACGAACAGCCAGTGTTTTGGTTTTTTGACATTTTCAGACAATCAAATGCATGGATAAGCATGAGCTGACGGTTAGTTGACAGTGTATATCGGTCGTATATATATTATAGAAGAAATATGAAGAAAAAATATCATTAAGCTTAAAGCAGTGATGGCGAACAAGGGATCCGCAAGTCACGCAGTGACCCGTGTGAGAAATCATCTAACCCGCTTGAACTTTTAGAAATGATTGTTTTTATTTAAAGCCTTAATTATTCAATGTATGTGACCCGCGACATGATTGTTTTAAAAAAAAATCAAATTGGACCCACTTGAGAAAAAGGTTCGCCATTCCTGGTTTAGAGGTTATTTATGGCGATCTGAATCCATTCGACATATTTTTGTTATTAATGACTTCCAATTTTATTTTATTTTTTAAATTTCCTAGGGTACTCAACGTTGTACCCACCACCACCCGCTACGGCTTCACACTCTTCATATAGGGTGTATTCCGTAGCGTAACAACGTTAGTCATGTTTAAAATTTTGCCAGAAATGTCCCGAGAAGAAATTCCTCAAGACTTGGTTGCATGCACTACAGTGTGCAGACATTAAAAGTTAATAAATAATTAAATACTGTTGAAAATATTAGATTTTATCTATTTAACTCAACTCTTTTTCCAAAAGACGCGGAGAATTCTTTAAATGCCCTATAATTTGCCTTAGATGCAACCAAGTCGGCATGACCGACGGGGCCGACAGATCCGACAGATAGTCGTATCGCCTTGAGCAATTTTCCCCTTCATTATTTAAACCTGGACATTCCCAGAGGATGTGATCAGCATCCTGAATCATATATCCGCATTTACATTTAGGACTATTTACTAACCGGCCAAGCTGGAAGAGCTTGGCAGCGAAGAACCCGTGGCTAGTTATGAATTGGCCAATTTTAATTAGTAAAATAATTACCTTAACTATTACAGAATTAAAGTCTTTTAAATTAGCTGAGGCTACATTTCAAAATGTCATAAATTGGTACTGCCTTCTGATTGAAAGCGCTTGGGTCGACGTTGTATTATTTTTTTAATTAAATTATTTTGAAATTTAAATACTGCGCGAATCAAGTATAATTATAAATTGACAAAAAAAAACACTGAAAAAATCGTTTGAAAAGAAAACACTTCACTAAACTTCACTCACTAAAAATATTATTCGATGAAATTAATAAGGATAATATATTCGTTGCGATAGATAACACAAAACATAAGGAGCAAACATTCAAAAAGTGATTTGTTACACAAAAACAGAGCTTAAGAAATGATGATTTGAGTGTTGGAGAAATCACGGTTTGCCTGAAATTGTCAAATTTACAATTAAATTTTTATAGGAAAAAAACATTTTTTGAACACTAATTGTGATTTCCTTTTTAGATTTTTAATTTATAGCTGATATAAAATAGCATTTTTCAAAATTTGCGACAAAACACTTTTTGAATGTTTGCTCTTCATGCGCGTACTTTGTTTTGTTTCTGAAATTGTAAACATATTGCCCGCTGTGGTCTAGTTGATTAGAGCTTACTCTACCGGTCTGGGTACGATTACCGGAAAGGCCAATGTCAAATTAAGATTTCTCAATTTAAATATGAGTTTTTACACACTACAATGAGCACTTAAGATTATATTACACAAATATACGATTAAGATTTACGGTTTTCATAACTGGGTTTGTCACTAATGTTCACACTTCGGCAAAGATAAAGGTTTATATTTGAAAAGTTTTTTTAAAAGAGTTCTTTAAACACAACATACTACATATTGTTAACAGGGTTTCTTATGGTAATTATAAAAACATTCCAAGGCACACAAAGGAACGTCACATTCGTAACACATAGCATTAGTCATTTTTCGAATATTATTTTTGGAGCAAAATCTACACCTGCGGTACGGCTTTTTATTATTTTCTGTTGGTGGTATGACTTGCGGCATATGTTTTATTTCCATCTTAAGATGTCTATGAGGATTATCCTCAGCATGATGGTATGCAGAACTGGGCGATTCATAATTACCATATTTTTCGATGAGTTGACGAATAACATGTAATTGGAATATTTATTGGAATAATCGTCAATCAGATCGCGAATATTTACAACCTCTGTAGGTTCTTCGTCATTATCACTATCCATCTCATAATCGGAATCTAGAATAATCTCCATTTCATCATTTGTCCTCTTTGCCATTTTAATTGATGGATGGAAAAATATTTATACGAACTGTACACAAATTGCTTGCACGTTAAGATAGTCTTTACATACACTTTATATCAACTAAATTCACAATTTGTATGCATTTATTTTCGTTGACAACAATGAAACAATGCACTAAACATACAAAAACACAAAAAAAAATACACCGCGATTACTAATTTTATGTATCAGAGATAAAATGTATATATGTTTCGATTCAGCCAATATTGACGATTGAAACGAAAACACTGATTTAAAACAATAGGAATCGGCGCAGTTATCTTCCAGCACGTAATATGAATAAGCTTACTATGCACATGCGCTCTAGGTTCTCATAATGCGCGGGAGAATTTAAATCAGTTGCGTGATTTTCGGAATATTGACATGGTTCGCTTCTTTGATTATTTAAAGGGATTTAAAATGTGGTGGGCTGGCAAATAGATAGATGTCGTGAAGAAAAATGTATGGGCATATTATTCATACGATTTTCGTCTCAATCGAGTATGAATTAACTGAGATATTAAGGTTCAAAATTCGGTGTAACGCTGTGGCATGTACACATGACGCTCGTCTTTTTGGCACGTCATAAGTTGGCATGTCTAGATGACGGTCGTCTGGATTAGGTTAAGACTTGGGTGTTTGTGATGTCAATTTACCTTAAATTTATCTCGAGTGACATAAATTACAAAAAATCTCATCGAGTTTTTCTCGTATGATCTTGCAACATTAAAATATTCGCCGCATTGGCATTAGCTGTAATGCTATTAAAAAAAAAAAAAGAAATATTCGGAAATCGTAACCGACAATTTATAAATTTTACAGGAGGTTTTTTAAAAACTATGTTCAAAAAAGGAATTCCTTAAGTGCGGTTAGTAAATAGTAATATATGGTCAATGCTTATATTGATAATATAATAAAATTGTCTGAATACTTTCATTTCTCTAGACCAGCGTTTCTCAACCGGAGTCCACGTATAACAAACGATAACAAGTCTAAAATGCTAAAATGCACTGGCCTTAAAAAATATCAGGCGAATGAGATAACGCTCTTTATCGAATTGGATCGCTTAAGTTTTTTTACCGATTATGGGTCGATATATATGTATATTATGTAACTTACAATTAGTGAAATACCCGTCGTCAAGCCCATCGAAGTGCTGGGAAATTACTGACGAAGTCAATGCTAGAATCAGTGACACGTCTAACTTCGGATACATGCTGTATTATTTTGCTAAGTGTACGCGTAAATTACTCGCCAAATTACTTGCGGCATTGTGTATTTTTTTTTATTAAAAATTGATTATATGAATTAAAATAAAAAATATACAGACATATTCACAAAGATTTGTATTTTATTTCGAATACGCTAGCAGGTTGTCAAATTCTCTGTCATTCCAATACCTTACTGATTTTACAATATTTCAATCCCGGGTTCCCGAGTTGATTGTTTGCCATAATTTCACATTTATTTATTTACATATCCCGCAATCTAATACAAAAATAAATAACTGGCATTACAGTTAACGGCCAAGGCGACAGTGTTTTTAAATTCTTAAACCTCAGTTGTTTGAGGTCAAGTTGAGTAGAAGAGATATCACAAACGACCGTATCCAAGATCTCAAATTAAAATTGAAAAAATCTTTCGCCAACCTAAAAAAGAAATAATTGCAACTGAATTTTGTTTAAAATTATGAAGATAAAAAACGGTCTGTTCCTTATTAAATTTGAGATAGATTAAGATCACAATTAATTTATTTACAATGTACTGTCCCTTATATTTTCTTCGAAAAAGAAAGGTTGAGCAACTGACCAACATACAGTTCTCGTAGAAAAAAGTTGTGCCTAAATTAGGAGGCGATATCGTCGATAATTTTCTACAAGGACGCAAGAACTCAGAATGTCAATTACATACATATTCCTTTTACTCGTATTCCTAAATAAATAATATTATTTAGACTAATATATTATATAAACGTAAAAAAATAACTGTCAAATAATATATGGTCATATGCTATGTTTAGCACGAAGGAGAAGATGGCATGGATGGAAACTACTTCGTTTCCTTCCTTATGTACTTCTTCAAAGATATTGAGGACAACACCATTCCAGTGGTGTGTTATATCGATAGAAAGTGATTATTAAATAAAAAAGAAAGTAAATTTATGTATTTACTGAAAACTTGTACTTTTTGAGATAAGAGGTTGTAGAAAGTGACCTACGATATAGTCTACATTGGGAGCAAACATTTTAAATATATGGTAGTAAATTGGGGTAAAAATCTAGATTTTAAAATTGATTTTTTACGTGTTATAGTGAATCCCGAAATCCCAAGATCATATCCTTAGACAATCCCGGGATCGTGGTAACGTCAAATTGATCGTGATCCCGTGTTGGATGTCTTATGTGCAAAAACACTTTAATACATTGATACGGTATGGTTTATAGTCACCGCTCCCACTACCACTTTTGTGAAGAAAACTGGCAGAATTTTAAAATGGCAACAAAATAAATGGTCAGAATTTAAATCAATTTCTGGTCAGAATTTAAATCAACTTTTGGTCATAATAAAATTCAATTTTTGGTCAGAATAAAAATACTAACGGTCAGAATAAAATCTACTATACGGTCAGATTTTATGAATATTTCGGTCAGAATAAAAAAAATGAAATTAATAATCTTTTTTTTCAACATTCATGCTATGTGCGGAAAAGCGGACTCTTATAATGAATCATTATTATTACAAATAACGCATCATCTGATTACATACAACTCGGTTTGTTTATATAAAGGTAGTGCACCGGAGTGCAGTGGACGTAGGATTCCAAGAGGAACCAAGGCTTTATGATGAATGTTGTTAGTTTTCACTTTTTTAAATTCAAATAAAAAATACTCACCTCTTTCAATTTTTAAAAAAGTAGTAATTTCCTTACAATAAGTGTATTATATCGACTGTGGAAAGGAAAAAGGACGTAACCCACACATATAAAATTTTACAAAGGGCGCAAAAAACGTGTTTTGATGATTTTGGGCCATATGCAAATTATTAATTATACACAACCTAAAAGTGCACGGAAACTTCTAAGCTGGTGTTTAATTGACATAATCTAATATTAACTAAGAAATTATCTAGGAAAAACCTTTATTTCAGTCTTTTTTCTTCGTTTTAATTTTTTACAAGGTCATCTTTTTCAAACTTAAAAGTTACATTTAGATACTTATTCGGCATTTGCAGCTTCCATTCTTTTGATAGAATGTGTGTCAAGTTGTATACATTGTGATCATCGAAAAAAAGCTATTTTGGAAAATTGAGGGTTACGTCCTTTTTCCTTTCCACAGTCGATATGAAATGTACCATAGCAATTCTTTATCTAAATGTTCTTTCCAAAAATATTATCCTTTCCTTTACTGTCTTCAGAGCAGATCACAATGTATCGAATTGTACAAATAATAAAAAATAGTTGCAACTTTTAGATTATTTAAAAATATTTAATAACCCAAAGAATATCGGTTAGGCGGAAATGCCGTGAACAATTTTTTAAAAATAAAAAATCTTTTTTGACACGAAACATACAAATGCAATCCCACTTGAATATACGGCAGTTACAGCCGCCTGGATGTGGGAACCTAGTCAACCTAGTAGAGGTCTGCACGGGCCCGGGCCCGGGCTCGGGCGGGTAAGCGCAATTGAGAGTCGGGCTCGGGCCGGGCCGGGCCTTGGAATTAGGGATATAATCTTGGGAAAAATATAGCAAATCGAGGATATCAAATTCCTTGGTGAGCTAAAAAAAAAAAGGACTTTCGGAGATAATCTGGGAAAAAGTATAGCAAATCGAGGATTTCAAATTCCTCGGTGTTTCGGGTCGGGTTCGGGTAACAAGTGCGGTATTACACTCGAGCCCGGGCCGGGTCGGGCGTGAGTTTTTCGGGCTCGGACCGGGTAGTTTTGTAAAATTTTGGCCCGTGCAGACCTCTACAACCTAGTCATATTAGTCTATGATGAGAACTGTCAATTCGTCCATTGGACGATTTGCCGTAAACAACTTCACTTTGCACCAATAGGAACACAATACGATGACATCATTATCGTCGAAAAAATTTAGACCATCTGTCAAAATAAATATGACCGATCCCATTTAAAATCTGACCATTTAATATATATTCTGACCACTTAATATAAACTTTTATAAAATCGTGTGAGCAAGCTAGGTATTAAAAATAGTTATTGTGTATTGAATTAATTCAAAATTTTGTCTGTTAAATATGGTATGTAATTAATTCGGTGATTGCAAATTCTTAAATAAACGTTTTCGTAATACTAGAGCGATGGGTTTTATTTTATTTCTACCTACCTGTTTTACGTCGAGTTCATACCAACTGTATTGGTCTTAATGACTTTTATTAGTGGGGATTTATTTTTGGGGATTAACATCGTGAAAGATAGTAGAAATTTCTCACAATAAATGAAACTCGCTCTAAAATAAATTACGGGTAATGTTAATATATAATAAGATGAATAAGAAGCATATTAAGATTAATTTTATTAAAGTCATTTTTAATCATAATGCATTTTTTTAACGGTTTATTGTTTTACACAGATGAGATAATTATTTTTTAAAAAATAGTAAAAGCGCTATTTTAAACTCTGCCTAGAGGCGGCACATAGCCTAGGAACGTCACTGGCAGGGACGTCCCGAGGGAATAGGCAAGTAGGCAGTTGCCTAGGGGCGGCAAGTTCTAAGGAACTGCAAATGATCACAGATCTTTTAAATAACTAAATATTTTTGACACGAATATGATTAAGAATAAACATGATCAATGTATTTGATAAATAAAATACAAAATCAAGAATCGATACTCATACAATGTAAGTGTATTTTAAATTTAAATTATTATTATGATGTGTAGCGATGGTAATAGTTATTTTTGCATAACTATTGAAAAATAATATAGGCTTTGGATCATATTTATTCGTGAGGATCTTTGCCAATAAGGTACAAATATATTAAGAATCATCTGATAGCAAAACGGAATAAGTGAAAGAAGATTTGTTTGAGTATGTAGGGAGTAGAGGATTCGAACATCTATATGTATTTGAATATGTATTCCAAGAATAATGGAAAATAAAGAAAAAATGGGGGCTATTTAGGGGTTCTGCCTAGGGCAGTGATGCACAACCTTTACCTTCTAGCGGGCCGCATAAAACAAATTTATCGTTGGTTCGGGCAGCAAAGAAAAAAAATAATTTAAAGTACGCTCAATCCTTTTTTTATACAGAAAATAATGTATGTTACATGTAAAACAGCCTTAAAAACGTGTAAAAAATTAAGTGAATAAATGAGTAATAGGTTCCATTTTATTATTTTGACCGTGTTATTTAGAAAATACATAAGCCATGCAAAAAAAAGATCATGAGTACTTGCTTATTAAAAATCATTTCATTGTGAAATATTTATGTTTCATTTATATGCAATTCATAAGTTAATGCGTTCATGGTCTTTGTTAATTTTCAACTATTTTTTTTAATTTGACATAATATTTGTAAGCCTGTTTCTATGAACCGATTTATTCTCCTTCATTGAAGAAAAAACTTGCTTAAATTTGTTTAATACATGTTTTGCGTGAAAAAAGTATTTTTGAGAAAGAGATTTAAGGGCCGCCACAAAATTCAAAAAGGGCCGCGTTTGTGCATCACTGGCCTAGGGTATCCAATCCCGGAGCCTTTTTCCAATCCCGGGATATCGGGATTGATAAATTTTCAATCCCGGGATTCCGGGATTGAGATAAATTTACCGAGGAATTTGAAATCTCCGATTTGGTATGCTTTCCCCGGATTCCCACGAAACCTCGTTTTTTTTTTTTTAGCTCACCGAGGAATTTGAAATCTCCAATTTGGTATACTTTTCCCCGGATTCTCACGAAACCTCGTTTTTTTTTTTTTTAGCTCACCGGGGAAATTGGGGTCGCCAATTTGCCGATTTCATCTCACTTTTCGAGATTTACTCAAAATTTCTCAATCCCGAAATCCCGAGATCACGAGCATGTCAATCCCGGGATTTCGGGATCCCGAATCCCGGGATTGGATGCCCTAGTTCTGCCTAGGGGCGGCACATAGCTTAGGACGTCACTGGATGCAATCCATAATGGAAACTTTTCCAAGCATCACAGGGCGGCGTATGTTTGACAGGATAAATCAGAAACCATGAGTTGTATACATGAAAGCCTGGTTGAAACTGATTTTTTGAAATGTAAATTCAGTTGTTCATTTGGTACGAGTCTAATAAAATTCACCATATAAATGATTCTTAATGCAAAAATAATATTTCCATTTTCGGTTTGTATTTATTATGTTTTTTTTTTTAAAATATTTGGGTCTATAGAGTGCATTTATTTAGTAGATTTAATACGTATTTAGTTAGCACTCTGTATTTGGATAAAATTCATGGCCGAAACGTGCTATTTAACGAATACTATAAATGTATTTTAAGAAGGTTCTGAGGAGAGTAATCACGTCGCGTGATTTTGCGCAGGCCTCAGGGTCACACTTTATTATGTAAAAAAAAACGACAGTGCTTCCCAAACTGATGTCCGTAGGTTTTCTGCGGGGGTTCGCAAAATTGTTTCAGCTAGTTTTCTTGGATTAAAATAATAAAAAAAATAGAATTTCGGATAAGGCGACAGCGAGAATATCCGTATATTGCAAAAGAAGTCCTGTGTAAAAATGTTGACAAGAAGTGAGTTCCGGTACCTTTTTTAAAGAAAACACTGAATAACGTCGATGCACATCAAATATGGTATATGTGACTATGGGTACACATAGACCATATTTGATGTGCATCGACGATATAACCATTTAATAATCACACCTAAATAATAAATCATTCCGCAATAGATGTTGCGAATTCCCCATAATTATGTTAATAATAAATGAATATCGTTTGAAAACTTTTCCATCAAATTGTATATTTCAGGGTTACAAGATTTGCAATCTGAGTTGAGTAAAATATTACGATCGTAATTAGTAAATTACATAATGATACATTAATTTCAAATGCTGACACTGGGACCAACTTAATTTTATACAAACGAAAAACAAAAAAAAATGATTTACTATTGTTATTATTATATTAAGTAATATAATTATGAGCAACGCTCTGATGTTTTCCGGTTGAAATTATAATGATTTTTTTTACAAAAAGTATAGAAAATTATCTACTGTAATTTAACAAAATTACCTAATAATTATATAATATTTTTGGCGAACAGTAGTGTAAATTTTTATTTTAAATGAAAATACAAGTAAATATTACGTTTGCACAGAAGTTAATGTCGTTATGGAAATGAAATAAAAATAATTCTGACCTTGTATAGCATATAAATAACTATTTTTCAATTTGATTCTTTTGCTTTTAAAAATTGATTTGGCTTCGATAAATCTTTTCCAGAAACTTTCTTTTCCAGAAACTTCACGGCCGTTAGATTGAAGCAAGTATTCTTCCCCGCTTTACGCAAGGGCATTTTGGAATAGTTATTTCTTTTATATTTAATGTTTTGATATTATAAATGGTATTGTAAAAACTCCGTATAGCTAATTTTTTTATTGTTCTTGGTGTGATTGAAAATTAGTAGCATTTATTTTTAAAAGGTTTTATAGCCAGTTTATTTTCACTTACAGTGATATCCCTCTACGTTTTTCAAAGCACCGTAATAAACAAACGAAAACTTCGGAAAAGCCTTAAGAAATACAAAAAAAAATGTTTTCAAAAAACTTATCTATTTATTTCACCAATTTTTATTACAAGTAAAGTAACTTTTTGGTTCTTAATACATACTATGTTGCATTACTTTAATTTGCAGTTACTTCAAGTTTAACAAACACCCCTCAAACTCGCGTACTTTTCCAAGTCAACTCTTTTTGTCATAGTATATAAACTCGTTTTTTTCCTGAATTTCTTCAATGTCTAAGTTATTTTCAGTTTCTCAGCTAGAGTTCTAGTGTTCTTCATGGTGGGGGGGGGGGCAAATTCTCATGCGAATTTCATTAGTTTATGATCTTATCGTAAAATTTGGGAGCAAACCAACATTCGATAATCACATTAAGATTACTTGCAAAAAAAGCATTGCAAACGTTGGAACTCTTTTCAAATTGTAATATTAATGTAATTTACAATGCTTTGGTTCGAAGCAGACCTGAGAGTGGGTCGATTATTTGGGCCCCGGAAGGTTCGAAATATACCTTTATGGTGAAGAAGATTCAGAAGAAATTTTTGAGACTTCTTTATGTAACGGTGCATGGATATCAGTGGCGGCCGGTGACCTATAATTTTGGGTGGGCTAAAAAAAAGTTCAGCATTGTATACAATCCACGAATTTGTGAAAGTTTCCACTTCGCAATTGGCTAAGGTCTCCGGGTCGCATGTGGACTTTTTGAAATTGTTCGTTTTTGTCTTACTCGGGACTAATTTCAAACTAGCCCAGCCTTAGCTCTTATTCTTAATATGCATGCACAAGAAAATTCAATAATCAGAGATTTGCTCTTGATAGAAGAGAATCAGACCTAAGATATTGTTTTTCTTTAGTTTGCTTTTTTACATTTTTCGGCTGAACATTTCAGGTCGGGCTGAGCCCACCTAGCCCATTACGTAGAACCGCCACTGATTACAAGCATAATCCCTATCATATCAGAGAGGTCTAGAATCTGAGATATAATCAGTTTTCGTGATACTAACCTTTGGAGTGGCGGATTACCCTATAAGCGAAAGAAGCGCGCGCTTGGGGCCTCAAGAATAGTTTACATTATAGCCAATATGCTTTTTGTTCAGATTTTAATGTATTTTTATTATTTTACATGGAATTTTCTGATGTTTTAATATTTTCCAAAAAACAGGACCTCCAAATTTTATTGCGCCTGGGGCCTCTCAAGCGCTTAATCCGCCACTAAACCTTTAAAACGTTTGGATAAGAGTCTATATGTTTCACATAAGGACATTGGCGAATTAAGCACATGATTAGGCCCCAAGCACAATAAAATTTGGAGGCCCTGTTTTACGGATAACATACGGAAGGCCCCAGGCGTAATAAAATTTAGAAGCCCTGCTTTTCGGATAACATAAAAACGTCAGAGAACTCCAAGTAAAATAATAAAATTCTGAACCAAAAAATATATGGGTTATATTATATATCTATTTTTGAGGCCCCTAAAATTCGGAGGCCCGAAGCGCGCGCCTCATTTGCTTAAAGGATAATCCGTCACTGCACATTAGAGGGCATGGGCCCGGGCCTGGCCCGCGGGCTGTTACCCGATCCGGCCTGTGGGCCGGGCTCGGGTGAGTAAGCGCAATTGAGAGTCGGGCTCGGGCCGGGCCGAGCTTTGGAATTTGAGATATAATCTGGGGGAAAATATAGCAAATCGAGGATTTCGAATTCCTCGGTGAACTAAAAAAATAAAAAAGAACTCTCGGAGATATCTGGGAAAAAGCATAGCAAATCGAGGATTTCAAATCCCTCGGTGAGCTAAAAAAGTTTTGTAAAATTTTGGCCCGTGTAGACCTCTACTGCACATGGACGGATATAGCAAAACAATTAAAATACAAACTCACAGTTTGAGAAAATTCCATCATCATATCCGTCAATATGTTGCGAATAAACTATACCACTATAAACAAAAATCAGAATCACGACCGATATCCATGACATGTTTGTTGTTATTAATTATATTTCTTTAAATTTTGTATTGTCTTTTTACTCAATTTCGACTAAATTACCAACCATATTTATCATTTCAGCAATTAGGCTGTCTCAAAGGGAAAACTCAGAACTCGATTAAGACAATTCAATTCGGTGTCGATTGAGCAAAATCTGATCTAACTTTTGCATACTTTATGGATTTATATAATAAGAGTTTTTTTAATGATATTTCCGTTTTCATAAGTATCTTAATGCATTATAAATATTCTATTTCAAATGAAAAAGTTAACAGAATAAAAAACGTTTTTTTCAGTAATAAGGTGAAAAAATAAAAAAGTATGTAACCAAGTTCCACAAATATTATTTTATATAAAGTCAATCACCTTTATTAAAACCCCTACAAGAGATGATAATGGTACAAAAAAATTAATAATCACTTTAATTTAAACTTTGAATAATCCCATATTTGTTAACGTTCCAAGAAAGATTGAAGTCAATTTAATAAATGTAATAGTATAATTTATAATATAGATCATTATGTTCTAGTGCAGGGATGGCGAACCTTTTTCGCAAGTGGGTCAAATTTGATTTTAATTTTTTTTTTAAATCATGTCGCGGGTCACATAGATTGAATAATTAAGGATTTAAATAAAAACAATCATTTCTAAAAGTTCAAGCGGGTTGGATAACTTCTCACGCGGGTCCCTTGTTCGCCATCCCTGTTCTAGTGTATAACAGAACATTTTGTGTATCTCTTTTAAATCAGTATATATAGCTGAGTTAATGTAAATTTTAACATAGTTCTGATTAAGGCATGCACCGAAATAGCTATCACAGCACAGAAGCCATATGCTCCACATTGGGAACAGATATAGATAAGAAAAAACAACTTTACAATAAGTGAGTTTCGGCATCTTTATTCCCAAAAAAGCACTGGTTTACAGACAAATAAAGGAATGGATCAAGAGCAATAGTATGTTTGAGAGGACATGTAACATATTAAGTCCTTATTTTGAAATTTTCAAAGCAAGCAAAAACCAGCACTACTTTCCGCATTCAGCGATTTTCATTATATGCATGCAAGCTGCCGGCGTAGCAGTGTTGATTGGTGAGCTTGTGGCATCATGGGAGGTAAGTTGCTAGTTGCTATTGGGGGCCGTACTTCCTGGCAGCATCTGTAAGAAGTGGCTACTGTGTATTCCTAAACAGCTATCGATAAATGAACTTGTTGATTATAAACGAAATCTCAGTTTTATTTTAATCGTAAATAAATATTTTTTAAAAAATCGTTACATGTGCAATTGTATTTTGTCTTGAATAACAGTTAAATTTTCTGAAACACGCTTGCTGAAGTTTCAATTGCAAATTTAGCAATATATTTGTTGTCTTCTGAGCCCAGGGTTATTATAATGATATCATCGCTGTTTGATTTTTTTTTTAAATAAAAAGCTTTGAATGTTGGACATTATGATGTAATTAAACATTATTAATATAAAATGTCGGTTTGCTTTAGGAAATTACTTACATAATGATTAGAAAATATTGTGGTAAATAAATTTGAATCAAATGCTTGTCCGTGTGTGGGCTCATTGCTCTCTTTTGTAATGTGCATGTAAATAAATTATAATATGTAAAAGGGAAATAATATTATAATATCGATTTCTGTTCAAAGACATGGGTGTTTGCGATGCCTAAGAATTTCCTATCACCAATCCGATCCTAAACTAAGGGTGTTACGAGAGCGATTAGTTAAGTCTAAGCCTTATTATTCTTTCCCCAACACGCTTCAAAAAAATAGAGCCTCATAACCTCGTCTCGTAGAATAACTCCCATTGAGATACGTTCATAAGGAGGCTATATGCTACACATTAAGAGCGGACGTGGATATTAATTTAAAAAATGATGTTCAACCTTCAAACTATGTCATGTACAGTAGAACCTCGATTATCCGGACTAATTAGGGACGAAGTTAGTCCGGATAAGGAAAAATCTGGATAATCGAAAAAAGTCATAATTGACAGGGAAACACGTGTACATTCAGTATGAATATTTTTTTTTGTCTAGATATAGCTTCAGTTAAAATTATATTTCATTAAAAAAATCACTTATTGATTTTTGCTTAAAGCAGCTAGCTGTTTCTTTTTAAAAATGCCAAATTGCTAATACTTTTAAGACATATAGCTGTCCTGAGTTACAATCCCTTTGGCACTTAAACCAATTAATGGCGACATCTAAACATTTAAAAGCTTCAGAATGTGTAAGACCTCTCTCGCAAATAACTTCTTAGTCTTCTTGATTTTGTTCCTCTGATGCAGACATTTCTTTAATTCTTTCCTCATCAATAAAAATTTGGGATCCAGGATCGTTCGCATCGCAATTTACCCACTTGGTTACGTCATCTTCGTCACATTCATAATATATTGAAATTTGTGATTTTGCTTCCGAAATGTCTCCTATACCACATTTTACTGCATTGCTGAAATATACTAATGGTTAAAATTTTGTTCCATGATTTTCTCAAAGTTGACACATCTAAAGAGTTCCAACTCTCTGCTGCCATACAGGAACAGTCTTTCAAATGTATTTTGCTTGTGGAAGCCATAATCATCATTGCATCTGTTTTCTATATAAGCATTTGGATGTTTCAATTACACCTTGATCCATTGGCGGATCCAAAGGGGGGGCCATGGCCCCCCTTTGGGAGAATTTATTTTCCATTTTTCTAATTTACTAAAACTTTATTTTGAAATGAGCTCTTTAATTGTTTAGTTCACTATGTTTTATAGAATACGCGATACATTGGTTCCAGAGTAGACATACCAAGTGGCGTGTAAAAAAACCTCACTTTCATATAATTTGATAAATCGGTTACAAAAATCAAAATATCGCGTAAAAAAGTATCAAACATGTATGAAAAAACAAAATTTGTTCTTCGAATTCGCGCAAAAAATATTTTTTTACCGTGCCGTCCAAAAAATCGCGTAAAAAAGGCTTTCATTTATTTTTGAATGTATTATCTATGTATCATGTTTATTTTCAAATTGAATGGCCCCCTCCTGGGACAATTTTTGGATCCGCCACTGCCATGATCCATCGCCAGTTTTACCGAAGTCGCATTTGATGAAAAAAAATTACTGTAAACATTTCATCGATCTCTTTTAAACATTATACAGATGGATAAACGGTGTATTGTCTAGTAAAAATAATGTTTTTCCTCTTTTATTTATGTTATGTAGTTTTGAAAATTACGAGATATCTCGTAATTTTTTTTGTGCTCAACACGCCAGGGACGAGTTATCTCGTTGATAACTAATTAAATTAATAGTTGCAAATTATAGCCGGCGTGCTAGGTAATTACTGTTAATTATCTACGGCAGCTAAAAGGTTAATGAAAGCTTTTACTTTGTCCTTTTGAACAAGCAGAAGCATTTGTGATCCCTGCATTGATTTATATTTTAAGCTGCTCAATTTTCCTAAAATTTCAACCAAATAGGTCGTTTTGTGCATTTCCAAAACAAAATGATTTTGTTAAATCTTCCACTCCAGATAATGTTTTTCATATGAATTGAAAGAACAGTACATATGTATATATAGAAATGTAAGAAAAATAAAAATTCATACACTGAATTGTTACCGTACGTTACGATATGAAGTTTTATTTATTTAAGAAATTATGGTATGAAAAATATTATTTTATTAAAAAATTTTGGTGCCTCCCCTGGCAGTACTCCGCGCCTCCCAGGTTGGAAACCGCTGCCTTATGCTGTTATGCTATGGAATACTTCAGTGCGGTATGCTTATCCAAAGTGGGTGATAGTGGATACACAGATCAAGATTTGATTACCATTAACATTAAATAACGATTCATTTTAGATCAGCGAGGGCGACCATGTACGTAGGCAAGCGAGTTAAGCAAGTTACACCAATAGCGCTCAGAGAACAGCAATAATGAGACCAAAGGCAGATCCCAAAATAAACGGCATTTTTTATGTCATTTATTTACAATCGGTAGAAGAACAAAGATGTGGAATTTAATTTTACATTGCAAATGAATTTTCAGGAAGTTACCACCGAATCCATCAAAAATAACATTCTTTTTTCACTACCCTCTCCCTAAATCTGTAAAGAAGCTTTAAAAAGAAAAGGGCTTTATATTGAGAATGAAAATGGTATGAACCTGTTACATATAAAAATTGTACTCGTACAATGCAAAATTGATTTATTCACAGATATATTGATGCATTTAGAATGACAAAGCATTATTCGACAGATGTAGATTATCACACTGATGCAAGATTGTTCTCCCTCTTAGTGTAAGTGTTAATCCCATATTATCTATTACGTTTTCTTTTCCTAGAAGTCTGATCCGGAGAAATATTTGAAGTGGACGGTTCTTCTAAATCTATTTCTTGCGAGATATCTTCTAAATCTACTGAAATGTCTTCTGTGGCCTGTGAAGATTCTTGAGACATTCTGAAACAGATTGAGAACCCAATTAGAATATTCATTTGATTTATCTAGTGACTATATTCAGTGGCGGTTCATGACCTAAAATCTTGGATGGGCTAGAGAAAAGTTTAGCATTGTATATTATTCACGAAATTGTGCATGTTTCCACTTCACATTATACATTAATCTACAAGCAAATCAACAAATACTACGACACTGATGCAAAGCATAAATTATTATATAATGAAATCAAAGCTAATGTAAGTATGAAATAATAGAATAGTTAAAACTGGACCTCAAATACGTCTCCTTCAAAGTGAACTACCGTGTTTTGTTTCATACAATACATCTTGTCTCTGAATACAACGAACTCCGACGTTTATTTTTTAACGAACAGAGGTTGGTACGAGAGTTTTGTATGTATGGGCTAGATTGAATTAGCCCTTGTGACGTAATGACTGCAGGCTGTATTATACCGAGGCTCAATCGTGTACGATTAGATAACGTTTCCGTATGGCCAATGGTTATTATATACGCTTTCTAATCGTGCTTGATTGCGCCCCAGTGTAAACAAAGTGTTGCAAAAAATCATTTGTTTTAGCTCAGTCTAATTTCAAAACAGTCCGAGCCTCTATTATTATTATTAATACGTAGGTATTGAGAGACTGACGTCACGTTGCCTGTTCTGTATGAAGTATGTGTAGGGCCATTGCTTTTTTTATGCTGGCTCGGTTTACAATCTTAATACAAAACACAATCGAGAGTATTATTGCAGGTAGACATAGCATTGTCTTATATTGACAGAGGAAAATCAAAACAAATATATTGTATAAATTTAGGAAAGGTTAGTTACGTTTAGAAATGTATTTATTTTGTTCAGCGGCCGAATTGCTGTTCATTTTTATTCAGTCATCTAAAGTTTTTTTCTACACATTTTGGGTTAAAAAATGCAGGTCGGGCTAAGCCCACCTAGGCCAGTACCTAGAACCGCCACTGACTATATTATATTCTATAAGAGGGCGAAGAAGATGTTCGTCTCCACTGATTTTTGTGTCGCAGTCTCATAAGTGTCTTAAATTGTAGATTGTTCTTGTTTACTTTTTATTATTATTTATACAAAATAACATTAATTATAAAATTGGCACCAGACTGGCAGTAACAATTGAGATGTTTTGGATATCATATTGTTAAATTAGCATAAACGCATCTATATTTTAATATATCATAATCATCCAATGTAACATATGGAATCTCCTTATCCTAAAAGCTAAAATTTTTGATTTGATGTTTACTCTGATCTATCTGTCTGTTACTTATCAATTTCTACCAATACAGTGGCGAAATATACTTTACCGGTAATGAAAAGTAGCAAACACATTTTAGGGGTTGAACTAACATATCAAAAAGAAGAATAGTATCATGATCGACCTTCATGAAAATTTCTAATACCATTGGGAAAAATAAATGCCATAGATGAACATTAGTTGAATTTTCATTTATCAAAAAAAATATGATTTTGGATGTCTTTACAGGGTTGACTGAAGAAATGTACAAAAATGTAACATAGTAACATCAAAATAATATGCTAGGATTTTAATTTAAAATTGTGGATAATATTATTACACATGAACATAAGAAAAAATTAATACTAACATTGATGCAGATTGAAGTTCGTAGACTGCTTTGCAGCAAGGCCATTTATCAATACGCTCCAGAAACTTCTTTAGACAAACAGAGTGGAAACTCTCACCACACTTGTCGCAGGACACAGACTAAAATAATACGTTAGTACATTAAAGTATGTATTAAAGCAATGACAATTTAATTATGTAAAATTGATAAATTGACTAAGTGTCCAAATATCATATTTAAATCACAGAATCGATGTTCATTTCTTTTTAATATGAGACAGTTTTCTAAGCATATTTCATTTATCTACAATTTGTAGGCGGTGTAAAATGGCTTTTTTTACTGCCATAATATCAACTCATAAGCGGCAAAAGAGCTAAAGTGAATTTAAAGCATACTTCAAAATTACCAATAGGTGCAGCAGTATAGAACTAAGCCATCAATATGGCTGCAGCTTTTAGTTAAATTATATTGAAAAAGTGAGTAAAATTTAACGAAAGAGATTTACATTTACATTGTTTTTGGGGCACTTGCAGTGTTGTTTTTCAATGTTCTAGGGAGATTAGGTGAGAAAACTAAACACTTGTCATTTTGTAGTTTCTATGGAAAACTCACTGAAGAAAAAAAACCAAAATAATTCGCTTCGTAGTCAAGGGCGACGACAATAAACAATAATATGTTTTTCAGGAGAAGAAATGGAAGGGATTTAAAAAGATGCTCAAAGGTTGCTAGAAGGAAATTCAAGCACACTTATAATTTTTAGGGAGTGACAATATACCTTTATAACGTACACATATATAGATCATAATTTTTTTTTAGCACGGAATACTCTTTTACGGATTTCAATAATATATATGATATAAAATACGAGGAAAAATTTGAAAAAGCTAAGTAACCTGAAAAACAGTTTTCTTGCACAAGTGACAGTCATCCACAGTGTCGGGCAAGTTTTCTTTCAGGTAGTGCTCAAACTCCAGAATTCCCCTCGTGCCTAAGATATAGCCGAATGATTCCGACTTATTTAGATAATGTGACTTACACCATATGTCCAGTAACTCCTGCAAAATTAATACATTCACATGTATGAATTCATAACATAAACATAAAAAATATTTTTTAAAGGTCACAATGACTTTATCATAATTAATTTAAAAATTCACCATTGTTCAACCATGTATACGAGGAGTTTCAATGCAAACATTGTATTTAAATCAGGGCTGTGGATCATAAAATAAGAGTGACTTCAGCATTTACAAAAGATGAAAAATTTTAGTATTCGAGTATTTTTTAATATCTAATAGTATGCATCCATGCCTTTGAACAGAAATTCATAAATCGATTTATAAAACTGCCCGTGCTGGAATGTCTTGAATTCCCCCCTCCCACTCATCCTATCCTATGAACGGGGCGTATCGAGAGCGATTAGCTAACCACTAGTCCTGTCCTAGCACTTTCCTTATATTTCTACTCTCTTTAGAAAAAGAGAGGTTGAGCAACTGAGTAACAATTAGTTCCCGTAGAAACACTTCTGTTGAGATAAACTCCATTAGGAGTCCATATGCTCCACATTGGGAGCGGACATGGTAAAAAAAAATAGTATGCAAAACTTTTTATATTTAAGTCCTTGACTCCACAGCCCTGATTTTCATACAGAACAGTATTTTTACACCAGATTCGATCCCAAAGTGAAATATATGGATTCCTAGTGGAGTATTTCAGAAGTTGTTTAGCAAATGCTGGCTGTGAGTTAGTTAGTTAACAACATTAGTGAGTTGCTAAAGGAACAGAGCATATTTTCAGGAAATAACTAATAGTAACATTATCTCCAGTCTCTGTAGGCCCATTTTTGTAATTTGGTCATACAGTAATAAAATCAACATGACTGTGAATGGACAGCAAAAATTCTACTTAAATTACTTGGCCTCTCTGTTTGGTGACAGCCCTAAGTTCCACTTGACTAGTCAAATTCAAGGCTGCTATTCCGGTGATTGATTTATCATCAGATGTGGCAATCGCTTCCAGGACTCTTCGAAAGAAATCCAACTCTGGAGCGGAATGCGGACTTGCTGCTTTAGCTGATTCACCTTCTCCTGTAGATATGAACACCACCTGCAGATTGAAGAACATGACATATTTAAGAAATATATTTTTTTAGATAACTTCATAAATGATATTTTAATATTGATTTACTTAATGATTGATCACTCATGTGAATTCTGCAACAGATTGGTAAATGTCTTGAAGCTTTCAGCCTACTTGGCTGTGCAATTAACACATTAACCTTTATCCGCCCAATGGTCCCGTACGGGACTGCGGATTTGCGTCGTACGGGTCCGTTGATTATGGTTCATTTCGCTATCGGATTACACTGATTTATGAAAACAGTATTCAAGATATGAATATAAGCTTACATAAATAATGTCTTTGAGATACAGATCCATAATTTTATTTTCGGTTTCAATAAATATTTTTGTCATACGAGTAAGTCAATCTTTTATTTTGATAATGCTTTTTATTTTACTCAAATAGGATGACTAGTTTTAGAGATATAATTTTTTTTAACGGATGCGGGTAGCGCGAATATTTCGCGAAAAAATGCTCGGGCAGTGTGCTACTCCTTTTGCGCACGGCACGCGGGCGTTTAAAGGTTAAATATGGGTGATCGCCGTGTACTATTTATTATCAGAGTAAAATAGGCAATATTTTCAGATTTGGGTAAAAAAAAATGCATTACATAATTCCCTATAACTTTTCAAATATTCAAGCTATTATTATCATTTAGCCTGTGTATAATTCAAATACAAAATATTTTAATATTGGTGATAAATATAATGCGAGGAATATTTGGAATAAATTAATTACTGTGACAAATATTTATGTGCATTCAAAAAGCATTCACCAAAATTCACCAGTCTCAGTAAAAAAAAAAAGGGAATGACAAAAGGAAAGTCATAAAATACAACTATATAATTTATCATGGGGTGTACGGATTGTCAAACTGTATGACAAACTAAAGTCAGGACAGTGTGAATCGGGGTAGTGTAATTGGGGGTATGAATCTCATAAAAATTAGGAAATTGGTTTTTTCCGCAAAAAAATACAAAACTAAGATTTCCCTTAGTTTTGCAAAAAAAAAATATTGATGAAATATTTAGTTACCAAGTGATAAAATACAAAGCACGCCAAAATCACACACAATGACAGTTTCCCGCTATACGTGTATAGCCTGGCACTAGACAGATAGTGCAGACGCTAGCCAACATTTGACTATATGCGCGGCACAGACGACCGTCTCGTAGTAGCGACAATGGAATGCAATTGGGGGATTTACGGCGAATATTTCAAGCCAGCACATAATTCGAGGTAGTGTAATTGGGGGTTTCACTGTATTTTTTTTCTTTTAAATAAATGAACATAGTTTCCATGGGCTTATGTACTGGTTCCTCTAGTCCAATGGTCTGTGTTGTAGCTAGAGCTGTGGAGTCGGGGATTTTGTGCAGAGTTGGAAAAAATCTTATGACTCAGACCCATTTTAAAAAAAAAAAATATTGATGTGTATTCAAACCAAATAGTCCATAGTGCTGCCACTGCAAATTCAATGGAATGATTGAAAAACTTCTTTGGAGTCAAGAGTCATTTTTTTATTTTAATTCTAGAGTCGGAGTCGTCATTTTTTCACCTGATTCCACAGCCCTGGTTGTATTGTTGGTGGAAGTCTCAATATAATCACCTGGCCGGTGTGACTGTTTTTGAAAAATTTCCTGCCATTAAAACTGCATTAATAATAATTACCGATAAAAAAAAAAGCTGTTTTTGTCAAACTGGTACAATGAATGCACGGACGGAGTTATTCCCAACAAAATATGTTGTCCAAGAATCACTTAGTGTACTTCAGTGATGCACAAACCGCGGCCCGAAATAACAAATACTATATCACCAAATTTTTCATTGAATATGATAAAAATCTGTGTTTGATATGTGAACAAATTATGCAGTAGCAAAGAATTTATTATTTAATATGATTATATTTTAATATGGGTATAGATTTGCAATCAAAATTCATTTTTTAACAATAAGTCAAACCGTCTGTGGTGCATGTGCAGTAATTTTTTTTAGATTATTGTTTTCAAATCACTTATTTCATGTTAGTTCTCCAGAAATTTTGTCACTGCATGTTTTTAAATTGATATTAAAAAATCGCCATGAATAATAAAAAAAATCTATTGAAATCGTGTGCTGATTTATCGATTGTCATACAGTTTGATTATGAAACATTTGTTTGTGTACATATGTATGTATAGTGCATGTATAAAGCTCTAAACATACTTTTATTGTTTTCTAACAAATTAATCTGAATTAATTTTCTCCCTATTTATTTATAATGGCAGTAAACATTTAAAAAACGAAGAAGACTCAAGAAGAAAATAGAACTTTTCAAGAACAATAGACGGATAAATACCTTTTCAAGCCAAATATATAATAATACAAACAATGTATATCTCATCTAGTATAATAAATCATTATTTTTCAACACTTTGACTGGATAAATTGGCACTTCTTTCAAAAAGCTTGTGCACCACTGGTGTACTTACTTAATATTTGTCATTTTTTTAACTTTCCAACTTCTGCCAGTACGGCACGCATGGTGACTATACATGGTCTACATTGGAAGCAGTATGAGAAAAAAAAGATTACAGAATTTAAATTATTGCTACCACTGGTCCAATGCCAATTTAAAAAATATCACAAAACTTCTGTCAAACTTTCATGACCAATCTGTAGGGTTGTAAATTCTAGACCTAGTATAAAGTTAATAGTTTTGTTGCTGACCAAATATGAGTGTCCAAAATACCTCTATAGCAGCTGATATGTCTCCAGATGTAATTTTCACTTCTTGCTGAAGAGGCCGTATTTGGGAATTGATTAAATTCACCACATCTTTCAAACTGTGATCAGACCATTCTGTGAAATAATTTGATATAAATAATTTTTTAAAAATTTGAAAATAAATTAAGCATACATTTTATAATCGATGGCGCAAATTTTTGGGCGAAAATCCAGAATTTAAATTTAGTAGTGCCCTTGATGACACCGATGATGATATTTAATAAGTAGATGCGATGCGTACAACTATGTTTTTCAGTCGAAATGTGAATCAGCAATGAATGAACCTTCAATTGTTATAATTAAGTTCTCATAATGTTTGCATTATTCGTATCTTATAATTAACTAAGTCTCATAATTGACTATCTAATCCATAGGTTCCCAACCTTTTTCGGGAGGCGACCCCTTTTTATAAAAATGTGACCCGCGGCCCCAATGCAATTGAAAAAGGCATTTTTTTTCAATAAGGTAATTTAAATTGCCTGTAGATTTAGTTTTGTTCAATTCCAAAATTGAAAAAAGTTGGCGACCCCCAGAAAACCCGTCGCGACCGATAGGTTGGGAACCCGTGATCTAATCTCGTAAAATGGACTACACTGTAGTCGAAAAGTTTTGAAAAAATATAATCCAATTAACAGTATTTCAATGAAATAAAGAAAAGGAAGTCTTTAAACAGTACTTAGTAGTCTAGTTTCCATAGACATTATCAGTCCTTTAGAGCAGTGCTCCGCAACTGGTGTGCCGCGAGGCGATGCTGGGTGTGCCACGGCGTGTATCTCCAATAAACGAAAAAAAAAACAAATAGTTTGGTCTATACTACAAAATATTTCTGAATACACTATCACAGAGAAGCAGAAATAATTAGTTTTTTTTGATTGGAAGAATATCTTATATGTACATACATAGTATACCCAAATCGATAAAATGTTTATTTGTTATAACTTTTACCCCTAAATGTTAGAAAAATTTTAATAACCGATGCTGAAAATTTAACTGAGTTGGGAAACTTACGGACTTTGCACTACTTTGGTGCAGCCTTTTGACTGATGCTTTTTTTTGTAAATAAATCTGAAACTTTTCTTTTAAGATAATCTCTATTATGAGTACATGTGCACTACATTGGTATTGGACATGGTTATAAAATATCCATATGGTTATTTTGTGTTTTAAACACAAACTAATGTAATTTCTGTATACAATGCACATTTTTACTTCTAGTGTTCGTGAAATTTTGGAGAACACGTCTGTGTGCCTTGGAAGATAAAAGGTTGCGAAGCACTGCTTTAAACTTTTGATTCATTCTGAATAAAGTAGATAATTTTATAAAGAAGCATTTTTTTAATATTAAATTGAATGGCAAATGTTTATTTTAGGGATCCATTGATTTGTTACTGCATAAGCTCAAAATTCAATTGGTTGTTACATACCATGTGTTTACAGCTGCCAGATTTATTGAATTCAAATACTGGTCATTTTTAGAGGCTCAAAAGCTAGGGTCCTGGTCTTAACTTGTGTTCGCACGAGAACTGGTGTGTGACATGGCAAAGACTGCTATTTCCAAAATAGTATTTGATGATTTGCTTGCAGAAAACTTTTGAATATAGATATCTACTCAGATTATTTTATTTACACTTAACGTTTTAAAGTGACCGTTGATGGCTAAGGTATACCGTTTTTTTTTTTATATATTTTTTGCTACTTGCTTAACTGCGAGTACCCGGTATTTCTGATCAATAACAGTTTATCTAAAACCAGTATTTTGACAGTCCCGAGGATCAAAACTTGCAAAAGCTGCCCCACATGTGTTACTTGCTAGCTCTAGAATAAATAACGAAAAAAAACCTCTATAATTTACCGACCTGAATGTTTTCGTAAAACTGCTTCGGCTTCGGATCGAGGCAGAACTCCTTTAGTCATAATCGTTCTTAGAAAAAAACGATGAATATTCCCATATGTCATTTTAAGAATTCACAGTAAACGTGAGTATACAAAGGACCATACAAAAAGAGTAAGAATATATTTTCATTGTTTTGACAGCTTTCAGCGCGCCAAACTTTTTGATTTGTTCATAGACAATAATTATAAATATATAAGAAACAAAGAGACGAATAAATATAATATCTAAATTTATTGAGAAAAATTCCCTCGTACTTATCATAGAAATGCATTTATTTCGAAACACTGTTTTTTTACTTAGCATGGTAGAATAGTATACATTTTTTTTTTTTTATCTTACACATAATCATTATCATATATCAACTTTATTTTTCTTATTTCTCCTATCGTTCTAATTGGGTGATCAGTCCTTTAATTCTTAATTTTCTAAAGCTTCATAAATGGTTTTATTCTATTTTTGTGTATTATTATTTTCTTTCCGTTCTTCTTCACCGTACAGTTCACTCCTTTATCCTCTACTACCTCGTATGGTCCTATGTACACTGGATCCAACTTCTTTCTACCTTCATTTTTTTATTATCACCAAACTTCCTTTCTCGTACTCTGTTTCCTCTGCCTTGAAATTTTTGTCGTATTTTACTTTCCTTTCTTCCTTCTTTCTTATCAGTACCTCCCTCGCGTCCTTGTGTGCTACTTGTAGTTTGTTTTTCCACTCGATAATGTAATCTTCATAGTTATATTTTCTCTTCATGTTGTTAATCATGCGATTTATCCCCGCATGTCCACTTGTTGATAAAATGTGGTAATTGTTGAGTATTAACCTTCTTATTCCTGGGTCTTCTATTTTAATCTGACGTTCCCATATATTTATCATTATATTTGATCCTTCAAATAGTTCCTTCAATATCTTTTTATTATTCATTATTTCATCTGGCCGGCCGACCGTAAGTTTATTCAATTCTTTTTTTTTTCACATTCAATGGTCCACAGATTTTCTGCACGTCTCTTAACAACATCCTGCCGAATGTCGCTAAACAAGCTGTAGTGCTCTCCGTTGGTTTAACCATAATTAATATAGGTATATAACCTCTTTAATATAGGCCAATAACTTGCTTGGTCCTAGAACTATATCCTGACCCGTCAGTTTATCGAATTCGTCGCTGAATTTCTCAACAATTTTTAATTCCATTATCTTATATCCTGTTTTTGGTGGTTTTAACAATTCTTGAATCGTTGGTAGCTCTTTCCTTGTTTCTTCTTCGTTATCACTTCGTTTCTCATCCTTCTCGTTTCCCTGCTCTTCTCTTATATTCTCTTATATCTCTTATATTCTCGTCTCTTTCTTCTTCCCTTTCAACTGTAAATCCTGGCAATTTCTGTGCCCTGTTGAAATCAAATTCTGCCATTGTATCTGCGGTTTCTCTCGTATCAGTGGTTTCTGTTGTAGTTTCCCTCAATTCAACAGTCGTCGTCCGTTCTGCCGTTTCTATCCTTTAACTGTTTCTACTTTCACTTTTCACTGTTTTTCTTTGATTAATTTTTTTACAGTTCGTTTCGCTGGCAGGATCGCCATGTAACGGTTGAAGGTTTTGCGTGTCATCCTTGCGCAGGGGCCATGCTAATCTTCTCTGTATCGTTCCAATTTTAGTATATGTACTGCCGAAGCAAGTAGATCCTGGCAGGGTCGCCATGTAACGCTTGGAGGGGACACCGGGGGTGTCCCCTCCGTGTAATTCTCGCCTTTCTAACTCAGGTTCAATAAAACGCTCTTGTTGGGTTGACTTCTGACTTTGAAGTAACTACTACTGACAGTGACTTTCTTTATTGAATACATTTGTTAGTACGTGGATTCATAATTAGGTTTTTAAATATTTTCTGATCAATGAGTCGTAAGTTTTAATTTAGTTTAATATTCTATATATTCAATTAATAGTTTTAAGTTTAGTATTCTATTTTTTACAACATATTATAACAATTACATTGAATATTATTAACCTTTAAATTTTGATGCAATTTATATTTTCTATGAGAATTTGAAACACTGTAAATTTCTGTATTTAAAATTATCAGTTTTGCTAATAAAGAACGAGTAGAAAGTAGTTTTTAACTTCAAGCATTATTTATCTGGTATGACAATTCATAACACATAATACAGTATTCAGTGACAATTGCCTTATCATAAGAAATTAATTTATTACAAGTATCTTCAATCATACTACATTGTCTGCTAAATCTGATTTTAAAAATAAAAGGCATTCATAACCTGATTCAAGAAAGAACTCTAGTAAAATTTAACAAATCCAAATATACACTCATTGACTTATTTAATAGATTTTATAATGCCCCTCTTTGACTTAAAAGATTCTTATTTACTGGCATAAATGCTTCCCTTCTTTCTCATCCATACACAATATCAAATGCAGTTAACTCTAAAGCATTCTTCTGATAGTGATGTGACCGACATGACCACATACAGTTTTACATAAAAATTGCTATTTAAACCAATCTGAATACCATCTCTACTTTGCACTCTGAAATGATGAGCTTCCGACTTACCCCATACCGAAATTAGATGATCATTTTCAACACATAATGTGTTGCTTAAAATATAAGATAAAGGAATTGGAAGTAAATAAGAGAACATGCATTTATTAAAACAATTTATTAGACTTATATTATATGCAAGGCATCCAAATAGAATCGTCAAACTTCCGTGGTTTATAAAAGATATACCAATATATTTGCTGGAATAGACATGAAATAAGAATTGGCATCAATATCACCTAAATGATATTAATTATTATAGAAGTACTGAGTATTCTTCGTTCAATCGTTTTCAAAATATTGAGCCTTAACTCCATCAAATTGATAGGTATGATAGGTGTGAAATATGAAAAGTATAATAAAAAATTGTTACCGTTATACTTTTGCAAAATTCATATAAAATATGTACAGTTTTTATATAAAAAAATATGTACAGTAAAATATCATAAATGTGATCTTTACGAATACAAAATAAACAGAATATATTTTTTCAAAATAAAATCAGAGCTGAAACGATTCATGTCATAAAATCAACAAATGCAATAATGTGATAAAAAATTGAAGATAAACATTTCAATTATTTACAAAAAGAGCGATATCACTGAAAAATGTTAAATTTATAACATGCTGGTAGGACGAACGTCTATATTTATTTGCAAATGAATCTAGACATCTTTCACTGCCTGATGTGATTTAGAACAGGAATCAATATTTGTACACCAATCATATTACAACATGTCAATATAATTTCAAACTATTAATGCTGGAAGTGACAACACACCAAGATAGGATAGACAGAGATTCCATTGAACCACTATGAATCTTAATTGGTTGCATTGATTAATTTATCAATCTTCATTTGCCTTTCTTCTGTTCATCTTTTTCCATTTATTTTTGCCTACCCTTTCTCCAGGATTTAACTGCACCAAGTTCAGGGAATTCTTTTCTTTTACCTTTTTACTGGTGACAACATTATTTGCTGCAGCAATTTCTAGATTGTTGGCGTTATGTTCATTGAATGGCGCTATGGATTCTTTTGGTAAATTGAGAAATGCTTGATTTTTAGTTTCTTTTTTGATTTTTTTAATTAGGCCCGTCTCCATCGCCGACTTCATGGCTTGCAGAGCATTTTGGCTGCGGCCAGAACTTAATGACTCATCAAGCACATTGTTGCTAGTTGGAAACTTGAAACTGAATCCCTTTGGAAACAGATGACATCCCAGGAGAGAGGTTAACATCTTCTTATTCATAACTATAGTATTCCTGAGATTTGCAGCTGCATCATTTTCCATTTTCCTAGGCCTAATGATGATAAGAAAGAAGTCAAGGAAAATATTAATGTTTGTGTGTATTATGTTTAGAGAATAATAAAAAAAAAAACTTAAGAATAAAAGTCTGTTTATATAATATCTACATAGGTAGATGAAAACAATGGATTCAAAATAAAAAATGATATCTTCTGTAATTATTAAAAATTCGGATTAAAGTCTACTAGCTGTAAGCCCGTTGACCTCAACGGGGGGATTTTTGTTGCATTTTTAAGTAGTCAGAAAATTTACTGGCGTGAAAAATAAATTACAAACCTATATATTGAATAAGCCAGAAATTCTCAAAGTAAAAGAACAGCCTATAGCCCGGAGCATATATCGACAGCCCTCCCCTGCAGTATTTAAATTGTAAATTACTTAATTTTTGGAATAATGTTTAAGTTTGCTAACAATTATTTTTCGTAGTAGCAGAAATCGACCTCGGGGCATATATCGAGAGCCCTGCAGTATTTAAATTGTAAATTATTTAATTTTTGGAATAATGTTTAAGTTTGCTAACAATCATTTTTCGTAGTAGCAGAAATCGACCTCGGCGCATATATCGACAGCCCTGCAGTTTTTAAATTGTAAATTATTTAATTTTTGGAATAATGTTCAAGTTTGCTAACAATCATTTTTCGTAGTAGCAGAAATCGACCTCGGGGCATATATCGACAGCCCTGCAGTATTTAAATTGTAAATTATTTAATTTTTGGAATAATGTTTAAGTTTGCTAACAATCATTTTTCGTAGTAGCAGAAATAGACCTCTATTATATATATCAGAAATAGACTTCCATTATATAAAATATATATTTTATTCAACTAATTTTCAAGTACGCGAACAAATATATTTCGTAGAAGAAGAAAAAGACCCGAGGACATTATTTGTACGAACATATTTGTGATTTGTGATTATTATTTTATCGACTATTAATATATAGATGGTTTAAAAACAAAATGTATCTTATTCTATAACAAAAGCATTTCACAGTATTTATAGCATTATCTTGTTTACAGAATTCGTACAAAAATCTGGTGTCTATAAATCAATAAATTTTCAAGGATACATTTCTTTCTCGTCGAGTACAATGTCCATGTCTTTCATGGCCTTCTCATACCAGCCAATCTCAGAATTTGTCTTTCTTGACTTGAGTTCCAAAAGATCCAACTCTCGAGCCAAGTTGACTCTTTGCTTTGTAGCCGAAAGAAGGGCGTCAGGTACAGGGAAGTGAGGTAGGTCTTCAGCTAAAGTAACAAACACAATTGAATATTAGTATATAATATATGAACTTGTCAACAAAAGTTTTCTTAAATATCATAAATTGAATAAACTTAGGTTGTGATAAGACAAAAACATATTTGCTCTTACTTTTAGAAAGTGTCCTACAGAGTCGCATGTAGTTTTGAACTTCTCCTGGTTCCATTATCAAGATTGTGATACCCTCTTTGCTGGCCCGAGCAGTTCTTCCGCTTCGGTGGACATAATTCTAAAAGATGAACAAATTGCTACTTTAGGAAAATCAAATGTTATTCTTTGACTGCGATTAATGTAGTTTTCTCACAAAATTCACCAAATGTTTACAAAAATATTTTGGTTGTCAATATATTTCCCCTTTGATAGAAAAAAAATATTATAATTGCAGATATTGTATATTTACTACCAAACAACTACTGTCAACATATCTTTCATCAAAAATCTATGTCAGGGGTTCCCAAACTTTTTCGGTTTCCGGCGCCCTTAAAATATCAGATTTTTTTGCAGCGCCCCAAGTCAAAACATTGGTTATCTCATGGCAAACCTTATGTTACAAATATTTTTTCTTCATTTCTTATTCAGAAATTCATTGATATATCTATCCCAGACTGTGCTGTCCCTGAGGTGCCGTGGCGCACAATCTGGGTAACCCTGATCTATGTGACAAACATTATGACAATGTAATAAATCTAACTTTGAATATTCTCAAGCTAGTAGTGCAACAATTTTACTGAAATAATCGTTGCATCTCAAAATAATGTTTATTTTAATAAATAAAAAAGTACCCATCTATTATTACCTAATCTATTAATTAAAAAAATAATAGACTAGGTAATAATATTAACACAATTGCATGCTATAAAGAATACTTATTATGTAAAAATAAAATACCTCTGCAGTCCTAGGAACTTGATAATGGATAACATGTTCTACATTTGGAATATCTAAGCCTCTGGCCGCTACATCTGTGGCAACTAGCAAACCGTGAGGACTATCTCGGAACCTGTATCACAACATACAAAAAATAATATCTGTATTTACAGTAAAAAGCAGCATTAGGCTTCGAGGCTTTGAAAACAGAAATAGACGAATTTAAATGTTTCAGGGAGTGTGCTGTCACTTATTTTAGTAGTTTAAATTTATTTTCACCTATCTAGATTTTTCAATCGTTGTCTCTGCTGCATATTAGCATGTATCGGTAATGGTTTGCACTGCAATAACCCAAACAGTTGAGCCAACCTGCAAAATAACATTTTAATTATGTATTAAGAAAACAACAACAAAATATGAAAACTAGAATAAGCAATAAATATTTCTAGACTATAAAAGTCAATTACCTTTTGACACATCCAATTGAATTGCAAAAAACAATTGTTCTTCCGGGATGCCTTTGTAAGACATAATAAAGGTAGTAGTCCTTGTGATCAAGAGGACACATAATTCTACATTCTGTCAGTGTATTTGATGAACCTGGAAATAAAAAGCCCTTGAAAAGGTGAGAAATAAAAATCACTTGTTCGTGATGGCCGTATTAATACAATACAATAAGCTATTTAAAGTTCTTTGTAAATATGCTGTAAATACTTAAGTTTGGATGCATAAGTTATTGATTGTTTTTATGGGTACAACGTGAATTTGCAGCCATATTTTTAGTTTTTCTTCAAATATTTTATTTTCGTATCAATTTCACTGTTTGTGAAATGTGATTAAATGAATTAATCCATTGACTGTTTAGTCCGTACACCTTACAAGCAAAGTGTTTCCATTTTCATTAATTTTGGATATGTTAGTGTGTATTGGTGCATATCAAAGTAAAAATTGAACTATAATATATCCAAATTTCTTGGCAGAGCATCAATGTTGACATATTTTGATGCACAGTGAACTCTTTTGACACTATTTGAGTTCACGATATGAACATATTGTATGGAAATAATGCAAAAAACCATGAACCCGAGCAAATTTATAACTGAAAAATGAAAACTCTTAGGATTTAAATATGAACTTGCCTTGATTTTTTGTGGTGACATCAACAATCTTGGGGTCAGTAATCCCGAGCATTTCAATAACTTGCTTAAGCTTCTGCTCTGATGTTAGCTTTTGGGTTTTTTTGTTAATCATCTAAAATAAGTCAACACGGTATTATAAATGTCATTATGTTTTGGAATTCTTAACTATTTTAAATAATGTGTGTGCTGCAGAGAAAATGTAAAACTAATTTTGTTTAAACAAAATTTATTTATAAGTTATAACAAGTGTCGAGTCAAACCTTTCCTCTCTTTGTAACTTTTTTCCCCTTTAGATGTCGAGGCAATTCGTGAACCATGGTAAGTGTGGCAGAAAAAACAAAGTTCTGTCTTTTAGAACGCTTTTGCTCATCATCATTGATTCTGTCCAGCAGAAGATGTAACTCTTCAAAATGGCCTCGCTCAATCATACGATCCGTCTCATCTATAGCCAAATATCTAAAGAAATAATGATTTTATATTATTGACAATTTATGCATTAAAAACTTGGGAGAAAAAAGCCTATTCAGATTTAAAGCAAACAATTTTTTTTTACACTTTCAAGAGTTGTCACCAACAACCAGGTTTTCGCATTTCGACATCTTCGGGCATTCAAATGCACATGACCCAAATTGACATGTATAAAAAAAAATTGGTGCAATAATTTAACCCTTTCATGCGAATTGAAAGACTGGTTCATAATAATATATCCTAATTTATAAAAAAAACTTATTCAATTAATGTTGCCTACCTGATTTCAGTGACTTGGGAAAGGTGGTCGTTCCCCTGCTGGATCATTTCCCAGAGACGCCCTGGTGTAGCCACTACTATCTCGGGACCGTGCTTTAACATTCTCTCTTGTTTTACCTGCGCCATACCTCCCACTACAACCGCTATCCTGATGTCTAGAATTCAAATATCAAACATATAATCGCTGCAATTACAAAATCCTCTATGTAAGAAAGAACAACTTTTCAGGAAAAGAAAATAAACTGATTTACTTAACAATGTCCCAACATTGAAAAAAAACAAAAAATTAGATTCTTACGTCGGATTTAGTATAAATGATATTTTAGCAGTTTGGTCGTAATATTTTTTTTTTGGGTAAAAAGCACATAGCTGGTTTTATTTTGGCTTTGTATTAGAGACAGCACATAGCAGATTTTAATTAAAGTGTATTTTAGACACAGCGGATTTTGCAATGGGTCAAAATTATTATTTTATTGCGTTCAATTAATAGGGGTACTCGAAATTAATGTCGCTTATTGCGTCATCTATTTTCAATGGTCAGCTGACCGCGCTACCTGTCAGTAGTGTATTGTGTTCACCTTATACCCAAACTTACTAGTAGTGGATTTTAGTTCATAAAACTCATATTCCATAACCCAATTTGAAATGAATCAATTTGAACCGAGTGAAGAATTCATACGAAATTTGATGCTATATCATTTTTTGAAGAAAAAGACAGCAACAGTTGCTATTAAAAACATTTTTGTTGTTCTAGGGGATATTCTGGACGTTCGTTAGTATCGGAGATGGTTTTGTAAATTTCGACTGGGAGATTTCGATTTGAAAAATAACCCTAGATGTGGAAAACCCACTAAAGAGGATGACGCCATACTAGCTGGTGAAATTGAAAACAATCCAACTCATTCTATCGAAAAATTTGCAAACACACTCGAATATTCATGGTCAAGCGTTCAACGGTGTTAATAAAAATTGGAAACGTGTGGAGACAGGGTAGATGGATACCGCATGAGCTAGGTCAAAGAAAACCAAAGTGAAAAGAAGAGAATACGGCGAAAATCACAAAAAAAAAAAATCTTGGATGGAAAATTGTTAGACATCCACCATATTCTCTACATGGTGAATGTCTGGTGGATGGCGGATGTCTACATGGTGGTTAAAAAATTACGCTAACTATAATGATGTAAAAAATGCAATAAATGAATATTTTGAATCAATGCCCATTACATTTTTCGAAAAAAGCATTAAAGCCTTACTAGAAAGATGGAAGGTCACAGAAAAGGAAGAAAAATACATATTGTAAATAAACTTGTAAAATAAATAAAATATGAATATTTGAAATATTTATTTTAAAACGACACTAATTTCGGGCACACCTATTATATTAATTTGTGCGTAAAACATTTTTAATCAACCCAATAGTCTTTTTTGAACAATTTTATAATATTTCCCAGTCAAGAGTTGACATATAATAAGTTTGGGTAAAGAGTAGTCGACCCCAATCGTCCTAGTTACAGTTAAAATAAGAGCATCCATTGTCCCGTTTCGTTATTCAATATAAACCTATGATAATTTGTGTCCTGTCCAGTTTCATCCTGACCATTATTCTCATTAAAATTTGAAACTGCAACGCGCTCGAACAGTTACGTTTTATTAATATTGCATTGTCGACATCATTTTTTATAGATGACAACCGGGCATGAAAATTACATATCTTTCTCCAAAACTGTTTCATTATTATCTAATGTGACACCTTCGGATCAATATTTTCTACATCATGAAAATCTATGAAAATACAAACTATAATAAAATAATGACTTACTTTCAAATCGCCAACATGTTTGTTTGTTATTATAAATACAATAAAAATAAGAAAACTGACCAGTATGTTTGGCAGCAGCAACTAAATGATTCTTGACTTGGATTGCCAATTCTCTCGTGGGTGTCAGAATCAATGCGTAAAGAGGTTTCAGCTTACGACGCTTCACTAGTACTTCAGGCATTGGAATATCAATATTGTCTATTACCTTCACACAACCAATTCCTATAAAACAAAAACATATATCAGATTGATTGTGAAGAATAACAAATGTGTGAAAAATCAATATGCATTACTGTTATTCGCTTAAAAGTACCTTCTTCGTTGACTCCATTCGTTTCTTCTTCCCGTTCTTCAAAATCCGATTCATTAACATCAGATTCTTCTTTAGCAACATCAGTTTCACTTTCATTACTTTCTATTCCAGTGTCATTCTCTTCGCTTCCTTCATCTTTATCATCATCGCCCATGTTTAAATCTTCTTCTTCGGAGTCACTTTTCTCCTCGTCAGAAGTATCAGTATGATCTTCATCAAAATCAACAGACTCGGCCTCGCTGTTGTCTTCCATGTCAGAATTTTGCTCGTCCACAACTTTGAACCGTAAATTTTTATTCTTTTTAGAAGCTTTTTTCATGAGACTTCTTCTTTCTTCTAGAGTTAATTTATTCATATTTATTATCTTTGTTTTCTTTTCAAATGGATCAGATTTTGCAGCGGTGTCACTCATTTCTATTTCGTCTGGTTCATTCGTGGAATTCTCCTTTAACTGGAGTATGCCGCTTAAGATTGGTATACCGAATGCTAATGTTTTACCACTGCCTGTTTCAGCAGCACCTAGAATATCTCGTCTCCCTGAAAATATTTTATACATTTATTCAAGTACAATTCGAGCTGTACAGTACTAACTGTTTAAACAGGAGACTTTTGCATTTTACCAATACATTTCACATGTTATACATTTATGTATCAAGTTCCCTTTTTTCGCATGTTTTTTTATTTTGGGCAATTTTGCAAGGTTAGAATGATTAAAACAATAGAAAAATAGGTAATAATTTTCAAGTTGTTGGCGCATGCACAGGGCAAGTGTAACTGTTGGAAAGAAGAATGCAGAACTCAATACCCGTGCCGCACAGGCCGAGCCATCCCCTAAAACGACCCTTTTGTATCCATTGCAGGTAGACTGATACACATAGCAATGTTAATAAAAGAATTATTTGCTCAGAATACTGTTGCAATAGATACGGGTGAAAAAAAAATGTAGATTTCTATTTTAACTCAATACTAATAATGAAAAAAAATGTCGAATGACATTCCGGGTCCTATACCCACGAGAATAAAACCAATATCGAATGAGATTCGACATAGGACCTGATAAATTTAACATTTATAAAAATTTCTCTCATACCACACAATATAGCTACTTTTTGTTATCAAGAACTTTTTAAAATTGTGGCTCATTTTTCATCAGAAAAACACTTTCAAAGAAAAACGTACAACACTGGATGTAATATTCAGTGATAAACCCGCTCTATACGAATAGATTAATTCTCCCTTTGTGAAGAAAAAAATGTTTATCTCTTTTTAAGTTCATAGCTAAGAGAAAATATTAGTCAAAGGTTTGTCATATTTGTTCGATTATTATCGTTTCCCCGCAGCGATTGGCATTTGCCACTTGTCACGAAACAGAGTTAAAAATCCAATATTTTAGAAATTAAGACACATCTTATATTCAGACTGAGAATGTTTATAGTTATGTAATTTAATATTAATAATTAAATACGGTATGTAATTTAACCTAGCATAGCTGCAGGAAGAGTGAGCTCTTGGATAGATGTAGGAGTAATAAACTTTTGCTCAGCAAGACTTCGCAAGATAACCTGAGGAATTCCAAATTGCGACCAGGCCACCATTTCATCCATATCGATACCAATGTCTGATTCATTTGCATCTTTTGGAGCTTCGCGTTTCGCATTATCATTATACTCATCATCATCATTATCATCTGAACTGGAATCTGTTTTGTCATCAATGGCTTCTACTTTCTTTTCTTTGGGCGATCTTTTCTTTTTTGACTTTTTGTTTGATTTTTTGTCAACTTGTTTATCAGGTTTCGCTTTGTTGATTTTTTTGTTATTATCATTGGATTTTGTATTAGATTTTGACGGAGTTACAGATATATTTGATTTTATTTCATCAACTTGAAATTCTTTATCCGTTTCTAATTTGAACTTTTTCTGTTTAATTTCTGCAGTTTTTAATGGAGAATTTTTTCGTTTTTTAGATATGTCAGTCTGTAAATGAAAACATGCATATAAATAGATATAAACACTAACAGTAATTATGTTATATATGCAGTAATAAACAGGCATTTCTTTTCTACAGATCGGCACTGAGGCTTTACCAAAATTCTATCGAAGTCAATCAAAAAAGGTTAAGGAAGAAGCTGTTTCTGCTGTACATTCTTGACATGGAAAATAATAATCATAGATCATCATGTTTCAAATACACCGCCAAAAGTATATCGCATTATTATTTATATTTACAATGATTTTTTTTTTAGGTAAAGGTTAGGTAAATTTGTCATACTTCACCACACGGACTATTGCGGCGAAAAACTTCAAACTAAGCTAAAAACAACGCCACGAATTACAATTATTTTTTGAGAGCTTGATAATCGCGTTAAAACCACAAATTATTACGAAGAACACTGATAAATTATGCGAAATACGAAATATTGTTGAGTACTTAGCATAATTTATCAGTGTTCTTCGTTATAATGTGTGGTTTTAAAGCGATTATCAAGCTCTCAAAAAATAATTTTAAATCGTGGCGTTTTTAGCTTAGTTAGTGAAGTTTTTCGCCGTAATAGTCCGTGTGGTGAAGTATGACAAATTTACCTTAAATTCCCTTTTGACCTGCATTGTTATTAGCGGAATAAAGTAAATTAGATTAGATTAGACAAAAAGAAGTGAGATGTAAGGCATGTTCATATGGATCAAAAAGTAAAGTTAGCGGTTATCATCGATACTGAAAACAAAATATCAGGCATCAAAATTTAGTTCACCTCATTATCCACTCGTCGCGGCCTTCTTTTGGAAACAATTTTATAGTCAGTGCATTCTTCAATCCCGATTAAGCCTTCGAAATTTACATCTTTACCAGGGGGACCGAAATCTTCAAATTTGATGGTCTTCCATTTGCATTTTTCCCAATTCCCATTCATTGTGTTATTTTTATGATATGACGATTTAATTTAAATCGCATATAGTGGTCAATTAAATATTCCTTTTGGCACAAAGATACTTTGAATATCTGACACTTAGACAAATCCTTACAAATAACATAACCTTACAAATTGTTCCATCATAGAAAAATAATAAATCACACGTGCGTTGAACGATAATTTAATGATTTCTTGTCTTTATGTTGGCGCACATGAAAGAACATATCGGCGATACTTATATCCAATCTAAAAATTCTATAATCTTTTTGTAGTCTATACCTTCTTACTATTTTATAAGGTGTAAAATAAAAATTCAATTGTACAATTATTAACCAAATCAGTTTCAGCTTAGCTAATATTATTAGCTTTCAATTATAATTTATCACAATTTCAATATAGTAAATTATTGATAAACGATAACTAAGATGCTTTTTTTTAGTTAATTAAATTTTTCATTTTGTAGAATACCATCAGCAATTCAAATAAATTTTGAAGTCACCGGCCAGGAAAAAAATCCCAAACTATAACCGAAAAGAAAAGGGTTACAACTTCATGTCAAATCATATCGATTGTATTGAAGTTGCAGCTGTATTTTCTTTGTTTGCACGGTTTGCCATTTCATCCGAACACGGCAAGCGGTCACACTTTGCCGCAAAAAAGCATTAAAAATGGCGAACGTGTTTCGCGCCGTGACAGTGTCGGCGGTGAATAACGACGGCGGACTTTTGCCGAAATTTAACTTTCCAACGAGCGTGAGTGTGGAATACGACCCGCAAGGTCTCAGCGTGAAGATAATTCGGTCCGATGCCGCTCTCGGGCAAGAGCTGTTGGAGTTTCCCGTGCACGGCCAGAGCGAATGCGCTAGGGTCGCTGGTCAATCTTACATATTTACCGTCGATGGGGAGACGCTGTTTTTTAAGTTCGGATCCGAGGCGGATACGCGAAATTTTCACTCGCTCGTGTCGAAGGCGAAGGCCGGCGCCGGCTCCTCGGTATTCACCGTGCGGACCGAAGACTCCTCGGCCGCGCAATACTTCCAGTTTTACGGATATCTTAGTCAGCAGCAGAACATGATGCAGGACTACGTGCGGACCAGTACCTACCAACGGGCCATTCTTAACAATATCACCGATTTCAAAGACAAAATAGTGCTGGATGTGGGGGCCGGTTCCGGAATCCTGTCGTTCTTCGCAGCACAAGCAGGCGCCAAGAGGGTATATGCGGTGGAGGCCAGCAACATGGCACATCATGCGCAAACACTCGTGGAGGCCAACCGTCTGCAAGACAGGATCACCGTGGTTGCCGGTAAGATTGAGGAGATTGAGCTGCCGGAGTCCGTGGACGTAATAGTGTCTGAACCCATGGGCTACATGCTCTATAACGAACGAATGCTGGAAACATACCTGCACGCTAAGAAATGGTTGCGGCCTGGAGGTAAAATGTTCCCTTCACGAGGAGACCTTCATGTTGCCCCCTTCTCTGATGACGCCCTCTTCGCCGAGCAGTACAACAAGGCCAATTTCTGGTACCAGACGTGCTTCCACGGTGTTGACCTCAGTGCGCTACGTGCAGCTGCCATGCGAGAATACTTCCGTCAGCCAGTTGTAGACACATTCGATGTTCGCATTTGTATGGCCAAATCTGTGCGACACGTCGTTGACTTCTTAGAGGCTGACGAAGCTGATCTTCACCGGATAGAGGTGCCGTTCCGATTCCGTCTTCTGCAGTCTGGCGCCTGCCATGGTCTAGCTTTTTGGTTTGACGTCGCATTTGCTGGAGCCACTCAGTGCGCGTGGCTCTCTACGGCTCCCACGGAACCCCTCACTCATTGGTACCAGGTCCGCTGCCTGCTCGAGGCGCCCATCTTTTGCAAGCAGGGTCAGACGTTGACAGGGCGAGTGCTGTTGATCGCCAATAAACGCCAGAGTTATGATGTTCGAATGGACCTGGCCCTGGAGGGTACCACAGTGACCTCATCTAACACCTTGGACCTCAAGAACCCCTACTTCCGTTATACAGGTGCTCCCGCTACCGCTCCCCCCGGTACCAGTGGGACGTCGCCGAGCGAGGCGTACTGGGGAGCGCTGGACGCCCCACAGTCGCAGCCGGCTGATGCAGGATACAATACTCTATGCCCTGACAGGAATGCATATGATCAACAGGCCTATGCCAACATCAACAACATCACGAACATGACCAACATGACTCCGAATATCATCAAGACGGTCATGATGCAGGATGAGTTCATGAAGCGAATCGGAATCAGTCAGAACGGAGACATGTGAGAGCTCCCTGTTTCCTGTTCGGGCATATTTGCATAGGAGTGGTTTTCAGGACCCTTCCCGTCTTATTCCCCACCTTCAGTATTCTAGATTGAGTAAAGAGCGTTATCTACTTCGACGGATTGTCTTCCCCTCCCTCCTGGGCTGATTCGATTTTTTCATCGACTGTGTTTTATTTTTTTTATTCTCGCTGATTTATCGTCCGTCGCTCTTCACAATACCTGAAAACTGCCTTCTCATGATGTGGTGGGACGGGCAGAAATATCTTCGCCGCCCCCCCCTCTTCAAAATGTTCTAAAGACCACGATTAGGGAGGAAAGAGAAGTTGTGATTTTGCGATACCTGGTGAACTGTGAATATTTAAATACAATGAGGGTGTCGACTTAATCGGTGAACGTAATATTTTCTGTGAGTGAACCGTTTCCCCAGAGCTGAATCTTATCAATCCATTGTTTCTCAAACAGTTCACGGTGACCGAGAAACGGTCAGGGCTCCGTCTCCCGGGGGACTCTACAGACAAAGCGTGATGAGCAAAAGAAGGTGGTTCAGTTTTTTTGTTCAAGTGTCGCATCGTAAACTTGCAATAATAATCAATCACGTGGAGCTCGCCCCGCGCGCAGCCCATGTGTAAAGCTACATGAACATAATTATTTTTTTAAACATGTGACTGAATTATCTTAATTTCTGACTTGTCGTGAATCTAGATGTAAGCGTAGGCGCGCTGCCATTGTATTTTCAAAATGTGTACGTCCGGATCTGAAAAACTATATTCGTGTATATGTATTGTATAAATTCCCGTCTGACCGTTATCTCAGGAGGGTGAGCGACTCGACGTCTCGTGTGAGTCACAAATTAAATAGCTGAGAAACTGAAACCTCTATATCATTTATTTTCCATACATATTTCACGGTTCGAAACAGAAGGCCTACTCCTTGTCTCAACAGTGAGGAACTGCTCGTATAACTCCGTTCTCTGTGTGCCTAATGAAATAATTAACGACATTATTGTATATTTGTACGCTGTCCATAATATGTAATATTTGCATTGATGCCCATATTATTCGTACAGCGAGAGGTCACTTCTTTTATAGGTTTGAAACCTGAAACTAGTGGCGACATCAATTTGAAGTAGTTACTAAATCTTGCTGGATAGCTCGGATCAAATACTGTACTTTAGGCTTTTGGCATGACCACTACAACAGACGCTGATTAGTCTTATGTGATAATGACTATAAACACTTTTTTCTCATTGAGCGATAATATAATATTGACTTATCAATCTTACTTGAATAGTCCAGCATTTTTCAACAGAATTTCATTTACACCGAATGGGCCATTAGATTCAATGCGATTGTTGAAATGGTAACGATTACTTAAATAAATTTATGATATTGATTTGTTTTAATTTCATTACAAACAGCGGGTGTATTTCTTTGCAATTGGTTGCGTTGAAACTTTCAGCTTCACGTTTGAAGTTTTCTGAATGATTAACATACGCGTGTTGTACATACTGCATATATTTTTCAGTGATTAAAATAAAACTCAAAATAACAATAAAGAGTTTCATTAATAACTGTATTATTTTTATAATAGGAACATCCGATTGCAAAATTATTCTCATAATTGGAAAACTCTCATGAAACAAGTTTATCCATCGCTGAATACAAGGTAGGGTTTTTAAATATCAATCTACGCCGTTATTAAATTAATAAACTATCGTCACACATTTCACCATTGATTGATAAATGCTGGAGTATACGGTTAGAGTCCAAATATTGAAACCCACCATCTTCTTGTTACTATTGAATATTTTACTAACCTGAGTCATGAGTCGTTTTTTTTATTAAGAAGTATTCGTAGATTATACTTTCCTCTTTAAACTGATACCAAAGAAATTTTAATCATCATTATAAATATTCAATATGAGTAGCGAATCTTTAAATGTTCGTTATTCACACTAATATTCTTGAGATAAATAGTTAAAAGACTGCAATTTTTTATGAACTAGCTCATTCCAATTTCGAAAATTTAAAGAAGACAGGTCCATTTGAATTAAAACTACAAATGAATCAAATATATGGCTGTAGATTATGCTTCCTGAAAATCAATGATACTTGATGTTCAGCTATTACCCGTGTCGGTAATGAGAGTTTGATTTTATTTTTTGGTTGGTCAAATATATGAGATGAAAAATGTATGTTTCAGTATTTTTTTTTTTATTCGAACGTGCATAGACTTGAAGAGTTAAATTTATATTATGTACATATTTGTATAAATAAGTACTTAATATAGTCTCGCTAGAACAATAATCAATATTAGTTACTGTGCTTGCTTTCCCACAAGGAATATACGGTCACAAATTGTACCCCTTGGTAATGTTAGAATTTTTTATGTAACGCTACCAGTAGTCCGATTGCTTAAAAACCTACACTCGAGATGTCCGCTTAGATTGAAGAGTAGTGTTTATTTCCTTGTAAAAAAATCTATATGAAATGTCTATAAATACCTCAGCATTTTTTTTTATTTCACGGTAACAGTAATTTGCCATTGTGAGATAATCCAGTATAACATTATAATTTGCAAGGTTAAATTGTGATCATAATTCTTAAAATGCAAAATTATATGATGTTAAATTAACTTTGGATTGTAGCTATATTTCTTTATCACAAATGTTTATTTCACCTGTAAATAATTAGGTGATATTTTTTACTAGTGAAAGAAGTTGTCCGCTTCGCGCATGGAAGGCGCGTATCTAAAAAACATTAATTTCTGCTACAACACAATACTTAGGTCCCTAGACCTATTGGCGATTGCCCGATAAATACTTCTGTTAGTCTAATACTTAGCAGTATTTATAAGTTTATGCTATCTCGGTCACTCGCACTGCTATAGCATTAATATACAAATGGTTGTGAAATAACTACTTGCCCCTTAGTTAGATATTATTAACCAATCACATTTTACAATATCACAAACGTATCTCATAAGTTGTTCGGGTTCTATTTTTATATCCAACTATCCCAATTTTTTTCTATCTTAATCTCCAACCGGAATAGGTTAGGAGTGTACAAATTTGATAATACTCAGTCTGCGTCTATCGGTAATTGACTTAGTTAACAACGCTGCTGATTCAATTTCCTGAAAACGTTTTAGTTATAAATAAACTGTAAATAATTCTGATTTTGTCTCAATTTTTTTTTGTGTTTACACAGACCAGTGTCTTTAATTTAGTTAGGACATATTATTAATAATTGTATTTGTTATTTTTTTCTTGGATATCAATTAAACACATGTGTGTTTCATAAATACTTTCACATTAACCCATTGAGCTTATAAAATTGGCAAATTAAAGGGTGGGTTATCATTTACCGCCTACTGCTATATACAGACTTTAAATTTGATTAATTTAAATTTTTTTTAAATATAGAAATATGATTTTTACGCATTACAATATATTTTCAAAAATAATTCAAGTCAATGGGTTAAATAAAATAATCGAATCTGAATAGATGAAACTCGACACTTGGTACCATATCAATAGTCGAGAAATAATACCGGGCTTGAGCATGTTTGTAGTAGTCAATTTTCATTTTTAATACATCGAATTTAACGATAGCAATGCAAATAATGGTCAAGTCTAATTTAAATCATAGTATCTAAGTAATTTTGCAGTTATCACTATTAAAAAAGACAGTTTTTCTTTTATGATATGCCGAGCTATATTCAGTTTTATATTTACCAAAAGTTGTAATACTTTAGCCCTTTCACTAGACAATGTCACTTTTAGACAATTAATAGTGTCATAGCTGAATAGATAATAAGTGGCACATTCGAATGCAATCAATGCCAATGCGCCAAATATTTTGAAATCGGAAAATCTATGTTAAACTATGAGAATTTTTTACGTCACTCGAGGAAAAATGCTATCACATCCACCCATGTCCAGGATTTTAAATTTGATATTGACCTTTCGGGACTTAAACCCGGACCTACCTAATAACTGACTAGACTTCAATAGAATAGGAATATAAAATTATAAAATATAATAATTAAATACTAGGACATATTTCAGTGATGGTATTCAAGTTACCTGAAAAAAATTAATGCCACTTCTATAGCAGCATTTGAGTGTAAAGGGCTAGAATATGATGCGTCTACCATTAGTAATGTTTCTCAGATGTATTATAAACTGTACATCCCCATTATGCTATGTAAACATTTTTCGCTGCAGCATATTGAGAATTCTTCACAACTCTACGTTGAGCAATTATGTTTCTGCGTACAATGTTAACTCGGCATAATATTTCGTTTTGAATATACCTTCATAAGGGTTGCTTTAAATATGATTTTTTAATATAAAATTGTTTGACAGTTTTGTAATATAAATGGCAACCCGCTACAATTTTCCTATCCGGCCGTTAACACTAGATGGAAAATAATGATGGTGGCTGATTTGGAGTATTTTTATTATGGACAATGACCATGCTTCATTATTTGTGAAGGGGTTAAAAATATCTCAATTACTTATAAATATGACTATCCTCGAATTGTGAAAAGAATTTTTGTTACAAAATTGCTCGTCAAATACACACTTTTTTATTTGCTTTTAACTAGCTTATGGCTATACATTAAGCAAAATAAAAGAATTTAATTACCTTAGAAAATTTACCTTTTCCATGATTTATTGATATCTTATGGATAAACTTCCATGAAGATGTTTCTAAAAAAAGCAAAATCCATGTCATTCATTGTGACACAGTAGTGTAGCATTTAATTAGCAGAGAAGTAACTGAGATCGATTGATGAGGTTTTTATATAATTTGTGGGCTTTCACAGTTGTCGGAATAAAATTCAGATTTCTTTAAGTAATCTGAATTTGTTGAATATCACTAGAATGACAAAATATTTTACATCAATACAGCTTCTAAATATTTACTCTTGACGCGTAGCCAAATGCGAACTTACTGTGTAAGAAATCTGCATCTTTAAAAAAAATTGAGCCCCACATGCAGTCAGTGTTCACTCATTTTCGTACACCTAAAAATACTTCAAACTGTCTTTCAAAATGGTAAAATTGTATGCATTTTTGTGTATTTTCGTATTTTTTTTTTCTTTTTTTATTCATAAGATTCCTTTCTTTATATAAAATAGATCGAAGAATTCAAATTAGAGATTCTGATGTGCTTTCAAATCACGATGTTACTTAGGCAACTTGCCGACTGCATAATATAAACGCTTAGGAATTAATTAGTGTCAATAACTGAGGTGAAATTTGTTAAAAGTTATTTTTCTACTTGATTTATGACCGTCGACATGCTGTTGTAAAAAATACTGAAGTCTTATATATTTGTGCGAAACATAATATTAAGGTTAGTAGATACCGATTTTTTTTATTATAAGTAGTCATAATTTCACATTAGTAATATCCTGATGTAACTGAAAGATTTTTTCTTCTCATTTTATCAATAGAAAATGAATTATGTTGTAGTACATGAATGCCGGAATGTGCTGATTCAAACAAGCATATCTTTTAATACAAATGTGTAAAAATTCTGTCCCCTCATTCAACAGTTATTTCAAAATTTTTGATGTCTTACTGAATAATTAATTATTTTTCTTACTACTCTTTCACATCGTTCAAAGATGCAATAAATATTCTCAAGATTAGATATTAATCTCTATTGAGGTGATTGTGTATGCCTAAAATGCTACAGTATCTGGTCGGTGCTCTTCTTTACATAAAAAAATGAATTCTTTAAGTTTTTTTTGCTGTCTATTTTGAAGCGGTGCTACATGGGATTAACAAATGAATACATAAGATGTCACTGCAGCGTAGTTGGTAATTCAGAAGCAAAAATTGTATTGAAAACAATCAATGTAAAACTATAGTAAATTCTGAAGCATTGCTCTACATATTGCATGTTATGAATGATTTAGAAAGAGAATTGTGATAGTAAAGTTAAAGAAATCAGTAGAAAAAATGTGTAGTAGCTTAAAACGTGCTTGTTATAATACAAAGTCAATTTTATTCAACATGCTGTGTGAATTTAGTTTACAATTCGGTTAATCGATTTATAAAATTTTGTCCTCTTCGTTTTCTGTTTATTTAAGCAAATAAGACAGTCGTATCTATGAATCTACAAATTAATATGAATTTTAAATATTGCTGTATAAAACAAAAAACCAATGAACGGCTTGTAATGGTCTACATGTATGTATTCGATAGTTTAAAAGCAGTAGGTTCTATCTCAATAAGTTTTGTTTCGTAATGTAAACTCAAAACTTACAAATCCTGTCATTTTATGAATGTAAATAAATCCATAACGGCTTACAAGTATTTGAACTATCTCAAGCAAAGCAATGCACTTTGATTTGTAGTTTCAGATTGATACGAAAATTATGATACTGCTGTTACTTAATATCGTTAGGTTGCTGCCAAAAATTTGTAAATAACAAAAAACTGTAGGAATAATCGCAGTTTTAAAGTTAGACACCGTTGCGTGATGTAGATAATTATTATACTTAAAACAAACTTAAATTTTAGCACGTCATTTTCTTGATTATTTTTAAGTTTAATTTTTTCATTCGGCTCGCTTGTAATTGAAAAGAGCTCTTTGAAGAGAGAACAATAACCTGGTTTCCCAATACCAATTCCCAGTTAATGGAAAGTATGAAATTCATAGTTCACTCTGAGATACCTGAGATCATATTTATTTACAAACTTTTGGCAATCACCTGAAAAATATATTCTGTACAACATTATTCATCATTAACTACTACTATTTTAAAAATATAGAAACATTCAATTATTGACGTATCGAAACAAAAGTTTACATTTATATTGGCAAGATTTTATCTTGTCATGACTGCGCATGCGTTGTTGACGTGTGCTTTAATACCGTGATCTTGCACAATTCAATCATTGAAAACAAATGTAACATTTTTCATTTGTTTCCACGTTCACTTTTTAGATTCCTCTCTCATAATATTTATGGCGAGGCGGGAATCGTAAATTGTCAATGACGAATTTCAACTTTTTAGTACAAGTGTTTTAGAATCTGCGACAGTATGGTGGATATTTATAAATAAATAAATTGAAATGCGAAAATATTGTGTTTTTATTCATTACCCATTAATTCATGTGTTAAATTTACTTCTAGCAAGATGTCCATAGGCCGTAGTAACTAATGTTTTTTAAAATCACTACTTTAATTAGTGAGTAAACCTTGTATAAGAAATCGTTTTCTAACTGCTTCCATTCTATTCTCAACCTGCCCAAAAAGGATGATTCGGTGAGTGACTTAATTCCACCTTAAAATATCAACTTAGGAAATACTTCCATATGCTCAATAATAGAAACTATTATGGTAGGTCCTCTACTTAGGCGGTTTCGTAGTTACAACGATGAGAATTAAAAAAAAAAAAAATGTCAGTTTGTTTCATATATTAATTTCTGTGAATTTTGTAGCATGATTGAAAGATTATGTTTATATGAGAGATAGAGGAATGTTTAGCTAAGAACAGAAGTTCACAAAGCATGTCCTGTAAGGTTTATGTTTAATCTACAAAAAGAATATCTTCGTACGGAATATTGAAAATTACTTTTACCGTAAAATATCCTCCGTCAAGAATGAATGGTCTGATATTTTAATATTTTTGAACACGCTCATCAAATGACGTCTTTATTTGGAAGTACCTTTGTTTGTGGTAAAACATTTTCTACAATTACCAATTATAAATAAAAATTAGAGGACAACCATATTGCATCTGTTTTATGTACTCAAACGACAACAATTTAAGTCGAGCAAACAAACATCAATTCATCACATGTTTAAAAAAATTAAATGCCATTTTTTTGTATATTAATTAAATGCAGTAATACTGATGTATATTTTGTGAAACAGATATACACAGGGCTTTTTTTTACCCTGTAACGCGGCAGAACGGCGTTCCGGCACCTTTTTTTCTCTAAATTTTAATAAATGTTCGTAAAATTTTATTTTTTCTGTTTTAAAACTTTCGTTTCTATGTTGTGTCCAAAATGTTGGAATGAATTCACCAATTGATTTATTTTTGGATTTGATAGAACTTTAATGCGTAACGGCAAAAAGAATATTTAAAGTTTTACTCCAATGTCTAAATTTTTATGGGATGACGGAAGATTTTTTAAAAAAGTATTTGATTTCAGTAACATGCGACAGCGCTGCTATAATGCTAGGGCGTAAAAAATGTAAAAATTTCCCTCAATAATAGTATGACATTGTGCTAATCATAGATTAGAATTATCAGTAAGTGATGTTCTGAAGGAAATATCTGCAATTAATAGATTCAAATAATTTATTGATAAACTTTATATTTTATACCATGCGTCATCGAAAAATAATCGAGAATTGAATTTATGTGCAGAATCACTAGGCGTTGAAATACTGAAAATTTGAAGAGTTTTGAGTACCCGTTGGGTGGCATCCAGTTGTTGCTCAATTTCGGCTGTATGGCAAAATTATGAACCTCTTGTGCGTCATTTTGATGACGCGATTAACGATCCAACAAGAGACAAACGACAAAGTGTACATACGAAGACCTTAGGAGAATTTTAACATCTAGTACCTTCTTATTGGATCTTGGATTGATGAATGATGAGTGATGCTCTCCAGGAATTATCAGAATTAAGTTTAGATTTACAAGATCTTTACATTGCAAATCAAAAAATAAATGCCATGGTTAAAATTTTTGAAGAAAGAACCGTATTAAAAATGTACTGCAACTGCTGTAGGCAATCTGCGTTTTCGTGGAGTTACACTTCACGATAAGGTTTCGAAAAATAATAATCCTATTGACCCGAAATTATTTTTTTCCACGTTGAAAGAGTCGATAAAAAAGAGGATGCTTTGGATAGCGTTTTAATAAACTACATAATTTTTTAATGTTATGTTACATAATGTATGTAATGTTCTTTGTTTAATTTTCATTTGAAATTTCTAAAATAAATATGTATATTTTCTATGCATTGTATGAAAAGCCGCATTTAATTATATCAAAATGATATTCGAATATGTATATAATAAATAATATACCTTCTGAGAAAATGCTCGAAAAAAGGGCGTTCTGGCACCTTTTTTTTTTAAAAAAAAAAGCACTGGATATACACAATTAATTTTTATTTTGTAGCCTAATGTTTTCTAACTGATTATATTTAAAAAAAAAATATTTTCCATTTCAAAATTGTTTCCTTGATGAAAATGTTTGTTAACCCCTGTCTTAGAAACATAAGATCCTGATATTGATCGATTTATGAAAGTGTGTAAAGTGGTGCAGGATGCAATTGCCTGTTAGAAGCTTATTTATTATATTAAAAAAGACAGTAATATATCTACCCGATTGATATCTATGTATCAAATTCTGGGGCTGGTGGAGCCGAGCTCCAATTTCCCTTTCATCTGGTGTATTTTGATGTTGCTTTTCCCGCGTCGCATGCTGGATTTACCTGGGCGTAGGCGGGTGCGTGGTCTTTGGTGGAGCCATAATTGGCATGAGCGTAAGTGACACAATTTGGTAAATTTCGTTTTAAGCCAATAATTATTCAAAATCACTTAGGGCAGTGGTCAGCAAACTGCACCTATTTGGCCCCTTGAGTGTGGCTTTTCCACGAAATACCACACAGTGTGATTCAAACTTCGTGTCGCACACGCAAAAGTCAGTTTTGGTCTTTAAACTTACAGTTGGAAGGAGCGATCTAAACGAACGTACCTCAATCAATTGAGAAGCTTTTAAGCAAAAGCCAGCATAGGACTACCTTAATCAAGTAAATAACAATCCCTATATAGTTGAAGTTTAAAAAATTTGGCTCTTAAAAGAAATTTCAATCGTATAGTTGATATTTGGTAAAAATAGCTACTAACAAAATGGATCAACTTATAAGGTTATATTGAATAAAAGACATTATTTTAAATATCAATATTTACTATAAAGCTGTCGGCGGTAGCCACAGCAAAATCCTCTGGTCGTCGCACATGAGAACCGCTGAGTTACATTCATATATATAGGATTGCAACATCAATAAAACCACAGATAACCATTAGTTATACAAATTTTATTGATAATAATTTACCCTTAATTATAATAATAAAAACTATAGTGTAAAATTTACATGTGTAGTTTCAGACAAGTGGGAACGTTTGTGACAGTGTCACTTTTGTATCGACATAGCTGCCTCAGTAGAGCCAATTTCTTAGTCATTGTATTCGAGGATTCCAATTCGTAAAGGGTGCACAGATTGAGAAGTAGACTTTCGCTCAATCCTCTGCTGGGGTTTGAATTGACTGCATTCTCCATCACGGCGATTGCTTCTTTTAGTTTTCCCGAGTAGAGAAGGCACACTGCCATATTGTTGAGTACCTGATACATATATAAAATAGATTTCATTGACTCGCCGTCACAGTGGTGCCATTCAAGTAATGAGTAAATCAATATCACCACTATTGTTTACTATATAGCATAGCCTGAAGATGCCGAAAGGCGAAACCCGGGTCGTTAGTGACAAAACTTGTGTGAATGAACATAATTTGAAAAATTCAAATTTATATAGCATTGGATATCAACATATTGTTCACAATGGAAGTGTCTGAGTGTTCACAGAAATACTGGTTTCTAAGTTTTTGTCGGAAGGCTTCTTTACCAATTTATGTTTAAATTTATTTTGTATTTGTGTGTTGCATGTTTGTGGCCACATTGCAAAAGCAATAAACTAATAATTAATTTGAAATGAAAATTTGATGAAGATTTCATAAAATACCATTATATTAGCAGGCTCCAACTGGTTGGCTAGCACTAGACATTGGTGCGCTTCAGAAAATGCATTCTGTGCCACAGCTAGCAGTGATTGATCCACCAATTCTCGAACATCTCGGTCAGGTGACCTAAAAATGTATCAGTTGGATAAATTTTCAGAATCGTTAACGTACCAACTGAGTAGTTGCAATAAGCCGTAGTACTTTAGTATAAGCACGAGCTACTAGATGTGGTTAACAAAACAATGTGTTAAGCATGTTCAAAATTAATTATTTTATCCTACTTCACATTATTGTAAGTAATATTTTTATCAGTTGATAATGCTCGCCATGAGCAAAACCAGTCTTAAATAAATAATGTGGAATATAGGGTAAAAATATCTTAGTATTTCAGTTCTACAGTTTTTTATATATGTTATACGTTGATAGCTATTTCGGCTTTCGCCATCGTAAGAACTATGGTTTAAACATAAATTTGCTCAGCTATATATACTGGCTAAGAAGAGATACACAATGCATCATATTATTCACTCTAACATACTAATTCAATAATCATACATAAGACTTAGTTATTTTCACCGTATTATGTCAATTCAATCAAACATTTATCAGATGTAGCAGATCCAATTGATGATAGGTAATAATGAAATCTTACAAAGTAACTCTCATGGCAGTGGCTTGTCTGAAATGAGCTTCTGCTCCGGGAATGTGTCCTGCTTGTAAGCAACACCGCCCCAGTGCTGATCGAAGAGCTCTCGATTGACCCACTGCCCATACGGGAGACTCTGCTAGTCCTTCTACTATCTGCATCGCGAGTGAATAATCCTGAACATACACAAGAACACATACATACAGTCGTATTCAAAAAATAAAATACTCATTTATAATACTTTCATTTTTGTTTTGTAAGATTTTGTCCGATTTTTTCATGACAAGCATTATCAGTGATTAGCCAATTTTGCTGAAATTGGGGCACATTTGGCCCAATTAAGCACATTCTATAACAAATTAAATAATGAATATTCTTCTTTCAATGTAAAGAGAAAAAAATTCCAGCTTTATATTTTTTGAAATTGTCTAAATGAGGGCATGCCGCATATTTATCGATAATAGGAAGCAAAATATAATATTTATTTTAAGTTGTAATTTAACCTACCAATAAAATTTAGATGTCATTCACACACTTTTGATGGCCTAACGTATTTTCTTGGATAAATAAATTTCGTTTGTTAGTACCTAACATATTTTGCCATGCCTTTTTATATTTTATTTATTATCCATGTCCGCTCCCAATCTGGAGCCTATGGCTTCCTAATCGAGGTATCTTAACAGAAGTTTTTTCTATGAGAACTGTTTGTTACTCAGTCGCTCAACCTCACAATAACCAGACTGCAACTGTCATTCATATACACAACAATTCTCTAAAAAACAAATTTACGGACAGATTAAGTGGAATCATGTTCCAATTCATGTTGAATGTTATACAATTAAGTGAAATTTTTCCCCTATCCAGTGATAAGCAGCTGTACCAATTAACCACTAGTCTAATGAAATGAAATCATCTGTATATTTTAAAATCATAAAGAAAAAGCTCAAATAAGAAATGTTAAAATTGAGACATATTTTACATGGAAAATTTTCACTGGATCTAGATTGTATGTTGCTGCTATTTTTTTAGTTTGTCTATATGTGACGTTACCTTCATTTGAAGCGCACAGTTAACGACTGAAAATTGTATGCGAGCCTCTCGTCCAGACCATAGCTTAAGAGATTCTTGACGATCCTGAGGTGTGATCTGTAAATCGGTTCCTAATTCACATTTGGAAGCCTTCAAATTTTTAATCATCTGAAAAGAAACGAACAAAGATTAAATCATATTACAAATTTTTTTTTGACGACGATAGACATTTTAATTGGCCCCTATGTATTGTTTTTTTGTAGAAAGTTAAATTGGTTACACAAAATATTTTTTTTGGGATGAGATTATTCAATAAACGGTGGTAATTATTGAAACTGTTTTCCTTCTTAAAATAATACGAGAATAACATAAATAAAACCCAATTAGCAACATGAATAAAGGTAAGTGTATATGTTGAAAAACAATTTCTCGACAAAACATTGGATTTTGCCAAGGTACTGGAAACTACGACATATTCAAAATCATAACAAGCTATAAATAATCAATCTGGCAAGAATACTAATTATTATTTCAAGTAAATATATATATTTTTTAATTATAAAACAATTCGTTTAAAGCAGGGCTGTGGAGTCGCGTAATGTATTACATCAGATCATCTTAAGTCAGCCAAGCATCCAATTTCAACACTATGGACTATTGTGGTTTGAATATACATCGTTAAATGTTTATTTTTAAAATGGGTTTGAGCCGCTCGTTTTTCATTACTTTGACTACGGCCAAAGCACCGCGATTCCACAGCCCTGGTTAAAAGTGTAAACTAAACTAATTCACTATTACTTAAAAATAATTTTCTAGATTCAATTACTTCAAATTCGAGCCTAGATCTCTTTTTGCTTTCATCTGTGGGCATGTGATTTTACAGTCAATATTATATGGCTACTGACTTACTACTCGGCAATACTATTCAAAGAGGTCCCGTGACAAATGTGGAGACAGTGACCATTTGAAGTGGTTAAAGATATTTCTGGGACAGATTAACAAGCCAGTGAATATGAATATAAATGAAACAGTGGATTACCTTCCTGACAACAGCTAGAAGTACATGCAGTCTTGCAATAGCCAACTCACACTTGGCAGAGTAAATTGGAAGTTCGGCAAGTAGTAATCGAAAGGAAAAAGAAGCCATTGATCCCGACCGGTTGTTGTACATATCGGGATAAAACTGAAACAACGTGAAACATATATTGGGTATATCATCGATAAATCATGATTTGAGATGCATGGACTTCATCAGCAAGAGTTTAACTTTCTTTGCCATTGGATGCCATGCAGCTGATGAACTGAAAACTTACTTGAAAATAGATATCGGGATTTTCCAAAGATCCAAATGGTTCAGCTTCCAAGTCTGCTAAGGAGTAAGAGTGAATTTTAACTAGTAGAGCCAATCGGGTGAACCACAGTTGAAGTGAACGGGGAGAATGCTTTCCCGGATGACCAGATTTTCCCACACCTGAAATAAGTTTTAAAAAATCTAAATTATTGTTGAGAGTAGAGAGAAAGTGCACAATAAAAACAACATCAAAAGTAGGCTGTTGATGTCGACTTTGAATGTCAATTTAATAATTCGAAACTCTTGTACGTATTGAATTTTGCTATAACTTTGTATTTATATTATATCTCATCGAACTATATTCATACTCATTTTCGACAAAAACATCACATAGCACCAATTAAATGTGCAGCGACGATATGTTCTAAATCTTAATACCTTGACCATATATTGTAAGTAGCCTCGTGGTAAGGTTAACAGCTGTTCTAAAGCATCCCGCTTGAATAAGCTCTCGGAGACCTCTTTCGTCTTGCGTTACATGTTCGCAGCCTAAAGACCCTCGCTGCACAGCTTCGCCTTCACCCAAATAATGAGAGACCACATCATAGAGTACATCACCCTGTATTAAAAAAATATATAATTTAGAAGTCATATTTCTTGATTCATTCATATTTTAAATTTTTATTGTCAGTGAAACATGTGAATTGTTAAATTTATGGCACTTTGCTCTGTATCTTTTCATTTTTCAGTAAAATTCATATTTACATTGAATTGGATACAAATGAATGGGAATAAAAGCATAAAAATGTATAAAAGTGAATAGAATTTTCATTCAAATTATTTTTTAAAGTTTTTTTTCTACGGCTTTCACAAAAAACGATGTATAGTAGTCACACAAATATATAACTAACACAACCCACTTAGTTGGTGTAATTTAGACATCGTTAATGCTTTAGATAACTGTAAAATAAAATTGATTTGGAGATGTACTAGAACAGTGCAAATATTAAACAAACATTTAGGGGGTATCAAATTATTTCACCAAAACCAAGAGTGGCAGTGATTTTTTAATGAAATAGTTGAATCTCTATGAAATAGTTGGATAGATTTTTAATATTTTATAGAGTCAACAATCTGTTTACCAAGTCTTCTTCAAGGACAACACCAGGCATCGTTAGCACCTCCCTCTCAGGAAAGAATGAACCCGCTGAAGACGTTTGTGCCTGTAAAGAAAATATCATGAGCAAATATTACATATGAATAATCAACAATTTTTTATTATGCAAAAAAATGCCCTTCCGGGCTTACTAATTACTGTTTCCCTACATAATTTTGAATCACATTAACTATTCAGCCACATAGACCTGAAATAGATTTTTAACTGTGGCTTGCAAAGAAAAAAATCTTCTATATTTTTGGTGACATTCTCAGCAAATAATTTTGACACCAGCAGTAGTCAACTTTTATATGTAAAGTTATTACTCTCAGACTGGCGCTTTGTCGTCGCTATATGGTAAAGCTAAAAAGCTCTGACTATAGTTCAACATTTTGAATAACACTTGGAATTATAGCCTCATAAAAATAAATCTTCGTGGAATAGAATGTGTCCAATATGAAAACTCTACTATCTTTCCAAATTATCTATTAAAAAACATTTTTAACCTTCTACGATTTTTTTTTGGATAAACACTTTGTTGTGGGGGAAATAAATGTAAATGTAAGTTTTTCACAGTAAGTTTTTCACAACTATTGGTAAAATGCAGGATTTTCTAAAATCAATTTTTTTTTATACTGTCAGTTTTTTTCGTCCGCCACTGTTCTTTAGAATCAGAAGAATATATCTATTTCCAAAATGAAACAGTTCTAGTGTGTAATTACAAAATGGGATACATACTTTACACATATTGTAACTTAAGTTTATCACGTAATTATTAAATAATTAGGAATATTAGGAACTAGATGGCACTGCCAAATGTCAACATTAACAGAAAAACACTCTCATGCATGCAGATTGATGCTGTGTGTTGCACACAGATAGACACATAAATTAAGACAACTTTACATATATTGTAATAAAGATTTATTAGGCTTCATTATCATTTTTAGTTATTAGATAGATTAGATGTGACCTAACTTAAAACTAAACAGCTCATTGCACCAGTTGGATTAATATGTCATGGAGTTTAACTTAATAAAATGTACACACCTGAAGGAGAATCCTCTTGGCATCTTCAGTTGGAATCCAAGCATCTCGCCTTCTATCTGCTTCCCCGGGACTAAATTGAGTATCCTTTAGAAAGATAATAATAAACAAGAGTTAATATCGAAATTTATAAAAAAAATTAAGAAATAATAAGAATATTACGTCTAGATCAGTAGAATAGATTGTGCTTTATAATTATATAATCTGCTTATTTTGTGAAGTATATGGATTCCCAATGGAGTAATTCAACATACGTTGTTTTACTGGTTGTAATTAGGATGCACAACCTCACTTTTCGAAGAAGATAAAGATAGATGAAGACTAGTAGTAAGCTGAAGAAAACTAGTAGTAGCTAATAGCTGTTGAATAAGTGGTTCAGAAGGAATTAAAACATCACATATATTACTACTCTTTAAATATATTATATATTGAAAATGATAAAAATTGTGTGATTTAAGCCCGTAACCCATGCAATCAAAAAGGACAAATGCCCAAAAGAGTTGACCACTCAGCTACAGAGCTGGCGCATTGATAATCATTAATGTATTTATATTTTTCTTACCGGTGGCGATAATTTTTCAGTTGAAAATTCTACTGACGACATAAACTTATCAACCGGTTGCTCAGCACCAGACAAAGTCATTGCGGCCCCGGGCCCAATGTTATCAAAGAAAGTTGAGGGATCTGGAAGAGCATTGTGCGGTTTGGCTGCCATTCTTGTGTCTTCACCCAGAGATAGGGTTGACAGAGGAACGTTGTTGTCTCTCTTAATAATTTCAGCAGCAACGTTTGGACTAGCAGTAGATTGATTGATTGAATGCTTGCCGGCCATAAAATCTTGATTAAGAATTGAGTCTGGGTCTTTTGAAGACTGAAGAAGTATGTTATCTGCAAGATAAATATCCAAAATTTTAGCATTACAAAAGAAGAAAACATAATCACAAAACTTAATGTTCTATACAACAATAATTTCAAATAATCCACGGTGCGGTTAAGTACAATATGAGAATATATTGAAGGATATAAATATGATATCGCATATATAGCATGCATTCCTGTATATCTCTATATCATTTATTCTTATGGGTTCCTTTTTTTGGCTCTTCTGTAAAGTTACACTTTTGTATATACATAGTAAGCCCTCAAATTTGGAACATAATTAGTGGAAAAACAAAGTTATCGAATTTACTTTAATATAATAAAAATATAGTTAACTCTCGATTATCTGGACTTATGATGGGGAGGTGTTGTACGGGTAGTCGATAAACATAGATAATCTTAAGTATTCAATTTTATTTTGTTTTTAATACTATTATACATTTCTAAAACAGGCTGTTAATATTGCCATGTTTAATATTTATTATCTTTGAAGAATATCTGTGATCGTGATTAAACTTTTAAGTACCCATAATAATTTTATACACTAGAATAATAAGTTGTACAAACATTAATTGTTAAGGTATAAATTTATGTATTCAATCAAGCAATACTCCAACTAAATCGAGTATTTCTTAATATAGTTATTGAATTCATACACTGATAATCCCTGAACTGAATAATCCACACATGGATAATAGGAAGTTTACCATATTTTATTTACATGTCATGAATCAAAATCATATTTCACAAAATGAATAATTACTTTCAAATAATAAAAAGTTTGTAGGTACAAAATAAACTAGTTATTATTGATTTTGAAGAATAATTTTATATGAATATTCTTCATGTTAGATTGCATACACACAAATGAAAGTGGTTAACCTAGATAACGAATGAACAATATATTATATTTACATAATGCTAAATCACTATTTCATCTCATTGGCCAACTGCTGTGAAAAATATTGTATAAAAATTCTTTTCTTTGCTAATCTACCTCTAAACGTTTATTTAATATTAAATTTAAAAGATAAAATATAAATGTTATATCCATTATATACTTATCAAGGGCTCAAAGTCAAACAACACTATCTTCAAAAGTGTAACTTTTCAGGAGGCAAAAAACGCTTTTTATTATTTTTTAACATTACAAAGCAGATGTTAATTTAAAACCCAATTTTCATATCTTCACCCGTCCTGAGTAAGTTGCAAGATGTAACCAGTACACTTTTTATAGTGTGTTCACGGTTGTCTTATGTTTTTAATAATTGAAATATATATATATAACTCTTTTTTTCAAAGAATGTCCTGGTTTTGAGTTTCGACAAAATAGTTACTGTAGATAACATATGTAAACTTTGTTATGAATAATAAATGACACCACAAAATTTTCAACTAACCTCTACATGCATTTAACAAAATAAATTAGATTCCCCAGCTTGAATTGTTGTGCCTTTATGTTAGTTATTCTACATGTTACATGTTTTTGACAGCTACCATCTATATTCTTGATTGTTTTAAAATAAAGTAAACCAAATCTAAATACTGTTTCGATAAAAAAATTGCTAATCAATAATTTATTAAACAATCGAACCTCTGTGCAAGTACCCGATGTTAGCCAATGTGTTATCTATTGGTGTAATGGGCGTGTTTTTTTGTGGCTCCGATATTTCATCAAAGAAATCGGCTGAAAGCGAGGCAGAAGCGCCGCTCGCACTGTCGCCGAAGTAATTGCTCAGTGACGGCTTTTGATCATTGTTGTCATTCATCGTAATGAAACCGTCATGCGACAATCAACATAACACATTTGATAGAATTGAACTATAACCTTTCCGGTTGTTTTAATTACATCAAACTATGTAGCCAATTCTATTATTTGGGAATTATTTCATTTTAAAATTCTGTATTTTTTCACTTTTTAAAATAAAGATTTCAATAATAATTTTGTGTTTTTGTATATTCGATAGAAATAAATATTTTTGACAGATGAGCAATGACAGCTGTAATTTGCATTTTTTCTCTTTTCTTAAAAGTTTTTGCATAGTGTAGACATAGCATAGAAAACGTTATATTAGCAATGTAATTTCAATAATATTTGCATGCTAAAACCAGTACATGATAAAAAAAACGCCATATTATGTCTTTGCTATTTAAATTTGTTTTTATTTGAATTACAAAATTCAGAGAGAAAAAATAGTATATATTTTTTCATCCATTTTAAGCAAATAAAATATTAATACGGCAATGTAATAATGAACATGTGAAAAATTAAAAGAATGTCATATGTTTTACTTATAAATTAATAAATGGCATTATACTAGAAAATAAATAAAATATAGTAGTTTGCCCATCCCAACAATTTTTATCGGCATTATAAACGTCATAACACCATAGACATTTTTAAGTTTAGTAATCAAGTTGTCAAAAGTGTCAGAGAGCGACGTTCAATTCGTTTTGATATCGAAAAACGTACATATCAGCTGAGAATTATTGTCACAGTCAAATTTGTTGACACATCATTTAGGTAATTGTCAACAAAATTACTAGGAGGCATTAAATACGCGCTCTAAGTGTGAATACCGAGGCCGACGTCCATCGAGCCAGCAATCGAATAAAATGGTTACAACTTTCGGCAATTGGCACCTAGTCAGTCTATTTTTATTATTTCACACACAAATCTGCACATATTTACTGCCAAGTGAATTATTTGTCTTCAATTATTGTTTGTATTTGTCATTTGAGCAATGCTGGTACTCGATCGACTGACAGATATCAATTTCTACAATTTATCATTTACAGCCAATGACTAACCAATCATCACCGATGGAAGAGCAGGAGAAGCTTTTGGACGAATCCCTCAGTGTCGTTAAAGTCCAGGTAAATTATTGCGCATATATGTAAGTAAAATCTATCATATTGTTTAATAAAACTAATATGATAGTAAGTCATTGAATTACACTATTAATTCATTCTGAAAGTTTTCACCTTCAGAATGAATTAATAGTCAATCAATTAAGCTTATTCTAAAACATTACATGTTTTAAATACTTGAAAAAAAGAACACATCAAGAACATTTTCATTTATTCATAAAATATTGTACAAGCGCTAACATTTCACTAAGTCTAATATTCAACAATCTCCATTAAAAATTTCATCAATGCTTATTTAATTCCTATTCAATCATTCTTATTTTTCTAGTCATTTAGATTTTTAAAATTCCAGTCTAAATATGTTTTACAACATGCTAATCTTTTTCTTCCTGAAAATTAACTAAATGCCACTAATAACAATGCAGTTTTGTAAGAAATTCAATTACAAATTTAAAAAATGACAAAATATCATTCATGGAAATAAGGGAACCGATAATTTGAACAAAATATGAATATGAAGTGTGAAAAAATAACTCGTTAACTTCTAACGTTAGGATTTTTTATAGATCCCTATCCGCAATTAAAGTTCGCATTGGTTTTTGCAGGATTTATTCAATTTTCAGAATGAAATATGTACCATGTTTTAAAAGATATTAAAAGGATTTTGTTTTATTCAATCGAATTTGATGAAATCATGATGTCTTGTAGAAACATCAAAATAAGCAGGGTTCTGATAACATTGCCAAAGCGTTGTTCATTTTAACTCAAATTTGTCAAACTCAAGTCCAAAGATGGAAATATTTGAACTTTTTAAGCAAATGGTTTGTCCGAATCACACTAAACTACTATTCTGGTATTCGAGGTTCAAATAGCTACCAGATGTTTTTTTGCAATCAATCAGGACTAATTTGAAGAAAAACAAAACATAACATACACTATATTTCAAGATATATTGCCAAGATTTCAAATCAAATGCTGAATTTCATTGAATTAAAATTGTCTGGAATAAGATCTTGATGACAGATTATTTATACTGAATTTTCTTCGCTGAGTTGTATAGTGCCATTCCAATGACATAATCTTATAAAAAAACGTCTCAAATACATTTGTGAATTTAGGCACTTCAAATGAAGAGATGTCTGGACAAATCGAAGCTGACGGATGGGTTGAAACATGCTTCTACGATGTTGGGAGAGTTGAGGACTTCGATGCTCTCTCCTAAGAGTTACTACGAATTGTGTATCCTTTTCATAGAATAAAATTTTATAATTCTTTTTTACAATATAAAAAGCCTACCAAGCTTGAATGACATGTACTGTAGAATAATCTTGGTCAATCATGATGAATGTTTTTTTTTATTTATCTCTGGTAAAAAGAATTACTTTTTCTTAACTATTAACATCATCAGACATGGCGATCACAGATGAGCTCCGTCATCTTGAGCTATATCTTCTGGAAGAATTTCAAAAAGGCCGAAAAGTGGCTGACCTTTACGAACTGGTTCAGCACGCTGGTAATATTGTGCCACGACTTTACCTATTAATAACAGTTGGACTAGTCTACATAAAAACAAATGCGAGTCTGAAACGAGATCTGTTGAAGGTTAGTATGATCATTTATTTATTGATAATTTTTGTCTTCAACATTAACGTTGGCTTTGAAATGGCCTTTGATGCACCAATCGATTTTATTTTATGAACTAACTAACAATCATTACCATCTTTTAGGATCTTGTGGAGATGTGTAGAGGTGTTCAGCATCCGCTCAGAGGATTATTTTTAAGGAATTATCTCCTGCAGTGCACCAGGAATGTCTTGCCTGATGTTCAAGCTGCTGAAAATGAAGCTGAAGGAACGGTAAAATAATATGATTTCTAACAAAATATTTGAGATTGAATTTTCGACAAGAACGAAGTTTTCTGCTCTGACAATGAGTTAAACTTGAAGTATGTCACATAAATCTAAATAAATATTTTTTCAAATAAATGCCAACTGTTCTTTCTTATAATAAACTTCACAATATCATTTTTGTTTCAGATAAAAGATGCCATAGACTTTGTCTTAATGAACTTTGCAGAGATGAACAAACTTTGGGTACGAATGCAACACCAGGGTCATTCTAGGTAATTAATAGTGTATTTATATATTTAAACTATGTTATATACTTAAAATGCGGGTTTTATGAACTTGCCTTAGAATTAACTCTCAAACACAATAATCGGTAGTAAAACTGGTCAACTAAAGATCAAAGAATTAGCATAGGGACACAGGCATTACAGGAGGAAGCAAAGAGAATGACTGGGGACAGAGAGACACTGTACTGTAGCCATATCGTTAATGCTTTGATTAATGGTTGAATCAATCATTTTAGCAAAATATTAGTGTGTTAAAACTAGTTTTTTTAAATCTTGTCAATACATTCGTTATCATCTATGAAAATAATTAATAATAAAATGTAAAACAGTTAAAATGCTTTTCCTGTAAAATATAATTTTGGTTATTATTATAGGGATAAAGAGAGACGTGAGCGTGAGAGAGAAGAGCTTCGAATCCTGGTTGGAACAAATTTGGTTCGACTATCCCAGTTAGAGAGTGCTGGTCTCCCGCAATATAAGAGGTTCGTTCTTCCTGGAATCTTGGAGCAGGCTGTCTCTTGTCGAGATGCAATCGCTCAAGAATACCTTATGGAGTGTATAATTCAAGTGAGTATTACATAATCAAGCCTGTAATCCTGTCACGAAACTTGCCATACTCGCTGGTCCCTCTAGGGCAGAGGTGGCCAAAGCGTAGACCATATTCGACTGGTCGATCGCGTGCAACTATTTAATCTCTCGCCTGTCGATATGTACACATCTTTCATACTCGTCCCACGCATACTTTTCTTTTAATCACTTAACACATACGATGTTGGTAGACCGCCGTCTATAATTAAAAAAAAAGTCGATTGTAGTCATCAAAAGCTCTAGGAACTGCTAGGCAACAAACGACGAAAATCCGCAGTCACTATATGGACCACTGGGCGCTTAAAAGTTAAATATTCTGGTGTTGATTTTACTGATTTTCTATGTGAAATGGTCATATAAGTAGTACAAATATATAAAGATATAATACCGATAAAAAAATCTTAGTAAAAGCTTATATCGACTGGGGTAGATAAGAAAATAAGTAAAATATTATTTTTTTCTCTAAATTAGGTCATTTATTATGTAATGTCTAAAATTTAAAATTTCAGTCTTGAGGAATATCGTATGATCCGTGCATGTTTTTTTTCTATTAAACAGAACAGTTAAATTTCTAATCACTCAACCTAGAAGTCCTTTTGGTGAATAGAAGTACCTTTGTCTTTTTCAGGTTTTCCCAGATGAATTCCACTTGGCAACCCTGCAACCTTTCTTGAAGTCTTGTGCTGAACTGCAACCTGGTGTAAATGTGAAGAATATTATCATTGCTTTAATTGACAGATTGGCTGCCTATAGCCAGGTAATTTCAATCTTTGTATACATTTTGAGTAGCACTTGTGTTTAATGCACTGAAAATACCTGGTTTACACTTAGCTCTCGGTTGGGCAAATAGCTTATCAAATAACATAATTATCCAGGCCATAGACAGTTAGATGAATGAAAACCCAATATCTTTAACGACAGCATTAAAAGTGTGAATTGTTTCTTGCTGGTTATTTTTGCAAAAAAAGATAAATGCTAATGAAGGATGATCAATTTTCAATTTTGTGTTAAAATATTTCTCGACTTGATTAGTACACTAAACTAATACACGGTCACGGTCAAGAAAATGACAACCAATTTTGTCTGTTGTGTATTAAATATGTCTATTATACTTCAACTGATCCTTGTCTTTACGTAAACAAAAAATGTGAATGTTTGTAATACTGAAATTCATTTTAATTAAAAAGTTTTCTGTACTTGCAGCGCAATGATGGTAATATCAGCCTCACAGTTGGTGAAGAAGATGGCGCAGCAGCAAATGCATCAGAAGTTCAATTGTTTGACGTGTTTTCTGACCAAGTTGCTTCCATAACACAGGTAACTAAAATTATTTTAATACCAAACACCACCAATAGCTCTGTGACGTGGTGTGTTTAAGATGCTGAATCGCTTTTCCAAATGTCTTTTACTAAAAAGGTGCGCGTGTGACATTAACAAGTGCTAAGAACATTCAACGAGTAAGATGTTTTATTGACATTCAGTATTTATAATAGGGAAGGATATTAATGATTAACTTACATGGGTATTAAAACCCAGATAAACTACAAATTGTCAAAAAACGAGAGCTGTTCACAGGATAGACAATTTACAAAAGCAAAATGTTTCTTAGACCTGAAAGCCATACGGATAATACTGTTAACATAGCATAAATGTGATTATTGCATAGAACTTTTATCTGGTTACTCTCTTCAATATGGAGTGTATTTAGCGTTTTGTTGTTTTCTTAATATTTCATTTTTATTTAACAGAATCGACAGGACATGCCACCCGAAGATACAGTATCACTGCAGGTGGCTTTGTTAGGCTTAGCCCACAAGTGTTATCCAACTCGTGTAGACTATATCGACAAAGTTCTTCAAAATACAGCTGCCATATTTGATAAACTTCAAATCTCAAAGTCAGTAATAAAATATTGAATCCTTTAATTTTTTAACCAATAGTTTTTCCTTTTCATGCCATCTTCTGTCATAGGTTGGCAACCAAACTATGCATTAAATCCCTAAATCATTTGCTATCGAGCCATCTTTACGGCTATTGTAGCTAAGAAAATCTTTTTCTACCTATGCCTCTGCTGTCCTCTATTTTTCCTTGAATTACTAGTTGAAATCATTCATATTTTTCACTGCTGAAAATGTATTATATCCAGTTTTTCACCATTTAATAGTCGCCGTAAGATCTCTTGGCTTATTGGCTTGTCTTAAAACATCATTAAACATGAACTGCCCAGAAAATTTTCATTGTACATACATACATACAGTCGGATCCTGAAAGCCTACAGTCCCCTAGCAGTATTAGCTTCAACTCAATTATATGCACAGGCTTGTATCACAATTGCAGGATAGGTTTTTCAAATTTAAAAAAGTGCTTTTCACCATCTTCGTTCTGATCTTGATTTCATAATCTAGTCTAATGAAGGCGGTGACTTCATCAGGTTTTTAACGGTGCTGTTTTTGATTTTCAGGGTTGATTATAATACAAACGTCTGGAAAGAACTGACTCGACTCTTAAAACTACCTGTAGATCATTACAAAGATATATTAACGGTAATCCAGTTAACGAATTATGCGCCGCTCTTGGATTATTTAGATTACGCCGGAAGAAAGGCAATGGCAGTTTATTTGGTTACGAGCGTTTTAGAAAACGGAACTCTGATCACTACACAAGAGCAGGTACAGTGTAGTGTACTATATGTCATATGTATTGAATTCATTTATATCTTTAAGATGCAGGCTTGCAATTATATAGCACAGAGATGTAACTGAATCGGACACATGCTGCAAATGCTCCCCTAAAGACCATATCAGAGGGTTGTGTCACTTTTTTTCTGCAAGTTAAAATAAACAAGTAAAGTTGACGTGATTCCATATATCATCATCAGTTAATATTTCTCGGGCCTTAAAAATAGGTTCTGAATTAGATCTTCGCAATCACCTTTTTTAATTCAATAAACATTAAATATAGTCTCATGGCTCAATAAATCTAAATATAGTCATCGTTTGATATTAGTGTTCGGGAAATTCATTCTTGGGTGCCAAAAATATTGGCACTATTAGACTACAGCACAATTTTTCTAAATTTGTAATCCAACACATTTATTTAATCGTAAATTATTCTTAATACATTTATAATTTAAACTTTTGCTTGTTCCTAACCTGAAAATTATTTGGTATCTGTGGCATAAGATATTAAATGTAGAATAAAATAATAATTTTAATATTATAAATATTAAAATGTATGAAATATCTGGAGTATTCTATGTGTGCAAGTGTCTGTGAACGGAAGATTCTTTTTCGGAAGAATCCCTGCAAGGAGAATCAAGTCTGGAATGCTTCAATGAATGTTCAACAGTTGTGCTATACCATTTTTTGACTTTGGTAGTTGTATTTTATTAATTTCAATCAAATTCCAAATGGTTAAGTGCTAAGGTAAATGGCTCTAGTTCATAAATGCCGACATTTCCAATGATAAAGAAATTAGCATTATATTATTAACGCATAGCTTGTTAAAAATAAGGGTCAAAAAATATATTTAAAGAGTTATCAACTATTAACATCAACTATATCGAATGATGCGTATTCCAAGGGCCCCGGTGGCAATGTGTTGAGTATGTAAAACAATCAATAACTTTGTAGGTGAGCTCTGTCCTGGGAATGCTGTCGTGCTTAATATCAGATCAACCGGATCAACCGACCAATAGTCAAGATGCCGAGGATTTTGCAGAAGAACAGGATCTTCTTGCAAGGTCAGTTTTGCCGTGAACATCTAGAAAGTTCATAATTGAATAATGTGTTTACATTAACCTCAGCTATTTTGTGTACTTCTCTTTTTGTATTGGCATATTGAAATGATACCTAAACACTGGCAAGACAGATAACCTCAGATATGCGGACTTGTTTCTATACCTGGCGGAGCAATAGATCCCGATCCGGAGTGCACTAGAAAGATATGGAGATATTGTTTCTGCAAAATTATAGGCTCCAGCCAGAACAAACTGCAGTACATTGTACAAATAAAACACCTCCCAGAATTCTTATGTCATACCAACAGACGCCAGATGTATAGATCCCTTCTGAGTGATTACTATTAAGAGTACACGCCCAAATTGTAGTGTGATCTCAATGTCATATTGCATCCTCTGTTTTACCTGATGGTGATGTGACCTGATGGTGATGATGACCACAAAGTGTGGGATGACAATTGTTATCCGAGGGATTGGGTAAACTGTGAGACGACTGCACTATAATAAAAAAAGGTGCCTACAAGATTCGCTGTCCCCCACAAGCTATTTTACTTTCTCCCAAATCATTCAAGTGTCTTGTAGCTCAGTCGAGTTCATCCCATGGATGTCCTATCGATGGTCTTCTCTGGTGACAATAACTATTCTCAGCACCATGGGGATGGTTGTCATAAGAATAAGAGACGGAACACTCACGTATTATACCGTACAGTTTAAGATAAATATTTTTTATTTATCTCTCAGGTTGATTCATCACTTCAAATCGGATTCTCCAGACCAGCAATATCTGATCTTGCACGGTGCTCGCAAACTTGTGGCCTCTGGTGGACCCCGAAGACTTCCTCATACCCTGCCGCCTATTGTGTTTCAAGCTTACCGCCTGGCTTACACCTATAAACTACTCGCAGATCAGGTCGGTAGAATACGTGAAAGTCTCAGTTTTTCATGCACTGTTTCAAAAAGGTTAATGATAATACCGTGTGAAATATGACCATCTAAAAATATTATGTATTTAAACTGAAAAGAATTAGAAATAGTATATTGCCTGGAAATAACATCATATGGAGATTATATAAGTGACACTTGCTGTCTCTACATAAACCAACTCTACACCAATGTCATCTTATGTATTTATTTTTCTAGAACATATTCTACAGTGTTCATATAAAATAATCATGACATTGTAAATGTGTTGTAGGGTGGGGAAGAGGTAAAAATAATTGAAAATTACATTATATATTTACAGACAATCACTATACCTATTTGCATTACTAACAGACAAACTTTTGTTTTGGAACGGCTTCATATGGAAAATTAATTAGATCAAATAAAATTATCTAAGTTATTATTTGTAAAGTTGTTCATTACTTACTTGCAAAATTTACATGTAACCAACCGTTAATAGTGTAAATTGTTTTGTTTTTAGGATGAGATGTGGGAAAAGAAATGCTTACAAATCTTCCAATTCTGTCACTCTGCTATAACTCAACTGATGAAAGCTGAATTGGCTGAACTTCCTTTGAGGTATTATTGAAATTTTACCAATGAAACCATATTAAACCCTTGCATTGCAATTTTAAATTCTTCAGTAACAAATCATTTTTATATATTACAGTCCAACACAAATGAAATGAACTAACCAGGTTTGGTTCTATGTGTTCTTTAACGTGTATATCTCACATTTTCACTGTTTTACAATACTGTGCTAAATGCACACAATCTGTAAACTCCTTTATTGCAAAAAGGTAGTATCGTTCGGATACACACTTATATATTCAGGCCAGGAGCATTATCACCGCCAGGGAGTGGCAGTATTGATGTCGGGGAGGGCAGCCCGATGCCTTGTCAAATGGGAACCCATCTCAGAACAACTGATACGAGCCACCTTTCGGACGACTGATAGCTCGGTAACTGTCCTCCAGTGCTATGCCCCCACCGAGGATGCCGACACACAGGCGAAAGAAAATTTTTAGAACTCTCTCCATGCGGCTATCTCCACAATCCCTCACAGAGACCGCATAATCGTAATGGGGGATCTCAATGCGAGAGTGGGAGTTGATCCATTGCTTGGCCCCACAGTGATGGGAAGGCGTGGCCTCGGTGTAGCCAATGACAACGGTGAGAGACTCATCAAGCTCGCCACTATGAATGAACCGATTAACCAGCCTCTTATTACGTCCAAAATAAAGAAGCGGCGGTGGACCTGGCTTGGACACGTGTTAAGGATGCCTCAAGAGAGCCTGGACCCTGCCTGTCTCTTCTTCCAACCGGATGGATACCGGTGTCGTGGAAGGCCACTGATGACCATCCACAGGATGTACTCAACGGAGTTGCGGGACGCTGGGATGACCTGGAAGGAAGCAAGGAGACTGGCTGGGGATAGATAGTCATGGAGGAACTTCGTGGTGACCATATGCTCCGTATATGGAGCGGATATGGAATTTTAAAAAAAAGTATCATTCAGATATAGAAGTTATTTGGAAAAAGCTTGCAGCTCTAATATTTATTCATTTTTACCATAAAAAAAAACACAGGTAATAGTGTTTCCACGTCAGTTTTCTGTGTTGAACAAATTATTTAACTACATAAACAGAAAATCCATTTTTCCTCAGCCACCATACTTGTTCATCTTATGTATTGATGTCTTAATAATTAGATCCTTCGAATCAATTACAGACTGTTCCTGCAAGGAGCACTGGCGATAGGTCGCATACAATTCGATAACCACGAGCCAATCGCATACGAGTTTCTCTCCCAAGCATTTTCTCTTTATGAAGATGAAATCTCAGATTCAAAAGCACAGCTGGCTGCCATCACACTCATCGTTGCGACGTTCGAGCAGATGAATTGTTTTGGTAAGACATAAAACTTGAATATCATGGGAACGAAAAGGACCATACGGTTGGAAGAAGTTTAGGTACGGTCAGTGCCGGCGCGAGGTTATTTGGCGCCCTAGGCAAACTTAATTTGCGCGCCCTCATTTTAACAATTTCACCCATTTTATATAGAAATAAAAAAAAATACCTCATCAATTGCATAAACCGGTGATGTCACTTTTTATCCATGCCCGCTTTTAATGTGGAACTGCTTATGTGTGTTACTCAGTCGCTCAACCTCTCATTTTTTAAGAGAGTAGGATAGATAGAAAGGATAGGCAGGACAGGACTAGTGGTTACCTAATTACTCTGGCTACACCCCGTTAATTTATATTTTTTAATGGAAATTTAAATCAGAGAATCTATTTAATTGTATGTGCATACTATTTACTCATGGTAAAACATATTTCGAATATTAAATATTTCGTCAATATTTTTTTTTTTTTGCAAAAATGAAGGGAAATCTTAGTTTTGCATTTTCCGCGGAAAAGCTCAAATCCCTAATTTTGTATGAGATTCACACCCCCAATTACCCTATCCCCAATTATACGGTCCCGACGATCGTATAAATGGGGGTTTTACTGTAACTTGCATTTGAAGAAAACCCGATAAATCGATTGAAAACAATGGTGTTCGTACTAGGATTCAAGCCCGTGAGATCCGCCATATCAGCCAACGAAGCTGTCTACCGTGCAGTAGACCTGGCACTCGGCGGATTTATTATTAATTTATTAGATCGGTGGTTCAGTTTTGATTTTTTTCAGTTTTTTAGTTTCAAATCGGTGGTTCAGTTTTAATTCAGTTAAAATGAAAATAAGTAAAATTACTTACTGAGTAATATCCTTTGTCAGTTGAAATATATGGCACATTACAATATATTACAATATAATTACAATTTAAAGAAATTTCCTACCTAAGACTACATTTTATTAAAAAATAATTGGTACTTTTACATACATAATACCTAAGAAAATTTTATCGGTTGTAAAAAAAAGATAAGGACATTCTAAAATGTGGAATTTTCGAGCTTTATTTCAAATACATTTTGTAATTGAATTATCATACATTTTGATGATGATAATTCAATTACTATAAAATATAAATTTAGTTATTAACACATAGAGGTCCGCGGATTTACCTACTAAATAATGTGCAGAACCGGCCCATTTCCGCCCTCCCACCCCAGCTCCGATCACTATTTCAGTTTTGTTGAGATATGATAAAACCGAAAATAAAAATTTGCCCATTTCCGATGGATAGTATTATATAATATGAAGCATATTTTTCCACTAGGTTTGGGTCACATCTTTTTCGTAGCAGGGTCATAAATTTTGCTAAAAAAATAACATCTTGTTGAGTGGGCCTCGAAGTGGTATAAGGGATTATTACATAATTTATTGCCTTTTGGCAGGTCAAAAATATTTTACGTAATGACAACATGGCATTTCTTTGAATTTGAGGTTGACGCGGATCACTTACAAAGTGTGCACAAAAGAAAAAAAAGAAACACATGTAAAGTGAATTTGAGACAATGAGTCTGTGCAAAGCCCCCTATAGTGCTGTTATAGGACTGCTATGGTCTGTATCATTATAGGTCTTTAGAAAAAAGATATGGCAATTTGACGGGTGGTTTAAAACTTATTAAGGATTTTCACATAGCATAGCAAAGATGTTTCATCTAAAATGGAATATAAAAACTATCAATAATTAACTTTATTTTCTGTACACATAACATATGATATATGAACATTTAAACATTTACTCTAAAATACTGAATTTGTTTCATTCATGATTGGTCAGGAATGTAATGTTTATAAAAATTACACAAAATTATATATTACAAATTATACGTAAACGAAATGAAAGCTCCAACAAAAAAATGCATCATTACATGGAAATAATATCACAAATCATCAAATGCTGAATAAAATTATATGGTTAAACGTTATCTAAAGAAATATTATTTTCTATGTGATACTGTGGATTTTTTTTTTGTCTAAACTTACACTCTTTTTTTGTCTAAGCCTACACACTAAATCCACAGATATGTATGTTCGCCCGGTCTTCTGTGTTAAAATTTAAACACAATACCAGTATAATGCACACATTGCCGCACCATCGAGCATATGAGGCATCTGGTATCAAAAGCAGAACTGTTCCATACATCATGTATATAACAGATCTACTTTTGATACCAGACAACTCATATAATCTTGAAATGTTACTTCAATACTGGATATTAAAAAAAAAAATAGTAATAAGACTACACTAATCTAGTCAAAAACGCTTCAATGTATGTCCAATAATGTTCTTATATTAATTGTTATTGTAGGTGATTGTCTGTTAATTTCAATAAAACTCAACATGTTGGACTATAAAAAACAATTTTAGTACCCAATTTATGCGCCCCCTTATGATTTACGCCCTAGGCGGTCTAGGCGCCCTAGGCCTATTTCGCCTGTATGGTGGCGCCGGCCCTGGGTACGGTAGAAGTACGGTTGAAAGCTTGATTCAGACTTCCCTGTGATGTCATGCATTACATGTCATGTAGGTTTTAATAATGATGCTGAGAGTCATTCAAAATCACTGAGGAAAAAATAAATATTATAAGCTTAAAAATTTTGACAGTTATTTTGGATATTCTGAAATATGCGACACCCACACGGCGAACATAATGATTTTCATATTAGCTTTTGATAGTTGGTATAACTACTATAACATGATTGTGTCTTTGTTCACTGTTGTCATATTTTATCTGTCCAACGCTTTGCTGTTGTCATCATAGAAGATACTTTGGTTCTTATAATCAGTCTTTTAAACTTATACGATTTCAGGAAATGTGATCATTCATAGCTTAGACATAAAAAAATTTAAATAATAAAACAACATTCTTTTTTTCTTACCAAATGCCGTAGACTTCGACATTAGATGCATTTGACAAATCGACTAAACAGCCAACTATATTAGGTATATTAAAAAACAATGAACATAGCTGCAGTTTGTACATTTGTGTAATACCAACCACCAAAAGCTAATTCAAAAATCATAACGTTCGCCTTAACGTTGTTGCATACTTCAAACTGTCCATGATAAGTGTCTAGATCCTAATGCACATGTGAATAGCCCCGCAAGGCTCAATTGCAACCTCCTGAGTGCTAAGTAGATCATTTACCGCTAAGCTACAGAGACATAGGTTGACTGTTAGTCTAAAAATTAAACTAATTAAAAAAGTCTGAGCTAAAAGTGACATTAATTATTAGAGGATTGATATTGTGATTCTAGTATAATATTAGTAGAAATATAAAATGCTAAAATATGTTCTAGGTGAAGAAAACGCAGAACCGGTTAGAACTCAATGTGCCCTCGCTGCCAGCAAATTGTTGAAGAAACCAGATCAGTGCCGGGGCGTCTCCGCTTGCTCTCACCTCTTTTGGAGTGGCAAGGGATCCAACAAAGAGGAGGTCATTGACATACTATTTCTGTCATTTATAGTTCGGTTTTTTATGTAGTCCAACAACATTCTAAAATTTTATATTGTTTCAGATGCGCGATGGTAAAAAGGTGCTAGAGTGCTTGAAGAAAGGAGCCCGTATTGCATCGCAGTGCATGGATCCTGCCGTTCAAACTCAACTACTTGTAGAGCTTCTAAATCATTATATTTTCTTCTATGAGAAGGGCAATACGCAAGTAACTGTTGCATTACTGAATATGGTAAGTATAATTTTATATTTTTATATCACATAACAACCCAAACAAGTTCCAAATTGAATATTTGCATATTTAAAAGAATTAGAAAGCTTACTAGCGCACTTATTGACTGGTGTTTTTAAAATTGCTTTTAATACTATGCTGCTATGTCTACGAAGAATTTAGTTAAATGTCAAAGTTTTGAAACAAATCGTCAACAGTTGAAAACTTATCGCAAACCTCTAAACCGCTATTTAACGAGAGTCATCAGCAGATGATTGGCTTGATCAACCAAAGTAGTATTTGGTTCTATGTTTTTTCTGTAAGCAAACTATTCGCACATAGTGGTGATAGGGCTATAAGAAAAGAACAAATGTCTTCTGCGGTTAAATCCATAACTAGACTATATTTCTACTCAGATCATATCCGCATATCCTATCTGGAGCATATGATATGGCCACCACTCACGCAGCTCCCTCTGTGCCATGCCAGCATCCTTCAGTTTCCCAAGTACATCTCACCCAATCCATCACAAAATAATGATTAAAAGTTATGTTCCTGCTTCATTTTCAGATGATATCGAAGATCCGTGAAGAGTTGCCTAATTTAGAGCAATCGGAAGAGACAGAGCAGATCAACAAACATTTCAATGGTACTCTTCAACATTTGAGAAGCAGGGAAGAGAGTGCTGAATCTGATGGAGTCTCATATGCCGAACTTGTCCTTTAAGTCCTTTACTAAATCAATGTACTGTTTACTTCTGACATGAAAGGTTTCCTAATTCAGAAAAAGAATATGTTTATTACATGTAGAATTCATGATTCAATTCTTATTACCTGTTTAACAGCCCAGCCTTAAATATTAGGTATACCGTCTGTGGCCAATGAACCAATTTATGTTTAAACTCGGATATCACCAATAAAACAATGTGTTACAAGCGCTTAAACTTTGTGAGACATTGTCAAAGTTGACCGAAACATTTTTTTCTTACCTATTTCAAGTGATTATAATTTGAACAAAGATATATATTTAATTTATTTTTTCCCTGAAAAACTTTCTAGACTCTGATTAATTTCAAAGTATGGCAAGTATGTACATTGGCGGATCCAAGGGGGGGGGCCATGGCCCCCTCCTTGGGGAATTTATTTTCCATTTTTATAATTTATTAAAACTTTATTTTGAAATGGGCTCTTTAATTGTTTAGTTTACTATGTTTTATAGAATACATACTTACTTAATTATGTATTGACTATTTTTATACACACCCAATCTTTTTTTACGCGATACATTGGAGGAAGGTAGCGCGTAAAAAAACCTCACTTTCATATGATTTGATAAATCAATTCCAAAAATCAAAATATCGCATAAAAAAGTATCAAAAATGTATGAAAAAAAAAATGGTGCCTCAAATTAGCGCAAAAAATATTTTTTTAGGGTGCCGTCCAAAAAAATCGCGTAATTTCAAAATCGCGCATAAAAAAGGCTCATCTATTTTTTAATGTATTATTTATGTATCATGCTTATTTTCAAATTGAATGACCCCCTCCTGGGACAATTTCTGGATCCGCCACTGAGTATGTATGTATATAAATGAAATGCGGTAATATTTTTTCTACTATTGAACTTTGCCTAAGGATGTCACTTATAGTAAAAATATATTAAGTTCATTGGACGGCCTAAAATAGCGTTGTGTCGCCTGTCACGTTTGTGGGAGTATCGAGCACCCTTGAAATATTTCCCATGTCACCGGTGGCTAACAGCTTAATAAGGATCAACCGTGTAAAAACATCACTTCAATAACATATTTTTTTTAGGTAAATGTGACCAGTTTCATTATTAAATAGCATACACAACAATTGTAATTTAATGTGTGAAACTTTTCATGTCAGTAGTAAGCTGTAAAGATAAATCAACATAATTGTACTTTTAAATGACCATTTCAATCAGTCTACATCCGATTGCCAGTAAAACCAATGTGTAGATGTCCATTTGAAACATGTTAAGTCGGCTCATTGAGAAAACCTGCAAAAGAGTGTTCAGACATTAATAGAACCTGGTCACTAATGTGCAACACCTTCACAAAAAACGTAAATATATATATTTTTTGGGCTGGTAGACCTTAAAACTGTCAAACGTCGATGGCTTTAACAGCGTAATTTTTGTAAGTAAATACCTACCTTGAATTCTATTTTATTACGTTCACTGTGAAGGTGTTGCGCATTCGTGACCAGGCTTCATTAGTTATCAGTTACATTGATTGTTATAACAGAGCCAGCACAAAATCAGCTTTTGCCACAGTTCTAGGTATGCTACTTACTGAGACATTGAAAAAGAACAATTGAAATGATCGTGTAAAAGTAACATCATCGGCTTAGAAGTAACAGGAAACTATGCATTGTATCATAGTTAAATATCTTCAATTATTATTACAATACAGATGCAAATTATTATTATCACTAAAACAATAATGAACTGTTGATTTGTAAAATAACAGTGGAATGAATTTTTAGATTTAATATTTGTTTTAGATAAATTATTTCTGCTACCATTATTTAATCAAATTAGTTTATTGAACTGTTATGGCAGTAGGTGCTTATCCTTTGCAAAAGGTATTGAATGAATCTTACGTCATATTATATTTTACTGAAAAAATACGTTTTAATTTCAATGAAAACAATTACCGCCGGCAGTGTTGTATTCGTACGTACGGTACGTTTCCTAGGGTGTCGTGCTGACTATCCTGTCCTGTTATATACTAATTTATATATCAGTGTAGCTATTTATGATAATTGGGTATAGTATCAATCATATATAAAAAAGCTGCACCCCTTTTTGATCATTGTTGAAAAAAAATCTCAAGCTTATTCCACTGTATATAAAATCTATAACTTATGAAATATTACTACATACTATAATATTGTATCTTAATACATATAGCTTTTATAAAAACAGACCTAAAAAATCGATTAAACTTAAATATTGATATAGTAGAATTTAACTGAAAAGTATTTTGAAAGCTCCAGCAGAGCGATTATCAGGATAAGATTTGTTTTCATCTGTTTTTTGAAGAAATATAAGCATAGATTATATACTAAAACCGGTCACTGACGATGTTTGAAGAATGAGAAAACCTGTGAGTCCCTTAAGTTTGGTGTTGAATAAGGCCATTGCTGATTAAAAGCAGACTGCCATAAATTATTGACAGATTATTTCATCTTAATATCAATCAAAATGAATAGATAAGCGAAGTGTTAAATAAAATAAATAAATTGCAATTGATTGTGTATGTATATTGATTATCGATGGAATTAGATGTTTATAGAATAAGAGGTTTTCTTATATGTATTCAAATATGTTACATAAATAATTTACTGTACTAGAAAGCCCTAATTGGCTTGTCACAGATATTTAAAAATGGGTGCGTCCTGATACCCTTCAACCGAATTATGACTGAACATTGCAGATGAGTATTGATACTGCAATAAACTAATAGCAACTCAATGTTGCATTTATCAAATCATATTTCATCTTGCCCATGAATAACAAACTAACCAAGTGATCTAAGTTGACATTACTTTGCATTTCCTTTTTATACTTTTTTTGTGGATTACAATATAAATAAAAGTGAACGGTAAAAATAAATCCCGGTTAATCCAAATTTTCCGTTTTATAAAAAATATTCATTATGTATAAAATACCACTGCCTTGTTCTTCAAGTCAAGTAAAAAAGTGTACAATATTTGAAAAAATGTATTTCTGAAGTTTCTTGGTTCAAGTGTGCTCGGTGTGTAAACTCGTAAGAAAATCTTTTATTCTGTTGTTTTTAAGGTTGCAAATAGTTATAATTTTATGATAGATAAATATAATGTATAAAAGTTTATATATATATATTGTGTTAGAAACAAGTCTTATTAAACTAAGAGTAATTGTTTATAGAGTGAATAATGATTTGGTTTATGTATATAATAACCAGTGTTAATATACTTTTAAGAAATGTAACGAATTCCTTGATAAAAAATCTATATGAATCTTTTAATTTATTACATCTCGAATTGTGCCACTCTCCTACTGGATCCCATTGCAAACTTCTAAAACTTTAGAACTTGCTCACTGCGCATAATGAACACACGCCACCTAATCTCGCATAACTGCGCCCCGGTGTGAAGCTTGCTATAAGCCATGGGTGGCCAAGCTTTTGACCTCTGAGGGCGACTTAATACTGAAATCAGTGATAGCATTGTACTAACACCGTATTAGCTAAGTTGCCTTAGTAAGAAGAGTAGTGATTCAAAGCATCACGCTGGCGACTAGGAATGGCTACGCGTCGATTAGCCTACCATGCTACTATAGGCTAACATGTCTCTTCTTAACCCTCTTACTCTTAAGAATTTTACTAGAGTATATCGTCGCCAATACTGCAAGAACACATATTTCAAATTCGGGAGAAATTTGACAGCAGAGATAAAAACTATATTACAGTAAAACCCCTATTTACACTATAAATGCAAAAAAAAAAATGGACGAAATATTTAATTTTTGTAGTAGTAAACATCCCGCACATAGACAGACGCCCAGCTATGCGTGTATAGCCTGGCACGTGTTGAATACACAGACGCTAGCCAACATTTGACTATGCACGGTACAGACGACCGTCTCGTAGTAACGACAATGGAATGCGACCATGCAATTGGGGGATTTGTGGCTAATATTTCAAGCCAGCGCGTAATTCAGGGTAGTGTAATTGGGGGTTCCAATGTGCTGCAAAAATAAAAAACTTTTTACTTACGCTTGGTATTCCAATAATTGATTAATGTGTTCCGCGTTGGAAATAAAAATATGTGTAAATACAGAAATGTGCTAATTATGGCTACAACTAATTTTACATTAAAGATTTAGTTTGATTCATTATTTAAAAAATATTAACATTATCTTATAAAAATATAAAGTTTACAGAAAATATCATTGGCAATTAGGTGATGAAAGAAGAGTATTTTATTTTTAATTAATTTCAGTGAAAATTCACACAAGATCAAATTCTGAAAAATTACCTAAATAGCTTAAACTGTTTTTAAATATTCCACATACATTAATGCCGTGTAATAACTTTTCCTGATGGATGGAGTTTGCATGAAAATTTATAAAAAAAATGACCATAATATCAATCAGTGTCAATAGTTTTTCCCAATGATACCTCATAAGCTAAGAGACCTTTTTTTTTTTTGTTTATGACTAACTTTGTGAAATGTGTTATATATAACTAAATTTATTACTTTGGGCTGATTCATAAATCAGTTATCAAATTGTGCTTTCATTTAGTTTCGGGCACATTTCAAATATGTTTTTATAATAAAAATAGTCAACTCATAACTATGAAAATTAGTGTACAGGTTATAAAAATATGCTCTTTTTTTAACTATTGTGGATGTATCCGTTTTTTCTGTCAGCGGTTTGAGAGTAAAAGGCTTAAGGTCTTTTCTTTAGATCTTCAGTTAGAAGTAACATGGCGGGGGAAAATGGTTTTATAAATAAAACAAACAGAGAAAATAAATATTGATATATTCAAACGATTTTGATGCCTTGTATATTGTTTCTATTATTCATAGTAATCTTATCCTGCCTCTTCTTCTCATCTTTGAACGCTTGCGTGTTAAATTTACGTTCGATTCGCCTCTCCTGTCGAAACTCGCGCAGTAGTCTCTTTCGCTCCTTTTTTTCATCGGCCGTCTCATCTTTGGGCCTCATAGAAAGCACACTCAGTGTAGACATGACTGACTCGCAAATTGATTCATCATCATTGTCAGAGTCTGAACTTCTATTGTGGGATTTGGCTTGTTCCACAGTAAATCTGGCTAAAGATTTCATAGTTAATTTTTTTGTATCCGATCCTTCTAATACTCCCAGAGGAATGCCTGTCTTCACGCTAATTTTGATTTTCTTGTTTCTCTGGAAAAAATAAACAAATATGCATTATAAACTTTTGTACCGCAGATGCACAGAAAATAAATGACAGACGTGTATACGTTGTTTAAAGATATTTGGCTATCAATATTAGATTGTCATTAATACTGGAGTTCTACCTATGCCTACCAGTGCATCTGGTAACAATTATTCAGGCATTCAGCTTAAACCTAAATGCGAGTCCCACGCGTGCAATAGACACAGGTGAGATAGCTCGCCCGGAGTCTAGTGCTGCAACTACTGTAGCGGCTGGCTTTAGCCCACGTCTCTTAGTAGCCACACTGTCCCAGTGGAATAACACAAGATAAGTTGCTTCTCATGCTCACTGAAAACTTTCACTTCTTAATCCTTTACATATACCAAAAATAAAGTAAGGGTGATCTGTGGTAGCTTTTCAAATTTCATGAAATCAAGATTCAGTAACACTCATCGTTCACATTACATTCCTGTCTACTTCGAGATAGAGGGCTCATACAAAATAGAAAAGTCGATCCAACACCTATCGAAATAATTGTTGTCGGAAGCAGATCAGGTTAAAAGCAAAGAGAAGCCTGAATACTGTATATCTACAGCATTTTGATGTCTGCGATATGTTGAATGCGATGTATGAGTCAAAGAATTGTTTTGATAATCACCTTAGGTTCCTCTATCAACTTGGGGTGGTTGTATATATTGGAGTACGTCGACAGAATAGATTCACAATCCCATTTTTCTTTAACTTCTTCATCTTTGCCAAAAAGATCTTCATCTCTTACATCGTCCTCCTCTGTAATTTCTTGGAGGCGTGTTATCCTAAAAAAATAATAGTTCCGATTTAAATTCATCTTAAGAAGGCTTACTTTACACGTTATTAGTTATTAGTATTTTTAGTACTACTTTATTTTCACCAACTAACTACAAGGAAATGTTAAGGGGATTCATTTTGATAAATTTAATTTAATTTTACAATATGCTGTTTAATGAACACTGTACACACCTTCGAGCCTCCTTATCCACATCAAGTTTGTATGTCCGCCTCTGATCGTGGAACTGCTCTGCACACTTTAATAAGACTTCTGGAGTGGCTTGGAGGTATCCTTCAATGTCATCAGAATCTAAGGGGCCGATTTCGGTGTCATCATATTCAGCAAACATCTAAAAAGATTATTTTGATTTCATAAGATATTGCTGAATACGATTTGGTCTATATAATAGTGCAGTGTATGTTTCTCTATCTTCATCACATGGACTCGTTTGTGTACAAGCAAGTAGAATAAAAGGGCAAACACCAGCATGCCCGTTATTAAGGCAAATTAAGGAATTTAACTTTTTTAATTGATTTTGATTAAAATAAAATTACATTACATCTAATAATTAATATCCAACGCTCAAGATCTCAAATGTTTATTTGAAATAATCAATATTTGATATTGACCTTGCCTGGACTTGAACATCTGCTCATTACTGGACTACAAAGACCAAGTATGTGCGAAATGTCAAGAAATTACCGCATTAGTGAAATGATAGCACTTTGACAGTGCTGCCAAAAAATAATTGTGAATGCCTCTTAAAAGTCTAAGCCTCGCTTGCGTATTCATCACACCAACAATATTTCATATCATATAGAGCAGTGGTCTCCAAACTCAATAAGGATGTGAGCTACTTTCAGCAATTGAAATTGTCTGGTGAGCATCTTATATATATTCCTTCTTTATAGTTTTTTGTCATCGGCCCTTATCATACCATACATAATATTATTATATTACTTAGAACATCAGACATTCTAATAAAACATAAATTATTTATTTACAAACAAAATAATTGAAAAAAAATAATTCGTAAAAAGAATGGCATTCACTTTCATCCACAATTTTTTCAATTCTTGGTGAGTACCTTGTCACTTCCATCTGAATGCAATTAACAAGGTGTACATCTATGAGTCTGTTTCTATATTTACTCTTAACCAACTTCATAGAAGAAAAGGTTGATTCACATTAGTAGGTAGAGCAAAACAATGCATTCATTTGATTTTTTTTTTTTTTCGGAGTTCAATAATAAAATTTTATGGGAAAATAGAAATTTATTTATAAAAATATGATAAAATATCCTACGCCAGCTACCGAAAAAGCCTCGGCGAGCTACCGTGGCGATCACTGATTTAGAGCATAGGTTCTCAACCTTTTTCGGGTGGCAACCCCTTTTTATAAAAGCTGTGTGACCCGTGGCCCCGATGCAATTGAAAAAGACATTTTTTTCAATAAGGTAATTTTAGTTGCCTGTAGTTTTGTTTTGTTGTTCAAATCCAAAATCGAAAAAAGTTGGCGACCCCCAAAAAACCTGTCGCGACCCATAGGTTGGGAACCCGTGATTTCGAGGCTAAAATCATTGGAGCGTTGAGATGGAAACGGAGAAGACGCGTAAAAAATGGACAACGGCGAGGCACCACTAGGTGTCATGTTCGAGAAGCAGAAATGGACTGGGAAGAAGCTCTATTCTGTAGATTCCTAAAGCTGATTTGTAAATGCATTAAATTGGCATTGCAATACTGAAATCACCATTAGACAAAATTGTGAGTGGAGTATTCAAATTAACCCATTAATTCCCAAACGAAAACCACGTGCGAAAAATATTTTTTTATGTTATTTATTGAGAGTTTATAAGAAAATACAAACACCAGAAAAATAAAATTGAAAAAAAAACAATCTTTTCATGTCCAAAAATCTATTACGTGGCATACAATTTGCGACAAATGGAACTCCAAGATCTTCATCCAAACTCCAGTAAGCGCGTTAGGTAGGCAGTTCATGGTATCCAGTAATATCAATATTATAAAAAATCTTTTAAAGTTTTCACGGCAAAATCAAAACGGAAAGACTAGTGCAGTTTTTGACGGCTTAACGCCCATTGTACTCGCTTGAGTACAGTGCAATCAAATGCAACGTAGCACACGGTAGATGAAAAATATTGTCATAATAAAAATGTATTATTATTTATACTAAAAAATAATTCAAATATCTAACCTAAATCATCTTGTTTTAAACCAATATTCTGATGATAAACCATTGACATTTATCAACGCATTTTTGACAAATTTTATTTTTTTACAGTTTACTACTATCATATAGTTTCATAATAGGCTATTACTTTCGAAATAAACAAATAATTAATACACCAAATCACGCTTGGAATAGGTGTACTCAAGCGAGTACGGCGGGCAGTAATAGGTTAAATTGGAAATAGCCTTTATTATTCATCATACAAACCTTTTCAAATCTGTCATCGAGTAAAGTGAGCCCGTTATTTCTCCGCATAACACTAGAGGACATGGAGTATTGAGAAAATCTTGATTTATTGTCATCATCGTCGTATATCATTCTTCGACCTCCTCTCTGCGAGTCGTCACTGTCAGACAGTTGATTGTCAGATGCGTAGCCTCCTCGCTGTGAATCATCATCATCATCATATTCATCGTCTTCTTCATCTGAGCAATATTCTTCGCCACCTAAAAACATTTCATTTGTTAAACATATAATTTTAATTTTAAAATTAATATACTATATATTTGCGTGAATATTAGACATCGAGTCCGTGGTCGAGTAGTCAACGCTACTGGCTAATGTCTCGGAGATTTCGGCATCGAATCCCAGTCAGTTTCATTTTTCAATCGATCGATGGAATTCTGTTCTAAGGCATGAATGGACCCTTAAAACAGAGTGTTAGCGAAAGCTATTAGCTTACCAATAGTCCTATCATACCTCGTAACAATATTGCTTCGGATGTCAACATATTCCACGTGGACGTGGGTGAGTTTCGACGTATGCTTATTTTTAATGTATTAAAATAGTTTGTCAGAACTTACTCAGTTGACTTCCTTGCCAATTTTTTTTTTCTACTGCCTTTAATATTAAATTGTATTTGTTGTTTTCTTCATTGTAAAAGTTATTAATTTTTTAAGTTGTCAATCTTATGCAATGTTAAAAAAAATAAAACAAATCTCTACTCTGACAAAAAATTCTCGTAAAATAAGCTTCTGATATAAACTTCATTAACACTCAAGCAAACGGCAATTTCGCGACAAAGTTACGCTTAAACCCGCACATTTCGCACATGCAGCCGGATTCGCGTGTTTTTTCTTTAAAAAATAATATCTTTTTATTTAATCGACACATTTCTTTAAAACAAAAAGGGCTCGGAAGCAAAGAGCCGTACCTATGAAGATAAACAATGAATGGTCTTGTGAACGAGTATGTGACGCGATAAAAATTCATAATTTCACTGATGTTGACATCATTAAAAAGAACCGAAAATAATAAAAATTTGACACGCGATCACAGAAACGAGAATGTGTTGTCTTTGACCAACACAAATGCACTAAAATATATTTAAATAATATTACAGAATATAAAACGAACAGCAGTATGTTTTTTTAAGTCTAATAAATGTAAAAGTCAACTCGTAAAATATTTAAATTATAAGAATTCTAGAGCAAAAAATATCTTATTTCAAAAGTCATTTTCACCCATAAATAATAATAAGCTTTTTCTGCAGGGTTAGTTTAGGTTAGGTACTTGTGTAAATGTACCTGTCAAAGATAGTGTCACTGAAACTGAGCAATGAAATTGTAAATCCATTGTACAATTCACTCCCGTTAGCGAAAATGTAGTTTCACTTAAAATACGCTTTCATTGAAACATATTCAGATCATAAAACGGAAATATTTTACCTTCCATCATCGCGAGCTCCATAAAATTGTCTTCCAGTACATTATCAGGGTCTTCGTATTTGAAATCGTCATCCATTGCAGCCACTACGTCAGGATCCAAATCCAGTCTGAGACCTGTAGGAATTTACAATGTTGAAATATTAACCCTTTGAGTGGCGAGTTATTTTTTTACTACATTAGGTTTTTTCATACACGCAAAAATATTAAAACATTTTTTTTTAATACAGAGCAATCTAGAATAATCAATTTGAATAAGAATATTACTCATTATTTCAGAAAGTACATTTTTTTAAAATCATAAAACGCTTAGTTAAAACAGTAAAGTAAACTAATTCATTATAACTTATAAATACTTTTCTAGAACCTATTACTTCAAATTCCGGACTAATCTTTTTTTGCTTTTATCTGTGAGCATGTGGTGCTCTACAGACATCGATTACAGGAAGGGAATTACTGATAGTGTGGAGTATTCACAGTTGAAGAAATAATTCAATAAAAAATATGAGAATGGCAATAAATAATAGATGACAAACTACCTCACTGTACCGGTAAGGCGATACTCCTCAAAGGGTTAAGACTGTTGGCAAGTAGGGAGAAAAAAAAAGATTAGTATTATACATACCTGACTGAGGAGCAGCTTTATTAAGAAGACCAACTGATTCTTCTACTTCTGAAGCAAAGAGTGAACTCGGAAGATTAATTCTGACATTTTTTTTTGGTTTCTGAACCTTTTCTTTGATTGGTACAGGTCTTGAAGGATCCTAGAACAAGCCAGAAATTTAATATTGCATACGTTGATGCTTATTTGCAACAATCACAGAAAAAATGTGTTGTAAACAGTTATGATCATTTCTCACACACAAACACTGTTTGAGAAAACTTAATGACACTATTTCTACAAGATATGACTCGTATCACAATGCTGATTTTCATTTTCTCTGATTAAAGATAAATTATATTCAATTTTAACCTTTTTTAACAAAATGTTTTACTTACAACAGCGGGAGCCCAATTGATGGAAACATCTTTGGCATCCTTCAAATGCTGGAGGTAATCATATTCATCATCATAGAATATTCCCCATTTCCTTTGCTCTTCCTTCTGAACATGTTTATCACCCTAAAATAAGAGAAAACAAATTAAAAGGGCGGTAAAAAGAATACAAAGTAGAGGTTTTAAAAATGGGTACCTATCAACCTATTTCGCAGCGAAATTATAGAAATTTTGTGAAGAAAAATTAATATTTTTCTGCACCTGACAAGGATTTGTTAATGAGATGTGGATAAAGTAACAAAGCTCAGAACATTTCATATACGATGGCGAAGTTTTCATCCTAAAATTTTTTCGTATTTCGCATAATTTATCAGTGATATTCATATTACAGTGTGATTTTAATGCGATTATCATGTTCGAAAAAAAATATTTTAACTCATGGCGTTGTTTTTAGCTTACATTGTGATGTTTTTCGCCGAAATAATCCGTGACATGCTATAAAACAATTTAACCGAAATTAAAATTGAAAAATCGGTGGACTCACCTTATTTTGCTTTTCAGCAGCTTCGACGAGGACATGCTGCGGGGCTGTATCATCTGATATCAGAGGATCCTTCTGTGAGCGATGAACAAGGTGAAACGTCACTGCATTCTTCTTGTCGATAAATTTCTTTGCTTTCGGCTGAAATAATTAAATGATAATTATGCTTTGAATAATCATGCATATTAATTAACAGACATGGTTAAAAATATGGTAAATTTGTCATACTACATCGTACGGACTATTGCGGCGAAAAACTTCACAAACTGAGCTAAAAACCACTCCACGATTTAAAATTATTATCTGAGATCATGGGAATCGCGTTAAAACCACACATTATTAAGAAGAACACTGATAAATAAATTATATAAAGTATGACTTCATCGCACGGACTATTACGGCGAAAAACTTCACAAACTGAGCTAAAAACCACTCCACGATTTAAAATTATTATCTGAGATCATGGGAATCGCGTTAAAACCACACATTATTACGAAGAACACTGATAAATTAAGCGAAATACGTAACATTTCGCTTAATTTATGAGTGTTCTTCGTAATAATGTGTGGTTTTAACGCGATTCCCATGATCTCAGATAATAATTTTAAATCGTGGAGTGGTTTTTAGCTCAGTTTGTGAAGTTTTTCGCCGCAATAGTCCGTACGATGTAGTATGACAAATTTACCTGAGAACTAAAAGGAGATATTCATAAAATAAATAATTTTTAACACGTACCATTATTTTTAAGTATTTTTTTACAATAATCTAATATTTAATCACACTGCGTACTTGACAGCTAGCATGTGTTACAGAAAGTTTATAATAGATAATACACGAATTCATAGAACAGAGAGAGCATAAACAATAGAATAAAACTATTGCTTCGTGTACAGGGTTATTACCACCTATGTCCAACAGGGAGCTATGACTGGGCTCAAACACTTCAATTACTGAATCATTTAAGTAGAAAGTAAGTAAATCACAAGGCATTCAATTATATACACATATTAATGAACACGTCATTAAAACTGGATAAAAGCAACTCGTGCCACGCTTATAATATCACTAGTACTTATCTAAGTCATTATATTATTAACGAAAACGGGATTTTAAAGCAACCCAGTATGTATAATACTTATAACCATAAATCCTGAAAAAATCGTCAAAATAAAATGATAAAAAGTCCACTCTTCGAGACGTTTATTATTTTTAATGTGCAGTGACCTTTTTTCAATAAAAAAACGCATCTCAACTAAAAGGAACTCTTTCATTTTTTTTAATAAGCGTAAGCAAAATCAAAAAACATTGATATTAAGATTATTTTTTCAGCTTTTAATGGAAATTTATAGCTCACTAAATTTTAAAATAGAAACTGTAAATTAGTGGAGAATTGTTAAGAAAAATAATCGGAAACTGGACAAAAGAGACCTGTTGTGCAGGATCATTACCGTCTCCATCCAAGTATAGGGGGCTATGGCAGGATAGATGGCGTGCGTTGACTGCGTTAGAAATCGTGTCAATGTAAATGCAGTAAAATATGAAAGGACCGCGTCCGATAAATTACACACTCCATCATGTACAAGTCAAACCTAAAGAGGTAAAGACCATAGATAGCCTATTAACAATATATATCGACTGTGGAAAGAAAAAAAGACGTAACCTACACATTTTACGGGAGGCGCAAAAAACATGTTTTGATGATTTTAGGTCATATGCAAATTATGAATTATACACAACCTTGAAGTGCATGAAGACTTCTAAACTGGTGTTTAATTGACATAACCTAATATTAATTAAAGAAATTGTCTAGGTTAAACCTTTATTTCAGTATTTTTTCTTGGTTTTAACTTTTTACAAGGTTATCTTTTTAAAACTTAAAAGCTTAATTTAAATACCAATTCGGCATTTTCAGCTTCTATCCTTTTGATAGAACGTGTGTCATTGACATTGTGATTATCAAAAAAGCTGTTTTAGAAAAACTGAGGGTTACGTCCTTTTTCCTTTCCACAATCGATATATAAACGTGTTAATAAAATAGGCGGGTGTAATCGCTGCGCATGCGTATAAAAATTTTTTTTTTTTAAAAAGCTACCGGAATTCATTTCGTGTCAAGGTTTTTTTTAATCCATGTTTGTTCACATTGTCAAGAATATGGCTTCCTAGTGGAAGTATTTAAGCACAAGTTTTTTTACGAGGACTACTAGTTTCTCAACTAATCTTTTTTGCCGAAGTGAGTAAGGATAGAAGGATATGGTTACGACAGGACTAGTGGTTAAGTAACCACTCTCGCTTTGCTTCGTACTGTGATTAAAACACGTGAGATTCGTCACGCAAGTCAACCATGTTGACCACTGCGCTATGGATCCGACTGTTGTGAAAAAATGTTGTTGATAAGAGTATTTGAAAAACAAAACGAATTTGAACAAAACATTCACAAAATATCTCGGATAGAAACAAATATAATGGTTTCCATTTACAGATTTAAAGTTTTTTTTTCTTTAGAATGTTGATTTAAAACATAAAAAAAATCGCGGAAAAGATCTATACCCCAGTGTATACTGCATCTTCTAATCATTCACGCCGACGTTTAAAAATAAGCTTACTAATAGCAAGCTTTAAACTTTGGCAGAGTCGTCCACGATTAGGTGACGTGTGTTCCTTACGACTAATACTCGTGAAGAACAAACATCACCAAATCTTGGACGACTGGACGACCTCGCGTCAGTGTAAAGCTTGCCAATGGTGCGTTGAAATTACAAATGGAACCTTGCCGTTCCAAAATAAATGAATATCGCATTTAAAAAAAAAGCTTTGTTGTCCTGCTATCTCGTAAGCCACTTAGAATTTTTAATGCCTAGGGAATTGTTATACAGATTTAAAGAGAAATTTATTGTTAAAATTTTGGTGTCAATAAGTAAAGCACGACCAAAATGCCAGTCGATATTTTGTTGTTCAGTCACAAGTATTTAAAAAGGTGCTAACCTAAAAACGTTTTTATAAATATCATGTTATTTATGAAAAATAAAATGTTATCACTAATAGTTTTGATTTACTGAAATGAATTATTTTTAAACATAACATAATATAAAGTCGTTGGAAATGCTGCGCTTTAGAATAACCATAGTGGAATATTTGTTATTTTGTTGTTGTCTTGACTTGTCATTATTGTCGTTTGATAATTTGCGGTGTTCATTCGGTTCATTGTTCGCTGAAGTATAATTTCGTTTGTCTTTGAAAATAGAGCGCCCATACTAGATTTATCAACAATGAAGGTAACCGTGACGACCCTCGCCGACGACATATTCGTTTTGGATGTGTCTGAGTATCTCGAATTGGAAAATTTTAGAGCGTTGTGTGAAGTGGAATCCGGTTTCTCCGCCCGAGAAATCGTGTTGAACTTCAACGGGCGACTCCTCAACGAAGAGCAGAAGACGCTGAAAGAGTTGGGAGTCGCTGACGGTGATATAATTGTTCTTCAACATATTCTACATTCTAACGCCGACTTACAGATGCGCGACGAATTCAGCGACCGCCGCGCAGCCGGAGTGGCCGGGTTGGCGGGCTTAGATTTCAGCAGCATCAGGGTTCCCACCAGCTCGACGAGCCCAACGGCAGTTACCGTTGGAGCGGAGGACGATCCTAGAAAAATCCGAGACATGTTCATGGCCAACCCGGATCAGTTGGCTCTGCTCAAGCAGAATAATCCCAGATTGGCTGATGCATTGCTGACAGGTAACATTGACACCTTCTCTCAAGTGTTAAAAGAACAGATCGCGGCCAAGACGGAACGTCAGCAGCAAAGGCTAAGAATGATGAATTCGGATCCGTTCGATACGGAGGCTCAGAGACTTATAGCTGAAGAGATAAAGCAGAAGAATATTGAAGCAAACATGGAAGCGGCGATGGAATATAATCCGGAAACTTTTGGTACAGTAATCATGCTGTACATCAACTGTCATGTGAACGGGTTTCCAGTCAAAGCGTTCATAGATTCCGGGGCCCAGACGACCATCATGTCAGCGGCATGTGCAGAAAGATGTAACATCATGCGGTTGGTCGACACCAGATGGTCTGGAATAGCAAAGGGAGTGGGGGTACAGAGAATCATCGGCCGAATTCACATGGTACAGATGCGAATTGAAAAAGACTTTTTGACAACTTCTTTCTCAGTTTTGGAAGATCAGCCTATGGATATGATTCTGGGACTAGACATGCTCAGGCGACATCAGTGCAATATAGATTTAAAAAGTAACATTCTCCGTATAGGCACCACAGGAACTGAAACAACTTTCTTAGCCGAAGGAGAGTTGCCTAGACCTTCTTCCACTGAAGATGAATTAGCTGAAAGTCTGCTTCTTTCAGGGGAGGCTTTAAACTCTAGAAGTACATCATCCAATCAACCTACGACTTCTGGAACAGTCGGTAGTCCTACAGCCAGCTCTTCTGCAAATAGCAACAATGAAACAATGATTCTAGAATTGGTGGGCTTAGGATTTACGAGACAGCAAGTTGAATCGGAGCTGCAAAGCTGCGGATGGGACAAATCCAAAGCTACGGCAGCTCTTTTTGCGAAAGCTCTGCGCTTCTGACCACCTTTTTGACCCAGCCGCCGGAGACGTAAAAGTCTTATTTTTCAAAGTAACGTTTTGAATGTGAGAACTGTCGGAGTGAAAATTGTCAAGTGCTTAAATTTGATGTTTGAAAATGGTGATGTTGGTTTTTGAGATTGGACACTATTAATGATCTGTTTTTATCGCCTTGTTGGCAGTCTTATTAATGAGCACACAAAGCTGTTAGATTCAAATTAATTTTGCAATAATAATTATTATATCAAGGACTAATTGTCTTAAAAATTGCACCTACGGTTAATATTAAAAAGGTGTAGCTATTTTCTCAGTTCGAAAATATCACCTTTAATTTATAATATTTTACTCTGTTATGTTTTGGTATCATAAGAGCCTTTTCATTAAGAACCTGTTTGAAATCATTCTGCCCTAGCTTTGTAACTTTCTGTCATTGCTGAAGTAATCTGATATTTATCTGCTGATGCTACCAACCTCTTTTTACTTTATGTTCACTATTATTTCACATCTCACACTCTGTGAACTCACTGGGTAGGTATATAATATTTTCATATATTTCAGGATTGCCATATTATATATTATAATTGATTCAAAATGCGAGTCGATGCTTTCACAAATTTAAATGAAACTAATTATAATATATTGTCATCCTTACTTTTAAATTGTAAACAATATAAACTCAGCAGGTGACTAGTAATTTGAATTTATTTCAAGTTAAAATAATACTTTTATGATCTGTTAAATTCAAATTCAATTTCTACGGATTGCTGGCTAATTTTTTTTTAGTTTTATTGACTTCGAAACGAGAAGTATATTTTCTATAAATTAGGAAAAAGATATTGGTATATATGTAATTCTATATTTTTTTTGCTATATATATCAAATAGTCATTAATATTATTACCTATTCATAAAAAAAATAAGGAATGCTCACTCAGAGAAATGACTGCGAGGGTAAGGCTTTAAGTATATGTAAATGTTTTTTTGTTACGATTGATAATATTCAGTTTGGTTTTTGTTGTGCATTATTCAGTTATGCAAATGTGGACTCAACATGTAAAATGGAACCTTAATCTAACATTGCATTATACATTCATTTTATTAGGTTTTTTTTCACTTAAATGAATACTATTTAATTTTTGATCACAATTCCAAATAAATCTGCATAATACACATATCTAGAGATTATTGTATGTCTGCTATTTTTCTTATCTGTATATCAAGATAGCTTGATTTTCTTGAGCGATGTTTAATTTCATCAAAATAATTCTGAAAAATATTCAAAATTGCCACATATTTTTTCCACTGTTGCTTTCAAGAAAGATGAGATATCCCATTGTTGTAGATATTATGATTTCTTTAAATTGCTGTTTTGCAGAAACAAAATTAACAAGTAATAATAATCTATAAAAGCATTTGACAGGCTTGCACTGAAAAAAAACAAAAATTTCCATAGTTAATTTAGAACCTTTTTACACAACACTAACACTAAAAAAAGATATTGGAGAGATATGACAGTTGCTTTGCAACTGTAATAGTGATCTGAATGACGCACGTACTTGTTAATCTATTTGGGTTTTGATGACCTGTGCGATTAACTTTTAATTAATACTTAAGTAAATAATAAGACAAAATAAAAGGATTTTTGGAAATAGAACATTTTGTTATTATGAAATAATGTTTATGCGTATCGATAACACCAGTTCAAGACGGGAACAATTTAAAATGAGTGATCTTGAGATATTCACGTTTTAAAATTCGAATGAGCATATGAAATGTAGTGAAAATTTTAAATTTCATTAAGAAACTTCTGTGATATCTTGACTGCAATATTGAATACGAGTAGTTGCTTTATGAAAAAATGTAGATCTCAGCATGGAGAATTTAATGATATTGATATCTCAAAAAGTTTTTTTTTTTTTGGACTTGTTCCCGTCTTGAACTGGTGTTTCACTATATATCACCGTGGTCCTTTCCCTTATCACTAAATTTAACCTTTAATGCCCTGGCACCGTGCGCAGTCGAAGTAGCCCACTGCCCAAGCATTTTTTCGCAACCTTTAGCTTGTTTTAAAATAACTATTATATCTCTAAAACTATTTAACTTATTTGGGTAAAGTAAGAAGCATTATAAAAAAAGAGATTTTTTATAATTTACAAAAGCTTTATTTACAATTGTTCGCAATGTAAATAATTACACATTAATGTTAAAGAATTAAAACTAAAAAAAATACACAAAACAAAGAATTAAGAACCCCAAAGGATAAATTTCTACGTATGGAAAAAAAATTGTATCCCATCCCCATTGAAATATATTGTATGGTCTGGAAAAAAGCTGATTTATTACGGTCCGCCTAATATAACACCGCATATACCAAGAGTCGACCTTGCAACACATTAATACATTTTAACACAGTACGGCCACAGAAAAGATATCATTTTCAAAGCGTTTGAGACAACTTGAATCAGTTATAACTAAACAACAATTGCATGTAACATCAACATCCTAAACAGCTTATTGGCGTTTGCCAAAAATTTCTTGAAGTGGAAGAAGAGCACGTTAGAAATACGCCCCTCAAATGTGGTTGGCAGGAATCTACCGAGGAATTTATAATAGACTCGCTACATAACAATTAATGAGCAATAATTAAAAGTTGTCCGCATCCGGCTGTCATTGGTGGATCCAAGGGGGAGGCCATGGATTAGGAGACTTTATTTTCCATTTTTCTAATTTATTAAAACTTTATTGTGAAATGGGCTCTTTAATTGCTTGGTTTACTATGTTTTATAGAATACATAGTTAATTATGCATTGACTATTTTTATATCAATATATTATTTTTAAATCATCTATTTTTTAATGTATTAGTTATGTATCATGTTTATTTTCAAATTGAATGGCCCCCTCCTGGGACAATTTCTGGATCCGCCACTGCCGGCTGTAGAGTATTATTAACAGTGGGTTAAAACAGTTACACACGTTTCGGTCGCTTCGGAGTTTGAAGTGCATCAGCTGCCGAGTGAATATCACTCGTCGGCGGTGACAGTTTCAACAGCGACGGACATGGCAGGATATCTGGAACGATTGGAAAAGTCTAATAATTTACAGTGTAGTGTGTGAATGTACATTTTACGAATTTTTTGTCAATGCGTTTCACATTTCGTAGCAACAGCTGATCGAAGTCTCTTTTCATGGTAAATTCATATCACTTTTGAGGTGTTCACTGTCAACACTCGGTGCAGAGGCACCATATAAAAAAAATATTTCTAGAAATAGATGTAATTCACAATAATTCACAATAGATCGCAGGTAAATCGCAGTAAATCACATTGCAGTGCTGGGATATTTCACTTTTACCTGACATACGCAGGAACGGCACTGTCAAAACATTTAGCCCCTTGCATCGCAACCAAAATCTGTCCTCAAAGTGCTCATCGCAAACTCTTCCACTCTTGTACACAAACTGTGCATGAAGCGTTTCGATGTTGGCTCCACAGGCGCGTGCCCACACCAAGTACCACAAGAAATAACATGCTAGCTGACCCTGCAACTCAAAGAAAACAAGATTATTTGTCAACTAGTTGAAGTAATAACCTCAACTAATTTTCCGATTGGAAAATGCTATATTGCTGTTTTGTAATGGTTTTTTTTGTTTTTTTTTGTTTTTTTTTTATTTATTTATTTATTAAATTCATATAATTACAATTTCATTCTAAGATATTACAGTTTCATTCTAAGATATTACAATTTCATTCTAAGATATTACAATTTCATTCTAAGATATTACAATTTCATGCTTAAATATTTCACATATATGACATTATCTTAAATAAACATCCGCTATGTGTGCAAGTCCCTCAGAGCTCAGGCCCCCCGACAGCTTGCATCTCGTTTGCAGTCTCCATCTGAGTGAACCTGAAAACAAAAAAGACAAATTAGAACATTCCATTAATTTCAATTGTGACCTGTTCTGCCTGAAGGTCATACTTGTCGGTCCTTCCAATACTGCCATCACCCTGTCTCTGCTGTGCACCACACGGTAGGCTGACAGGGCCACATGCAGGGCTAGGTGTCTCCAGGCAGACATCTTTGTATGCCCACTGAAACAACTGATACACTATATTGTGTGAAGCTTACTTATATAGAAAAGATATTTGAATTTGGACAGGCGTTCTTTTGTTTGCATCTGGGAAAATATTTTTTAGAAAATCTTCAAAGGATACTTTGAAATTTATTTCTTGCAAATAACACTCTGAAAAGCAGGCAGAACAGGTCACAATTGAAATTAATGGAATGTTCTAATTTGTCTTTTTTGTTTTCAGGTTCACTCAGATGGAGACTGCAAACGAGATGCAAGCTGTCGGGGGGCCTGAGCTCTGAGGGACTTGCACACATAGCGGATGTTTATTTAAGATAATGTCATATATGTGAAATATTTAAGCATGAAATTGTAATATCTTAGAATGAAATTGTAATATCTTAGAATGAAACTGTAATATCTTAGAATGAAACTGTAATATCTTAGAATGAAATTGTTATTATATGAATATAATAAATAAACAAAAACAAAAAAAACCATTACAAAACAGTAAAATAGCATTTTCCAATTGGAAAATTAGTTGAGGTTATTACTTCAACTAGTTGACAAATAATTTTGCTTTCTTTGAGTTGCAGGGTCAGCTAGCATGTTATTTCTTGTGGTAGTTGGTGTGGGCACGCGCCGGTGGAGCCAACATCGAAATGCTTCATGCACAGTTTGTGTACAAGAGTGGAAGAGTTTGCGATGAGCACTTTGAGGACAGATTTTGGTTGCCACGCAAGTGGCTAAATGTTTTGGCAGTGCCATTCCTGCGTATGCCAGGTAAAAGTGAAATATCCCAGCACCGCAATGTGATTTACTGCAATTTACCTGTGATTTCTTGTGAATTACATATATTTCTACAATTATTTTTTTATATGGTGCCTTTGCACCGAGTGTTGACAGTGCACACCTCTAAAGTGATAAGAATTTACCATGAAAAGTGACTTCGATCAGCTGTTGCTTTCACGAAATGTGAAACGCACTGACAAAAAACTCGTAAAATGTTCATGTTTACTTACATTATTTCAATGTATAATGTACATTCACACACTACACTGTAAATTATAAGAATTTAATCCGATTCACTTCAAACTCCGAAGCGACCGAAACGCGTGTAACTGTTTTAACCTACTGTTAATAACACTCTACAGCCGGCAGTGGCGGATTCAGAAATTGTCCCAGGAGGGAGCCATTCTATTTGAAAATAAACATGATACATAACTAATATATTAAAAATAGATGATTTTAAAATAATATATCGATATAAAAATAGTCAATACATAATTAAATATGTATTCTATAAAACAGTTAACTAAGCAATTAAAGAGCCCATTTCACAATAAAGTTTTAATAAATTAGAAAAATGGAAAATAAATTATCCTAATCTATGGCCTCCCCCTTGGATCCCCCAATGACAGCCAGATGCGGACAACGTTTAATTATTGCTCATTAATTGTTATGTGGCGAGTCTATTATAAATTCCTCGGTAGATTCCTGCCAATCACATTTGAGGGGCATTTTTCTAATGTGCTCTTATATCACTTCAAGAAATTTTTGGCAAACGCCAATAAGCTGTTTAGGATGTTGATGTTACATGCAATTGTTGTTTAGTTATAACTGATTCAAGTTGTCTCAAACGCTTTGAAAATGATATCTCTCAGTGGCGTCATAAATTGTTTTTTACCCCAAGATTATTTTTAAGAAAATTTATTTATATAAAACTGACGAGAGCACGTTAAATTATTTGGAGTGTACAATAATTGCACTGGGAGTGCGATATTTCATCGGTCTATCACAGTGGTATGTTAAACTAGAACTCTCAAGCTTATGGAATTTGAATGAAATAAATAAAATACAACTACCGAAGTCAAATAATAATATCACATAACTGCTGGGCATTCATTGAAACATTTCAGACTGGATCAGTGGCCATAGTGGATTAATATTCATTACCAAACACTCAAAAAGTTGATATTTTGGAAGAAATTGTACGGAAAACCAATAAATATTGTACTACAAACGCGCTCATCAATATAAAAACGGCATCATCATGGTCTATACCAGCGGTCGGCAAAATTTTTGGGCTCACGGACCACTTAATTCATAATTTTAATCCAGCGGACCACTAACTGGACTTTTCTGTTAAATATTATATAATAAAATAAATGCGTCTAAAAATGCACCTAGTTTATAAAAAAAAACTATTAACTGTAATTAAATTATAAAAGCTTTAATAATTTTTAATGTGATGGATGTTCCTGGATATTTAAAATGATAAAGTTTATATTTGACTGCAATGATGTAACTGCAAGACGGAAAACTAAATGTATTTCAAGCCTAGATCGATTCCGTGTTTTGATTGCTGTGGCAGATGAAAAGGCTTTTTCGCATAAATATGTTGTGGAGAATTGAATTAAAATTTTCATCGCCTCTTCACTAAGCAAAGAATTTATAGAAAGCCAAAACTGAGGTTTCGATAAGGATGAATGAAATTTAACTTTGAGAGTCGTTGGATGATGGATCGGTGATTAAAATAATGTTAGATTTCTCTGCGGACCACCAAAATTTTGAGTCTCATATTTTTCTGTGGCCCCCATAGTAGCTTTGCGAGTCGCATCAATATTCATTTTGATTTTTTGACGAAACAGAATACATTTAACTGAAAAACACTTAACTGAAAAAAAATGATAGCTTTTTCGACAAAGCGCTAAACTGCATTCATAACTCATTTTTGTTAAAAATCGGCCAGAGTGGGTTTTGCATCTTAGCGCTACATGTAACAGTGATACTAAATAGTGGGTAGTTTAATTAAAGTGTCATTATATTACTTGCTCAAAAATTTACAACAAACGCATACGTGAATCTAATAAACTTAACTGCTAACAGGAATATAGATGTTTACTTACTTTTAAAGATAATTATTATGTGTAGTAGTCGTAATCAATAACAGACATTGTAATAGTAAATATACAGTTAAAACTGTGTATTTTTTGATACATTAAGTCCGAATAAATCTATTCTACCACACATCGAATTTCTTTCCATTCGCTAGATTTCTTACAACAATATCAATCATTACTTAATTTGCATATATGGCCCTTCCGATGTATTTTAAATTATAAATTAATAACACCAACAAATAACACAATATTCCAGGGCTGTGGAGTCAACACGCATGCAATGTCAACACTTTGGACTATTTTGTTTAAATACACATAATTAAATATATTTTTCAAAAAAAAATTGAGCCGCTCATTTTTCACAACTCCGAATCCGACCAAAATACCGCGACTCCGCGACTCCGACTCCGACTCCAACTCCGACTCCACAGCCCTGCAATATTCATTCAAGAAATTTTTCAAACATACATGTTATATATATTCAATGAAAAATATTGTAAATACAGGTAGTCCTCAACTTACGACCGAGATACGTTCCTGTGCTTTGGTCGTAGGTTGAATTGGTCGTATGTCGAATTCCATACAAAATATGTCGTCGCTGCATACCAAATATGGTATATGTGAGTTGTGTGGTATCAAAAGCAGAACTGTTTATGACGATTTTACGAAAATGAGCTAAATATACAGTTTAATACAACATAATAAATGATAAAAAAAACAAACTATAGGTTGCGCAAGAATGTTTTGCGCACCTTGCGAAAATTCAGTTTTGTATTTTAAAATGTCCTTACAGAACACAAATGAATTGACTCTGAAGAAATTTTTCAATAATTTCATTTTAAAACATACATATGTATACCATCAGATCATCTTTAGTCAGCCAAGCATGCAATGTCAACACTTGGACTATTTTGTTTAAATACACATTATTAAATATATTTTACAAAAAAAATTCAAGCCACTCATTTTTTACGACTCCGATGACGATCAAAATTCCGCGACTCCGACTCCGACTCCAACTCCGACTCCACAGCCCTGCAATATTCATTCAAGAAATTTTTCAAACATACATGTTATATATATTCAATGAAAAATGAGCTCATAAATTGGAATTGAGAGTCAATCTACATATAACCACCATACAATTTGTTAGTAAAGGCTGGGATTCAACTGCCCACTCATGGCTTGCTGATTTTTTTTATAGCACTGCTTGGAACTTAAGACTATGACCTAAGTTCACAAACAAGCCATTTATATTTCCACTAATCATCAAATTCGGGAGAGATACAACATATACAGAATGAGTAACAAAAACAATATACAAAGATTAGATGAACAGATTTTTCTCGAGATTTTCATGTTACCTCCATGCATTCTATTCATATACTGCTTAAGAAGGTCAACAACATATTTTTTGTCTAATTTGCTATTATGTGACTGAAAATTTTAATCATATCAATGAATAGCCCCACCACTTCCTACACCACTGGATTGGATAGCTCATTAAAAAAATCCAAAATCTTAATCAATTAATATTAGAATAAGCTTTGTTTGCAATCTGAAACAGGGCCTCCCAAGTGCATAATCTACTACTGGTGTCGAACAATACTAAGACGAAAGTGTCCTGGGAAAACTTTGCCACATACATTACAAATAAACTCGAAATCAGGGAAAAAATCGTGCAACCATATAATGGCAACGTCCCGCCAACCCAGTAGCGAGAACACGAAAAAATCATTAAAAGAACATCGTATGTCTTCATTCAATGCATATCTCACTGAGTTAGAAAAGAGAGGCCAACACTACTCAATCCTCTGAAAGATTCTCAGAACAAAAAAAACCTCATTCAACTGCTTATCAAATCAAATGGCCTGGTGTACACACCAGGAGAAAAAGCTGAGGCTTTCCCTAAAAAAACGATTCTCACCAAACGAGATTATTCTAACCGATCACATGCCTAAAACCTGCATTGAGTACATAAATGATAAATGGACATACATGAAGCAAACTATTTTTCAGCTATTGTGGACACCTCCTCATCCGCATTGGTATTTCATATTGAGCCTGTACACTGTATATTGCTATTTTTTTCTTAGATAGTGAAAATATTTAGTAAAGTTATAGGTCAGACCACCTCAATTGCTTAAATAATAAGAATGTAATTTACATTCTTATTATTTCTGCCGCCTGTGTGGTCGAGTGGTCAACATCGTTGGCTACCGCTACGGAGGGCACGGGTTCGAATCCCGGTACGGGCAGTTTTATAAATTGATTTTTCAATAGATTTATGAATTTCTGTTCAAAGGCAAGGATGTATGTGATGTCTTGAATTCCCCCTCCCACCCATCCTATCCTATGAACGGGGCGTATGGAGAGCGATTAGCTAACCACTAGTCCTGTCCTTGCCCTTTCCTTCTATTCCTACTCTCTTTGGAAAAGAGAGGTTGAGCAACTGAGTAACAAGCAGTTCTCGTAGAAACATTTCTGTTGAGATAAACTCCATTAGGAGTCCATATGCTCCATATTGGGAGCGGACATGGAAAAAAAAAAAAATTTACATGTCCGACAGGAAAAAAAGAAGTTATTCTTTAAGCGAATAACTGATATTTATTTATTCACTGAAAATAATTTGTCAGACTTTTTGTTATCATTTGAATAACCAATAACTTAAAGCAGAACTAGTTTAATGTGTGAATCAAAAAGTAGCACTCTCGAATGCGAAGTGTCAAAAATAAAATCCCAATTATAAAAAATACATTAAGAATTTATAATGAAACATTTGCCAACATGGTGGTGGCATTTCAGTTATAATAGAAAAAACCATTTAATTACAAATGATTGGTAAATAATGAATGCAAAGAAGCAGTGTCATCTATCAAAAAAATGATGAGGAATCCATTATATTATTTTAGATTTGTTCTGGTATATATTTTATCACAAATACAATCTTTGATGTCTTTTCCAGCAGACCAATGACTTCAGAAGGCAAGAAGGCATTTGATCGTCCACACCGACCTTCTTTATGGAAGGTACTGGATGCATACGGGATCCCACCAAAGATTGTGGTCATTACCAAGTTTCTGTATGAGAATAGTGAATGCTGAGAGAGAATTGGTGATTCAAATCCTAAATGGTTCGGGATTATAAGTGGAGTGAGACAGGGCTGCGTACTTGAACTTGTTATTATTATCATTGACTTCATACCTCGCAGGTCAATTTCGCCTGATGGAGGTGTAGCTGTTGGTTCCGGTCTGAGGCTGTGTGACCTTGAATATGCCGATAATGCTGTCATATTTGAGAAATATTTAAAGGGCATCCAGGAGATTATCAACGGGTTAGGAACTAACGGGTCACAATGGTGTAAAAATTAATACAAGGGAGACCAAAGTGATGTGTAACCAAGCCTGTTATGATTCTGATAGGACCTTGACCAACATGGTGCAGATCATCGGGAGGGTTGACAGTTTCAGATAATTTGGCGTACATATCCCAGAAGATAGTAGCACAAAAAAGGAGCTCGCCATTCTCCAAGGAATGGCTGCAGTCACATTTTACTCAATACAGAACTATATACTGAGCTCCGAGAGTAGATTCTTGGATTGGATAATAGGGTTCAGGTGGTTTGATTTTGTGAGGAACTCGGAAATTAGGGAATCTACAAGACAGTGCCTCATCACGTCAATGATTACGGAGAGAGGTAGGAGCTGGCTGGGTGACTTGCTGCGGATGCCTTCGGAAAGCCATAATCCTGCTTGCCTCTGCCATTCGACCGGTGAGGTTCTGGACAACCATAGTGTACTATCTGTAGGATTTACTCGGCAGAGCCGAGGGATGCTAGCATGTCATGAGAAACATGGAGGTGCCGCATGGCGGCCATATGCTCCACATAGGGAGTGAATATGGCAAAGAAGAAGAAGAAATATATATTTTATCATTGACATTCCTATAAAGAATCACCAGGGTCGTTAAAATAATAAACATTCTGTCAAATTAGAAACAGCAAATTCGAAAAAACCTCAATATGTTGTATTTTGAAGAGATGTTTTCTTAAAATAAGATACTATTTATAAATAATATTATGTAGCTTTTACATGTACTCCTAAAAAGGGTTAAAATAAGATACTGTTTAAAAATAATATTATATAACTTTTATTTGGGCATTCATAAATAATAAAATTAGAATTATATACATGTTTCCAATACATCACAATACTAGTAATGTTACTAAAATTAAAGCGTAACTAGCATTCTATCTATTGATATTATGGGTATAAAAAAAATTCACTGTCACTTTTATAATGTCTTTATAGGCCGTCAAGTTCACCTGCTTGAATTGTTTATCGCCTGCAGGAACAGGAATTATTATCAAACACAGTTCCCGTGGTGCACTCTTTTATCTCAGCACATCTGCACGCGCAATCATCAGAGTCCCACCTTCTGCCTGAGTTATGACATTCGACTTCCAAGCTTCGGTCCGGGCAAACACATCTGCATTCTCGTTCAACATACTGTTGATGAATAGGGCAGTCCTGCAATAATGAAAGCATCACATAAATATCATGACTTATGTATGTTTACTATCATAATGTACTTTCTTTTCAAATAGCGGCAGAAGTGTACGTTTTTTTATTGTTGAACATTTTTAATTACTCTGTTTAACTGTTTATCTGTAACAATTTTGTTTATCGTCATGGAAGAGCACATATTTGACTCTGAATGATGATGAAATTTTGAAATATCACAATTACAAACATTATATACCAGAGCATTATCGGCCTTATACATTAAAAAGCATTTCTATCTTTCCAAGCTTTTTTGATTCATTTTTTTATAACTAAACTTTCAACATAATGTTTTTAAGAAATCAGATTAGTTGAATGAATACAGTAAAATTTTAAATGGGTCATTTTTTTGGCATGCTGATTGTGTCATACGGGCATGAAGGGTTAAGACCTCTAATGTCCTTATAATATAAGTCTAGAATGTATACGCTTTTTTTTATACTAAATCAAATTTAAATATTATATGTACTAGTTCATGATTCCAAGATCATAGTTCTAAATGGCAATGATGTTGTATTGTAAATACCGTTGGATTGAAAACAAACCTCTTTCTTAATGACACAATTGCATTTACATCGCACATGTTCTTCTACTGTTACGTTTACATATCCTTTATACATTGCTCCATTGGATTTCTGTTTTAATTGAAGAACCTGAAAGTGAAAACAGTATTAGAATTTTTTTTACTTCCTATTCCCATTGTGGATATTATTGTATTCCTTTAAAAGTTAACAAACAGTATTGTTTACTAATTTAACAGAGTTTTTTTGTGAGGTTTTTTCAAAGTGCTTAGAAATTATAGAGATCTATCAATTAATTTACTACATTTTATTGTGTCGTTTTTTATTGTTATTAATGTTTTTAGATTTATGTTTGTCAACAGCCTTCACTTGTCTTTGCACATTTTGATAAAGTAAAGTATTCAGTGTTAGTAATGCATCACATTGTTGATCTATTGAAAATAGTGAATATAGTCAGTGGTGTGCTGCTAAAATTTTATCAACCGGCTCGCACCTTGGTCGGCGATTTTGGGATTTATGTCTATTTAAAAAACCCAGAAATTTCCAGTGCAGGACGTTTTTTTAGCTCTTCCAAGAATTTTCAAATCCAAAACCCCAAGAATTTATTGATTTGCACAAATTACCGGCCAAATTTCGGATCCAAAATCACAGGAATTTACAGATATTCTAATAACCATGGCGTCTTATTCGTCTATCATCTGCTGTCATCAACTTCTGATACATGATTTAAGGAATGGTAAATTATTTTAGTATTTTAGGAAGTGGCTCTCCGAACCGAAATTATTTTAGGAACCGGCTCGGCAGTACAGCCGGTGCGAACCCATAGCAGCACACCACTCAATATATTTATAAAATACATCTCCTATATTATGGGAAGTCTTTCAAGTATCCATAATGAGGACTGCTATGATTTCATTAGCTTAAAAACTAATTGGTACAGCATACGAGAACCAAACGAGAAGAGGGTCGGTTTAAGCGTATTGAGAATTTGATATTGTTTTCTGTAAATTAATTCATGGTGGGAACATATGACAAGTATTATTACAAACGAATATATATATTCCAAAACGATTTACATTTAATATTTAAAAATAGCGAAGCTCGTTATTTAAATAATAGGAATAACTTTCCTTGAAGACAAAATATTGTTATTACCTGATGAGAAATATTTTTCGTCTGGATCGGTTGACATGAGAGGAAGTTATGATTGCAGCATCCTCCGCAACTTAGAACCCTGGTGCATGTTGGCATGTGAAAGATGGAGGGGTCTTTTATATTCGGATAAACCAGTGGAACAACAGTCATCTCTGGTATGCAAGCTGCACCTTTTGTAACTAAACAAAAAAATATATATTCAATTAAAAAGAATAATTTTGAGAGTATAAATATAAAAGTATGTATGTATATGATGAAATCTTTTTCTATTGTCGTATTTATTATTTAATTATAATCATATTATTCATACATAAGTACCACTCATTGATGTTTTGTGACAAAACAGTTAATTAATTTAGGCTTAATTGATAAATGGATCACAATGGAAAATTTTCCATAAATTCTTTGAAATGCACCATTATCTTGATTTCTTACTAAGGAATAGACAGAGGAAATGTGATAGGACGTGCGGTGAAGGTGGTCAACCAAACAGTACGTCTGTTTATCACTCTTTTATGTTAACTAAAATTTTTTTAATGCTTATAATTTTACTGATATAAATTGTATAGATAAGTTTGAATCGCTAATTAATAACTAATATGTTGACAGATTGGAGATTGGGAATTGATTGTTTATTTACTATGAAATAAACAATATTTATAATATAAATACAATGGTGAATGTGTGAAGGGTATGTCAGTAAGTAAACTAAAATCATCCTCAATTGTATTCTTAAAATAAAAAGATACTTTTACAAGTTTTGAATAGTTATTTTTTTGGATAATTTTATATTTGTACGATAGAATAGCACAAAATGTTACTAATTATGTCAATATTGCTAAATACAAATGACTGTTTGAATATAAATGAATAATCAACAAGTATATTAGACATACTAATAAGCGAAGTATATTGTATGATTATTATTAAAGTCAAATAATAATACATGAAACGATTACACTCGTTACATAACTGACTTAACATTCTTTCTCCAAACAAGTGAGCTCATATTTTGAAATTGAATTTCAAGCAACTGCTAAACATTCATCATCGCTGTCTACACAATGTGCTGTCACTAAAGGTTCCAATCCTACAACGCTGAATGCTATTCCCAATGAAGGAGATTTCTGTCAGCCAAATGATAAACTTCTGCATGGATTGACACATTTCCACTTCTTCTGGTGGAATTCTTTATACAAATCATATGAAAATATTGGCATTTGGGCTTCCGTTGGTAGTGATGGCTTACTCAGATACATATGAAAATATTACTCACCAACTGGTTTTGTATCATCTGACCCAAATCTACCTAAAAGAAGCAAAAAATAACATTTATATCAGTGTATATACCATAATCCAAAATTGTTTAATTTTATACATACAGATCAAGAAAATTATCACAGTTTGTGTTTGTAAATATTTCACAATAAAGTAGTGATTGCCAATTCATTTGAGCTTACGATTAAAACTATTTGTAAAATATACACTGTGGGCTGAATAATAGAATAACATTTTTTTTATTATCTATATTTGCTTCCAATGTGGATGATGACAGGACTGCTTGTTACTCAGTTTGTCTACTTCTCTTTTTTCCCGAAGAGAGTAACGTTAGAAAGATATGATTAACTAACCACTCTCGTGTGATTCGAGCCCGTGATATATTAGTCACGAAAACCAACCATGCCACTGTGCTATAAGCCCGACTGTTGGGAAAAGGTGTTGTAAATGAGAGAATTTGCAAAATAAAACAATAAATGAAGTATTGGACCCCTGGTTCTGGTCACAGAGTAAGTCCATGGACCTGGTATTTGTTTGAACATTGCATTCAAAAGGGACCTAAGATAGGAACAAACATGGTTTCCATGAAAAAATCAACAATTTTATTTTCATTTTACCTATATTGATTTGAAACATTACAAATTGCAAAGAAAAGGTGCCGGAACGCCGTTCCACCACGTTACATGGAAAGAAAGGCACTGCTAAACAGTATGCTTGTACTTGCAGGATTAAATTTTTCCTTATTATATTTATATTTATACATTTAACAACAAAGATTTGACAATTGAGGATATCAATTTCAAAACCTACCTAAAGACTATTTTTGATTTTTTTCAAATCTTGATGCCACCATGTTCTCTATTTCAATATTTACACAATCAATAAATTTCCGATTTCAAAACCTGTCTAAATACAGAGAAAACGCATTTAGTCTCAAAGCCTACTCAAATCCAAAAAGCCCACAGCACTTTTTTGCACGTTTTTGGAGTTAGGTAGGTTTTGAAACTAAGGCGATCAATTATTCTAGTTGCTTAGCGTAAGAAATTGTCTTTCAAATCGTAATCACCATCGGAGTCCACCTTTTCATTGCAGTTCGATTCACTGTATTCACTTCCAGATTCTTTGGAACTGTAAGAATCATCTACGTCATCCACATCATCATGATAGTGTATTAAGTTGGGTTTTCCATCAATGCATTTATTCTTAGATTTCGTATTAGAGAGGAATGATAATCCATACTGAGCTGCATTTCTGTTGATCATTTTTAATACTCCATCATATTCATCTTCTGTTGATAAATCGATTAAGGACATTCTTCTCATTTCACTTGCTATATCATCTTCACTGACGCGATCTCCATCATTATCAGTATCCGGATAATCATTACGCCAATTGTTTTCATCATTAGAATCATCATCTTGCTCTTCATCATCTGTAGACCTATCACCGTTATCTCTGACTGGCATAAGCAAATCTACGCTAAATGGGTCAACCCTGGCAATGTCATCTAACATTGTGATGTCAAAATCACTCTGTTGTGACAAATACAAATCATAAGCAAACTTTTCCTCAACATTGACTGCAGATGTTTCACCAGTTTCTTTCGAATGATGTAAATCAAGAGAATTATAATCCGCATTAGTCTTTTCACTCCCAGAATCAATATCGTCAGGACAAAGAGAAATGCCTCTGCTGTAGTTGATCACTTTAAATCGATTAGTTTTCTCGGAATCTTTATGATCTTCCGTGAAATTGTTGATTATATCCAATACATTCTTTGTCGTTTTCAAAGAGAGTTCTATATTATGATTTTGAAGCCATTCATTGTTGATATGTGATGAATCCTTTTCAAATACAGTGCCCGCAAATACGAACACCGAAGGTAAAAGTTCATTTCCGTCATCTTGAAACCTTTTACAGTGCAATACTACTGATTCTAATGGGATTTCTTCCAATCTCCTTTTCACGCGAACAATAGTTGATTCCATTGATGTAAAATATAAATAACAGTCCGATATTCTTTTTTCTAGAATATTCCAAGTCAAAAAACTATGTACGAGTAGTGCAATCGACCTTAAAAACACTATAATATATTCAACTTCTATAAGTAATGCTATCAAAGTGCAAAATTAATTTCTTATCAAACAAAAGTTGTTGAATCACTTAGTTGATTATCTTCCCATTTTTCTTCCTTGCAAACTTTCATTCAGCGAGCAGGAGTAGCAACAAACTCAATTTTATATACCCTTGGATTGAGTGATTCACAATTAGTATGTCTTCATATTTTATCAAAAATTCATTTATATTTAATTTAGAGGGCTTACTTGATATTAGAACTATGAAGTGTATGAATTACGCGTTTTTATCGATTCAAAATTATTCGAAACAATAGACGTAACAAGTGAAATAATGCAAATTTATTTCGATTTTCGAATGTTAGTTATAGGTAATAATGAAATCAAAATAATAAAATATATTGCTAATTATAACATGAAAATATTACATTTATTAACAAAAGGACATGCTTGGTGGATAAAATTACCAAATAATGACACTTAAAAATAAGCAAATATAGTAATTAAAATTAAGCAGTGCATTGCAGAAACAAATGAATGAATACATCTATATGCTGAGGGTTATTCATTTTTTAAAAAATGGGTACCGCTAGATAGTTATAAACATATACACTGTAAACGGCTGTTGTCGTACAAAACATGGGATATTAATATAATTTGTTGGAGCTACTTAGTGAGAAGGCAGTTTTGAAAGTCTATCGTAAAATAATTGACAGTGAAATTTTGGGGTTTAATGTAATTGGTAATTTCTTTTCAATGCCAATTGTTGTTTATAACTGTTCATTTTTGAATAAATAGCATTGTTAAATTATATTTCTTATCAGTTGACGATGCTCGTAATGAGCGAAACCGGTCCTGACATATTAAATAAAGTGGAATGAAGTACAAAGGAATATTGTGTTTTTACTAATATAATGCCTTTCTACCAAGTATTGACAGTGAACACCCTAAAAGTGATAAATGATCAGTTTATAATATAGCAGAAGTGAACTTTATGATGATTCGGCAGAATCTTTCCTAAATCTAACAACTCTTGACGTATTTTATTAATCAGTGGACACTCTTGACAAAGAAACGGCCATAAACAACTAACTACGTTAATTGGAGATAATGCAGATCTTAGCACAAGAGTCTGATGACATATGTATAAATAACAATTATAAATTTAACAGAGTGTTTGACTACAATTTGTGTCAATTTTTGGTAGATAATTTATTGTGCTAAATAAAAACTATTATGTTGTAACATTTGCTATAAAAAAAAATTGTTAATAGAAATTAAAAATTTCTCTTTTTCTACATTCAGTGTGAGATTTCGCTAATGTAGACATAATAAAAAAATAAACAGTTAAACATTTCAAGTTATATAATAATGAATTTATCTTTACGCAATAATAATTTTGATCAAAAGAAAAAAAAATCTGGTCATAATCAAACTTACTAGACACGGTTTCTATGTCCATCGCAGAAAGATCATCGAAAAATTGTTGTGAGTTTTCAAAGTTTTGCTCAAAGAATGAATCAATGTCGTCGGATTCGCTTAGTCTTCTCGCCAAGTCAAATGGCATCTAGAAGAACAAAAATTAAATGAAATAAAAACTTTCTTTTTGTAACTATGGCCGTTTCTAATGTGGAGTGTATGGACTTTTAAGTCTCATGTCGAGTGTGATTCGACATCGATTTTACTCCACCGAGTCTAATGTATAGTCAATATACGACCCAAAGAAACTTACAAAATGGAGTTTGAGGGTGTACGTCTTAGCAGTTTCTAATTGTAGTAACATATACTCGATTGTTTCGTATTACGAAAATTTTTCTACAGATGGCCTCATCAGATCAGACTTATCTTTTACCGCACTGCTTTTATCGTACTGCATTTGTGCAGTGGTGGAAGGGGTCCTGCCGCCCGGGGCGGTCATTGAATTTGCCCCCCCCCCCAATATTTCCTCTTTTTTGTTTTTAAATCACTTCTACTATTTTTTTATCTATGAATTAGAAGTTTTTACTACAGGTGGCGTAGTTTTTTTATGTATGAATATAATTTGTCGAAAAATTTTGTATTTATTTTTGAAAATGCCCCCTTTAAAAATGTCCGCCCCTGCGACACCCCCCTTGCTATGCCACTGCATCTGTGCTATCAATTCAAAAGTCGATTCCCGAAGCGACAGGGTTTCATATTTTTACTGATACATTTTGGAATGGAGAATGGAAAAAAAATGACTAGCACAATAATTATGCTTCTATTAAGGAAAAAGAATAACGCTAAGAATGCTTAAAAAATGTTTTTATGGTCATCTAAAATGTTGCAACTTATGATATTCATTAAACGGCAAGCATTTTCAAACAAATTGTAAATTGTTTCTTATGCGGTCAATTCACTTGAATTTGAAATGACAAATATGTCAATCATCAGGAAAACCACAGATCAGGAAAAACAGAAACGTCGTAGATAATTCTTAGTTTTCATGTTGAAACAGTGCTGAAGCAAGAAGGGTAAAAACCTTTAGCGATTGGTTTTTTTTTAATCAGTTAATTTGTTTATTTGATTTTTAGCATAAGAATATTGAGAAGTGAACAAATCCCGCTAGACTTAAAACACACTATGAGCGGGTTATGCTAATAGCTCACTGGCACGTACAGCGGGCGAAAATCGACGGCAGATGAAAAAAAAAGCAAATTTCACAATAATCGCTCTATCTTCTAAGCCAAGGGTTATTTTTTATTGACATTTTTAATGCATACTAACCATATGCAGCTGCCTATTTCAGCATATTTTGTTTTTCAACGAATAATTTAAGGTTACATAAGAATATTACAGTTATAACATATTCACTTTCGTAATTTTTTGAAGCCATTTTTTGAAAGATTAAAATTATGTAAATAAAATGTACATAGATAATATATATAGGTTGTATTTCAAAACTAAAATTCCAATACCGATTTTCAATTTAAATCGGGGTGGATTTCAGAAATTCGATTAACACGTGTTAAGTTTTTTTCGACACGTACATGTTCAACGAGCGATACATAATACAAGTGCATAGTTTACCAAGTCTCACTTTTTTGTTCACTCAACAGAAGGGTAACTTAATGTTAGAAGAAAGCAAGTATATTTTTGGTATCGTCGTAAGAATTAATATTTACATTCCTAAAACAAACGACCAATTATGTTTTAAGGACTTCATCACAATAGCTGAGATATCGTTTTTTCTGCTCACACACTAAAAGAAATTTAAATGCAAAAAGAAGACAGACATACTGTAACACACTCACAGTCCCTTTACCATCACTAATTATCAAAACCTACAACACAAAATAACAAAGCTGTATTCAAAGCTCATTACAATATACAGAATATTGCAAGGAGAAAATATCGATTTATTTACATCATATTACTTATATGAATCCTGAAAAATCATAAAAGAAAAAGATATTTGGCATATTTTGAAATTCAAAAGTAATGCGAGAAAAAATCGATGATAATTTTCACTCGACAAGAGTCACTCAAGATCAACTCAAGGAAAAGAGACATTGCAAATACCAATGTCAAAGTTTTTAGATAATAATTTGTTTTTTTTTTATTTTAGACCATACTGAAACTTGAACTGCCTGATTGTTCGAGCAAAGCTCTCACCTACTATACCACAAAGGGAATGAGTCGGCAAACCGCAGTTCGCGAGCCACACGCGGCTCTTTGCATGGCCGTTTTTTTTTACCCTAACATCATTATATATATACTGCATATTTATGGCTCTCTGATACCTTTGGTTCTTCTCACTTAAAAGTTTTCCGACCCCTGGCATAGATATGGTGACAAAACTATATATTCTATGGTAACTGAATTTTTAGCAGATTATACCGCCCAAAAATGACATTAAATTTGATAATACTTGTGCAACTACTTAATATTTTCCAGTTTTCAAGAAAATTTAAAACATGTCAGCCAATCGATTACTGAACGTAAATTTTTAATAATACATTTTTTGGGAATTCGTGAAAATATATTGGTCTTTTTTTTAAGAGTATACGTATTATTAATATTATCGACTTTTGAATACGTTGTAGTGAGTTATTTTTACTTAATTTTTATGTTTATACTATTACTACACATTCAAGTATAGAAACATTTTTCTCGTTGACTTTCGAAGAATATAGGATGTCCCAGAACGTTCGTGGCAGTCATGGGTTAGAATCCCTGTTTTGATTATAAGTTTTTTTCGAAAACAATTAAGATATTCCGTTCCGTTAGAAGAAATGACGGATAAGAATCTCAGTTCGGAAAACCAAAATTCCGGCGCGAAATCTACCCCCTTGTTTTAGACGCCACAGGGTCTTGGTACGCCCCTGGCTTGTGAACATGGAAAATCCAAATATAAAAAGTATACTGAAATTGTATCGCTTATGTATTTATGCATATTGTTTACACAATTTCATAGACACAATCGAGATACGCTCGTAGAAACTCCGGCAATTTTTATTAATAACTTTTTCTCACACTTACTTGCAAGCCTTGACATGTGTCAAGATTGCTCCCAAGACAATCCTAATACACAAATGAACAACGCAAAACGCCCGTTACGCCCTAGGAAACGTCTGTTGGATACATATGAATGGCAATGGCGTGTAGTGGGAGAAACCAGGGGTGGGCTGGAGGGGGCTCGGATGGGCTCGCGCGAGCCCCTTATTAAATTTGACTAAGGCCGGCGAGCCCCTTGTTAAAGTAAAAAAAAACTCAGATCAACCTTAATTGCTGTAAATGATTTATTTGTTATGAAACAAAAGACTTTGTTATATTTGGAAATTTCTCTTAAAATACATTTATTTCGGGAAGATACTAAAAGACATCAAAAGTTTTTTTTAAATTTATATAGCAGTATACTTTTACATAATTAAAGCATATTTAGTAACATTCAATTGATTTCATAATTATTGCGAATCTTCCTATAAGAGTGATAAAAAATCCACTCCTTATCTGGAACACCGCGTATATGTTTCAGGTTAACCGAGCTCCTTGCATTGGCGGATCCAGAAATTGTCCCAGGAGGGGGCCATTCAAGTTGAAAATAAACATGATACATAAATAATACATTAAAAAATAGATGATTTTAAAATAATATATCTACATAAAAATAGACAATACATAATTAAGTATGTATTCTATAAAACATAGTAAACTAAACAATTAAAGAGCCCATTTCACAATAAAGTTTTGATAAAATAGAAAAATGGTAAAAAAAATCTTCTCAGGGGGGGGCCATGGCCTCCATAGCCCCCCCCTTGGATCCGCCAATGGCTCCTTGTTAACATTTTGGCAGCCCACCGCTGGAAGAAACTATGCAGTCTATTATTGAAAACAGAGAAAATTTTGGCATACATACCGCATTAGCATACTATAAATATTTGACGTTTTTTCAATATAATAAATAAATAACTAAATTTATAAAACTTACTTCTCCCTTATAAGAGTGTTCAGATAGTCCAGACCTCGATGTGATGTTGTGATTATTACCTTTGGATTTTTCGTTCATGATTTCGTAATATGTGTTAGGACAAACGGCGGTGTCTTCGTCTACGCTGACCTTTCTTATGCTTGCACAGCGCCTTGATGAAGACAAGCAAACTCCCAAGTCAACCAAAGCGATTACGCATAGCACTGCCACAATTGATACCAGAAATTTTGCCATTTTGTATGTTGTCTTTGTTGTTTGCTTTGTGCTAAGTTCTCGTAGCAATTTTTCTTCTTGTTGTAATGTAATATTTGCTTAAACTAAAACCAGTTTTCACCAGGAAAATATCACAAACGTCCTCGTATTAATCGTAAGATTCGTAAGGTATATAAATATATATTATATTTCGTTTAAACCTTAAGATTTTGAAATTTCTTCGTGGCGTTCTGTACATCCGGGTTTCTCAATCGGGGTCCACTGTATGTTCCAATGTGGGCACAGAGAAAATATCGGCTTAGGGGAGCCACAGCAGAGATTGGAGGGCCACGGTCAATCTAAATATAATAAACGGAAATAGTCTAAAAATCGCCTATCGCGAAAATCTTCATCGCTGGTAGACGTAAGTTTTTAAAGTGAAGTCTTTAAAAAAGTTTGAGAAACTATGCTGTAAATGATAAATAGTTCTGTTATATTAATTACAATATTATTGTAATTATTTGAAATAGTATATATTTAGTCTATATGCTGATTATAAAGCAATTTCAATGATATTATATATAATCTAATACAATTATTTAAGTTATAGTCAAAATCTACTACTGGGATACTATGCAATATAGTGCTATATTTTTGACGTGTTTATCTGGGAAGGAATTTCAGAGTTCCAGGGGAGGAATCGTTGAATCGTTAGATCCTTGTTTTTTTGTAAAGTTCTTTAAAAGTAATATTTTCAATACAACATGAGATGTTCATCAATTATTTTTCATATGCACATTGCACATGGATTACGATTTCAAATACCTTACAATACCTACTGAAGCTTTTTTTCATTGAATTCAGTAATTTCAGTAATTAATTAGTAAAAAATAATCTCAATAAATTTATGATATTATGTACATAATTACATGCGTATTAAAATAGTACAAAATTGCGCATATGTATATTATTTCAAATATACTTTTTGAGTGAAATTATCTTGGATAGGAGAGGAATTATAGTCTAAAAAATGGTTTAAGGGTAGAATGGAGTGAAAAAGGTTGAGATCCCCTGTGCTAGAAAGTTCATAGTTGTGTATATTATCTAAATATGGATTTTTTTTATTTATGTGGGCTCATTGGATACTTTTGATTGAGCATTTCGCATCTATAACGTGTGACTTTTCACACTCCTCTATTTTATTATTATGTACTTATTAAAATACTAGTTTCACGTCCTTGTGATATATTATATAATTATTATAAAAATAATCTTAGTAATAAAAATAACCAAAGATTTTTTGAAGAAACTTAATTTCCGTTTTCTGGTATATTCTTTGATATCATTCACATGAACTGGAGGTTCGTAACATATCTTAACGTGAAAATAGAATGATGGGCATACTTATTATTTTTACACTTATCAATGGAAGCGGCCAAACTTTCAGGCCCGGCTCTAACAGTATTGAAATCACTGTAATCATGGCCGGCTCGTGGAGTGTGCGAAGTGTGGGGCTTACACAGGCACACAGGCGCTGCACTAAGATTTTAGCACTATCAACTTATTTAGTTCTAGTTTCGAGAGGCGCCGAATACACCTCGCACACAGGCGCAGAAATCCTCGAGCCGAGCCTGACTATAATATAATATGGACCCGTAATAGGCAGAAAATCGTAACCGACATTTTATAAATTTTACGGGAGAAAGTTTTATAAAATTATTTTTGAAAAAGGAATTCCTTAAATGCGGTTAGTGAATAGTAATGTATGGTCAAAGCATATCTTGATATTACAATACAATTGTCTGACTGCTTTCAGTTCTCTAGAGCAGTGTTTCTCAACTTTTTGGGAGCGTGGCCCCTTTTGGGTGTCTTTATTTTTCTGTGGCCCCCATACCTTTTTTATTTTATTTTTTAGCTCACCGAGAAATCCACGATTTGATATACTTTTTCCCAGAATATCTCTGAAACACCTTCTTTTTTTTTTAGCTCACCAAGTAATTTGAAATCTCCGATTTGGTATACTATTTACCAGAATATCTCCGAAACACCTTTTTTTTTTTGCTCACCGAGGAATTTGAATTCTCCGATTTGGTATACTTTTTCCCAGAATATCTCCGAAACACCTTTTTTTTTTTTAGCTCACCGAGGAATTTGAAATCTCTGATTTGGTATACTTTTTCCCAGAATATCTCCTAGAATATCTCCGAAACACCTTTTTTTTTTTAGCTCACCGAGGAATTTGAAATCCTCAATTTGCCCGTGGCCCCCCTGAACTGTGTTGTGGCTCCCCAAAACAAAAATAAATCTCTGTGGCCCCCTGGGGGGCCACAGCGTGTTCCAAGGAGCGAGCCATAACACGAATTGAGGATTTAAAATGGTGTTTTGCAGATATTCTGAGACAAAGTATACCAAATCGGGGATTTCAAATTCGTCGGTGAGCTAAAAAAAAAAAGGTGTTTCGGAGATATTCTAGGATTCGGGGATTTCAAATTCTATGGTGGGCTGAAAAACAAAAAAAAGGTATGGGGCCACAGAAAAATAAACACACTCAAAAGGGGTCACGCTCCCAAAAAGGTTGAGAAACACTGCTCTAGAGAACTGAATCAATTTTTTAATCAGGTTCCACGTGGAACAAACGAAAATAAACACACTCAAAAGGGGTCACGCTCCCAAAAAGGTTGAGAAACACTGCTCTAGAGAACTGAATCAATTTTTTAATCAGGTTCCACGTGGAACAAACGATAACAAGTCGAAACACTAAAATGCACAAAAAAGCTCTAAAAAAGACCAAGCGAATTAGATAACGCTCTACAATTTTTGTCACTGACGTCTTAGGCGATATTGACCAATGATTGGCTTAAAGTCGATATATTAATAAATTTTATACGACTCACGCACATGTGCGCTCTTCAAGAGCTAGGAAAAACTGATTTTAAAAATTCCCTCTATGACTAACTGAAGCTGAGATTTTCTGGTAGCTGTAGTTAACCACTGTAAAGTTGCCCGATTGATATTACAAGTATTATTTAATTTATCCATATATATATATATTATAATTGCTTAACTAGAAAAGATGGCCTGATCTATTTACTTCATTATTCATATTAAAAAATCGATAGTAAGAAACTAGTTTCCAATAACTTTTTATTATTTTAGTATGATATTAACGTCTTATGATTTTTGGGTATTTTTAACATCTCCACATTTCGGAATGAAATCGTTTATCCCACCATCTCCCTATTTAGCAGGCTTTACAATCAAACGGACGCGGTATATAATGGGTTATAGATAGGGTTGCCAGGTGTCCCGGATTGACCGGGATTGTCCCGGAATTGGAAGCGCTGTCCCGGATCCCGGATGAGTACTAAATTGGGTATTTCCTTGTTTAACCCCAGGCACTGAAAAATGCAACGATCGAAGGCGCACCTCCATGTTCAGATGAGGTATGAATCAACCGAATTCAAAATATAAAATAACATTAAAAATCGCCCTTTTTATGTTTTCTCGAACATTGACATTAAGACGTTAGTTGCGCGATTATTACCGCAACGTGACCATTCATTGTTGCTTCAAAATGGGAACTTATTTTTGGTTGCTAGTGAGCTTTGTTGAATACACACTATTCAAGAAAACGAATATTTCTTCATATTTTTTTTTATTTATTAATGAAAATATCGAAAGATTCCAAGTGTTCTAGTGCACTTTTTGCGGTGTTATGTAGTTAGAATAAAGGGAATACTCATCAATTACTTCTGAATCTTGGTTATAATGTAGTATTTTGATTTATCGCGATTTTGAGTTGTTAACTAGGTTGCCGTCCTTCAGAAAACAGGTCATTTCAAGCTCTGCTTGTCGACAACACGATAGACTACCTAAAAACAGAAAGTATGATTACATCTCATATAATGTGACATATTATATGGAAATGTTTTACCGCCTGGCGTCAAACAAGGAAGTATCCTAAATTGTCCCGGAAATTTAGAGCGAATTGAGGATTTCAAATTCCTCGGTGAGCTAAAAAAAAAAAACGAGTTTTGGAGATCTCAGGAAATGCTGGTATTTTGGGCATTTCGGTAAATTCCTGAGTTTTTGGATTCGAAAGTCAGCAAATAGGACAAATGTCCCGGATTCACTTGCAAGAAATCTGGCAACCCTAGTTATAGACCGCTCGGGCTATCGCGCGCACTAAAATGTTTTATCGTCCACGAAAGTATGTCATAAAACTGAAGAGCGAGAATAAATTCTGATGTGAAGTCTAGTCCCGCGAAAAAGGTCACACGAGGAACGTCTTCACGAAGGACATTTTTTATGCGGTAGTTACCTTCGTCTTCTTTTTTGATCACATTAGCACCTTTATTATAATCTATGAACCTGCAAACTTAAGCGTCATAACTGTCAGAGGAGAAATTCAACTTGCCCTCGCGTCGTTGTGATGGCTAGGGTTGCCAGGCGTCCCCATTAACCGGGACTGTCACCGGTTTCGAGTCTCGTGTCCCGATGTCTCGAACAAACCTCTCGGTACGCCCAAATGTCCCGGTTTACGACCCACGCTGACAATTTGGGGAAATCGGTAAATCTTGGGATATTGGATTCGAAAGTCTCGAAAGAGCTAAAAAAAAAAACGAGTCACGCTGATCGGCAAATCGGTCAAATGTCCCGGTTTGACTTGCGAGAAATCTGGCAACCCTATTTATTTTTTGAATTTGTCTAATCGAACGCCGGAACAAACATGACGTTGTAAGCTGTTTCCAATAAATCCACTAGGTGACATTAGTTGCATTCGCATCTGACATTTGTGCCCCGCAATTTATCATGACTTTTTTTGAGTTTTTATCAATTTTCACTCAGTTTTCTTTCCGATTAATCATTCTGTTGTAGAATTCTATATATCTCCTTATGATTTACTCCGAGATTCATGTATAATGGCAGGAACAGTGTATTTTGATTGGCTTATGGTATGGCGCTATTTCTGTGAAACAAAATTTAAACGATATTGTGCTTAGACTTTGCGACACTGTACAACTGCAACGAATATACAAAACACACTGCTCATATGATGCATTGCAATGCCCGGTGATGTTTTGCAAAGAAGACGATGGATAACACTTCAATATCAAGATGATAAATTCATTGATCGGTGAGTATCGAAATCATAAATTTTATTTCAACATGACAATAATTTCACTCAGCAAGAAGGTTAGCTCGATGAATTATGACGCATAAAGTTTTTAATATTATTATTTCATTGATTTGAATAGAATACACCAACTTGGCTCGCGATTTAAATTCACTGAACTCCCTTTTTATACGATTTCGAAATAACACGGTGCAAACAAAGAGAAAAAAATCGATTTATTTAAAAAATTTGACAGAAATATTACACAGGTACTGAATATCTCAAGAGATCAAAGCGATGTCGTAAAAAATGTGCGTAAACGGTTTCGTCTATTGTCTCGTGAATGATTTTTGTTATCTTTGATTTTTTGACTAAAGTTAAGATACAATAAGCAATAATGAATTTAATATAAAATTTAAAATAACTTTGATTTATTGAATTTTGTACTTAAATGAACTTCCACAAAGTTACCGCCGAAACCATCGAAAGTAATAATGAATTTTATTTTTTAAGGTGTTCTACTGAAAAGGGAGAGCATATCGATTTTTATTTTTTTAACCATGGTCGCTTCAGATGCTGTAGTGAATTTTGTTGTATGTACAAGTTGTAGATAATCGATCTTTATTAATATAAATACTTTATCGAATAGTAAAAGAAAGTGCTGATAAAATTAAGATTGTTTTATTAAATAAATCAATTCTTCCATAAATAAAAATGTTTTTTTAAGTTTCTTAAGATTGTAAACAAAACGTAAAACATGTCATTCGTGCTATAAAAATAAAGCATATTCAGATAAAAGATTGAGTGGAGTCATTGGCAATAATTGTTTCGACTATTTTTTTTTTTAATAAAACTTACTATGTCTGACAGTTTGTTAGTCAAGTTTGTTAGTTAAATTTGTTAGCTAATGCCAGATCGTAAAATGAACGACGCTTTCAATCGAGAATTGGAACGTAAACGTTAATATGATCGAGATGCATTGAACTAATTAGCTCGAACGAATGTACCACTCTTGAACCCCCCAACAAAAGGAAGTGTACGATACGTTAATGAAGGAAATTAATGATGGAAATGGTGGTTTATTTTTGCTCGATGCGCCCGGTGAAACTGGAAAGACATTCTTCATGTTAAACCTCCAAAGGACTGAAAAACCGACATGCAATATTGCGAAACACTCAGTAATGGCTAAAGTTTTAGTAGCAAGTAAAATCACCACCTGGGATGAATGGATAATGGCGCACAAACGCGCATTGGAAGCAATCAATCGAACTATGAAAGATTTGCGCAATGACTCAAGATGTTTTGGGAGCGCACTGATTTTACTCTCTGATGATTTCCAGCAATTGCTGACTATCTGTAACGGCCGTGTTTTTGTCGACGAATCGAACGGATTGATTTCGTTTCATGCGTTTCTTCATGCGCTGCAGTTTGTGAGTCAAGTTAGGAATGCCAACGCCAGATCGTGGAATGAACGATGCTTTCAATCGAGCATTGAACCAATCAGTTCGAATGAATGTAACACTGTTGAACCCCAAACGAAAGGAAGTGTACGATACGTTAATGAAGGCAATTGATGATGGAAATGGTGGCTTATTTTTCCTCGATACGTTCGGTGGAGCTGGGTAGACATTTCTCATGTCATTGATTATGGCCACTGTTCGTGCGAGATATAAAATTGCTGTAGGAGTTTCTTCTTCTGGAATAGCGGCCACGTAGATATAAGGATGCAGAACGGCTTATTCAGCGTTGAAATTGCCGTTAAACCTTCAAATCACTGATAAACCGACATGCAAACAGTCAGCAATGGCCAAAGTTTTGGTAGAAAGTAAAATCATCACCTGGGATGAATGCCCAATGATGCGCATTGGAAGCACTCAATCGAACTATTTAAGATCTGCGCAATGATTAAGGATATTTTGGAGGCGCAATGATTCTACTATCTGACGATTTCCGCCAAACACTACCAGTCATTCTAAGTTCGACCACTGCCCATGAAATAAACGCTTGCCTGAAATCATCGACTCTGTGGCGCTATGTGAAGAAAATTCAGATGACGACAAACATGTGAGTTGCATTGCGAATTGCATCATTTAAACCTCACAATTGTTATGATTTTTGTTTTATCTTCTATACATATGTATATTTTGTATACATATGTATATATTGTATTAATATACGTATGTATATATAATATAATTTAAATAAATACCCGTTTTTTTCTTAAATTCTTTTTTTTTTTTTTTGATCGTTCGAAATAATGAATGTCTCGATCTGTCATTTTGGAAACCTGGCAACCCTGGCTGTGGCCCAAGTTGATTAGAGCTTGCTCTACCGATCACGCAGGCCTGGGTTCGATTCCCGATAAGATCATACTGAATTTGAGAATTATTCAATTCAAAGTTGTGACCGAAGACTGGGTGTGTCAATTCACATTATTTCCTTTCCTCTCATCCTTTTGATCCTTTAATATTTGGGTGTAGCCATAGCAATTAGTCAACCACAAGTCCTGTTCTAGCCTTATCCTTTTTTCCCTACAACTCACTTTGAAAAAAGTGAGGTTGAGCGACTGAGTAACAAACAGTTCTCGCAGAAAAAACTTCTGTTGAGATACCTCCATTAAGAGGCCATATGCTCCACATTGGGAGCGGACATGGAAAAAAAAGTTTCCTCAGAAAACTACGTAATGGCTGACTGATGATGTTCAGTTTTGAGCTTTTTGTCCCGGAATCGTTACAGAAAAAGTTGGCAACCCTAGCTGTAGCATAAAGATTGGAAACCGCTGCTGTAGAGTGTAGAGCAAAAGAAAGAATCGCAGATTTTGGTTGAAGCGTATACAGACCCATTTTCAATAAATGGATTGAAGAACATTTTTGTTGTGAATTCTGATATTGTAGTTTTGTTTTGACTGTTTTGACAGTATTTTATGGACCGAATGATATCTTATCTTTCACTGGCTTACACTATCTAGTAGGTATAAAAAAATCCAGGCCTTTTCCCCCATGTAACGTGGTAAAACGGCGTCCCGGCACCTTTATTTTGACATTTTTAATGTTTCAAATCAATATTGGCAAAATTTATCTTTTATTTTGGTTTGAAAACTTTTATTTTTTTCTTAGAAATACATATTTAGCTGTATGTCTCTAGCACTGTTCTTCTGCATACTTCTGACGGTTTGCAAACTGTTTTTGAATTATAACTAATTCGATGCTTTTAGATTCTAATTTGAAAACAGTTTGCATACCGTAGGCAAACCGTCAGAAGTACGCAGAAGAACAGAAGTCATATCTTTTTAATGTAATGTGACGGGTAACGTAATACCCATAAATTAATGTCATAATACAAAAAAATACCTGGTCCATAGACTTACTCTGTGACCAGAATCAAGGGTCTAATGCTTGTTATATATAATCATTATAACAAAGAGAGGTTGAGTAACAAACAGTTCTTGTAAAAAAGCTTCAGTTGAGATACCTCCATCAGGAAGCCAATATGCTCCACATTGGAAATGGAAAATCTTTGTAAAAAAAAATCTTTAGTAAAATGTTTGACAAGAAGAAAGTACAGGCACATTTTTTTTTTAAAAAGCACTGGAAATTCCTATTATGAATTGGGTAAAATTTTCATATAATATGCTGCGATTAATTCGGTGAAAAAATTCACAACGTAGCTAAAAACGCCATGATTTGAAATCTTTTTTTGCGGATTTGATTTTGGCAATAAATCACACATTATCATGAAGATGACTAATACATTAGGCGTAATACAAAATACATTTTAGAATGAAAACATCGCCATTGTATATGAAACGTTCTGAGATTCGTTTGTTTACCTTCTTTGTCCACATCTCCGGAACAGGTGGTTGCCAGGTACAAGGAAATTTAGCAGAATACTATTTTTCGTTACATAATTTCTACAGAGGGAGAAAAAATAGACATACTATATAGATATTATGCAATCCTGCTGTGTATTTTGGCTATAAATATAATGTGCTTAGATATGCGTTACTTATTCGACACTTAAAAAATATATTATCTGGACCGGTTCTGCGGCGAAGCGGTTCAGAGTCCATCCCACGGAGTTTATTCCCACCCAATTTTCTTGGTTTAAGCCCGCAGAAACTTAGGAATATTCCCGCCTTGCATCAATAGCTGTGAGACATACCAAATTAGTGTTTTATTGAACAAGCCAGAAAATCTAAGCATAATTGATTTTTTTAGGAGTACACAATACACCCGATTCTCTAAAAGAACTAAAATACACCGGGACTGCAAAACAAAATATGAAAATAGCGGATATAAAAAAATATATTCATAAAAATCATAATTGAGCTGCCCTGCTGAGCTGCTATATCCAATATCGACAGCCCTCAATTTTCCTTAACTTTTTTTATGCGATTCTGGGTATATTTTAACTTGCTGTTTCAATGTTATGCAGATTTTAAAATTCATGGAACGTTTCCCCACTTTTTCTATGGAAGTCAAGTTTTTTTAATGCGATATATCGTGGAATGCATCTATCGCATAAACAGAGTATCGAATGTAGTTATATCCTACTCAAAGAAATTCTCTATCTCAATCGAATTCAGATGATTCTGGTGCAGAGATAATTTGTAGTGATTTTCTTGCCACACATTTTCAGGTAGTCTTTTGATATGAGCAGTTGAGTTTAGCGGTATACTTCTCTTTCCCTGTCAATTCCCTACTTCTTTTTTTTTTTATTAATAATTAGCATAATCATATAGGTAAGAAATGATTCCAGGCAACTAACGCTTTCTCATACTTGGAGCATTTTAATTTTTTCAAATTAAGTAACTTTTTCATTATTTATTATGACAAGCCTTTATAATGTTTTAAGGTGCCTGGTGTTTAATGCCTGAAAATATCATTTGAACAACCTCATATGGGATATTATTCCAATGGCATTTTGACAGGGTTATTTTAAAAGTATTTAACCAGTCCTGAATGCTATAAACATTTTTTTCTTACCATGTCCGCTCCCAATGTAAAGCGTAAAAACAGAAGAGTTTCTACAAGAACTGCTTGTTACTCCGTTTCTCAACCTCTCTTTGTTTCCAAAAATAGTGGGAATAGAAGGATAGGGTTTGGACAGGACTAGTGGTTAGATAATCGCTGTCGCTATGCCCCGTTCTTAGAATAGGATGGGTTTTTCAGGGGGGAATTCAAGACATCCATGCCTGGGATTTGATTCATGATTCTTTCTGACCTTCCAAATAATTTATTTTACAATGAATGTGAGGGGTAGACTCCTTCTTTTCTGTCGATATCGTTGTGGAAGGCGGCCATTAAACGTCGGCTGCATATACACAACGGGTGGTGGTGGGAAACCAACTTAGTTAAATGTGGTAATTATCGTTCTGTTATAGAGCAACGAATCACCAAGAAATCTTGGCATAATGAATCTTTTGTGGCCAGGTAACAGCTGTAGACCTTAAATCGAAAATAATAAATGAATTGAGGAAGCTGTTTAGAGTGTTTACAATAACCAGCAAAAACTTAATTTATTTAAAAAAATATATAATTCCATGCCATAGCGAATAACAACCCCAATGAAAGCTAGAGATGGGAAATTTGATATTTATTGGAATAAAAATCTGGAAAAGGAAAACATGGATTTTTTAAAATGCATTTTAAGATTCCCTGTGTGATTAAAGTTATCAATAATTAACAATTGATAAAAAAAATAATCGCATATTTAAATTAAACATTATTTAATGAATAAAATAATCATTAGGTCATTTTTAGCTGATAAAAATTGTATCAAAGGTAAAAACATTTATATTTGAGATGTGAATACATGTATTCTTATTTGAAATGATATTTATAAAGATATAATTCATTTGTGTTCTTTAAGGACATTTTAAAATACAAAACTGAATTTTCGCAAGGTGCGCAAAACATTCTTGCGCAACCTATAGTTTGTTTTTTTTTATCATTTACTAGCTGGCCCGACGAACTTCGTACCGCCTCAGAATCAATAAATGTTGTGTTAATTTATTGTATGAGTTAAATTCAGTTTGAATGAATACTCAAAATGAATTAGGTTCAATAAATGTGCAAAATTAAAAATGAAAAGTATTTTAATTACATTGAAATGATGTTATTCACGTGGCACAGTCGATAGATTTAAAGGAATGCAGTGGACCAACGATTTGATTTTGAATTGTGAAGTTGAAATGATCCACATCTTTGTTATTTGCTGCAAGAATTGCTCGTTCACTCAACCAATTATGATGTTTGTGATAAGCAATGATATTCAGGAACACTTTGTTGATTGTCCTTCGATGAGACGAAATTTCAAAAATTCGGCAAAAACGAAATCAATCCATTCGATTCGTCGACAGGAACACGGTCGTTACAGATAGTCAGCAAATGCTTGGAGAAATCTGCGGCAGATGGTCGTTTAGAAATGCAACTCGCATGTTTGTCGTTAGCTGAAGTTTCTTAACATAGTCAATGTTTAAAGTCAAGCGTTTATTTCATCGGCAGCGGTCGATCTTGGAATAACTGGTAGTGTTTGGCGAAAATCGCCAGATAGTAGAATCATTGCGCCTCCAAAACATTTTGAGTCATTGCGCTGATCTTTCATAGTTCGGTTGAGTGTTTCCAATGCGGAGGAAAAATAAGCCACCATTTCCCTCATCAATTGCCTTCATTAAAGTATCGTACACTTTCTGTTGGGGGTTCAACAGTGGTACATTCGTTCGAAGTGATTGGTTCAATGCATCTCGATCATATTCACGTTTACGTTCCGATTCTCGATTGAAAACGTCGTTCATTCCTCGATATGGCGACGCATCATGCAGCGCATGAGGTAACACATATCTTCGATCAAAAGCAACGCCTGGTTATGTATCTCCTCATTCACCTCGAGATCGGGATTCCCTGAACTGACGCGAATTCGGTGTAAAGTGTCTTCGGACATGTCATCCTTGTACTTTTTCCACAATTCACGTGGATTCGATGGGAAGCATGTCAAAAAAATGATAGCAAATAATGTGTGTATCTGACATGGAGACGCAGAAACAATTGCTTCAGCGATTGTCATGTCCCAATGAGTTTAGTTTTCAAGCAAATTGAGCTATTGACATGCGGCACGAAATGTTAGGCATACGACGCCATTGACAGTTCGAAATGATTCGAAATGTCGACCCGGAGGGAATTATTGGTTGTTTTTCACATTTTTCATGTTCACAGAATTGAAAGACTCTTAGAAAACCATTCCGAGCACTCTTACTGATTGGTTTAGAAGTACTTGGCATAGCTAATACCTCTTTATTTCACTGTATTTTAAATAATAAAATTACATCTTCACAATGTTGACAAACGACTACTTTTGTTTGACAGTAACTGTCAAACAAAGACTGTTGCTAAGAAATGTGTTGGTCTAGGATAAATTTGTTTTCAATGCTTGTCACCAACATAATGACAGGGATCTTTTCAAAATTATTCAAATAATACTTTTTTATAATTTTACGAAAGTTCATTCTAAATTTTCATATTTTTTATATTACGAAATTACATAAATTCTCATTATAACAAAGAATGCAACATTTTCCAAATCTTCAATATTATATTTATGAGATTATCTTTCATTAGAAAAAAAAATATATTTTTGTTTAATGTTCCACACATACAAACAGTTATACAGTCAATCCTGTTTTTATGCGGTAGATGTGTTCCACGAAATATCGCAAAAAAAAATCGCATAAAAAAACTTGACTTCCATAGAAATAGTGGGGTGCGTTACTTAAATTTTAAAATCCGCATAACTTTGAAACAGCGAGTTAAAATCTATATATTAATAGTCGATAATGTCCGTCCGTCTGAATGATTGTCCGCGATTTTCCCTCCTCCGCCCCAGCCCCGCTGTCACCATTTTTTTATTCATACCAAATACATACTTTTTTCGTTTGTATATGGTCGCGATTTTGCCTTTTCGATGACGTCAAGAAAGACGGTCCTCCTCAATATATATATATTTGTGTAGAGATTTGAAGAAGCACATTTCGTGTTGTCGTAAATCACTGAAAAAAAAATCCGCGTCCCAGGCTCGAACGCAGAACTCTGGATTACCAGTCGAGCTCTATCAACTGAGCTAACGTCATAAATATCAGAGCGATAAAAATAGTGTATATAAATTTAAAAAATTGAAAATGGAACGATATTTGCGTTTTATACTGACTTCGATTGTTTGTATTCAAGATTCAAAAATGGAATATTGTGACGTCTGTCAAACAATGAGAGCTAACGTCACAATTATCGGCAGCGATAAAAATAGAAACTATATATTAAATTTCGTTTGAAATTGGAACCTTGCATATTATATATTTTATTTTACGAACATTTCTTTATTCCTCTGTACCCTAGAAGTAGAACGCTCGATTGATATCCTGAAAGTTGTGGTTCGAATCTAGCCTTGAGCGTTTTTTTTTGGTTTATAACATTTTTTTTTTTTTGAAAACTTTCTTTTTAAATCACATTACATCTTGATCGTATGAAAATAAATGCTATCAAAATAACAAAATCCGATTGACTAGCGAAATAAGTTTTTCAAAAAATAAATATAAGACGCAATTATTTCAAGATTTGTTTTTAATCTAGGTACATACGTGGTATAGTTAGTTGTTGGCGAAAGCATAGTTTCAGTATGTGTAATAAAATAACGTCAGTAAAAATCATTATATATATATATTCTAAAAAACAAGTTCTATTTGGAGAATAAGTCAAAATTTTGATAATTTTGTTTTGATAAAATGTCCAATTAATTTATAATATTTTGCATTTGAAAATTGCATTTTTTATATAAATATAATTTAATTCTTTGCCCATTTATTTTCCGACTTTTTTCTCACATTCCATTGAAGTGAAAAAAAGTAGATATTAAATTATTCTAAAAATTAGAATATTAGATTATTCTAAAAATTCCAAAATCTATATATTAATAGTCGATAAAATAATCACTTTTCACAAATCACATTTAACAATTCACAAATGTGTGCGTACTGATGTCCTCGGGTCTTTTTCTTTTTCTACGAAATATTTTTGTTAGCGTACTTGAAAATTAGTTAAATAAAATATATACTACGAAAAATGATTGTTAGCAACCTTGAACATTATTCCAAAAATTTAATAATTTACAATTTAAAAACTGCAGGGCTGTCGATATATGCGCCGAGGTCGATTTATGCTACTATGAAAAATGATTGTTATTTTGTTTTGATAAAATGTCCAATTAATTTATAATATTTTGCATGTGAAAATTGCATTTTTTATATAAATATAATTTAATTCTTTGCCCATTTATTTTCCGACTTTTTTCTCACATTCCATTGAAGTGAAAAAAAGTAGATATTAAATTATTCTAAAAATTAGAATATATTAGTTTATTCTAAAAATTCCAAAATCTATATATTAATAGTCGATAAAATAATCACATTTAACAATTCACAAATGTGTGCGTACTGATGTCCTCGGGTCTTTTTCTTTTTCTACGAAATATTTTTGTTAGCGTACTTGAAAATTAGTTAAATAAAATATATACTACGAAAAATGATTGTTAGCAACTTTGAACATTATTCCAAAAATTTAATAATTTACAATTTAAAAACTGCAGGGCTGTCGATATATGCGCCGAGATCGATTTATGCTACTATGAAAAATGATTGTTAGCAAACTTGAACATTATTCCAAAGATTTAATAATTTACAATTTAAATACTACAGGGCAGGGCTGTCGATATATGCCCCGATATATTTATTTTATTTTTAGAATCTCTGGCTTATTCAATAAATAGGTTTGTAATTTTCTGAATACTTAAAAATGCAACAAAAATCCTCCCGTTGAGGTCAACGGGCTTACAGCTAGTATACACTAAATCGCAAAGTATAAGAAAATTAGGGGAAAACCACGGCGTAAAAATATTAAAAAATAGTCACTGTATGACAATTCTATGTGTGTTTTAAAGCATGTGGTTCTAAATCACTCTTTTTCAGAAGAAATAGTATGCGCATCAATTTCATAAAACTATGGTTGTTTTCTAACAATAAAATTAGTGATCAGAGTTTGTTCAGATTTTCTTTTTCGATAATTAATTGTTTATGCAGTTTGTTATACCCATATATATAATATATTCTAAAGTTATCGTTGAAACTTGAATACGCGATCAGAATTTGAATCATTTAGAAAGAAATGATCTTCTAATTTACTGAAAAGTTGGATACCTTCTTCAATTATTTTCGCAGTGAAGGAACTGGAATTTCTTTCAGTTCGTCATTGTTTTCTGGTTTTTTGTCAATAATTAAATTTAAATTATGAACATCTTCGTCACTTATAGCTTTATCTGTAAGTAATTCGTCGATATAATTTTCGCTAAAGGTATCAAACCTTTCTTCGCCAAGTTCAGGTGCTAAAGTAATCATTTCAGCTGATATTACCGATGCTTCAATAGTTTCATCGACTGTAACACACCTAATTAGGTGGACTTAATTCAGCGATGGCAGATGCAACATGATTTAAACAGTCCGAAATCGTATTTTTTTTAAAAATGTCGGTTGTGTTTATGATTCTCTCTATTCTATCAAAAATACAACAATATATGCTCTCGATGTAATATTTAACATTTTTATATATCGTAAAATATGGTACATGTAAAAAAATGCATTTCTAAAAAACCGCATTACTTCGAAATCGCATAAAAAAACCGCATAAAAACAGGATTGACTGTATATAGGGATCAAAAATAAAATAATGATTTGATAGTATTCTATAACAATATAATATACATGAAAAGTATACTGATTTTTTTTTACATACCTTCTGATTTTATGTACTTTCATTCGTCTTTTCACATTTCAGTATATATTTTAGCGACGGTGATGAACATGAGACATAAATTCCTAAAAGTTTTTTTTTTAAATGGATATTGAAGATTAAGTTTCGATTTAGTTTAAAGTTGGCATTCCTAACTTGATTAACAAAATGCCTCACATGAGGTAATACATGTCTTCTAAATCAAAGCCTGGTTATTTATCTCTTCATTCACCTCGAGATCGGGATTCCTTGAACTGACACGAATTCGATGTAAAATGTCTTGCGACATGTCATCCTTGAACTAGTTCCACAGCTCACATGGATTCGATGTGAAGCATGTCAAAATAATGATAGAAAATAATGTGCGTATCTGACATGGAGATTCAGAAACAATTTCTTCAGTGATTGGCATGTCCCAATAAGTATAATTTTCAAGCAAATTGAGCTCTTGACATGCAAGTAGAAACATTCGTCATTTTTCGGATGAACTGTGTAAATGCGACCAAGAGCATTCGGGTGATCAGGAACCGCATCGCCTTGCTTTTGACGTTAATTTTTTTTCGATATAGCGTTCCAAGTGTAATAACGTGTCATCTCAGAGTAGAGCAACGTTCGTGCAAAATATTTTTGTCAAAAATTTATCATACCTAATTATAAACATAACCTTATTTCAATATTATCCGATTTTCTTTCGTTTTCATTTCATATCATCGATTTCTTTTATTCTAATCCATATTCTAAATTTAAAATTATTTATAAGTCAATCGTACGCAAAAGAAGCAAAAACAAACAAATATAGAAAACAGTGCGATCTGGTGGATTTTTCTGAAACCAGCTTACGACATTTTAGCATTTGAAGCTGTTGTTCGTCATTTGTAAACTGTCACTATATGACAATATTAATTTTCTTCATAATTTATTTTCCGTGATATTTTTCCGATGTTTTAATGCTTATTCTGCTATTCTAGGCAAAAACGAATTTTATAAATCAAATATCATTGAAATCCTTACAGCAATTCTCGAGATATACTTGGTGTAAATAACCCCACTTTGTTTTATATATATAGA